>CM076971.1:44163215-44180715 GCA_039105355.1 Benthosema pterotum
TGAAGTGGTTAACATTAAGAAATCAGTGGTGCACTTATGTAGCATTTTTAGATTAGCACTGTTCAGTAGTAGTAACTAATATAAACTGCGTGCTAGGTTAATGTAAAAATCACAACATTTGCCTGTTTAGTGGAGTAGAAGTAAATTCAGAAAATTGGAAACTCCTCAGTAAAGAAAAGATATAGCGCAGGATTGCGCTTACACTAAATATACTTGCACATGTGGTGTACTTTAGTTACATTTCTGGCTCCCCAGACCCTGAGGCACTATACAGTATATTACTCTGCGATTGTGTGCGTGCGTGCATGCCATGCGTGCGTGCGTGTTGTGCGAGTGTGGGTGTTTTTTGTTTACTCACCATTGGACGTCACGTAACCGTGGAACCATAGCAGACAAACAAATGGCGAGGGCATGACTCTCTCCACAGGGATGCGGAGGATATCTTTAGTCGGATGTGTGTAAACAACATAAAACAGCAGTGAACGCAACAACGATCTCTCTCTCTCTCTCTTTGTTTGCTCTGTGGCCTACAGCCATGGTTCTGAAGCATCTCGGTCTCAGGTCACAGACTCTTGTAAATAACCTGCTTTTCTTCATTGATGGAGCTGCTGCTGCTGAGTTACATTGTTACCAGATCTCATGTTCGCTTAGATCAGTGGTTTTCAACCTTTTTGATACCATGGGGCCCACTATTTATTCAGAATTTTAGCCACGGACCACCATTTGATGACATCTTTACCCCACAGACTCCAAAACTAAAGATTTATTTTGTTTTCGTCCACAATTCCAGGCTGGATTTGGGAAACAAAACAGGCAAACATGCAGATCAAAATGACCAACATTCTACATTCTAATTATGTAGACTTGGGTTAATTCAGATGAGAGCTTAAAAATGAAACCAAATGGACCCTTGCGGGTCCATTTGGTTTCATGTTTACACTCTGAAAGAGTTACATCTGGTTAACCAACTTTCCATCATTTAGCCTGGAGACCACCTGGAACCCTCTCAAGGACCACTGATGGTCCCGGATCGATTGAAAACCACTGACTTGGATTTTCGTTTTTTATTCAAGTGTGAAATCACAAGAAGTTTTGTTTTGTTTTCTTCTTAGAAATGATGTGATGGGCCCAAAAACATTGTGTTTATTCTATTGCCATGAATTGTCTTCGCCTGCGGCGTAATCGTATGAAACGTATATGAAACATTTAGGAAAAGTCAATGAAGAAAATGAACCGAGAATTCATTTCTGGGCCACGGGTGACGTCATGAGAGGAGCGGGACTGCTCAGCTCTGTGGGCAGACCAATGGATTCAAACTTGGCCAGAGAAAACGTGGTTGACCACAAGGCGAGGTGAATGTAATTGTCGTGGTCTGTTTCGTCTTTGTCAAATGAGAGGAGCCTCTGCTCCATTACGCAGCTATGTGTGTCCCCTGTGTGCCTCAGCATGTCTGTATGTCTGAGCACGGGCAGCTGCAACACCTAAAGTGGCCAGAAGAGTACTTGTTTTTTAATCCTCATAGCAGTTGCATTGACTTTCGTTTGAACTGTGCCCATTCTACAGACTATGAATACATCAACCAATCAATCAATCATTGGCAATTGATGCCAGGGTGCCAGGGGGGATACTCCCCCCCCCCCCCCCCCCCCCCGCCTGGTGGTAAGAAAGTAAACAAAAATGAATAATTCAATTGTAAAACTAAGGATTTTCAAGTTTTTGTCCACAATTTAGGAGAGATAAACTGGCAAATTGAAAAATGACATAATTCAGATGTTTAATAATTTACTCTTTGGAGCATAAAATGAAACCAAATGGAGAGCCTAAAATCGCCAATCAATCAATCAATCAATCAATCAATCAATCAATCAATCAGTCCTTTACCAGAGTCTCGGTTTTGTAATTAACAGCACTTGTGGGACCAACGTACCTGTTAACTCCTGATCGATCGCTCACGTTGGCTCCCATCACGTTTATGGTTAGGCAGGGATACGGTATATATAACGATGGATATATGATGGTTCTGGATACATCTATCAGAGGAGAAAGGACTATCAGCTAAGACACGCTGCACACTGGACACACATTGAAACTGACCGGGTTGCACCTGCCACAGTGCACATGCATATCTGGTCGTTTGCACATGTGCCGCGCACATGCTATCACACACGCACACACGTGCGCGTGCACACAGTTTTAGCGGTATCGATCTGGCTAATGAATGTGTTGTGATTTAGTGCAGTCATGGCCCATTGTTAGGCCTCTGTGGGATGATGGACTGCCATCATTTTCCATGTGGTAAAAGCTGGGATACAGAGGAAAAGATGAAGAAGGAGGGGGAGAAAAGAAAGAAAAAACGCAGGAGGGCAAGAATCTCTTTAACACATTTAGGTCCGAGACTAGATTCTAAAAATAGAAATTATAATGTCAGACAGTTGTCTGAAAAACCATGTTCACAGACAATCATGGCAAGGACCGCCAAAATGATCTGTATTTGACCGCCGACCTCCATCTGAACGTATGTCGTTTCAGAGATTCCTCCTGGAAGCAAAGATTTGAGTTAAAATGCCTTGGAAGAATATATATTCAAAGATTCACACTAGATTTTCATGATTTTTCAAAAATATGCTTGTAGTTCTGCTGTTCTTCAGTATCTAAAGTATATCAAATGCAATCTGTACAAAAATGTCTTCCAAAAGAGAACTAATAACAATAATAACACTGTCCAGGCTTTCTGTGCTGCGAAATGAAAGCCTGGGCACGACTTGGACCAGAGAGTCTGTCAAAAGACGGGACTTCCGGTGTGTAAACTTACCCCGGAAGTTGCCATTTTTCAGCCAATCGTGGCACGGTGCTCCCGAAAATTTATACCCCGCATTTTATGTCTTCCTTTGCACTTGCAAAGCCGTTATAAAGGTTTAAAAGATGAAATCTTGTGCACTTTGCACACTTCTATAACTGCTTTGTTCATTGAAATATACTGTACTTACTTACTTAGGCCTTTAAATTCCCTGAGGAACATAGGCCATTGATGAGGCTCCTCCATCCCCGTCGGTCCTGCGCTCTCCGCTCCAGTTGTTGCCATGACAGTCCTTGTGCTTTCATCTCCTGCTCTGTGGATCTTCTCCAGGTGGTTCTGGGCCTTCCTCTCTTCCTCTTTCCTTGCGGGTTCCATGTTAGAGAGTGTTTGGTGATTGATTTGTTGTGTCGGCGTAGTGTGTGCCCTATCCATGTCCATTTCCTTCTCCTGATCTGAGTTTCTATGGTTTCTTGTTTAGTGAGGTTCCAGAGGGTGGCATTGGAGACAGTGTTGGGCCAGTAAACTCCTAGGAGGCGTCGGAGGCAGCGGTTGAAAAAGGTCTGTATTTTGTTGAGTATGGTGGTAGTTATTTTCCAGGTTTCAGAGCTGTATAGTAAAGTGGATTTGACATTGGAGTTGAATATTTGCAGTTTGGTCTTGAGTGATATGTTTTTTGGCTTTCCAGATTTTATTTAAGATGTTGAATGTGAACCGGGCTTTTCCTATTCTGGCACTGACATCCTCCTCTGTTCCTCCGTCTACAGATACTATGCTTCCTAGGTAAGTAAAGCTGGCTACCTCTTCTAGTAGCTTTTGGTCCATGCTTATTGGGGAGGTGTTTTTATTGTTGATTCTCATTATTTTTGTTTTGGATGAGTTGATTTTGAGCCCAAGTGACGCAGCTGCTTTCTCCAGTTTTGATGATTTTTCCTGCATCTGTTGATGAGTGTGTGATAGTAGTGCCAAATCATCTGCAAAATCTAGGTCTTCCAGCTGTTCAGTCAGGCTCCACTGTATTCCGGTTCTGCAGTTGGTAGTTGTGTGAGTCATTATCCAGTCTATACCGAGAATGAACAGAAAGGGCGAGAGCATACATCCCTGCCGCACTCCAGTCAGGATCTTAAAGGGCTCTGATAGGCATCCTTCATGGAGGACTTGACATTGCATCCCCTGGTAGGTGTTTTTGATGATGGTTATCAGTTTTGGAGGAATTCCATAGTGCGCCATCAGTCTCCACAACGTCTCCCGGTCTACGCTGTCAAAAGCCTTTTCAAAATCTATGAAATTAACATAGACAGGAGAGTTCCACTCTATCGACTGTTCAATGATTACCCTGAGTGTGGCGATTTGGTCTGCACAGGATCTATTATTCCTGAAGCCCGCCTGGTTTTCCCTCAGTTTGCCGTCAACAGCCTTCTGAAGTCTCTCCAATAGGATACGGTTGAGCACCTTTCCTGGAGTTGAGAGCAGCATTATGCCTCTGTAGTTTTTACACTCTCTGAGGTCTCCTTTCTTAGGAATCTTCACAATGATGCCATCTCTCCAGTCTGAAGGGACATTTTCTTCCTCCCAGATGGATTGCATGAGGTAGTGTAGCATATTTGTGGAGGTTTCTATGTCTGCCTTTAGGGCTTCGGCGGGAATCTCGTCTGGCCCCTCTGCCTTGCCTCCTTTCAGGGCCTTGATGGCCTTCTTAATTTCTGCTTTGGTGGGGGGGTTGCAGTTGATCTCCAATAGGTCTGTGGCTGGTGGAATATCTGCTGTCTGTTGTGGGGGTGGTCTATTGAGCAGTGCTCTGAAGTGTTCTGTCCACCTCTTTGATTGGTCTTCTTTAGTTGTGAGTAGTGTACCCTGTGTGTTTTTGATGTGTGTTTGTGCCTGTTGAAACTTGCCAGTCAGTTTTTTGGTGGTCATGTAGAGTTCTTTGAGATTGTTTTTGCCTGCTGCCTCCTCTGCTTGTTGTGCCAAGTCTTCAATGTACCTCCTTTTGTCCCTTCTAACACTTTTCTTAACTTCTTTGTTTACTGCTGCATATTCTTTTTGAGCTTGAACCTTCGCTGCTCTGGTTTTACTCCTGTTCAGTGCCTCTTTCCTTTCCCTTCTCTCGCTTACTCTCTTGAATGTCTCCATCGAGAGCCATGGCTTGTTCTTTGCCTTCCTTCTCCCTACCACTGATTCACAGGTCTCCTTCCATATGGTTTTCAACCTAGCCCACTTATCCTCCACTGGTGTATGGGTTTCTTGGTGTTGCAGATCTTGTAGTGCTTGGAACCGGTTGTATAGTGTGACTTTGTAAAGTTCTGTTGTGCCTATATCCTGAAATTGCTGTATGTTGTATTTGACCCTTCCTTCTCTATGTGTTGTGCGTTTTAGTTTCAACTTGATTTTGGCTATTAATAGGTGATGGTCAGATCCAGCGTCAGCTCCCCTTTTGACTCTGACATCCAACATTGAGCGTCTAAACCTTTGGCTAATGCAGATGTGGTCAATCTGGTTTTCTGTTGTGTGGTCTGCAGACACCCAGGTTGCTTTATGGACATCCTTATGTTGGAAAATAGACCCTCCAATGACTAAGCTGTTATCTGCGCAGGCTGCTGCGAAGCGCTCTCCATTTTCGTTCATGGTTCCTAGTCCTTGTCTTCCCATGTTTAATTCAAAGCCAATGTTGTTTCCTCCTATCTTTGCGTTCATGTCTCCCATCAGAATCATGATGTCTTTACCTTTTTTGGTCTCAAGTATGTGGTATAGTTGGTTGTAGAATTGTTCCTTTATTTCATCATCTGCGTCATTTGTGGGAGCGTAGCATTGTACTACCTGGAGGTTTATTTTCTTCTGTGTAGTTTGGAATTTGGCAGTTATAATCCTTGAGTTGACGGGTTCCCAGCTGATGAGGGCCTTCTGGGCTTCTGTGGAAAGCATGAATGCAACTCCCTCTGTATGTGGTGCTGAGTCTTCTGGGTGTCCAGAGTATAGGATGGATTCCCCGCTTGCCAACCTGACCTGCCCTGACTGGAGCCACCTGGTTTCACACAGCCCAAGGAGTGAAAGTCTGTACCTCCTCATCTCCTCCGCTATTACTGCTGTCTTTCCGGCTGCATACATAGTTCTCACGTTCCATGTAGCAATGCTGGTGGGTTGTCTAGGGGTCAGAAGCTTCGGACGCATACACGTCGTCATTTTATCTTCAGTGTAGGGCACTGAAGATGCTTCTTTTCCAAGACGTCTGGGTTTGAAGTTTTTCATCAATGTTTCTGTAGCAAAGCTTTTTTTACAGGTCCGGGTTGCTGGCCCAAAGCCCAACCTTCCACCATTTCTGGCTTCTGGGGTTTTTGGAGTCGGTTTGTTAGTCCCCTTCCCCTAACCTATTGTCCTCCAGGCAATGGATTACAGTCTCATACCACGTGAGACCAGACAGGTTCTGGGTCGTATACAAGCTGTCCCGGCACGTCAAGCCCAACCAACTCCAGCTACTGTGTAATGAAAAGCTGCCAAGGCAAGCATTTTCATACCAGCAGCGCGAGACAGAATAGAAATAGTACTAGTATATATTTTTGCTGAAAATAAGCGCGAACAAGTCCAGACGGCAAGGACCGAGCAGGGTTTTTTCGCTGGGGACTGTAAATGTAGCAACTTCCACCACTCCCACTGATCTCTAAAGCGTATAGGTCTCGGCCAGAGTGGGGACAGCCAGGCCGGTGCAACAGACTAACCTGAAGCCTTGGAGAGCGGTTGCACCGCTCAAAAAGACGATACGGGCGCGTTCCCGGCCTCGTTGGTTTAATAGCCACGAGAGAGCACGAGAGAGAGTTATTCCAAGATGTTGTCATGAGTTATAGGCTTCGTCTTTTCTCCTCACTTCTCCCCCCTCCTCCTCCCCCTCCTCTCCTTCAGGTATGATGTAATTTCCAAATTTCATCAGACATACAGTGCCCCCCCCCACCGCCCCGTCCTTATATGCTCATAATAATCTTGACACTGATTATGTTGTCAATTAGTAAATTAATGTGATGAAAAGGGGTGGCGTTCCTTATTATTAACGTGATGAAAAGTCCTTATTATTAATGCCGCCGGAGCCAAAGTTGTACTGCTTCCAAAAAGCACAAAAGGACAAGATTGTGAGTTATTATCCACATTCGAAAGAGGGTGCGTGTGAGTGTGTGTGCGTGCGTGCTCGCACGTGCGTGCGCGTGTGTGTAAAAGAAAAGCGTCATGAAATAATAAAAGCGCGAGAGAAATGTTAAATTGTGTATTAGATGGCAGTGATGGAAAGTGCTTTAACTAAATATACTGTACTTTTGAGGTACTTTACTGGAATATACGTCCAGTTTTAAGTAGCCTACGTTCACTGTACTACTCCTAGAGGCACATTTTTTTTACTTCACTACACTTCACTACAATTGTTTGAAACCTTTGGTTACTACAGTTACTTTGCAGATTTTCCTCCTTCATGAAGAGGTTGTGGACACTTCATTAAAGGACCACTTCACCACTTTTCAACGTATCTTCATATAATAGGTCCTCACTAATGTACATGATAAAATACCACTATTTCAATCTATTCAGTCTGCATCTCACAGGAGGACTGTGGGCATCAGAAAGCCGTCCTCCAGTGACATCATCGATGGGGAATTCAAGCTAATAGAAACTGCAGGCTTTCTATTCCTAAGTAGTTGCATATATAATTTTAACTAGAAACAAAATTTCTAAGAAATTTTACTGTGTGCCTGCCACTCGCCAAGTCTGTGCAAACTTTCGCGGGAGTTGGCATGCTAACATGCTATGCTAACATAGTAGCATGCTAACATGCTAAAGCTATGCTAACATACTACCTGCATGCTAACGTGGTTGCCAGGTAAATAAGCATTACATATTTCAAAATATTGTAAATGAGGGGTTTCCATGTGAGAGTCCTAAGTAATGCTAACGCTAAGCATTGTTAATAATGCTAAGTAATGCTAAGTATTGTGAAATGCTAATAATGCTAAGTAATGCCAATAAAGCTAAGGCATGGTAATGCTAAGCATTGTTAATAATGCTAATAATGCTAACTATTGTGAAAAAGCTAATAATGCTAAGTAATGCTAATAATGCTAAGTTAAGCTAATGCTAAGTGTAGTTAATAATCCTAAGTTATGCCAATTAATGCAGAGGCTTAATACAGGAGAGAGAGGCTGTTGGGGCGAGTGACATAGGCTTGATATAGGAGAGAGAGGGTGTCAGGGCGAGCGACATGGGCTTAATACTGGAGAGAGAGGGTGTCAGGGCGAGCGACATAAGCTTAATACAGGAGAGAGAGGATGTTTTGCCAACTGACTTGCCAATGTGTGTGTGCGTGAGTGTGCATGTGTGCTTGCGTGTGTGTGTGTGTGTGTGTGCGTGTGGCTGCATGCATGAATAACTAGTTGTGGCCCATCAGGTGACCTCAGAGAGGACCCGGACTGTGTGTGTGAATGCGTGTGTGTGCGCGCGAGAGTGCGTGCGTGCGTGTGTGTGTGTGGTGTGTGTGTGTGGTGTGTGTGTGTGTGTGTGTGTGTGTGTGTGTGTGTGTGTGTGTGTGTGTGTGTGTGTGTGTGTGTGTGTGTGTGTGCGTCACACACTCAATGCCCAAATATGGAGAACTCCATGAGCAAGTACACTATGCAGCAAAGCATAGACTGGAGAGGAGAGCATGTGTGTGCGTGTCTCTGCGCGTGTGGCTAGTGGCAGCCATCTAATTAGGGCCTAATCTGTTACACCTGTGTTCAGTGCTTCAGTACAGATACTATGGTCCATTAGTTTATACAGGGAGTCAAAGGTAGCACTCTCTTGGAACGAAGGCCTCTCACGCGAAAATTAAAACTCGTAAGCGTTTACTTTTTTCGATGTGGGCGTTACGACTTCGCAAACTATGTTGTGTGCGATCGTGGTATTGGTACGATAAAAGGCCTGGTCGTGAGAGCGATTTAAGAATTTGCGTTTCAAAGGAAACGTCAAACGTCAAAATGCAGCACATTACAATGTAATTAATATGGAGACGGGAGGTTACGTCATCTCGCTCTGAGGCCCGTAGCACCGGTTCTGTACCTGACTGGGCTTTGTTGGTCACATTGGGTGAAAGGCGAGAAGTTTGTCTACAAAATGTCCGAAAACCACGCATGTAAAGCGAATATTGTGGCCGTGAGGACGATTTGTTCGGTCATGACCCGAACCTCGAGACACTGCATCTCGCACTCTGTTTCACTCGCTCACTGGTCGTGCGAGCCTCTAAGCTCCGCTAAATTCTCGAACCATGCACACTTTGAACTGCAATAGCGGACAAACCGTGCAACATATTCGAATACCGTCTGAACCGTGACGAAGTCGAGAGCCGCGTCTGCTGTTTAAAGTTAAAATCGTGTTTCTACGCCACAGTGTGCCAGAGTAATGTGGCTCCAAATAAGCGCTTCTTTTTCTGATGTTTTCGGTGTGCCCCCATTCATTTCGAATGGGGATTTTTTGCGTCGTTTATTGCGAATTACGTTGGCACGGTAACGCGTATCGGAAAGAAAAGCACAAGCACATCTTTCCCGGCCGAGCCGCACGTTTCTATGTATATATTGCGGGGATTGTGCAAACCGTGCGGCCGGCCATAGCGGTCAAAATTTCGGATAGATAGATGAGTGTCAGATGGATTAAGTTGACGAATCACAACCTGTGTGCTTCTGCCATACTGGCAGGCATATAATTTGAATAAGTCTCCTCCTGCCTATGCCATGTAAACTAGTGATGGTGGTGCACTGAGTGTGCATAATGTCATAATAAGGATGATGATTGGTCACCATAGGGTAACATAGGGTTATTACTTTAGGTACGACATGGGCAGGGCATCAGTATTATCAGTGTCATTAGACTGGATATTGCCTGTGATTTTGTATAAGTTTTTTTCCCCCATCTGTATTGGCTAGTATAGCCTATAACACCCGGACCAATGTCATTAGGAAAATATTTTTTCCTTGAAAACAATTTAACATGCCCTATTATAATTTTGTTTATTTTTTTTTGTAAAGTTGATACTTTTGTAATAGTAACTAGTGATGTTACTTTTTCAGAGAAGTAAATATGGCTATAACATAGGTTTTTAAAGAAACTTTTAAACACCACGGGTTCTCAAAAGTAGAGTTCTAAATAGAGACTGCACCAGCCCTTCGTTAAGTCCCTCCCCAATTAATCCATCCTTATCCAATAGGCATGTTAGCAGTGAGGAGACATTTCTCCATGTAAATAATCAATCATTTCCGTAGCAAGAGAGTTCCGAAATGTTTTCTAAACCCAGTCCAGAAGGCTAAAGTACTGGACAAATGTGCATGACAAGGATGACCCAAGCCCCCCTTCCCCAATGAACTGGAAACACAAGGAAATGACAGAGAGAGAAACAGCATCCAATACTCTTTAACAAGGTCCAGTGGGAGTTTTCATGTCACACTGTATAAGACTGCGGTCATTAATTTATAGTATTTTCGCCATCACCTGGGTGGGTCAGCCGTGTAACTTTCCCAAGATCTTGATGACATCATCACGAGGTGATTCACCATGTCAATGGTGAATCACAAATGTTAATATTCCCACTGTTATATGAATAACAGAAGGGGGGACTTTTTATTATGTCCAACAACATCTCTAAGGTATATTGATGACATAGAAAAATGTTGAAAATGGGTGGATGTCCCCTTTAAGCTGTATGTTCCAACAATAGAGCCATGCAGAATAACACTGACAGTTATATTGAGGTGAAGAAAGCGTGACCTGCACAGCAGAGCAGTTGCTACACTATTGGACAATCCCTTTTTTGGAGGTGGAGTTTAACACCAGGCTAATTCCCCTCCTTTGAATACATTAATTAACAATTAATAAATAAAATTGATACGGAAATCTAAATCAAATGAAAATCAATGTATAGTAAGTGATTTCACTTAGTTCAAATATTGTTGTTTTTGTCTTCTTTTTGTGGATAATCCGTCCTACTATAGTGTTATAGAGCATGATGACCACATAAGGAGTTCCTCCCTGCAGTGAGCCTTTCATCCAATAAGGATCGAGTATGGGTAGGGCTTGGTGCATGTGCTGTTGGCCTGTTGCACTTCCCTCCCCACTGTAGAGTGTGCGCATGTGCACATCTATACATTTATTTTAAATAAATAAATATCCGCACTGATTGTAAGATGAACAGTGTGAATGGACGGACACTTTGTCCTGGCACTTGGTTTCTGGGGGCTCTAAAAGAGGGACGGACGTGTACTGATGGTTTCAGTTGGCTCTATAAGAGGGTCTGCATGGATGGAACATTTTCAGATATTTCAAATTAAAGTGCTTATATTTAACACTACTACTGCTACTAACTAACTAGAATTGTCGCATCACTAAACTAACAGCATTTCATCATTGAAAACAGAAAACTCTCTGAGTCAGACCTTTAGCTTTATGCATGCTGCGTGTCTGTTGCAATTTCAACAACAGCTGATGTTATTATTGATGCTTATACTTGCCTAATATAAGTCCTTCATCCCGCCGCTCCCATACCATTTCTCCTGCCCCCCCCCCCCCCCCCCCCCCCCCCAATGGGAAATGTTACATCCGCCGCTGCTCACCATGGTTTCTGGGGTCTATATAGGCCTAGCCTACAGGGTTCTGAGTGGAACCTTTCTGTGTGTGTGTGTGTGTGTGTGTGTGTGTGTGTGTGTGTGTGTGTGTGTGTGTGTGTGTGTGTGTGTGTGTGTGTGTGTGTGTGTGTGTGTGTGTGTGTGTGTGTGTGTGTGTGTGTGTGTGTGTGGTGGCGGCTTCTGGGGGCCCTAAACATCTGTTACTCACCACAGAGTCACAATAGTTCCACTCTGCCAGGATGCCCAGAGGTCAAGAGGTCAGTGCCTTCAGCCCCCAACCCCCCCTTCCACACACACACACACACACACACACACACACACACACACACACACACACACACACACACACACACACACACACACACAGAGGAAGGTGCCTATAGTGTGCGCGCAACTGCATGCTCTTGTGATTTGACTATTGGTATATTTTTCCTATTGTGCACCCCCCACACACACATGCACACAAACACACACACACACCCTCTGCTTTCAAAGGGCTTATTTGTTGGGAAAGTCGATGAGTGCAAGGGGTGAGCACCTGTTGGCATGGCTGCAAACTTATAGTCCCCCCCCCCCCCCCCCCCCAAAAAAAAAAAAAAAAAAAAGACACATGCGCTAGCGATTCAACACAACCACAGAGCCAAAACAACTACTAGACATGAAGGGGGGATGATGCCAAAAATCTGAAAGCAAGGAGGAGGAGAGGAGTGACTGTTTGCCTCTCTGTCTATAACTGAAGATATTAGTTAGTGTGTCTGCCTGTGTGGTGGTTGTTGTTGTTGTGAGTTAGTGGGACTGTCTGTATCTGTGTAAAATCTGCATCATTTCACGCAAAAGTGAAGGAGGTATCCCTCCTACTTTTGTGCAAACGTGGGGTGGATACCCTCCTCTAGCCAGTCAATTTTTGTGTGCCCCCCCAGTTATAAAAACCAGTCTGCGCCCCTGGCAGTTCAGTTCAATGGATGTAGACCAGGGGCTTTCAACAGGTGACCACCAGTGGTCCCTGAGAGGATTCCAGGTGGTCCCCAGCTAAATGATGGACAGTTGTTAACAAAAACAGACCCTTATAGGTTTTTGACCCGTGAGGGTCCATTTGGTTTCATTTTAAAGCCCTCAAGAGTTAAATTATATTCACACGCCTGAATTACTTATTTTCAAGGATCTATTAGAAAATGTAGAAGAATTGATTTTTTTGTTGTTTTTTACCTGCATTTATTTTGCCATTTATCTTTCCTAAATTGTGGACTTGAAAATCCTTGCTTTTGGGTCTTGAGAGATTAAACTCAACATCAATGGTGCAGGTCCGCGGCTAAAATGCTGAATAAATGGTGGGCCCTGGTATAGGAAAAAAAAAGTTGAAAACCCCTAACATAGACTATACGCCCCGGCTGGCCGGTCAGTGGTGGTGGTGGTAGTTCCGTACTTCTAGTTCTACTGACTAAACCGATAGACTTTCTTTGTTATTATTATTTTTTACCGGGGAGTAAGGGAAGCGAGCGACACACACACACACCATGCCCAAAACGCAGCCTCAAGCTGCGGTGTGATGTTCCAAAGAGCACAGCCTCTGTCTGAGCTCCAAGAAGACCCAGCCAGCCAGCCAGGCATTAAGTTCCACACACACACACACACACACACACACACACACACACACACACACACACACACACACACACACACACACACCCCTCCCTCCCTCCTCTCTCCGCTCCTCTCCTCTCCTCTGCCTAGAGTCTAGTGTCAGTATTGTTCTGACTTCACTCCACAGTAGAGTAGTAGTGGCCACCACCGCTCACTCACTCCTCACTCGCGCGCACATACACACTCTCACACACATACGCGACGCACGCGCGTGCACACACCACCACCACTGACTGACACACGGGATCCAGCAGCAGCAGCAGCAGCAGACACACACAAAAGGGAAAGCAAGCGACTAAAGCAACGAGGCAAGGAAGGAGGAGTGTGGAGGGAAGGACTAAACAACTAAAAAGCGATCGAGAGAGAGAGAGAGAGAGCGAGAGAGAGAGACCACGCGATTGATTGTCCAGTTTTTTTGTTTTTGGTCATAAACTTTCCGCGATCATCACAACACCACCACCGCCACCACCACTACACCCGGTCGCCGATCTTTTTAATATTTTGTTTTGTTTCTCCCCTCTTCTTCTTGTTTTGTCCCGCAAAGAAGCCGATCGGTTTGGTTTTGGTGTCCCGTCACGCGGCGGCGGACCCCCCTTTTATTTTTTGACGCCGCGAGGAGAGCGAGAGAGAGAGAGACCTCGAAAGAGAGTGAGAGAGAGAGAGTGAGTGCGTCCACATGGTGGTCCAACCACTGTGAAAGTTTCTGACTTCGATCTTCTTCCACGAGAAAACACGAAGAACAGGTTGATACCCAAACTTTTATTTCTCTTATTATCACTATTATTTATGAATGTTCGCATTTATTATTGCCGTCTTGTATTCCACCTCTTCTCCTCACTCTCTTTCTTTCCTCTCCAACGCTTGTCTGTGTTCAACTTCTCTTCATTCTTTTTTTTTCTTTTTCTCCGCCGATCGATGTGTTTTCTTTTATTCAAAGTTGTGTGAGCGTGCGTCCGCGCGCGCGCGCGATCGTGCATGCGCGTGCGTGTTTCGTGTGTGCGTGCTTGTGTGTGTATGTGCGCGCGCGCGTGCGATCAGACAGACTCGTGCACAACAAACAGCGACCACGCAGCCAGCCAGCAGCCCATGCATGAGGCGCTTCAACTTTCACTTCCATTGTTTGTTGGAAACCGTTCCAAATCGTTCCTAATAATAAACAAAATAATAATAATAATAACAATAATAATATTACATTAGTCTTATTAGGATCGATAGAGCTATTGATCCTGATCGAGCCAATCGCGTCCCCACTTTTATTTTAGCTACAGATTTTTTTCTTTCTGAATCATCACCTCCATCGGGAGTAATTGAAAGTATAATCGGCAACTTTCCCCCCCGACTTCTTTGAAGTTTTTCACCGTCCTTCTCTCCTACGTTTTCTTTGCATTAGGAAAAAAAAGTTTTTGTATCTCGAGGAGTGAGTGGGGAAAATAAAACCTCGGACACGTTTATTGTTTATTACTGTTAATGTAAAGTCGCAGATATAATGGATTATGTCTAGTTATTAGTTTATCGTGTCATCTATATAACGTGTTGGGACGGAGGGTGGTATATTATATATATAGTCGTGTGGGTTCATGCATTGGGCCGCGTGTTGCCCGGGGCTGGGCTCTTATAGACCTATAGAAGAGGTGTCAGCTTCACAAAATGTTCACAAACAACACTAAATACTTTTCCCCCCTCCCTCCCCTCTTTCTTCAGAGCGGGTTGAAATATTATATAGAAGGATGCGGTGAGGAAGAGAGTTCTAAAAACAATTGGATAAATAAAACAACCAAAGCTTATTATAATATATTTACAGGTTATTGGAGAGAATATAATGGTGTTAATTTCACACCTGCTTTATCGCATACGGATTAATTATCTTTATTTTTCAGACACACAAAGTCGTCTTGTTTTCCCTTAATTGTTTTTCATTTTCATTGATAATTGATCAGTCCTGTTTATGATGTGTATTCTATAGTTTGAATTCATTTTATTGATACCCTCTTTAGACTTATAATTGATATCTCGTCTTGCTTAATTAAGAAAAACTCAAAAATAATAATACTGCTTTTCTTCTGGACCATTACATAAACAACACCTTTTAAAACAAATATCTCTTGAAAATAGAATTTATAGCAAACTTTCCCCCCCAAACTATACCCTTATTATTATTATTTTTAACCATACTTTTCTCTGATGATTCATTCATTTAGTCAGGCCTTATTTCTATTATGTGCAATCATCTTATTATATCTTATTAAGGATGACAACATTATGGACAGATTAGAGTCTAAATAAGTCCTTCATTGACTTTGTTGCCTCAAGTTTAATCCTGCGTATAACTGATTATTCAAACTGATTTAATTGGCCATCACATGCCTGATGGATGACACCCAGATGTATATATGAGGAGATTTAGGTAAAGGAATTATATCACGGTTTCCTTCATATTAACTGAATAGCAAGACAGACAGACAGTACATTAGGAATGGATTAATTGATTAAACAACTTTATACCAATTAATTATCGAATCTAACAGAAACTTGCCAATGTAAACTGCATTTATTTGCCAGGAATGATAATAATAATAATAATAATGAAAAATTAAAATCTAAAAGTTTTCTTTATTTTTTAATTGTTTTTTTTCTCCCCTTTCTTCCCTGCCACACACACACACACAGCGTCTTGATGGAAGTCCATGCATGCGCCTGCACAGCTACTTTCCACTAAACTTGACTGATGGTTATTGTGAAGGAGTATAACCTAATGTTTAGGCTGTTATTCACACACTGGTTTACAAAACAGATGGATTTAGATTCTGCTGTGGTCCGTTATATTATGATTGATGCTTGATTTGTTGATCGATCGAATACTTTACGAACACTCTGCATGCAGTCAAAATGAAAGTATACACAGCTTAACATAATGCCATTGTCAATAGGTTCTGTATGTGTAGGTATTCAATGGTCATTTATTTAGATTTATGGTATCTACATGCTCCTCATTAAGAGATCATGGATCGGTTTATAACAGTTTTGTTCTGTATAGAAATATATATGCTGTAAATTTGATTGATTGATTGTTTGATTCATTCATTCATTCATTATGCCATTAGTCAGACGGAAACAATTAAAGGATAAGTAAAAAAAACATTCAATTCATAATCACAACACAATAGCAAGATTCAAATCAATCTACCCATTTTTATCAGGTCACTGAAATGAATGAATGAATGTGTGAATGAGTGAAGCAGATGTCAGGGGACATTTTTGCCTTGTCAAAAATGGGACTAAAGTCATAGAGACAGAGAGAGAAGAGAAGAGATGAAATGACAATTAATTGCTGTTTGGTTGCCTCGCCGCCTGTCTTGTCTGTCATTGAGAGAAAAGGCAGACCGCGCGCACTTGTGCATGTGTGTGTTTGTGTGTGTGTGTGTGTGCGTGCGTGGCTGCGTGTGCCTGCGCTTATGTGTGCTGTTATTGCCCCGTGATTGATGGTTGCCGGGGCATTCGGCATAATGAATTTTATTTAGTGCGTGTGTGTGTGTGTGTGTGTGTGTGTGTGTGTGTGTGTGTGTGTGTCATGTGCATGTGCTGTGGTCCTCTGTCTCTCTTCTCCTCCATCCTCTGAGCCCTGCGGTGCCCTGGTGGGTGCCTGCGGTGGCATTTCCGCCACCGATGTGTGTGTGTGTGTGTGTGTGTGTGTGCGCGCGCGTTTGTGTGTGTATGTGTGTGTGGTGATGATGATGGTGGTGACACACTTTTAATTGCTGCCCGGCTTCGTTGATGGAGCTTTAATAGAAAGATCCAACCCCGGCGGGTTGTGTGGATGAAAACGCCGTTCATCATATCATTTTTTATTTTATTTTATGACCTTGTCATTCTCTTCTTCTTCTTCTTCTTCTTTTTGCAGAAAAAATCAGGTATTTATTGGTGCAAAAGTGTTAGTAATGAAAGTATGAAAAGGAGCAGAAAAGTGTAGGATGTATAGAGGGAAGTTTATCGGCTACGTTTGTGTTGTTTTGTGGTGTATTGTAGCAGTGCCACTTGAAATCATAATAAAAGCCTGCCGTTGCCGTTATTACACAAGTGACAATAATTGTCAAAATGTTTAGGACTTAAGGGAAAAAAAGACTAGTGAAAATGGCAGATGTTTCAGCTACGACTTGTGAGCTCATGTATTCTCACAATTCCTAGTGAAAAAAACTGTGTAGGATTGTAATATGTGGTTTTAAAGTATTAGAATACTAATTGTTGCCAGGTATGGTTTTGTGTTGCATTAACATTCCACGGCTCACGGAAAACAACGGCGTGGCTTTATTTAAGGGTAGCGACGTTGATCTTCTCGTTAAAAAAATCTGATTTGTGGCGGGACGAATATTTTGAATATTTAAGAGCGTGTTTAATTTCTACCTATTTTACATTCCCTTTGTGTGTGTTGGTTTTGTGTGTGTACACGCCT
>CM076971.1:44185715-44200715 GCA_039105355.1 Benthosema pterotum
GGTTGGATAGACGTTTGTGTCACCAAATTGAGTTGTATTTTGCCTCACATTTAGACTATTATTAGTGTTATTGTTGGTATCGGTGCAGAAACACCTGCATCTCTATTTTCTTCTATTCTTCTACCTTCATTATATTATTTCATCACACTTAAAGCTCCAAACATCCCGTTCGCATAGGATTTGCAGATTTTGGCGATGTACTGCATATCAACACAGTTGAACAAAAATCTAAAATCCCCCTCCAAAAAAATAAGTGCAGCAGGCAGCGATCAGGATCTTCTCTGACTGGCGCTGTGGGGGGCGGAGCCTGATGCCAGAGAGACAGAGAGTAAAGCTCCCATCGGAACGCCGTGGCCACGCCCCTCCCCCTTTCCTCTGTAACTTCGGGGGCCGACCGACCGACCGTTCTATCTGACAGCTGTATTTGCGTTATGGATTTTCCTTCACTCTGTCGCCGTCTCCCGTTACTGCGACCCCCCCCCCCCCCACACACACACACCCAGAAGTCTGGCACACACACCCCCACCCCCACCGTGACCTCCATGACCTTTGCAGTGAGCCCCTTTTCATGACGGAGCCCCTCTGCGGCAGCGTTCGTTCCTTCGTCCGTTCCAACGCGGCACGCGGCGGCGGCGACGCTGCTGCATGGGCCCACGAGGCGACGCGAGAGTGAGCTGACAGGGAAAACTGCACCCGTACGTCCGTCTGTCCATCCGTTTGTCCGTCAACCCAACACAGGGAGAGAGCGAGCTCTCTTGCTCACTGGCTGCAGAAACGGTCCGTTTGCCTTCCAACAGCAAACGGACGGAAAAAATGTCTTTTTCCCTTTTTGGCTTTTTAGTGTGTTTTGAAAAGGAGACGGCGGATGGTGTTATGTGATGGCTCAGTGACAGCCCGGACGCGGCTTAGGAGAAGCAGCAGCAAGGGACGTGTCCGTGCACGCACGCACGCACACACACATGCACACACACATGCACACTCACACACACATGCACTCCACACAGCACAGTTCATAAAGTTCCCCTTCTAAATTAGAAAGGCGTTACCGTGCGTACAGCTCTTAAATGTCGGCATCTCTCTCTCTCTCTCTCCCGTGGTGTATATAGTATATAGAGAGCGAGTGACACAGAGAGAGAGAGAGAGAGAGAGAGAGATCACGACTGCGTCGTATGGTTCCCACTCAGGTGGGTTATACGTTGGGGCAGAGAGAGAGGATTCACTAACTGTCACAGTTAGTGGTATATTGTGATACAACCGTAGTAGTGCAGTGAGAATAACGGATCTACAAGCTCAACGTAAACCATTGCAATTTCTTTTTTTCTTCATTTAAAAAAAAAAAAACAAAAAAAAAAAACACGTTTTTAATTCATTGATTTTTTTTCTTTTTTTTTATTTCATTAATACATTACGTGTGGAAAAAAAAACATTGGATTTTGTGTTCATGAAAAAGTTTACTTCTGTTGTGGTAGGAAACAAACACAAAATATAGTCCACAACCCTCAAAACGCAGGGTCCAAACCCATTTTTTGTTTTGGGTGGGTTGGGGGCAGTGCTCTACTGCTCTTATAGGTCCATAAAATAAATTGTCCCTCCAGTTGAACCGACGTCAGTTACTACTACTCCACTACAAACGCGCTAAACTTTAAAGTCCATCTCTGACATAACTCTCTCCCTTGCAGGCCCATACAGTACCTCCAGCCCCATTAGGGGCAGCACTTTACAATATGGATGTCAGATCGACCCATACATACTGTACATACACACTGTGTATAATTACAAATAACGCAGTCATGCGTGGGGCCGTTTTTTTTTTTCGAACATACATTTTATGTCCTGCCGCATGCCCCCCCCCCAAAACTCACTATGTGTTTATCCTTTATTATGCACTCCGGTTATCGTACTCCTTATTTTAATTAGGATTCTTTAAAGGAATCATCGCGGGGCACTTCTCCAGTCGCCGTAGCTTTGCTCAGTCAAGCTACGGCTAATGCATTTAATGCATTTAATGTGAGGTATGTGATAGATGATAGAGCCCCCACCACCGCACACACACACACACACACACAATCTCCGCTGCTCCCGTCCTTGTCCCATCGCTGTCCTGTAGGAAATCGTGGGATGGGGTATAATAACCATTTAAATGCATCTCATTATGTTTACTAATCCGTAAAGTACGTGTGTGTGTGTGTGTGTGTGTGAGGGGTATAGCCTTATAGCAAGCTTGGGGGGGCTATATAACACGGATCGCCCCGGCGCTGCACGATCGCAAGCGAGTGAGCGGTGCGAGCGGCGTGCTCTTTTATGGTATTAGTATTTGCGGCGGTATTAGTTTCGGAAGGGGAGGAGGGGGGAAGTGGGGAGTTGTTACGGGATGCCTCTCTTTAAGCCATTAGCATGCGAGGAGGCGACGCCGTAGGGGTGATCCCCCCCCCCCCGTCTACGTCCCGTCCCATCTCGTCCCATCCCCCGGCAGGATGAGCTGTTAACCACGCAGTGTTAACCCGAATCACAATAGACCGCCGTCGCTTTGACGGATTGACAGGCGCAACGCATGCCCATGTGTACCCATCTCTATATTAATACTCTCTCTCTCTCTCTCTCTCCCCTCTCTCTCTCTCTCTCTCTCCTTCTCTCTCTCTCTCTCTCTCTCTCTCTCTCTCTCTCTCGCAATTCAATTCAAAAGAGAACAAAATGCATGTACATGGACATGACATTTAAGTGATAAATGAAAGCATAAACACAAGAGTTTTACAAAACTATAAAAACTCCCAATGCCAATTTGTCAACACACATTCAGGATTATCTCTCTCTTTATCTGTGCTCGCAGTTAGGAAAGCATATGGGCACCTATAGCGTTAGATCACTATATTATGTCTGCCGCTTAACAGGACACTTATATATACAGTATATACTCTCAGAGACTAGACGAGAGAGAGAGCGGCACGATGGCCGTGGCAGTGTGTGCGTGTGCAGGACGCGTGCGCGAGTGTGCTCGCGTGTACGCTGTGCGTGCGTGCGCGCGACTACAATTACCTGTCAATCACCGGGCTGACCCTCCAACCCCCGCCTCGGCAGACATGAATTCCTCAGGTTTTAGGTTCTGTTTTTCAGATGGCTGGAGAGAGAGAGAGAGAGAGAGAGAGAGAGGGAGGGAGAGGAGAGAGAGAGAGAGAGAGAGAGAGAGAGAGAGAGAGAGAGAGAGAGAGAGAAAAAGCAAACAGGTCCCCCCTCCCTCCTTCCTCTCTCAATGGTCTCCACAGAGAGATGTGGGGCCTCTTGTTATGATGGTCATATCTGTCTCACAGAGGAGGCTTTTAGCCAGATTATTTATCCCTCATGCCCTCCGGAGGTACGTACGTCTGTCTGTCCGTACGTCTGTCCGTGTGTCGGAGCACGTCCACGTTTTGGGGGGCGCGGGACATTTTTCACACTTTTTTTCTCTTTACCCCACAGTATATCAAAATTAGCAGATTTATGCCATCTTTTTTACTCCCTTGATTTACTAGTTTAATTCTTTCATCAAGACAGATTCCATGTAACTTGAAGTGAAGATGTGATTGTAATTGTGATTTTGAATGTGGTTTAGATGTTATTGAGTAAAAAAAAAAACATTTGTAAAAACGACCAAACTCGATTTTAGGTGTGATTTTGGATGTAATTTTTGATGTGATTGTAGATGTGATTTTAGATGTGATTGTAGATGTCATTTCAGGTGTGATCTTATGATAGATGTGATCACAGATGTGATTTTAGGTTTGATTTTAGTTGTGATTTTAAAGGTGTTTGTAAATGTGATTTTAGAAGTGGTTTTAGACGTGTTTTTTTTGCTGTGATTGTAGTTATGCAAGCCATTAAAACTTAGTTATGTTTTGTGTGGGGAAAAAACAAACAAACTCAAGTGTACAAAAAATAGTAGTCTTCATGCAGTGAGGCTAGTATTATGATTAGTATTTTACGCGACTACTTTACCCCATCACTGATCCTTCTAACCCGCTTTTTTTGGGTTGTTTTGTGTTCAATTATCTCTCTGGCTGATGTTGTGACTGCATGCGTCGAGCGTGTGAACACGCAGACGGCAAGCAAGTGGTGTGCACATGTGTGTGTGTGTGTGGGTGTGTGTGTGTGTGTGTGTGTGTGCGTGCACACTGTGTGTGTGCGTGCGCACTGTGTGTGTGCTGTGGTGGGCATTGTTGACCGAGGGACATCTGCCACTCCATTATTCCCAGCTGTTATCTGAATAATTGTGTAATCCCCCCTCCTCCTCCTCCTCCTTGTCCTCCACCTTCTCCTCAGCCCCCTCCTCTCCTCCATTTGCTCCTGCCTTCTTTGCCAACACACACACACACACACACACACGCGCGCGCACACACACACACACACACACACACACACACACACACACACACACACACACACACACACACACACACACACACACACACACACACACACACAGAAAAAAAGTGCAGATAGGGATGCGACGGTCTCATTTTCCTGCCACCGTGTGTGTGTGTGTGTGAGTGTGTGTGTGTGTGTGTGTCAGTGTCATTGAATGAATCATTATCCAGAACCTCACTTTTTTCAAATACATGAAGCATTTGATTGATTTGATTGACAAACTTATAGATCCAGTAGATTATAGATTTGGGATATCTGGAAAGCAATTACACACAATTTCACGTTTCGCATGTTTTTTTGGTGATGTGAGTTTGGCAAGAAATTATTGTTGAAAACACAATACAAATAAATACCCATAGTAACGCTATATCGTGCGTGTGCATCTCTAACGGTGCGCGCGTGTTGCCTTGTCTCCGTGGCCTCTGGTTGGCCGGTGTCGCTGTCTGACATTTGTAGAAGGATTTCAGCATGGCCTCTTCTTCTCCTCCTCTCTATACAGCCCCCCCGTCCTACCCACCTACCCTACCCCTCCTCGCCCTCTCCCCCCTCCCCACTCTGGGGGAAATAAGAAAAAAAAAAAAGAAGTAGCCCCCTAATCCGGTCAGATCAGGACTGGTCTGTCCAGCCCTGGTCTTATATACCAGCCTGAGAAAGAAAGAGCTGAAAAAACTCTGTCTTCTCTCTCTCCCTCTATCTATCTGTCTCTCTCTGTCTCTCTCTGTCTCTCTCTCTCCCTCTCTCTCTCTCTCTCTTTCTCTCTCTCTCTCTCTTTTCTCTCTCTCTCTCTCCCTCCCTCCCTCCCCGTCGGGGGGGCAGGAGCGTGTGAGTTGCTTTTCGGCGCGTTTCCTTTTGACGCTTCTCGGCGCCGATGGCCTTTGAAGCAGCGCGAGGCACAGAAGCCGGGATCAGACTGCTGGTCAGAGGGTTACGGAGAGGAGAGGAGAGTGAGGCTGTGTCTCAGTGCACGTATAATCTGAGAGGAGAGGATGTGAAAAGAAATTCTGAGTAAAAGTCGGGAGCGTAAAGATTTGTTTTTATAATTACAAGAAACGACCCTTTTCTGTCTTGCTTAAACCATTTCGTCCTCCTGACATTGTAGATTCTACAGAACGTTCGCTCCGAAAGAACAGACTGAAAGATTTGTGCTTCATTCTCACATTCACACACAGAAAGCCGTGAACGCCTGCTATTTTTCAGTGAAAGTTTAAACACCACAAGTACAGTACAGAATGGGTTTAATGTCTTTCCGATGGCCTTCAGTGTGATTTTGTAAATGATTTGATTCTGTGAAATCACAATTAAAATTTGTTTAGTCTTTTCTCTTTCTTTCTTTCTTTCTTTCTTTCTTTCTTTCTTTCTCTTTCTTTCTTTCTTTCTTTCTTTCTTTCTTTTCTTTCTTTCTTTCTTTTTCTTTCTTTCTTTCTTTCTTTCTTTCTTTCTTTTTTTCTTTCTTTCTTTCTTTCTTTTCTGTCTTTCTGTCTTTCTTTGCCATTCTATTATGATTCCTCGCCATTGTCTATGGCCTTCGTTTCGTTCGTTTTTTTTAATAAGTTCAGTACGTCGTTTAATGTTTTCGGGGAGGGGGATAAAGAAAGACACTGTAACAGTTGCTCCTCAGCGGTTTCCTCGTGGTAATAGTGCGCTTTAACATGTAATTAAAAAAAAGGCCATTATTTCTCGCTCGGCTCAAAGGCAAACATAAAGTCACTTCTTCCAATATTACACAGGGGTAGACATTAAGGGAAATTTGCCACTGCCCTTCGGCCAGTGGCTTTTAAGAATCACTGCCCCACAACTGTAACCACTGGCCCAGGTAATCGATCCCCATAGTCTGCAAAAAAGACCACCATTTAGTAATGCATTAAATGCATTCAAGTTAACAGCACTCTTTTCATGGGGGTCAAAACCGGTAGAACCGTTCAGCAAGCTGACCCATATACAATGCAGAATGCCTAAAATATTTTTTGTGCTAATAAACAAAATATACATAAAACTTAAACAATTACAAAACAACACAACATATTGTGAAATAAAAATAATAATACAATATGTATATCAGGGGTGCCCAACCTTTTTTGACCCAAGATCAAAGACTAATACAGGTAGTCATGGCGACCATACAACACAACTTTGTACAACAAATGTGCAGGTGCCAACGAGGGCATTACCACTGGCCCCATCGGGCCAGTATAGGGCGCCATCTGGTGGCCCGCACGTGTTTTCAAACCTGTTTCGGGCCATCGGGCCAATTATAATGTCACCCAATATTACACACTGCGCTGTCACTGTAGCGCTTGGTATTCTCTCAGCTCTGCTCCGCCTATCTACAAAGAATTAACACCCGCAATAGCACCGCCGTTAGTGTATCTACAGAGAATGAAACACGAGGCGTGCGGCGTAGGGCCGTGTCTGCCTCCGCCGAGATTGTTGGACGACTTGTTGAAAATACATGACATGAAATGACACACAGGGAGTATATGTTGGACTGTATATGGCGAAATTCCTCTTGTATTTAAAGGGGAATTCCACCAATTTTCAAAAATTTCCTGAGAGGGTACAAATGTGAACCAAATGGACCCTAACAGGTTCATTTGGTTCCATTTGTACAGAAAAAAGCAGCATCTAAAGACATCCATTAACATGCTGAAATACATTTTGATGATGTCCTCAAGATGTTTCACCATGTTAGTGGTTTTCTTCAGACCTCCATTTCTTGGGAACACAGAATGGGGAACTTTTTTTATCATGTCCACCCAACACCTTGAAGGTGTAGTAAAATGTTGAAAATAGGTGGAATTCCCCTTTAAGGTGTGTGTATAGCCGTTTTTCAGCCATCTCTCTCTCTCTCTCTCCTCTCGCTCGGCCACTTGTCACACGCAGACATGTCGAGAAAATGAGGTTGAGTGTCAGTCATGACACACACACACACACACACACACACACACACACACACACACACACACACACACACACACACACACACACACACACACACACACACACACACACACACACACACACACACACACAACATGGAAGGCCTATATTTCAACCAGTGGTCCTTGAGAAGGAGTGTCGGTAACCAAATGGACCTTTATTTGATCTTTAAAGATGGAGTGCCATCCATGTTGTTATATGGGGAGGAAGAATGGTTTAAAAAAAACATACTGTATTTTGTTTGGTGTTGATGACTAGTAAAATTTCCTCACAATAATGACTCAACCAGACAACATGGTGCACTTCCCCAACTTGAGATTATAGCTCCCAATTTCTGCTGAATTTGTCAGTAAATGACTACATGGACAGTCATCAAAGTGCACCAGGTCATTCAGTTCACTGCTGTGGAAAACAAATGTTGTTTATGAAAATCAACAAATCTAATACATTTACTAAATGAATTGGCACGAGACCACATGCAATATTTCCCCACGGATCCCCTGTGCAAAAAGATGGGGCTGAATACAGCTGGAACGTGATGCTCTGCACGTTTTTGTCATCTCCAAAGCTTGTCCCATGTGGAACATGTTTAGACGTCACCTGTAAAGTTGGCGCCTCTGGATTGGGCAGCACATACACCAAGGCCCGCCCACACTCCTGATTGGAGGAGGGCTCCTCTCATCCTGATTAGACGAAAGGCTTTTTTTCTAGGGATGCCTCGATCACACTTTTTCCAATCCGATCCGATTTCGATTAATCAGTGCCAAAACCGATTCGATTTCGATTTAATTTCGATTCCAATACCGATCTAGCACATATTTAAGTCTGTATGCTGTCGTATATCTGGCATATCTTTTTCTTTCAGACCCCTTTTTTCCTGAGAGGGTACAAATGTGAACCAAATGGACCCTAGCGGGTCCATTTGGTTCACATTTGTACCCTCTCAGTAAAATGGCCCTGCCTTGCGCCGCAATGCATGCTGGTTAGAACAAACGAAAAGCGGGAGTGGATTACTGGAATGGAGCAAATTAATCGCAGAATGAATCAGCATTTTTGCGCTATAGTCCGATCCGATCTCGATCACGTTTTTTTGGCTGATATCGTGCCGATATCCGATTTCCACCTAAATCCTGAAACTATAGTTTTTTTTTACCCCATCAGGGGCTCACTGGAAATAACTGAAATCAGTTTGTATACCTTTAACAGCTTTCGTTCCTCATTTCGTTCCTCTTTTATTTATTCCTCCGTATCTCCTCTCCCTCGCCAGCCAAGCCAGCGTGAGCTTTTTCCTTTCTGAAGTATTTACTATCACCTTAATGTAGAAAACACGGGGACATGGTTTTTATTTCTTCAAGGACTTGCATGGACAAAGAATGAAGGGGACATTTTATTAAGAAAGGAAAGGTTTTGAACGGCCGCCATCCCTCTGACTGTTGGCTATATTATGCAGATGTCACAGTGCCTGTGTACTCTCTTTCTCTCTCATATAGACAGCAGTCTAACCGAAGGTCAGCACAGCTGTATGCAACCTGTAGCCCCTGCTATAATGGACACAACTTGTGCTGCCTGCCGCGGTATATAGAGGCTAGCTGTGCCTCTACCGTAAGCTTTTCCATTGTCTAAAAAAGGTCACGGCGAGAGCGAAAGAGAGAGAGAGAGAGAGAGACTGGCGTTAACCGACCGAAAAGTAGAAGTAGAGAGAGAGAGAGAGAGGGAGAGGGAGAGGGAAGGGTGGGTGGGGGCCAGGGTTGTCAGGCAGGCAGGCAGGCAGGCAGGCAGGCATATGTATACTACGGCATTCTGGGAGAATTCTTTAGTGAAAAGTTCACCAACCAAACAGAAGTTAGTTTGCTGAAGGGAGAGAGACAGAGGGGCTTGACTCGGCTCCCCTGTGGGTTTGAGAGAGAGAGAGAGAGAGAGAGACAGAGAGAGAGAAAGAGAGAGCGCATGCCGTCGCACTATAGTCTGTTGTTACGGGGGCAGAAGGACCTGATCTAAGAAACACACTCCTATAGCGCTTACGCACCCCCCTGCCGTATTCATTCTCTCTGTCTCTCTCTCTCTCTCTCTGTCTCTCTCTTACACACACACACACACACACACACACACACACACACACACACACACACACACACACACACACACACACACACACACAAACAGGCCTCCTATAAAATCCTGCGAACGTCCCAAACAGTCACTGGCAGCTCCAACAGTTGGTACAGAGTAGGGTCTACAACGAAGTGGATTCTCTGCTGTGGTTTTAGCATGGAGACCTCTGAGACATCATGGTGGCTCGTGTCCGGACATTTAGTCCGCAGTGACTGCAACTAAAATGACGCTAAATGAAAGAACGTTTTTGGAAGCGCGATACGTTCACATTCGGTCTTCCACCGGAAACGAATAGTCGCCAACCTGTTATGGGTACTTGCTATATACAGTATACAGTATACTGTATTTCTGTCTTGGGTCTTTGGAATAATAAGCTTTCAGCGGTGTGTGTGTGTGTGTGTGTGTGTGTGTGTGTGTGTGTGTGTGTGTGTGTGTGTGTGTGTGTGTGTGTGCGTGCGCGCGTGCGTACTGTAGCTGTCTGGCTTGCGTTGGCGATTGGTTTATATAGCAGACGTGTCCATATTAGGAAGGGCTGTGTATAAAGGCCTGTATTTGCCCCCCGGTAATGAGGGCTGTGGGCTGTATGGGGTAAAAGCGTTTGACCCCGCCCCTCCCCCCCGCCCCAACAATGTGGCAAAGGTCAAGTTCGCCCCCCCTGGAGGTGTGTATTATAATGCCCCCCCTAACCCCCCCTCGTCAGTGCCCCCCCAACCCCTGAAACATATAGCACCCCCCCCCCCCCCCCCCCCCCCCCATGGCAAGAAGGAGGGAGGGGGGAGTGCCACGCCTGAGGTGCCACCCCCTCCCCTGAAATGTGAAGGTTTCCTCCCCACTCCTGCCTGTAGCCGTCAGCTCCTCTCTCCCTCTCGGGGGTTAATAATTGAAGGGGAAATTGATAGTTCTTTTTTTGCGGTAATTGTGGCTTTGAGAATTTCTCCTCCTCCTCTCCCCAACCCAGCGGTTTTCAACCTTTTTGACGCCAGGGCCCACCATTTATTCAGCATTCGAGCCACGGACCAACCATTTGAGGACATTTTTAGCCCCACACAGACCCCAAAACTAAAGATTCATTTTGCTTCTGTCCATGACCATTAATCTTCTATAGTTGAGTAGACTTGGACTGATTTCACATGAGGGATATTCTAACTCTTGAGAGTGTAAAAATGAAACCAAACGGACCCGACAGGGTCCGTTTGGTTTCATTTTTACACTCTCAAGAGTTACATCTGGTTAACCAACTTAGCTGAGGACCACCTGGAACCCTCTCAAGGACCACTGGTGGTCCCCGGACCACCTGTTGAAAACCCCTGTTCTAACCAACAACCGGGCATGGAGGCAGAAGGATATAGTGCTGCACAATTAAAAGAAAAGATCTATAGATTATATAGGTTGTCCAATTCATTTCGGCTATGCTACGAGAGACTTAAATAAAGGATCCCTCTAACAAGACAAATATATGCAATACATACTGTCCGCATAGATTTGATTGGTGGTTGATGAAGGGAGCGTGTTGATTGGCTGATGAGGAGGATGAGGAAAGGAAGGATTTCCGGGTATACGTATACTAACTTGATCAGCGCTGCCTCCCTATACTTGTACTACTCCCCATCATACTCTCCATACAATAATTTCAATGTATTATCCAATCAGGAGAGAGATTTGACGTAGTAGAGTATATGAGCGCATGGGGCGATATTTTCTCTCCTCTTTTTTTTCCTCTCTTATCTTCTCCCCACTCCCCCCGTACTCCCCCCGTCCGTCCCAGGGGACAGGGGGATGGACAGAGGAACAGAGGTCAGGGTATCTGTTCGGTTCTGCTCCGTTGCTGCCGAAGTGGAAGAAGAAGAGACAGCCCTGATATCCACACTGATGCCGCTGAGTGGACTCTCTCTCTCTCTCTCTCTCTCTCTCTCCTCTCTCTCTCTCTCTCTCTCTCTCTCTCTCTCTCTCTCTCTCTCTCTCTCTCTCTCTCGCTCTCTCTCTCTCTCTCTCTCTCTCGCTGTTCAACTCCCAAGGGTGGGGGGAAGAAGAGCTTTATAATTAGTCCTCGTCCAAATATAGAAAAACTAGTTTTTCGGGCGGAGGGGGGAAGGTGGTGGGGGCTGGGGCGGTGCGAAGGCATTCTTTTTTTTTTTTTCTCCCCCGTCCCCAGATTTGGCATACATGCACGTGTGTATGTATGTTGGAGAGGAGAGAGAGAGCTGTGGCTGGTGAATTTCACGCGTGTGTGAAGTGAATTGCAATCTTATTAAATCTATGGTGAAAAGAACCCCCCCCCCCCCCCCCCCTCCCTTCCCTTCCCTACCCGTCGTGCCACATATACTGTATACCACCCTCTCTGGCAGCAGCGTTGTAGGTTGAAAAAAAGTTTCTAATTCTGGGGTTGCATTTTAAGTGTGTTAAACTGCAGTATATTTATAGTGCAATTGTTTTGTTTTTAGTAGTTATATTTCATGTGAAATGTTGTCGGTTTTAGTCGCATGAATATTGTTTGTGAGATGGGCATTTGGTGGGGGCAACCCAGCTGGCACAACACACACACACGCACACACGCACACACACACACACACACACACACACACACACACACACACACACACACACACACACACACACACACACACACACACACACACACACCACACACACACACACACACACACGTACACACGGAGACGCACGTTTCCTGTGCGTTTCTTTGTTTCTACAAACAGCATAGGTCTTGTTTTAGCTTCCAGCTTTAGTTGTTTAGTCTCCGTGCTGTGGGCCACCCCAAGGCTATCGTGCTGTGTGTGTGTGTGTGTGTGTGTGTGTGTGTGTGTGTGTGTGTGTGTGTGTGTGTGTGTGTGTGTGTGTGTGTGTGTGTGTGTGTGTGTGTGTGTGTGTGTTCACGCGAGTTGTGTGCGTGTGTGTGCGTGCCACCATTTTCCCTTTCTCTTCGACCCTATTCTCTCTCTCTCTCGGCCCGTTAATGACAATGTGTTAAGGAGAAAGAGAGATCTATTGGGCATATAGCAGCAATCTATCTGGAAACGGCGGAAGGTTTTTGGAGGGGAGGGGATTTGAGGAGGTTGGAAGAGAAAGAAGTACTAGGGGTTGGAGGGCGGGGGGAGGGGGAGGGGGGCATCGCACAGGCCCTTCAAAGAAGTCCTATTCATGTGGACGCCAGTGTGAGATGAGACAGTGAAAAGTTGCCCCCCTCCCTCTCTCTCTCTCTCTCTCTCTCTCTCTCTCTCTCTCTCTCTCTCTCTCTCTCTCTCTCTCTCTCTGTGTCTCTCGCCCTCTCGTCACGCCGGCTGAACAGAAAAGAGGAACACGGAAAGAGAGAGAGAGAGAAAAAAAAGACGCCTCTCTAATCACGGCCGGGCACAGGAAAAAAAAAAGACTTCCAACCCGATTTAATTAACTGATAAGAAACGGCTTCAAATTAATTTTTCAAGGATGTTAGATTTTGATTAAGAAACTCCCTAAAAAGAAATAGACGAATAATCAATTTTTTTAATCAACTTGCTCAAATGGTTATAACTGGTTAATATGATAATTCTGGCAATTAGGGCAAATATTGTCGAGCAGCAGTTTCTATGCATATCCCCTTAAAGAATTATAATATCTTTACATCTAATTATCGCCGGTTATTTAATTTTTATTTTTTCTCGAGTGTGTGTGTGTGTGTGTGTGTGTGTGTGTAGCAGCCACCTCTCAATTTCACTCTTAGGTTTTCCGCACGTGCGCGCGTGTGTGTGTGTGTGTGTGTGTGTGTGGGTGTGTGTGTGTGTTTGTAATCTTCCATTGTAGGAATAATAGAATGTGAAGTTGGAAAATGTAATTTATATATATAAAAAAGCTGAAACATTGATATAGTGTACCCACCCTGAATAGTGGCTTTTTTCAGCCAAACTTGATTGCCTAGATATTTAGGTATATAACTGTGTGCGCACGCTTGTATATATGTGTGTGTGCGCGCGTGTGTGTTACCGCTGGTTTTACACGGCAGAGCGAGAGATGAATCTTTAGATGTTAAGACTCTTTTCATTTTCATCAGCACATTATTCTGGCTAATAGCTGCAGGGGACTGATTGTGTGTGTGTGTGTGTGTGTGTGTGTGTGTGTGTGTGTGTGTGTGTGTGTGTGTGTGTGTGTGTGTGAGTGTGAGTGTGAGTGTGAGTGCGTGTGCGTGTGTTCCTTTATTCATGACCAGGTTGGACCAACAGTGAATACCCACCTCCACAAAAGTTGTCGCAATAATCACCCATTCGGTTATGGCATATGAAAAGACATTATTATACCGGCTTATAGGTGAGCTTTGATTGGAGGGCAAGATTGTGTATGCACACGTGTGTGTGTGTGTGTGTGTGTGTGTGAGAGCACGGGCAACGCAGTAAAAATCCAGAGCATCTAATTTAACCTACTACAAACAGCTCTCCCGAGTTATTGCGACCGACGCAGCAGGATTCCACTGATCTGCCTGAGTGTGTGTGTGTGTGTGTGTGTGTGTGTGTGTGTGTGTGTGTGTGGGTGTTGCGTGTGTGTAGCTCTACTAATTGGACAGGTGTCGTGTATAGTGGGGGTGAGGCGGGGGTCCAGGTGAGTGAGGGGGTCTCCACGCGGCAGGGGGTCTCGGGGCTTGGCGTAGAACAACAGAGAAACCATACAGCTCCTCACTTCAAAGAGGGGGCTTAGAGTGAGGCTCTCTCTCTCTCTCTCTCTCTCTCTCTCTCTCTCTCTCTCTCTCTCTCTCTCTCTGCACATGATAGCTACAGCCATCACTGATTGACTATTATGAATTCAAATCTGTACATAATATATATCCTTCATGCTTTGGACTCAAAGTATAAGCTGACCTTCCCTCACACATGGACTCCAGGAATTAGAAAGGCCTGACCCTCCCCTATGCCTGACAATAATTTTAACCCAATCCAAGTCCAGAACTCGGACTCTTTGCCTTCACTGTAAGCCATATATGTCAAACTCAAAAGCCCAGGGGCCAAAATCAGGCCCACGAATGAACTGCCCCTCTGGTATATCGCACACATCAGCTTTTAATTAATGTTGCTATTAAGGGACAATGATTTTTGAAGGAAAATTACTTTTTTGCTGTTTTCCTGTTTCCTTAACTAATAACGTGCCGTTGAAAAGATCTACGTCTCCCGTTATCATTATGAAATATAGTTACGACGATGCCGCTGCCGTTGAGCTACGCCTTTCTACATTGCTTACCGCGCCGGTTTGATACGATCCCCATGCTAACAGCAGCGTGCAGCGACCGCATATTCCATTGATAGACCATAATAAGGGACGGACCAAACCGGAACCGAAAGTGTGTGTCCGCCAACTAACTTGTCCGTGGGGAAACATGGACCGAAATATGAAATATGACTTTTAGATGAAAATCGCTGGCACTGGCTACCTCAAAAAATATGAAAAAGGGCTGGCACTGGGAGTGTTAATTATAAACGAATGCCGGTATGTTGAAACACAGTCCCGCGACTTGTACCAATTCTCCTATTTTGGCCCGCCGTGTATATTTGAGTTTGACATCCCTGCAGTGCAAGT
>CM076971.1:44203215-44238215 GCA_039105355.1 Benthosema pterotum
AAACTGCCCCGCAAAGTTCCACAAAGGGACACAGACTTTTAATGTGCCGAGCATTTTCTTCTTCTGGCTGCAGCGCGGCTGGGCCTCGATTGAGCAAAACATGTTCAGTGTAATTAATTAACCCGTTGGGGGTCCCCCAGGGCTTTATGCCAAGGCCCACCGCTTTTTTTTTTTTTTTACCCAACAGCCTTTTCACTCAAATAGCCATTTTTAAAACAGATTTCTGTTCCCCCATGCATCTCAGGATTTGCTATTGACAAAGAAAGTTGAGATTAGGTCAAAATGCTGCTAAATATGATGTAAATTAAACATCATAACATTAAACGCCGTTGGCATTGAAGAAAAAGATTAAGTCAACCAGCAAATCAATCAATCAATCACAGGCATCAGCTATATTCTTGTATTAACGCTTGGACTGCATAACCCGACTCTATCGACTTACAGTTTTCACTGTCAAACCTGTGTTTTCCCGTCGTTTTTGGTCACTAAGGGGATCAAAAATGACCATAAAAAAGCAGTAAACCCCAAAACGACCAAAGCAGTGAAAGCCATTTTCGACCCTAGAATAAAGCAGTCAAAAGTGTCCCTCTCTTCACGCAGGTGTGATCTTTTTTTTTGGTAATTTTGCGGCAAAGAGATCTGCCATTTTCTCCCAATGTTCGGCTGAGTCTGACTTAACACTTTATAGGCCTAGAATTAGTAAATCGGCAGGTTTCCCTTGAGCGGATATGAAACCGTCGAAACGCTCACCGGTTTTATAACTACGACGGAACACATCTCAAACCCACCGCCGCCGCCCTGCTGGCTGCCGGCCACACTTCCCTCCCACCCCCCTATTTTTTTTTTACCCACGATGCAGTGCGTGGGACCCGAAACGAGCGAGCGAGTGAAACCGGGGTGGGACCGCCGGGACCCCATTAACTGACAGCAAGCTCTGATGGGAAGCGCGTACACTTCCAAAAGACTGACTCCATGTCCCTCTCTCTCTCTCTCTCTCTCTCTCTCTCTCTCTCTCTCTCTCTCTCTCTCTCTCTCTCTCTCTCTCTCTCTCTCTCTCTCTCTCTCTCTCTCTCTCTCTCTCTCTCTCTCTCTCTCTCTGGGAATAATAAAGCGAGGTCAGAGATCCTGGCGCCGTCCCAGCGCGCCACAGAGGAGAGGGGTCAGAAAGCGCCGGGTTGGCAGGAGTATAGTGGCCCGACTACACACACTCACGCACGCACACATACACGCACGTGCACACACGAGGGCCCCATGCTGGAAGGAATTCAATAAATATAATGAATGAAGGCGCTACAGTGATTACGAGCCTCCCTTCCAAACGCTGACCCACACACGCGTGCACGTAAACACACACACACACACACACACACTTGCAAGACCAGCGTGCAAACACACTCGCTCAGAGACAAAAATAGGTGACCGATTCACAAATGAGCTGACCTGGGCGTTGCCCCCCCCACCCAACCCCTTTCGCCTCCCTGCATCATTATGCATAAATCTCGGCCCACATGCATATGCATGAGCATCTGAGGAGACGGGATAAGTACTTCTGTGCGTGTCTGTGTGTGTGTGTGTTTGCGTGCGTGTGCGTAAGCCAGTGCCTGCAGCGTGCAGCAGTGTCGTATTGATCTCACTTAAGAGCTCTTTATTTCAATCGAGTCCAAATTGAAGGCCTGCCGTTTAAGCCCCCCCCTTCCCTCTGCTCTGGCACAGAGGCTGATACCTTCTGCTCCTGGCAATTCCCTGTTTTTGTTGTTGTTGTTGTTGTTGTTGTTTCAAGAATCGAATTTTTTGTTGGTTGAGATCTGGTCTACAATTCCTTGCTGTATAGACCTGCGCAGTGACGTCACCGACCCTGTTCCACTAGTGGATTCCTCATTCATTTTCCTCATAGACTTTTCGAAAATGGTTAATAAAAACACGATCGCACCGCGGCCAAAGCCAACTCGGGTCGTGGCAAATCATGACAACAAACACAATATCGTCATATAATAACTAATTGGCAAGAAGTAGAAAACAGCATGATACAAGACTTTTTGTTTCTTTTTTCATCTTACAAATTATTTGATTGTCCCAAAAGATTGTGTGTGCCATCATGATTCGTCACAATCCGAGTTGGCTTTGTCCGTGGCGTAATCGCCTTTATATAAATTACTTTCGAAAGGTCTATGTGAAAAATGAATGGGGAATCCGTTTCTGGAACAGGGGCGGTGACGTCACTGCGCAGGTCTATAGACATGCTTTAATAACACCTGAACTGAAGCCACGCCCACAGCTGTAGTTGTATGATAAAGGGGGAGGAGTTACGAGAGAGGCCGATAGTATGATGTTACTATATTACTGTTTTTTTTTGACTGGACAGGTTTCAGCCCCCATGAAGAAACCGTAAATACAAAGGGAGACATCACTCCACATAAAAACAACAACACCAAGAAGTCCTCTTAAACTTGTATAATTGGAAAGAAAAAAAAAAACGACAAAAATCCCGGCACCCCATCTTTAACAATAAGACACTCTCTTGAGAGTGTAAAATGAATGACAACTGGAGGCATACGGGTCTCTTTAAGAGCCCATTAGGTTATCAGTTTTCGTAGCATGTGGAGCACCTGGAACCCTCTTCAAGGATCTCTCTCCTTTGAGGTGAGAATGAAGCTCTCTCTCTCTCTCCCTCCGTCTGGCCCGGAGCCCGACGTAGTATAGTGTGTTTTCCGACGACGACGGCCTCTTCTTTAACCTGCCCCTGTGTTTTATGGACTTACTCTGGATCTGATCTCACCGCTTAGACCCCACTATAATACACACACACACACACACACACACACACACACACACACACACACACACACACACACACACCACACACACACACACACACACACACACACACACAATACCACGACTGCTGCTGCTTCTTCTGGGGAGATTAATTTACACACCGCTCACACTAGCCCTGCCAAATCTCCCTATAGTGTTTTTCTCTCTCCTGCTAGCAGACAGACACCGCTCTCTCTCTCTCTCTGTGTCTCTCTCTCTCTCTCTCTCTCTCTTTCTCCCTCTCTCTGTCTCTCTGTCTCTCTCTCCTGAAGACAGAGCAGAAATTGCCTGCTGAGGTAAATAAATTACTTCCATCGATTGCCTTTACTTGTAGAGTGACTTTATCACGGTTTGACTTGTCTAGATAAGAGATCAACGTGTGACGGCTGCGCGGGTGCGTTCGTGTGTGTTTATGCGTGCGTACGCGAGTGCGAGAGAGAGAGACGTTAGACGAAGTCGGTGCTGCCACGATCAGTGTAAAAATCTCCCTGATGCGTATCTCGGCATATTAAAACCGCCACTATAGTGGTAAAAAAAAATATCTGTACTACTGGCGTGCGTGCACATCTAATTGAAAGGAGATGTGTGTGTGTGTGTGTGTTTGTGCGATCGCAGATGAACAGGACCCCGCAGTTATCAGCGTATAGCACATGCATGCAGCGGTCCTTTAGCGTCGCTACAGGCCTATACAGGCCGGCCAGGCCCACCACCTTGCATCCAGATGCTGCTGCGCCGCTGCTGCCGCTTAGCCTCCCGATACGAGGTCATAAATGCGTTTATCTCTCCGGCTTGTTATCCTTGCAAGCGGCCAGACCCCGGGCCCTGACCCCCCCCCAACCCCCTCCCCACTCCGCCACCTCCTCCCCCTCCTCCCCGTCCTACTCCTCCTCCTCCTCCTCCACTCCACGCAAACCGCAGGCCCAGAGACATCTTCATACATACACAGCCGCCGGGGTTTATTTATGTCACCGACAGTGCATCCCCCTCCTCTCTGTCTGGAGTGGTGGCTGTTCCCTTCCCTGTTCCCTTCCCTTCGTCGCTATACCATCTGTTGCATGCAGCGCTGCTGTGTTCATATCACATGGGTGTCAAACTCTGGCCCACGGGCCAAATTTGGCCCGCCGGCCATGTAATTTCATTCGGCCCTTGAGACGTTATCAAATTAAAGGGGAAGACCACCCATTTTCAACATTTTCAGTTGTCATTAATATACCTTTCCTAAAAATGGAGGTCTGAAAAAATCATTAGCATGGTGAAATACATCTGTTGACAATGGCTGTTCCCTTCCCTGTTCCCTTCCCTTCGTCGCTATACCATCTGTTGCATGCAGCGCTGCTGTTTTCTTATCACATGGGTGTCAAACTCTCGCCGGCGGGCCAAATTGTGTCATTTCATTTGGCCCTTGAGACATTATAAAATTAAAGGGGAAGACCACCCATTTTCAACATTTTAATATGCCATTAACATACCTTAGAGATGTTGTGTGGACATGATAAAAAAAAAGTTCCCCCAATTCTGTATTTCCTAAAAAATGGAGGTCTGAAAAAAACATGGTGAAATACATCTGATGACACCAAGATGTATTTCACCCTCAACCCTCAACCTGGGAGGTTGAGGGTTCCAGGTCCATTTTGTACTTGTGGATTTGAACCACCATCCGTTGATATTTTTGCCATCAGAGATCTCAAAACTAAAGAATATGTATTTTGTCTACAGCTGCACACCGTATTTCCCTGTATTCAACCCCAAATACCCAACCACCCCCCCTTTAAAGAAAATGCTTCTGCCTGACAACGGATCTGCAAACACACTCACATGCATGCACACACACACTCACCAAGATGTCACTCGGTGGTATACGAGGTTAAAAGTTCAGGAGGTACGTTCTTGTGTGTGTGTGTGTGTATGTGTGTGTGTGTGTGTGTGTGTGTGTGTGTGTGTGTGTGTGTGTGTGTGTGTGTGTGTGTGTGTGTGTGTGTGTGTGTGTGTGTGTGTGTGTGTGTGTGTGTGTGTGTGTGTCGGGGCCACATGCTGTTTTAATAGACGGCTGTGCTGACGTTACTAGCCGTGGCCAAGAAGAAAAGGACCTGGAAAAGCGAGGGAGGGAGGAGTGGAAGAACTGACCTCTCTCTCTCTCTCTCTCTCTCTATCTCTGCACATGTGTGTGTGTGTTTCCCTTACATTCAAGAAGAAGCTTTAGCGTTATCCTTACTCCATCCATCCATTCGGTCAGGTTGTTGTTATTTTCGTTCACCCTTTCGGAGATCTTTGCGCACATAAAATCTTATTTCTGCTTTGTTTCCATTGTATTCATTCCGGTCTGTCTTTCTCACAGTGTGGAGGTAAACGTTTGACTGAAATGAGCGAGTGGTAGTCTACGCAATGGCGTACGAGGAGACCCTTCAAGCTCTATCAATTAGCTCAGTTTCAGCCATTTCTTTCTCTCTCTCTCTCTCTCTCTCTCTCTCTCTCTCTCTCTCTCTCTCTCTCTCTCTCTCTCTCTCTCTCTCTCTCTCTCTCTGCTGTTGATTTTGACAGCATTTTTATTTTTACAAAAAGAGGCTATCAAATGAGTTAATGGAGTCAATGAGTTAAATTTTATTGTCAGTCATTGTCTTTGGAATCAAACACTGTCTTGTGTCAGTCATATTTTACTCGTCTCAGACGTTTTTGTCGACAGCATATGAACCAAAGCGTCACGTTTGTACACAGTCAGACATAAAATGGCTTTTTTTTTTAGTTCTATCAGTTCCCTGACATTTCAGTAATAGTATTTTATCTGGTGACCCAAATTCTACCGGCATTTAAAGTCCCATAGTCGTAGTTTTCCCTTGTTTTTGTGTTTGAGCAAAGGGCACTTGACACGGACAGACCTTTGGCGTAGACAAAGATCGTAGACAAAATCAACACTCTTCCTACAGCATCGTAACGACGCGCAGGTCCTCAAGAGCGATAAAAAAACTGACGACAACCTATAATTTGTACAGCAAGAACGACAGAGAGCGGATGTAACGTAAGCCAATGATAGAGAGAGAGGGTAAAAGAGAGAGAGAGTAAAAACTGAAACATTAGTCACGAAGCCCATTGTTATTCTGAGACACATCCAAGCAGACAGCCGGTCCGTCTGTCACACAAGAACCTTATCGAGTCTCTCTCTCTCTGTCTCTACCCCCCCCCTCCTCCCCCGCCACTCCGCACGTCGGAACGAGATGCCCGGTCCTGATTGGAGAATTAATTAGGCGGAGCGGGGTGGTGGTGTGGTGCAGTGTGCGGTAGGCTCTCTCACATGCACCGGGTTAGTTGTGGGATTTTGGGTTATTTTAATAGCTAATTACTGAGGGGGAGAGTGTTAATTGGAATTCTCTTAGATAATGTGAGCCGCGGCTCTCCTCTCTCCTCTCCTCTCCTCTCCGCCTTTTTCTCTTGTTCTGCCACGCCACCCCCCCACCACACACACACACACACGCACGCCACGCACGCCACGCACCAACTACTACTTGGGTGCTTAATAGAAAAAAATGGCGACGTTCAATCCACTTCTGAGGAAACAGCATCCTCTATCTGTTTTTTTCCCAGTTCTCCCTCTCTCTGTCTCTCCGCGTCTCTGTATTTTTCTTGATGTTTCTGACAGCGGCTCGACCGACTCTCCCAGGAGGGGACAGTCGATGGCCGCCGTGAGCAAAACCGCGCGCGTCTGCGTGTGTGCGCACAGTCACACTGTACGTGCGGTGGGTCGACAGTCCCCCTCATTGTTTGCAGAGAAAGTGACATGCCGTAATCCTCTCAGGCTGCTGCCAGCATATCGATTGTCCATTCGTTGGTTCCCCGTCTCTCTCTCTCTCTCTCTCTCTGATCCGTCCATGAACGCGGCGTGACGTGTGACATGACCGACAGGCTTCAGACGGAGGCCGTGGCGCGGCGGCTACGACGCCTGAAAACCTCCTAGAGAGAGAGAGAGAGCGTTTGGGAACGAGACAAGGTGACACTGGAGGAAAGTTGGCGCCGAGGTTTTTATTTCTTATTTCTTTTTTTAAGGTTAGTTTCTTTTACTTTTCTGTCTGTATTCGTCGTTTTCAAGTGAAGACGGACAGGAAGAGAAGGTTGTCATGAACGGGATTCAAACATGTTCGGGGCCAGAGCTAATATTCAGGCGTACACTGCATATATGCGTCTGGACTCAGGGGCATTTTTGCCATTAGGCAGTTGCCTAGGGCGCCATGAGGGAGGGGCATCCACCAGACATGCTTTAAAAGGATCCCAGGCTAATAAGGCTCATACGGATAAATACATTATACACTTATCCTCTAAATAGAATTGAACATTTAAAACACATATTATTTAGTTTAAAAATAGTTCATAATTTTATCCCTTGGGGGGCGCCATTCTACAGGAGATTTTCCCTGGAGCCCCCCCTTACCAAATGGACCCGTGAGGGGCCATTTGGTATGGGGGGCTCCAGGGAAAATCTTGCCTAGGGCTCCAAGTTGCTTAGAAACGCCACTGCCTGGACTGCTGTTATAGGCCAGCCTGGGCGGACAGATGCCCCCCAAGGAATGGTTTTGCTGAGATGGTTCTTGTTCCTATATAGTCTGACACTCACACGATGAGCCAGTCCCATAGTACACAGTATCCACGTCCCTGATGTCAGTCATTTGGAGTGTAGAGTGTAACGTCTTAGAATGGTCTCATATAGGCGTTGGTTTCCAGAAATAAACCCACCGTGACTCAATAATGTTTTCGAAAGTCTGTACATTTTCTGGTGAAAATGTAACTAATTTAGTAACAGTGTAGCGTTTTCTTGCTTTGATGGGTCATCTTCATATGAATGAAACCACCGGGATGGATTGTTCATCAATCATCAATTAGTATTTTATTTGGCATGATATTTACACATGATATATATATATTTTAAAATGTCTGTGGTAATTCAGAATGGCAAAATAAATGCTGCAGACTCCCATAGGCAGGTAGCTAGGATGACAAAATTGTGTGCACACTTCAGTGCTCTGTACAGCCTGAGTTGTACTTAGTTGTGCACCTGTTGACAACGTTTTGCAACTGTCTGGTTGGTTGGTTGGTTGGTTGACTGACTGACTGACTGACTTAGAATAGACAGAAGTGTGAAACAATTGGATGCATACAAAAAAGCGTTGTCGGCATTGAGTGGGTTAAACAATTATTAAGTGTTGAAAACAAGTACAAGGAAGCTCCTTTTCATTTCTAGTTTTAGCGCTTGTGTTCTTTTATGCAAAAATACAACTTTTTTCCCCCCATTTGCACCGATAATGAACAACAGTCTTAGCATGCATGATCTAGAACAAGCCTAACCGGTATATCATTTTTTACATTGCACTATTTCTCTATAGCCGCAGGGCTCCGAAAATGATAATTCACTCTGTGGGAGTGTGTGAGAGAGAGAAGCAATAAAACAAGAGGAAAAAAAATAAAATAAAAAAACGGAATTACTAAAAAGGGAAATTTAAAAGAACTTGTTTGAAATTAAACAATAGTTGCATTTCGGGCATGTTGTTTTAATTGGAGAAGAGCGTGGGGGCTGTGCCTTAGATAAACAGCCTCCATCGTCGCTTGGTAGGGGGTTCCTCACACTTGGGGGTCTGTAGTACCCCACATAGCTATGTGTTCGCTTTAAATATTAAAGTTCCTCACCAGCAAGAAGAGCTGAGAAACACAATTAATATGCAATGAGAAAAAAAAGCTTAATATAGCCTATCTTTGGATTTTTCTCCCCCCAACTTGTAAATTCCAGCGCACGGATGCACACACACACACACACACACACACACACACACACACACACACACACACACACACACACCACACACACACACACACACACACACACACACACACACACACACACACACACGTACGTCCCCAAAACTACTGGCGTAACTATTTAAGGTCTACAGCTCATGTTCAGTATAAGAAGAATAGCTGGTAAAAGAATTCACAATTCACGACTTTCACTATATGTAGACATAGCATAGTGTACTATATACTCATTGCTTCACTGCACAGATATTCTACTGTCATACATACATATCTTAGGTTCTTTGCTTACTTGTGATCTTTGTTGATGACCAATAGACCTTTCCGTAAGCCCCTCCAGAAACTGCTTTGGTCCAATCACAGCTAAGCATCACATCTGATAGACCTCTCCACCAATAGTTTTCCTATATGATACAACATTGTTTTCAAACATAAATGTCACTTATTTTTCCTAATGCCTATGGCATGCTTTGTTGATGGTTGGGAAGAGATTTTGAAGGTCTGGTTAACAAAAGAAACCAGTATTTAATCCATTTTAGTCGATTTTATTTAAATTGGAATGAATGAGCTCTGCTGGAATGTGTCCAACCCATGGTTGGACACTGGGGAGAGGGCGGGGCTTACCTCAAGGTCTATTCTATGCATTTGATATGTGTTGTTCCTGCTCACTGTAAGTCACTCTGGATGAAGACCATGAATGCCTACTTTGTGAATGATTGTAGCTTATGTTTTCTAACGATAATCCAAATCTACAAATACTACCATTCAAATACATGTTGGGGAGTAGAAACAGTACCATATTGAGCGGAGTAAAGTATAATTTTGAATAATCAATTAAAGTAATAAAAATACCTCAACATTGTTATACTTACGTAGGTACTTTCAGGCACGACACATACAAACTATTTAACATCTATCGCTCAGGGTTAAATCCACACACGCACACACACACACACACACGCACACACACACAAGGAGACATATACCGACATTGTAATATCTCCCGGTCCACGTACATATATAATAAATTTCTATATATCTATACATGCACTAATCCTGAGACCACTTGAAACGTTAATTCCTCCCCATGTATTCTAAATTTGCGGATGTGAAATTGCATTAAGGGAAGTAGTGTGTGTGGGCATAAAAGCAGACGCATTAAATGGACATATTGAATGCAACGGGGTGAGTCCCAACCCATTAAGCACCCCCCACACACACACACACACACACACACACGCACACTCCACCTCACCCCCCCTCCCTCTTCTTTTTTTATTATTTCTGAAAGTGGAGCGTGATAATTAGTTTGGAGGAAATCCTATAGCGGTACAGAGAGAGAGAGAGGGAGGCGGCTGGCTGGTCGCGCTGGCTGGCTCCATACTGGATGGTTTTGGGTCTCAATAGTTTGAGTCAAATTAATTTCTCTTCTCTCCTCGTTTTTTTTCTTCTCTCTTTTTTTTTCCTATCCTCCTCCTCCGTGGCCCGTCACCTTGAACATACGTTCCTCTCTTAATAGGTTTAATTTATTTCACAGCCCGATTATCGCTTTAGACTCGAGTGTCGGCACAATATATTATATTCAACACGGCGTAAGGTCCTCCATATACCGAGTGTTCTGTAGATAGGGGTGACGTTTGACTGAATTCATTTAGAAAGCCTATACGGTGCGTGGGTGCATGTGCATGCGCGTGTGTGTGTGTGTGTGACATATACCCGGTATTCTACTTAGGCACGTTATTTTGCATTATTATTTTTACTCAAAGTATTTGTGGTACTTTTTGGATTGCTGCAGAGTTTCGCTCCACCACATTTAGGATGTGTGTTCAAAGGGGAATTTCCACTGTGCCGATGGCAGCAGACCTCATTGATGGATTTGGAAGAGATTTTAGAAGGTTCTGGTTCCAAGAATGAACCAGTATTTAATGTGTAAAGTCCATTATATTTACATTGGAATGAATTAAACCATGTTAATGATGTTATTTCATACCTCCGCTTTTACGAAGCGCAGAATGGAAGGACGTTTTTTTTATTATTTCCACACGACGCCTCTAAACAGTAAAATGTTGAAAATGGGTGGAATTTCCTTTGACGCGCAATGTTGTGTTTTAGTTACAATGTTCACTGCTTTTATGTGACACTGCAGTGTGATCAAATGGACCCTTACGGGACCATTTGGTTTCATTTTACACTCTCAAGAGTTAAATTACGTTTAAACATTTGAATTACTTAATTTTCAAGAATCTACACGAGCAGAAAATGGAGAAGAATCGTTATTTTTTACCTACGTTTTGCCAGTTTATCTCTCTCGAAAATCCTTAGTTTTGGGTCAGAGAGACTAAACTCAACATCAAATGGTGGTCCGTGGCTAAAATGCAGAATAAATAGTGGACCCTGGTATAAAAAAGGTTGAAAACCAACTGGTCTATGAGGAAGATGAACAGGCGCTCTGATGTCACTGTTGAGATGTTCATTTATAGCAAATAAAAGAAAAGTGTTTCTGTTAGTAAGAATATGCAGCCGAAGGGGTTTCTGTACCTACGTTCTGACTTGAGAACAACTGGGGGTCATCGAGCACTTTGTATCACATCTGTGTGTGTGTGTGTGTGTGTGTGTGTGTGTGTGTGTGTGTGTGTGTGTGTGTGTGTGTGTGTGTGTGTGTGTGTGTGTGTGTGTGTGTGTGCGCGCGCTCTGAGAGACTCCACCGTGGACCGTTCCCAGGGGTCTCTGCTGGTGTCCAGGCTGTCATGTGATCTGTCGTCATGTGACTCGCGGTGTGTGCATGTGTGTGTGTGTTTGTGTGTGCGCATGTATTTTTTCCCATAGTGTTTCCCCCCAGAAAACTTCACAACAATAACTCCTGATGTTAAATCCATCAGAAACAATCCCTATTAATCTCGTGTGTGTGTGTGTGTGTGTGTGTGTGTGTGTGTGTGTGTGTGTGTGTGTGTGCGTGCATGCACGTTATGATAGGGCCATGGGAAAACAGCATACCTGAGCGGATTACAAAGATCTCGAGGACTGTGTGTGTGTGTGTGTGTGTGTGTGTGTGTGTGTGTGTGTGTGTGTGTGTTACCATAAGGCCCTAACCAAACCCTCATCCTAACCCTACAGCGGGGTAGGAGTCTAGATTGTGTAATTGATGTTAAAAAAGGCCCAAAACAAATCCCCATGTAAAGTATACCGTAGAGCAGTGGTTTTCAACCTTTTTTCATAACTACTTCTTTTGTTTTCGTCCACAATTTCAGGCTAAATTTCATTAACACAACAGTCAAACATACAGATCAAAAAACACCATTAATGTTCTACATTCTCTAGTTGTGTAAACTTCACATGACTCTTGAACTGAAAATTCTTGAGTTACTCTTGTAAATAGTGTAACTCTTGAGTTAATCTTGTAATTCAAGAGTTACTTCTGGTCAACCAACTTTCCATCATTTAGCCTGGGGACCACTGGTGGTCCCCAGACCACTTGTTGAACACCCCTGCCGTAGAGTGAGTGCCAATGACAAACTTAGTCGCCAACGCCTATGAAACCTGCAGGTCAAATTCTGGCCACGCAAAAAGCAAATGCGCTGAAAATATAGTCACTCTAATTGCTATATGCACAATATTCATCTGTGAAACAAAATGTAATGCCTCTCCTACAATTGAGTGATTGTGCTTGCTGGGGCGGGGGTGGGAGGGGTGGTATTGGGGTCCGCGCGGTTCACGCTTGATTATTTTCGGGGGGTCCCCGGTTCAAATAATTACGATGTCTCATAACAGTGGTTGCTTGCCTGCATGCGTGTGTGTGTGAGCATGCGGCACGCAGCTTGACATTGGTTTGTTTTTGATCTAGGAGGGGTCACTCTAGTTGGCCTGTCTGGTTTTAACTTACACTGGTAAATTACACCCAATCACTGAAATTACATCCTATGCGTGTGTGTCAGTCTGTCCCTGTGTGTGTGTGTGTGTGTGTGTGTGTGTGTGTGTGTGTGTGTGACTATGCGTGTGTGTGTATGTGTGTGTGTGTGTGTGTGTGTGTGTGTGTGTATGCGACTATGCGTGTGTGTGTATTCGCGTGCGCGCGCCTGACGTCACCTCGCCGGGCCACTCGGCACGTCAGCTTCGATTACGCTGAATGAAAGCCAACTGTTTTTGTGTTTTCGTCATTTAGGGGAAGACAAAATGGAAATACAGCTGTTGCTGCTGCTGCTCCGTGCGCGCACGAGTGTGTGCGTGAGTGTGTGAGTGCGTGCGCGGCAGACATGTGCCGCGTGTCGCCGGGGGAAGCTTGCCATGGCGGTGGTGGTTAGGTTAGCGCTCCGCCAGGCCGCGCGGTAGCGCGTAAGCGAGGGGGCTTAACGGCAAAACGAACGGCGAAGACGCTTAGCGCGGCGGCGACGTGTCAGTGAGTTAGCTAGCGGAAGCACGGGGAGCAGTAAGACAGGGACAGACAGACAGACAGCTAGGATACAGACAGCTATGAGTCAGACAGACAGACAGACAGAGGCTACAGGCTGCCTGCTATATAGACACTACCAGATGATAGTTGCTGTTGGGTTTGGAGCTTGACCAGCGTGTGTGTGTGCGTGCACGTGTGTGCGCATGTGTATATGTAAGTGTTAGAGTTTAAACAATCTCAGCTTTTGACATATGCTCCTTGTTTTATTGCAGTTCTGGCACCTGCACTGTTTATCACGAAAAAGTCTCTCTCTCTCTCTCTCCCCTCTCTTTTTTCTTTCTCTCTCGCTCCCTTTGTGCGTGCATGTTCGTGCGTCCACACGTGCGTGGATGTGTCTGTGTGTGTGTGTATGTGTGTGTGTGTGTGGGTGTGCAGTTTTTCAGCATTTTGGAAATGTAAACACAGCTAAAATACATCCAGATGTTACAGTTGCGCGCCGCCACCACAAACACTGGGCAGGGTGTGTGTGTGTGTGTGTGTGTGTGTGTGTGTGTGTGTGTGTGTGCGTGTGCGTGTGCGTGTGCGTGTGCGTGTGCGTGTGCGTGTGCGCGTGCGCGTGCGCGTGCGCGTGCGCGTGCGCGTGCGTATGACTGTGCGTGTGCGCACGTGTACGTGCATGTGTGATTGTCGATTTTTTTTCAATGGCATGCAACATTACAGTACAGTAGGCCTTAAGGCTACAATAATGATTACGTTTTATAATCGAGCTGATTTAAATGATTAATCTGGTTATGACACTTACCTTTCAAGACGGGAATCCATATTTGGATTCTGTACTGTATGTACAGTATTACAGCATAAACTTTTTTAATGCTGATATACAAATATTTCAAGTTTTTCAGAAACCTTAGGTCAGGCCTAAATGGGTTAAGCCATCAGTGATATCTAGGGTTATTCTGACTGCATACATTTGGTTATAGACTACAGTAGGTACACGTGTACTCTTCTGAACTCTAGTAGGTCATTTCAAAGTAATCTTGGACACTCTGAACGTTGTTATTAGGTGTCATATATTGCTTTTCAGTCATACTGTGCATGTGAGAAGATGGCTCACTCCTCTTTACTTCAGTCACACTTAACAACACTGGAACAACTACGGTTAAGTGGGAAAACTGCCATGATAAATTGCAAACATGTACAATGATTAGTTCATGATCCAATTAACCGATTATTAGTGATTAATCATTGCAGCCCTAGTAGGCCTACAGTACAGTACAGTACAGTACAGTACAGTACAGTGCATTGCAGTGCAGTTCAGTACAGTACAGTACAGTACAGTACAGTACTGTACTGTACTGTACTGTACAGTACTGTACTGTACTGTACAGTACAGTACAGTACAGTACAGTACAGTACAGTACAGTACAGTGCATTGCAGTGCAGTTCATTGTACTATATTGCTTTTAATACAGTGGTCCTAGAGTATAATGCAGTGCAGTACATTACAGCCCTTCGATGGATGAAGCTACTATAACAGTCGTAGCTCTGCGGCTGACTTAACTGTGCCATGAAATGATGCGGGTGACCCAAGAACCGATGAAAAACTGGAATTGTGAAAAACTGTCCACTTCCCCTATTAAAATGACCCTTATGTGGTACCCATCTATCTGTCTCTCTCGGTCACTCACTCACTCACTCACTCACTCACTCACTCACTCACTCACTCACTCACTCACTCACTCACTCACTCACTCACTCACTCACTCACTCACTCACTCACTCGCAGGAAAAAGCTGCCCAAATACACACTGTACTGCATTATAACACACTATAAGCCATATGCTCTCTCTCTCTCTCTCTCCCTGGCAGAGGGCCATGCTGGATGGCTGGTGTATAATTGCGATGGAGAGATCGGGGAGCGGGTTCAAGCGCTCTGTGTGGGCAGAGAGTTGAGTGCCGGCTAATTGTTAGGCAAACGGTGTTAATGTTTGTTTACCGCTTTATGCGGCTGTTATTAGCTAACACCGTTCTACACGCGTGCGCGCGCAAACGCGGAGGGAAACGAGCGGTGTCGAGTGGTAATTTACGGAACGTTCTTATAGATTCTGTAATGACAGTAATAATGTCACTGTCTGTCTCACTCAGGCATGCTCTTCACTGTTTACATACAGTACAGTACACTTCAATAGACAGACACCTTTAAATGTCACATTGTTCCTATTGCTGCCATGCTTGTGTGTGTGCGACTTTCTGGACGCTTTTCTCTTATTAGTGTGAATAGTCTGCATGAATATGGAGAGTGAGTTTTTGTTCATTTATTTATATGCATTGAAACATAGCGTGGTTGGTTTGTACATGCGCGTGTATTTGGCTCATGGACTCAGTGGTCTACAATAACTAGGGAAAGTACAGTGGGTAAATAATATATTATACTTCTTTCTGTGGTCCAGTTGTTTGGCAACTTTAGTTAGTAGTTTGTAGAAGATGATTATTAATTTAGTATTATTATGAAACAACTAGAGCCCTAGATACAGTGAATGTGGGCCAATTGAAAATATAAAAATTTATAAATATAAATACGACACAGCCTGGAAAAGGCTGTGGGCTGTCGAGGCTTCTGATTGGTCTTGGAAAAAAAACAACAATTTAGGCTTGTTGAAACACCATCCAATCAGAAACTACAGAGTTGCGCAACAGGTGACGTTGGAGAAATTCAAGTCAAGCAGGCACTGGCCAGGCTCACTTGCCAGAAGTTGAATGTTGCAACGACAAATGAGGCTGGTTTCAGGCTAACACATTGTGATCTTATAGATTGTGGCTACTGTGGCTCGTCGGCTTTGATACCAATGCTTTTGCACTTCTACAAAAGTACTTTTTTGCAACAGTTTGATTCTTTCTAAAGTATGTTGCAGTACTGATAGTTTCACTTAAAGTAAAACAAATAAAAAACGGGTGTTTCTTTCCTGGTGTGGTGGTGTGGAGGCTTGATGCCTGCTCTCTCTCTCTCTCTCTCTTTCTCTCTCCACTCATCATCATCACAGTGGGCGGTTTGAGGCGCTAGCTTAGCCGCGGCAAAACATCAAAGAGCTTCTATTTGGGCCAAACCTTTCGGTGCTTCTGTGTATATACATAGACCGTACCGTTGTTTCTTCTTCTTCTCCTGCTGCCCCGTCCGTTTGTAGCGCCCGCCACCGCAAGTCTGGCATCCGCCGCGCCTCCCTCGGCCCGTCCAGAAAGTAAAAACACAGTCGGTACCTTAGAGAGAGTTGTTATACTTTTATATACTTCTGCTGCACCTCATCTCAGAGGCTGCGTTTTTTTTATATCCACTACTACTAATACTACTGCTACTACAATTACTATTACTACCACTGCTACTACTGCTATAATCATCATCATAATCATTGATGTGACCATCGGTCACAGTTAGCTATGGAATCTTGTGCTTTTCCCTTCAGTATATCACTCAGAACCCCCATATATGGTGCCCAGCTGGTCTTGTGACATCCTGTGACAGCATCGGGCATGCAGATCCCTAATGTCATAGTAACCTATTGAATAACGGGGCTGAAGTGATGATCAAAATCTACAAAGCAACTCAAGTTGAACTCGAATCAAGTAACTCAATTTGAATGTTGTGCATAGTAAAAGTACAACAGTACAATACCTTCTGAGATGTAGTGGAGTGTAGAAGTAAAAGTATTTGAAATTGGAAATACTCATTTAAAGTCGAAGTATCTATAAAAACGACTATTGCGAATGCCCAGTGCTTAGTTACTTTTAGAGCCCTGGGAGGTTACTGTTGAAAGCCCAGTACTTAGTTACTTTTAGAGCCCTGGGAGGTTACTATTGAAAGCCCAGTACTTAGTTACTTTTAGAGCCCTGGGAGGTTACTGTTGAAAGCCCAGTACTTAGTTACTTTTAGAGCCCTGGGAGGTTACTATTGAAAGCCCAGTACTTAGTTACTTTTAGAGCCCTGGGAGGTTACTATTGAAAGCCCAGTACTCAGTTACTTCTAGAGCCCCATGGTAACCTCCCTCGGTGGCTCTGTCGGTCCAGAGCGGTCTCGCTTGCCTGGGCTGGGATGTTTGTTTGGGTTGAGCCCTCTCCCTCTCCAAACACGCCATTAGACCTGACCTCCCTCTAAGCCGCGTGCACCGAGGGTTCTATTCCTAGCTGCTACTGCTGCCTGGCTCACTGGAGGTCCCTGTGGTCGGCTGCCTGTGAACCTCAGCCCAGGCGGTACCATGAGGACCGCATGCGTCGTACAGCAGCACAACCGCCCAGAGCTTTCCGCCACCATGAAACCCGATACCAACCCACTACTGCACCCGTGGCCCAGGCCGCGTGTTGATTCTGACAGCAAAATGTAGTCCTATGGTCTTTTTTTCATAATTCATATGAATCAGATGCCTATGACGTCTAAGGACTTTGCAATGCTTGTTTAGAGCTAGCCAAGCCTATGAACTTTCAGGTTTGTTGAGGCCTAAAGAAACATACTGTATGTACGTTGTAGATAGAGTTGGCGATGCTCATTTCACACAAGTGTGATGTTGTTTTAGTGGAGTGTTGGCCCAACCTAGAGACATATGACAGGTATGTACGTTGTACACAAACTTAAATGTTCTACACAAACATTAAATTGATGAATTCCAATTGACCGGGAAAGAACGCTTGTATGTGTACATTTTACATCAGTTAAGAGAAAAACACCAGCTGAAATCTTTGTATTGATCATTAGTAGATGTGACTGGTGGTTTAAGTCACTCCATGTGACCTGTTTTAACCAATCAGGTCAGTTCCTCAAAACAAGCTGTTGTAGAATAGCCTACAGTTTTTACTTATGTAAGCGGCCGGTCATGGCCGCTTGGATACCGTACAGTACAGTGCAGTACAGTACAGTATAGTACTGTACCTGTCGTGGTGATGATGCACCGTTTTTTTCTTTCTCCCCATGTTTGTTCTGCAAGCAAACAGGCACAGACACGAAGGGAAAAAAACAGCACAAGAAAAGCAACCTGTCTTCTTTATTAGACATACACTCACCCAGAGAGAGAGAGATGGGGGGGGGGGGGGTGAAAAGGGAGGGAAAAAAGGAATGCGAGTAGCAGTAGAGAGATGAAAAGAAAGAGAGCGAGAGAGAGAGCATGCACAGGGCAGAGAGAGAGAGAGAGAGAGAGAAAGAAAGCAGCAGAGGTGGTGCGGGACAAAAGCGGCATTGTAACTATTTGAAATGACTCGAGTTGAAAAGCTTTAAACGTCCGTCCCCCCCACCCCCCTCCAAACCCTCCTCCCTGGAGCCAGGTCATAAAACCTGGAGACAGACCCTGGCAGCCGAGCCCAGAGCCCCAGAGCGGCCTGGCCTGGCCTGGCCTGGCCTGGGTCTGGCCTGGGCCTGGCCTGGGCCTGGGTCTGGGCAGGCATGAGAGAGCGATCCCAGAGAGAGAAAGCTTCCAGGAAAAGGAGATGGAGAAGTACTGTTAAAAAAAGGAAAAAAAAAGAAAGAAAACCAATTTGCCGTGAAAAAGGTAAACAATCCGAAATGACAAATATGCAGGTTCTTTCCGTCAGTCTTTTTTTTACGCTCTCCATCTTTTTTCTTTTCTTTTCTTTTCTTTCCTTTTTTCCCTGTACACTTATTAAAGAAGACAAACGCGGCCGTAGCGCCATGAGTACAGTAACAGTTACAGTAACAGTAGTACCGTAGCCCTGATGGATCCCAGACACACACACACATACACACACACGCACACGCACGCACACACACACACACACACACAAGCACAGACGGCTGTCCTCCCCTGCACACCATCATCTAAGTACCATCACCGGCCAGGAATGCACTTCGTATTATTTTTATGGTTTCTGGACATATGTACACACACACACACACACACACACACACACACACACACACACACACACACACACACACACACACACACACACACACACACACACACACACACACACGTAGGACACAGTGCCTCTCTGCCCCTGCAGCCTCGCCGACCTCGCGTGCAGGATCGCATGCAAAGGTTAAAATGTATAATGCAGATATATGGCGTGACCGATTGCCCGGGTCGGTCGGTTGTTGACCTGACTGTATGTTTTTTCCCCATGTACGTATACATTATCATTATTATTATTCCTGTTTTCATATTACGTCGTTGACACCGATATCAAACGGGTTTATACCCTGCTGTGATCCCAGATTACCGCTTTTTCCGATCTGACGCGCTTGATGTGTTTAATGTGCCTCGTGTTTACCGCGCTCGCTTTACCGTAAATCGCTCCGGATTACTGTAAGAGCATCGGCTAATATGCCTTTGAGAGAGAGACAGAGAGCGAGAGAGAGAGAGCACAGTAAACGCAGGTTTTCTCGTGCCAATAAAGCTCCTCTGAATTGAAATTGAATTGTGAGAAAGAGAGGAAGAGAGAGGGGTGGGTGGGGTATTCTAGCGGAGGATATTGAGTCGAGGGGCTAATCCTCGGGGGGCCCGTTTGGTGGTTAGGGGCCCGCAGGTGCCACAGCGGAGCACCTCCATTAGCGCAACGATCTGAGCCTGGGGGGCCCCTTCCATGCTGGAGGGGGCCTCACCGTGGCAGTGGTGGGGCCAGTGTGTTTAACAGCAGTTTCTTTGAACGATTGATCCATCATCTCTACGCTCTCTCTCTCTCTCTCCCTCTCTCTCTCTCTCTCTCTCTCCTCTCTCTCTCTCTCTCTCTCTCTCTCTCTCTCTCTCTCTCTCTCTCTCTCGTGACGGCATTGAGATATTCTTGGGATGCGCTCTGTACTCTATTGATAGCACTCGCAGTCAGTGGTGTGAAAGTACATGTACTCAAGATGTAGTTGAATTTCCAATGGTCAATACTTTTTCTTTGATCAAAAGCAAAATATACTGTTTTTACTACTTATTTGAAATCGTGTGTTATTGTTTTTAGATTTTGATTATTATTATTATTGCAAAACCACTCCAGAATTCCAAATTGACTGAATATTTCAGAATTGGATTGTTTTTAGACATTTTTAGTCTTTCAGCCATATTTTATTCGGGTCAGCAGGTATATCACAACAGGTACATTGCAAAAGGTATATAAAAAAACATGACCCTTATTTTTTTATATATATCCCCCCCCCCCCCCCCACGAGGCTGGACAAATTGACTGAATATTTCAGAATTGGATTGTTTTTAGACATTTTTAGACTTTCAGCCAGCTTGCCTTTATCCTTGAACTTCTATTATGATGAAAAGCATTTTCAAACAGTTCAACTTATCCGATCAACGTTGTGAACATCTAGATCGGCTATTTGAAGCATTTTATTTTATTTATTTATTTTTTTTTGTTTTTAGTCGACAAGGGGCTAACGGGTGCCGAGATATAGAACAAATTTCCACAATGCAATATTGATACTTTTACCACGAGTACTTCCTGCGTGATGCAGAGAGAGAGAGAAAGAGAGATGCTGCTGAGAAAGATTTCCGGCTGGGGACTCGGGAATCGAACCGATGGCTCCTTGCTGTCAGGCTGCTCTTTATCCCGCTATAGGCCGCCGGCGGCCGCCCCTCAGGACGGCTTTGTAGCCATGAATAGAGCCGGGCAGAGGTCCATCGACCGGGACAAGTGGTCCGACTCCGAGCGGACGACCCTGACTGTTGGCCACTTGGGTCTTGTTCAATATGCACGCACATACGGGCACAGCAAACACACACACACATGCACGCAATGCAGTTGTCTTTGGGCTCGAGTTATGGCGAACGAGGGTAGGTTTTCCCGTGAGTGTGCGTGCACACCCGCGTGCGCGCAAAGCATGTACGCGTTCATGTCGCGATTAATGTCTTAAGGAATCTAATCCTCTTTGCCTTTTAATTCTGCACTCATCGTCGAGTTGATGAGCAGATCTGTTGTGACTCGCTGGGAAACGGGACGAGAGGGAGAGGGAGAGAGAGAGGGAGAGAGAGAGGGAGAGAGAGAGAGAGAGTGTTATGTCACCAGTTCTGTTTTGAGATGTTCTCCCCCTAGTGGACATTTTTAGTAATGCCTTTTCTTTCTGTTTGACTACCATGTGCTCATTAGAGCAGAGAACAGCCACCTGCATGTACCTCAAGCAGTCTCTCTTTTACACTGAGCCTTGGAGAACATATGTCTGTGAGTAAACTGGTGTTTTTGTTGTTCTTTGAAGATGGAAATTATTATTTCTAAGAAAATATGTCACTTTTGAATTGTTTAAATCTACACATGCCATTTTGCTGTATTTGGTATTTGATGTATCTTCAACTCTAGGCCTGATGCCTACAAGCTAGTGTGCTAATATCACTGCAATGCACCTATTAGGGTTGAAACGATTTTTCAATTGTTAAAGATGTGAACACATTCTGCATTTTATAATAACTGTGCAGTTACTGTATTTCATATGTTTGGTGCTTGGAACTGTTTGCAGTTATTTGCTTGACTATTTCATTTGCATGTATTTCATGTATCTGCAACTTATTGACACATGTTTTGTGCATTGTTTGTTTTTCAGTTTTACAAAAAAGAAACGTCAGTAAACCTACGCTCTTGAAGAAAACGGTTTCTGGTGTTTTATGTTCGCTATCTGTTGAGCGGTCGTTTGGGAACACGGCCGTGGGGACGGAATAGTAAAAAGACATCCACTCAGCGGGCAGATCGTCACAAGGAGAAGACGCTTCGCTACATCTTCATCATTCCTCACTCACGCCAAGCATAGAGCAACACTACATGATGACATCTACAGAAGAGGACATTGTAGACGTGGTTTCTACAGAGGAGCCAAGCAATGAACAACTGAATGTGACCCAATCAGAGACAAGGTCAGTAGGCTCTCAGAAGACTAAATCTAAAACTGGTTCTGCTACCAGTAAGGCCACTGTCAAGGCACGCATTAAAGTGGAAGTTGCACGCGCACGTGCTGAGTATGCCAAGCAAGAGGCACAGATTATGATCGAGAAAGCCCAGTTAGAGGCCAGGCTAAAGACTTTGCAGCATGACAAAGAATTGGCAGAAGCCATGGCCGAGGCCGATGTTATTGACGCAGCCGAGGAGGATGGCGGCAGTTGTGCATCAAAAGGCAGCCGTGCTTCAAAAGGCATCCTTGCTGCAGAAGCCATCGCTCAAGTAATCACTGAACGCACACAACAGTACGTTGAACAACAGTCACTCCAACAGCAACTTACTGAAGACGATAACCAGTCCAAGCATGCTACAGCGCATCTAGAGCCAACAGTCCACATACTGAGACCACCCACACCCACAAGACAGCGTTTGAATGTTCCACATGATGGACAGCGCTTTCCCAGTGTCAAGCATGAGCACGTTTCACCACTGGAGCAAACCAGCAGGCCAAGAATAAAACATAGCCAGACTTCACCTGCACTACCCACTCCCAACAGGTTTCAGAGCATACCAAACAAAACAACTCAGAGTCAGTTTCTCAGCTCTCCATTCAAACCTGCTGTGACAAGAGACACAAGTGACGTCAGTGACATGGCTAGGTACCTAGCACGCAGAGACCTTGTCACTTCTGGACTCACCAAGTTTGATGATTCACCAGAGAATTTCTTGGCTTGGCGGGCATCTTTTACGAATGTCATTGATGGTCTACTACTCAGTCCCAACGAAGAGCTCGACCTTCTGGTTAAGTGGTTAGGGAGTGAGTCAGCTAAGCACGTGAGGAGAATGCGTGCAGTGCATATAGGTGATCCATCTCTCGGCCTACAAAAGGCATGGCAACGTTTGGAAGAATGCTTCGGCTCACCAGAAGTAATTGAAAAGTCACTCTTCGACAGGCTGGACAACTTCCCCAAAATCAACATTAAAGACACTCTGTTACTGAGAGAGCTCAGTGACCTCCTCCAAGAAATGGAATCAGCCAAGTACGAGGGTTACCTGCCTGGTTTAGGGTATCTAGACACTCCACGTGGTATTGCGCCCATTGTAGAAAAGTTGCCCTACAGCATCCAAGAGAGGTGGATCTCACAGGGTTCCAGATACAAAGCAGAGCACCTAGTAGCCTTTCCCCCATTTGAATTCTTCTGTGACTTCATTAGCCAAGAAGCACAAGCCCGCAATGACCCAAGTTTTAGGCTCTTCACGACTAATGCATCGCAGACTAAGCAAGAGAAACCTGTCAAGCAGAGTTATCAGACACCAGTGTCAGTCAGGAAAACTGAGGTGTCAGCCACGCCTTCAGAGGACCAGGACAGCACCACTGCAAGGAGAGACCTTGAACCAAACAGTGAGTGTCCTATCCATAGCAAGCCACATCCTCTAGCCAAGTGCCGCGAATTCAGAAACAGGCATTTAGATGACAGGAAAGCTTATCTGAAGGAAATGTCCATCTGCTTCCGGTGCTGTGCATCTACAAAGCACTTCGCTAAGGACTGTAAGGCTAACGTGAAGTGCAGAGAATGTGAGAGTGATAAGCACGTCTCTGCATTGCACCCAGGTCCAGCTCCTTGGGCAGTAGGAGATGTGGAGACAGCGCAAGAGCACGGCGGGGAGGGTGAGAGCAGTTCACCACCTGAAGTTACCTCCATGTGCACAGAAATCTGTGGTGAGACGGACACACCCAGATCATGTTCCAAAATTTGTCTCGTTCAAGTGTACCCTGCTAATCGTCCTGACAAGGCGGAGAGGATGTACGCAGTGTTAGACGACCAGAGTAACAGGTCACTGGTGAAATCAGAATTCTTCAACCTGTTTGGCATCAGTGGAGATCCCACCTCTTACACTATGAAGACGTGTTCAGGCACAAAGCAGACAGCAGGCAGGAGAGCCAACAATTTTGTTGTCGCATCACTCAATGGGAAAACCAAGGTAGCACTTCCTTCGCTCTTGGAGTGTAATACTATCCCAGATGACAGATCTGAAATTCCCTCACCCGACATCATACAACACTTCCCTCACCTTGAACCACTAATAGGGAAAATTGCACCGCCTGACCCCAAAGTTCCCATCCTCCTGTTGCTAGGGCGGGACGTTCTGAGCCTGCACAAGGTACGTGAGCAGTACAATGGTCCACACCATACTCCGTTTGCACAGCGACTGGATTTAGGCTGGGTGATTGTGGGTCAGATCTGCCTTGAGGGAGCTGAAAGGCCATCCAACGTGAACGTCTTCAGGACCAACGTGCTGCAACGCCCCCTATCTTTTATGCCATGTACTGGAGCAATCCCTGAAAAGACTCCGCAACGCCAATCACAGCAACCCCAATTGAACACTCTTGCAAGCCCAGAGGAGCAGACAAACACAGATGACCCTGCAGACAAAGTTTGGAAACCAAAGTCTGAGACAGACAAACCCTCCGAGAAACAGGCCAACAAGGGACAAGCACGAGAACCACAGTGTACCCAAGTCCTCCAGTATGCGACTATAGAGCAGTCGCAGCAGCCTATCCAAGTCATGGAGACAACAGCAGCACTGATCTCCACCGTGAAGACAGCACACGGCGACGCAGAGGTTGAGGTTGCCCCCTCAGTGGTCAGGGCAGCAAAAGAGCCAGCTTCTGAGGAGTCTCTAGATGTCCTCATCAGTGGTTTACCACATTCTGAACCCCTCACTCTCCCACAAGCTGTATACACAAGGTCAGAGGTTACAAAGCCTAGCATCACCATTGTGAAGGACGTACAGCCTGGAGGAAAAGAGGAAACACTACGTTCCAGCTGCAGACATTCCCAGGCATCTCACACAACCTACCCGTGGCCAGGAAATGATTTCCCCTACACAATCCAACCCTTCTTATCATTACCAACCGGGAAGCCACCCCCTATACTTATCGCACTCGCCAACCTTACCCTTGCTGATGGTCCGAACTTAGGATAGTGGCATACTTGTTAGTATACCAGGCGGGGAGTGTTATGTCACCAGTTCCGTTTTGAGATTTTCTCCCCCTAGTGGTCATTTTTAGTAATGCCTTTTCTTTCTGTTTGACTACCATGTGCTCATTAGAGCAGAGAACAGCCACCTGCATGTACCTCAAGCAGTCTCTCTTTTACACTGAGCCTTGGAGAACATATGTCTGTGAGTAAACTGGTGTTTTTGTTGTTCTTTGAAGATGGAAATTATTATTTCTAAGAAAATATGTCACTTTTGAATTGTTTAAATCTACACATGCCATTTTGCTGTATTTGGTATTTGATGTATCTTCAACTCTAGGCCTGATGCCTACAAGCTAGTGTGCTAACATCACTGCAATGCACCTATTAGGGTTTGAAACGATTTTTCAATTGTTAAAGATGTGAACACATTCTGCATTTTATAATAACTGTGCAGTTACTGTATTTCATTTGTTTGGTGCTTGGAACTGTTTGCAGTTATTTGCTTGACTAATTTCATTTGCATGTATTTCATGTATCTGCAACTTATTGACACATGTTTTGTGCATTGTTTGTTTTTCAGTTTTACAAAAAAGAAACGTCAGTAAACCTACGCTCTTGAAGAAAACGGTTTCTGGTGTTTTATGTTCGCTATCTGTTGAGCGGTCGTTTGGGAACACGGCCGTGGGGACGGAATAGAGAGAGAGAGAGAGAGAGAGAGAGAGAGAGAGAGAGAGAGAGAGAGAGAGAGAGAGAGAGAGAGAGAGAGAGAGAATTCGAGAAAGTAGTAGAAAAAAAAGAAAAGAGAGAGAGAGAAAGAAAGAAAGAAGAAGAAACCAACCTGCATGTTTCCCGGGCCCAATTAGCCCACTTTTACTGCCCCTAGATATGCCCCCACCTCACCCCTTTGTACTCCCACCCTACCACCCCCTACTACCCCCCCACAGCCTCTGAAGTCTACTTAACTAAAACACTCCACATCGCTGAGATGCTTAAAGATCTCCTCCGTCTCAAAGCTCTGCTGCATATGGTCAGAGGACTTAGTGCACTGAAGAGAGAGAGAGAGAGAGAGAGGAGGAAAGTACCGCTTATTCACATCCAGGACCACCACAGCGTTGACATGTTACAGTGATTGGTTGGTGCTGTGGTCAGCCTATAGCGTCCTAGGGATGCGTCGGCGCACTTTGATAATATTCTGTATGTGTCGACGTTACGCCATGCTATATGCACTAAGGTCTCCATTTTTGTCGTCCCTGCTATTAAACCTCTTACCGCTAAAACTTCACCAATTGCCATATTTTAGATCTTTAACTCTTGAAATGAAAGCCTTCGGGTCCGTTTGGTTTCATTTTATACTCTTCAAGAGAAGAAGTCTTGACATTTTGGTCAATATTTACCCGTTGTCTCTCGTGGTACCAACCAACCTCAATACAGCATGGAATTATGGGTAGAAACAAAAAAGTCATCAGCCATAACAAAATATCTGAGAGGCTAAATGTCATCAACTGGTGGTACGTGGTTCAAAAGAACAATAAATAGTGGGCATTGATATGGGAAGGGTTGAAAAAAAAAACATTGCTTTAACTGAACACACACATGTGTACCTTTAGTGTAATAACTCGGCCTGCTCCTCTGCTTGTTTGTTGCTATTTATCCTCTTCTATCTTGCCGTTAACAGGGAGTGTTGTGTGTGTGTTTGTGCGGTGCCGTGTGGTGTGTTGTCATGTGGCGTGTGTACTCAATGCTGTGCGTGCATTTTGTTTTCTGTCGCGGTTGTTGTGTTTGTTTAACGAAAGGGTGGAGACATGAGCAGAGAGAGAGAGAGGGAACGGCTCGCGCAAACAAAACAAAACAAGTTTGAACCCTGGGTTGCAGAAGCCATCAATTCTTAATGAGATAATGACATGCTAACATGCCTCTTCCCACAAGCTGCTCTGTTTACAGACGACGCGCAAACCGCAAACAAGACACAGACACATGCTCCTCTCCTCTTCTCCCCTCCACTCCCCTCCACTCTCCTCTCCACTCCACTCCTCCCCTCCACTCTCTCCTCCCCTCCACTCTCTCCTCCCCTCCACTCTCTCCTCTCCTCTCCTCTCCTCTCCTCTCCTCTCCTCTCCTCTCCTCTCCTCTCCTCTCCTCTCCTCTCCTCTCCTCTCCTCTCCGTCTCATCTCCATGTGAAGCCGTACCCCCCCACCTGCCCCACGCTCTCTGGCACACTGCGTGTTACAGAGGTTCCAAAAGACACTTGTTGCCATGGCTGGTTAGTATAAGCAACTTGTTTTGGTCCTGTTTCTGTAAAGACGTTTGTAAGTATTGGTAGTTTGCTTATTTAGTCTTGGTAGTTTCTAAAGTGCAGTTGTTGTTTGAGCTCGTTTATAAAGTGTGGTTGTTATGTGGGCATCTTCCTAAAGTGTAGTTTTTTATTTTGGGCTACTTTGTCAAGTGTAGCCTAGTTGCTTATTTGAACTTGTGTCTAACATGTAGTTGGCTTGTTTCTAAAGTGTAGTTGTTTATTTGGACTTGCTTCCTGTTTAAACCATTATGTGTCATAGAAACCAAACCCCAAACTGACAGATATATTCCACAATGAATTTCAGGCTTTATTCATGTATAAGTTTTTAATGGCAGATCTATAATGTCACAAATTGTGGCATTGCAACACTTTATGAGCTTGTGGATCTGCTGTTTTTCTAAATTTGTGCTTTAAAAATTGACCTCCACCAGGTCACTTATTTCTGTTGCAGAATCTGGCAACATGGCGCGAAAAAACAAAAACCCTTAGCTACAATAACAGGTGGAGACCATCTTGATAATAGTGAATGTGTGTGTGTGTGTGTGTGTGTGGGGGGGGCACGCATACACGCACGTGCTCACACACACACACACACACACACACACACACACACACACACACACACACACACACACACACACACACACACACACGTTTACAGTAATACGTCAGCCAGCCAATGGTGTGGCTGCAGACCAGATTCCCTAATAAGAGAAGAATGCTGTCCGTGGCAAAGTCAGTTTTCCACTGAAGTCAAAAACGAACACTCAATGCTTCCTGAACCTCTCTCTCTCTCTCTCTCTCTCTCTCTCTCTCTCTCTCTCTCTCTCTCTCTCTCTCTCTCTCTCTCTCTCTCTCTCTCTCTCTCTCTCTCTCTCTCTCTCTCTCTCTCCCCCCCCTCTCTCTCTCTGTCAAAGGTAAATTGCTGAATTTCCCTTTTGGACGAGCAAAGTTGGCGATTTATTTAAGTAGGAAAGAGAAAATGGATGGAGGCCAGAGGCGTGACTCTTTTTATTACGAAAGTTCATAAGCAATGACTGAATATTAAATGCCAAGAAAATAAGGACAATTTGGAAGCCGTAAAGCATGCCGTATATGTCTGTCTGTCTGTCTTGTTATTGTCCCTATTTCTCTCTCCCTCTCTCCCCCTCTCTCTCCCCCTCTCTACAGTATCTCTCTCTCTGTCTCCTCATGTCACATCTAAAGCTGTTAATTTGGGCCATTGTAGCTCAGAGTATTGTCTGCCCTGAGTGACGCACACACACACACACACACACACACACACACACACACACACACACACACACACACACACACACACACACACACACACGACTCCCGAGCTCTGACTAACTTATCAATTCAGCTTTATTACTGGTGAAATGGAGTTGGATCAGCTAGGTGTTCTTTCTATGACAGTACCGCGCGCACGCACACACGCACGCGCGCACACACACACACACACACACACACACACACACACACACACACACACACACACACACACACACACACACACACACTGTACTAGCATAATGAGAAAAAAAAAAGTCTAAAGTCCAGTCAATCTCCAAATTAATGGAACTGCTATCCCAGCCGCGGCGGAGCGACTTTAAACAAACCCAAGAATGAAGTTTAAAAATTCACATTGAAATACTTTTAACCTTGAAAATCTCCCCTTGCTCAGGCAACCCCCCTCCAACTCACCCCCCTCCTTTTTTTCATCTGTTAAATGTTTGAGTGTTTGATAGTTTGAGGTCTGTAGCAGAAACCCGCGCGGGAATTAATGTCATTCATATGCCCCGCGGAAATTACTTTTGAAATGCATATAATCTAAAACATGCAAATGAGGCTGACTTTGTGCACCCCTGTTTAATATGAATTATCATTTTCTGAATACCCATTATTACTGCGTACATTTCTCCAATTATATTGTTCTTCCCCTTTGTGTGTGTGTGTGTGTGTGTTTTTTTTTGTGTGTGTGTGTGTGTGTGTGTGTGTGTGTGTGTGTGTGTGTGTGTGTGTGTGTGTGTGTGTGTGTGTGTGTGCGTGTCACTTTTTTTTGCGCACGCGCGTGCGGACGACGCGCGGTCACACACTACTCTGGGCTGGTGTTCATGCGCGTTGCGCGCACACACACACACACACACACAGGGCGCGTGGTGGGATGTCTGTATTTTAATGAGAAGTAATAAGAATGGTAATGACCTGTAGTCGGTCCACTCTGCCGTCGACCATCGCTCACCTCCATCGCGGCTCTCTATACGTCAGTCTGACGGACGCCCCGACTCGCTGGGCGCGCACGTGTGTGTGCGCGCGGACACGCACGTGCGTGTGTGAATGTGCGTGCCTGGTTGACGACGTCATCCAGCCGCACACCTGCCAGACTTGGGAGTAAAACGCGCCCATCGGAAGAGGGGGAAAAAAAGTCTTCCAATTCTCCGTATTCCTCCCCATAACTTCACTGTTAGGTTTTCTAAAATAAAGAAATAATAAATAATAATTAAATCACACCCTCAGAGCTGGGACTTCCAGGGGTACCTCTGAGTAAATGGTACCTACGGGTGTTGACCTGGTAAAGACGAACAACCACCCACGGTACACATGTTCTGCATTATTGATCGACAGTAAGAAAGGAATTCAGATTCACTGAACGGACAGAGTTTTTTCTCTGCTGCAAAACTTCTTTTCAGTAGCAAAGCAGCGGAATTAGCATCAGGCTAATTAGGCTAATCAGTGAATAGAAGCTGCGAGGGGAACAAAAAAACCATTTTTTTTTCAGGAAACCTTCTGGAAAAGATGCAGTTGTGAGTGAAGTTGCGAATGTGAATGTGAATGTCTGGGAAGTATGAATGGCTCCAACACTTTTTATGTTTCCAAACGCCGGTGCTCATGTGACCGCCTGGCGACCAAGTAGAACTGGTGGACGCCGGTTGTTCCTCATCCAATTTTCATGACGGTTGCGTTTTAAATATTGACAAGCTTTAAGAGTGAGCCTCCCATGTTTATAGTGTGTCCTTTCTCTGTTCTGTCATGGCGTAGGCCTCGGGCCTTCACTGATACTAGTGAAGGACCGAATCTAACAATTAAAAGCAGGTCATTACTGCTTCCATTTGCACCTTTAAATGGAAGACTTTAGTCACCTCAAAGATATAGGAGAAAAAGGTGAGGGTCTCCCACTGTATAGTTACTTTGTACATTTTGATCATTACGAAACAAGTCAACAACTTCAGCAGTATGTCTGCACTGTCGAGCAGAAACCTCTCATGTCCCTTGGTTTGTCTTTGTTTTAATTATCGGGAATGAACATCCTATTTATTGATAAGACGTTGGAGAGCTTGCTTGTATGGCGTTTTGTGACGCCGTAATATCTGCTAAATTGCGCTGTAGATTTCGCAGTTTGAATTCTGCGAAAGTGGTCGCAACTTTCTCTGGGTTCGTGTAGAGATTGAATATTTGGGTTATATTTCCCCTAAAATTGTTTCATATAAGGTGATTTCATTTTTTTGATGAAAAACGTTTCCGAGCGAAAATTAATGACATCATGCCCAAATAGGGGAGGGCCGCCGGGTCGCTTTAAAAGGTAATGACCTCGTCCAAAGGCATTTTCCCGTCTATTTTCGCCCTAAATTGAAACGAAGGCATCCGTTTTTTTTTTTCTCTTTCTCTCTCAAACGAATTACTCCATTAATGTATTTATATTGCAGCCATGAATTATTCTATTAATATTAGCGTGCTCCAAATTAGTATGACACCCCCCCCACCTCCCCACCCCTCCGCACACTATACTTCTATTAATTAGCAGACTTGTCAGTTTAACAAAGATTTTTCTTTCTCTGCTAAATTATAAAGGAGGACATTTTTTTAATACAATGAAGAACTCGCCTTAGAAATTATTAATATTTCAGTCGTGTGTGTGTGCGTGCCGGGCCCTGAGACGCACACACAAAACACGAAGAGAAACAAAGCTATACGCCGCGGAAAGAACTGAAAACATAATCATCATTTCCATTGATGTGTGTGTGTGTGTGTGTGTGTGTGTGTGTGTGTGTGTGTTGTGTGTGTGTGTGTGTGTGTGTGTGTGTGTGTGTGTGTTGTGTGTGTGTGTGTGTGTGTGTGTGTGTGTGTTGATTGCTACTCTGTTATTTTCATTTTCGCTGTTTTGATTTGGAGGGAAGAAAGGAAAAAATAAAAACATGCTGTGAGTGTATGCCTTCATTCGTGTGTGTGTGTGTGTGTGTGTGTGTGTGTGTGTGTGTGTGTGTGTGTGTGTGTGTGTGTGTGTGTGTGTGTGCATATTCACACCCTTATACACCAGACTGCAGGGATATCATCATTTTGTCTCTCTCGCGCTATACTTTTAGGATGTTGTGAATTAATTACCTCGGGAAACAGCTTGGACCGAGTTCAAAAGTACTAAAATTCAATTAATTTGAAAAGTGGACATGCTATCGCTTTCCCTCCCCTCCCGCATTGCAACGCCTTCCTTCAAAGTACTGGCCTGTTTTTTTTTTTTTTTACTGTGGACTTATTCAATTATATTTGATTAAACCCACTCTGATCCAATCTATTAATTAACTAGGAAATGCAAAGTGCCCGACTTGAAAGCCCAGCGCAACGTACATAAAAATTATATCACGCGCACTTTGATTTTTATATATATATTTTTTATACTCCTGTCTTTTTTTTCTCTTTCTAAATCAATTTTTTAACACTCGATTATGTCACCGTTGGCTGTTTTCAGGTAGCGTTAAAAAAACACGTCTTTGTTTTATCTCCTCGTATACGCTGATTTGCTTGATTTGAAAAGGCAAGTACTTTACACCTGAAGGCTAAAGTGCTGCGATGCATTTAAAACAGTACTCTCTCTCTCTCTCTCTCTCTCTCTCTCTCTCTCTCTCTCTCTCTCTCTCTCTCTCTCTCTCTCTCTCTCTCTCTCTCTCTCTCTCTCTCTTTCTCGTCTCCTTTTTCTTTCTTGCCATACGTTTTTTTTTTGTGGAATGACTTGGCGAACGGCTCGGTGTCAATTAACATTTTTGCAAAGATAAAGTTTTATTGTGTTTTGACACAGACTAATCTGTGTGGTATAATAATAATGTAATCGCGAGAAGAACTTGGAAGACTGCTTTTTCTTTTTTGTTGGAAACTCTGTTTAATGGGAATGCACTTTAAGATGCTAATGCCCACTTCACTGTGAAAATAGGGCACAGACACACATGCGCGCGCGCACACGCACACACACACACACACACACACACACACACACACACACACACACACACACACACACACACACACACACACACACACACACACACACACACACACACACACACACTCATGCAGGAAAATGTCTATTCAAAGTTGTCTCAAAACACTTCACACTATCTCCTGACCGTGAAAACGGTTATGTTCATCACTGTTGGTTTTCAGGATTAGAAATTTTAAACAATATTTTTTTCTCTCTCTTGAGCAAGCATTCAACATTCAGTGGGCGGGTCGTTCTCGGCATGACGTAGAGTTAATGCATGCTCATGATTGATTGGCCGTCGGTCGCTGTCACTCACATTAAAGGCTTGCTACGTCGCAATACAGTCCATACTCCTGAAAAGGTGTTTGCACCCATTTTCAAACATTTCATGACAGTGTACTAATGTGAACCAAATGGACCCGCTAGGGTGCAGTACAGCATCAAACCGTGGCTCAAATTCGTTTTTGGTTGTGGTGGACATTTTCTTTTTAAAGTTTATTCTTGTAGAGCTTCAATTTAAGCATTTAACAGATGCTCTTAACAATGCTCTTAAGATGCTAGATCCTGAATGACTATCTCAGTCCTTTATTTCTGAGAGAGTACATAAATGCATCCATTTGTACACTCAGAGTTTATGATCAAAATAAGAACATGATTATAATTTTAAAAAAGGTGAAATCAAATATTTTCTTTGCCATGGAAACATTTGTCTGTGTGATGGACATAGGCCTATTATGTCCAAATGCACATAATTATCCGTCTCAATTTGTCCATTTGCAATCAGACGGAAGTTTCTTTCTTTCTTTCTTTCTTTCTTTCTTTCTTTCTTTCTTTCTTTCTTTCTTTCTTTCTTTTCTTTCTTTCTTTCTTTCTTTCTTTTTCTTTCTTTTCTTTCTTTTTCTTTCTTTCTTCTTTCTTTCTTTCTTTCTTTCTTTCTTTTTCTTTCTTTCTTTCTTTCAGCCTGCCCCACCATGCACCGTTGCACGCTCCCAAAGAAGGAAAAAAAAAACAAGTGAAGGTCATTCTAATAAAAAAATCTCTCATAGGAGCATGCTGCTAATTGCTCCGCGGTGCGCTAGCTCGTTTCGGATCCAAATAAAGGAGCCTGGATCCTCGGCTTCCCCTGACCGACCCCCTCCTGGCAGCCCCTCCCCCTTCCATGGTCAATACGACGGGAGAGTTAGTGCTGTGGACCCCTGCAGAGGACCATGCCACAGTGTATAGGCCCATGTGCTCTTATTATTAACAACACGACACTTTGCTTGAGTGACAGTTCAATTCTTAAAGGGGAAATCCACCCGTTTTCAACATTTTACTGTGTCATTAATATAGAAATATTATGAAATGGAGGTCTGGAAAAACATGGTGAAATACATCTTGATGACATCCTCATGCCCTTTAATATACTTACTACAAGTAAAATACCCGTAGAAGTTCGCAAAGTTTTTTTTTTGTGTCTTGAAAAACACATGCCACAGATCAGGATCAAGTGGATTAGGCCTTGGTGCACATGCTGTTGGCCTGTTGCTTGTCTTCCCACTGTAGAGCGTGTGCATGTGCATATCCCCTCCTGGAACTCCATCAAGGACCCCCCCCCCCCCCCTGTATTAGAAGGTATAGTAGCAGCAAACGTATAGTTCAGGTGCTGTAGATGGAGGTTTCTAAAAAGGCAACTTTCCACCGGTGGGAAACCGACTGACCTCATGCGTCCATTAGCCAATCCCGGGGGAGGATGATGACGGACAGGTGACTGGGGGTGGGGGGGTGGGGGTAGGGGCCCCTCTGGAGGGGTCATCCTTGCGATCACATGCACCCCAACACACCTACACACACACACACAAGCCTAACCCCTTTAGGAATGTATACCTTGTGATATATATATTTTTGTTTCGGTGCCTCAGATAAATGAGGTGTGCGTCGAAACGCTCGCTCGCCTTCTACAAATATTTGTGTGTGCGCGCGTGTGTGTGTGTGTGTGTGTGTGTGTGTGTGTGCGTGCGTGTGTGTGTGTCCGCTTATCCGAACTAGACAGACATGTAGTGCAAGGCTGGTAAATCACTTACTGCTACTCTGAAGGGACCGGGTCGAGGTGAAGGGAGGCAGGAGTGTGTGTTTGCCCCGGTCACACACACACACACACACACACACACACACACACACACACACACACACACACACACACACACACACACACACACACACACACACTGAGCAGCAGCAGCAGCAGCGATCTGATCTCACCGGTGCGGAATGCGCGGCGTGTTTACCTATGGCTAGCTTTTTCGAGGCCCACCTGACCGCCGGGACGGCTAATCTTTATGGCCTCGGCAAACAAGGACTTTGTCTTCGGCACGGAGGAGAGGAGAGGAGAGGCAGGCGTGCGCGCACACGTGCACCCACACACGCACACACACACCCTCCTGACTCCTGCAAAGTGTGTATAGGTGAAGTGCGCGGTCGGTTGGCAGAGTAAACGTTAGCAGCCTGTGTGTTTACATTATAGCGAGGGGTACGGAGTGTGTGTGGAACGCAGAGCTAAAGGAGAGTCAGTCAGACAGACAGACAGACGGTCAGTCAGTCTAACGGATATACAGTTCGCTCACAATAGCACCCGACACGCAAAA
>CM076971.1:44240715-44248215 GCA_039105355.1 Benthosema pterotum
GTGTGTGTGTGTGTGTGTGTGTGTGTGTGTGTGGTGTGTGTGTGTGTGTGTGTGTGTGTGTGTGTGTGTGTGAGTGTGTGTGTGCTGTGTGTGTGTGTGTGTGTTTGGGGGGATTTCAGCTTTCCTCCCTGACCTCATACTCTTTTATTGAAGGTAATACGTCGCGGCTCAGAAATGCCACGCAGATATCCCTCCAATCCCGGCCTTTCCTTCCCCTTTCCCTCTCCCCTCTGACAGAGGAAACAGCAGAGGAGAGATCCTTACTGGCGGCAGGTCTGGTCTGCAGTATGTTCTAGAAGTGGTAGCCATTTAGCCAGACAGGCATGCCATGCAGGCATCAATTTTGCAATCGTTTCACTTGTGGAATGCTAGTGTGCCGTTTGATAAACTTCACATGTCCTGCCATTGGCAGTAGATTGTCAGATCATTGTCAGAAAGGAAGGGCATTACGCAAGGATGTTCTATTAGCCCTTCACTAAATCCCTCCCCAATCCGTCCTTGTCCAATAGGCACGTTAGCAGAGAGGGGACGGGACAGGAAAGCGTAGCAAAAATTGCTAAACTATTTGGATTGGCAGCGGGCTGTGGCTAAACCCCGCCCCCACAGGGTGGGGCTTAGAGAAGGGCTTGTTGACATAACGGCATACCCAGCGCCATGCACTCTTTAGCTAGTGTTGATGCTTTTTAAAACAAGTTTGTTCAATGTAAAATACTGCAGTTTGAAATACTGCATATGTCTGGCAGAATTTTGGGAACCATAACACTTCTCTTGAATGCTGCCTTATTCTGGTATGTTACATGGAAAGGAGTGGTATTTTGCATTTCTTTTACCGGATAGTAACGAACTTGCATATTCCCAATTTTCAAGCTTCTCAGAGGCAACGTTCTTTACTGATTTGAAAATGTTAGATTTTGATAGTTATTACAAAAGCATAGGCCTACGGTAACCACTACCACTACGGTACTACCACTACGGTAACCATGTATATAACCACTTACATACATTTTGGCCAGTTGAAAATGGGAAATCTACAGGCTCACGGCACGCAAATACAGTTTTCTCAAATTCTCTTGAATGCTGCCCTCCCGTTATATATATGGCAGGGAAAGGAGTGTAATTTTTGCAAAGGGCAGTTCTTGTTTCACAGATGATGGATGAAAGGGGCAGGGGCTGAAGCTGCCCCACCTTTGATGTGCATGTGTGCAAGTCCCTGCAGGCTGCTGCTCTTTCAGCATAGCATTGAATCAGCAGAATTATAGTATCAAGTCAGGAGGAGGCCAGTCTCGGGTTGAGTTGTAGGGCATGAGTTGGTTTATACAGAGAGAGAGAGAGAGAGAGAGACAGAGAGAGAGAGAGAGAGAGAGAGAGAGAGAGACAGAGAGGTGGTCCTTTGATGCTGGGGATGCAGAGGAAGTGCTGGCCTGTGCGGTGGAAACACCAGGTCAAACGCCAGGTCACGTCTGGCGGGAGACATGGAGGGCACGCACCGCACGCAAACAGCACACACACACACACACACACAAACACGCACGCTCGCGCTGACACACACCTGCCCTCTGGCCCCGCGGCCTTTCCCATTAGGGGACACACCCGGGTCTTTTTCCGCTTCACAGGGCCTGTCCCGTCCTGTCCTGTATGTATACTGTCCGCTGTTTATTTATTTGGCCCATTTTATGCATGCGCGCATCCGCCACACACACACAGTTCTTTGACCCGACTCAAAAAAAGAAAGCACAACCTTTTATTGCTTCGGTTGCTGTTTTTATTTGACTGCCACGCGTGTGTTTGAATTTGGTTTGGTGCGTGTGCGTTTGGATGTGTCCAGGTTTTGCCTTTGGGGCGACATACTGTATCCATGGTTTTGAGGGTGAGATATCCTTGCTTTTGGGGCAGTCTTTTGGAGTGAAGCATCCACTCTTTTGGAGTGAGGCATCCACACTTTTGGGGCAAGATATGCATGCTTTTGGAGTGAGGTATCCACACTTTTGAGGGTGAAATATCCATGCTTTTGAGGGTGAGATATCCTCGCTTTTGGGGCAAGATATCCACGCTTTTGGAGTGAGGTATCCACACTTGTGGGATACCCTTTTAGGGCAAGATGCTTTGGGGTGACATTTTTCAGGAAACTGTTAAGAATCTGCCTCAGGTCTAAAAAGGTGAAATAACAGCATATTCTCAAACTTCAGGTACTCAAACTTTTTCCTTGTTGCCAAGGACATGTTTTTTCCCCCACTAGTTTGGGTCTCAAACTTCTCTTTTGGGTCATGGGCCATAATAACTTTGAGAAAAAGCTCTAATCTACAGTAGCTACACCGTATATGAAACAAAGCCTGTTTGAAATGCACCAAATAAGGTATACCCGAACCGACGTTTCGTCGGAATCCGCGAGATTCCGTGCAGCACCTTTCGTCGCGGAACAAACAAAACTCTAAACGAGGTTGAACTTTTTCCCTGGGTTGTTGTTGATTAGAACTTGCCGAAGCTCTTTTTGGTTCACTTTTGGGTTTGTTCTTTGTCGTGAAAAGAGAAAGATCCTCTCTCTATCTCTATTTCTTGCATGCACTGACGCACACACACAAACACACACACACGCAAACGCAGAGACCGATTGAACTATCTAAGATCACAGCTTGTTGTGTGTACCCATGTGAATTCTATTCCGGGGCACAAACTTTAATGTTTTTCTTCTTCTTCTTCTTTTTTTTCTTTCGTCTTTTTTTTCCACAGGGCTTATTGAACCACCTGCCACTTTAGTTATACCGGGCTCGTAAACACACACACACACACACATACACACACACACACACACACACACACACACACACACACACACACACACACACACACACACACACACACACACACACACACACATACACACATGCACAAACACAACACAGCGATGGGTAATTCAGCAGTCACATCAAAGTGCACAGATGATGGAGTGTTGCTACCCCCCCTCCCCTCCTCAAATCCCCTATCTTCCATCCCCCCAACACCCCCCCTCCTGTATTCCCCTCCGTACTTTGCCTTATTAAGCGTTTGCGCGCGCTGGTCCTCCGAGCCGCTGATGCAAGGCGCGGAAAACAAGGGAGGCGAGGAGGAGGAGGAGGAGGAGGAGGAGGAGGAGAAAACTGCGAAGGAAGGCATTCTGGGAGTACAACAACCCCCCCGATATATATTCCCACGCGAGGCGTAACGCGATAAAGACCTTTATTATCGCCGCTCTAAGCTGCTGTAAACACGACCGCGCGGCGCGTAAATACGACAACGCGCAACCGCGAGACCGTATACACGCGTGGATACATGCTCTGCATAAATACACAAACACGGATGGTACGCGCTTCGTACACAACTGCACACGTGTAAATACATGCGGCGTACAGGCGCGAATGCATACACACAGAACTCTACATGAATAGAGACAAACAACTGTACACACAAATACATACGCACAGTACTGTACACTTGTGAATACACGCATTGTACATGCATGCACAAGTACATACACACAGAATGTGTGCATAAACCAACAACTGTACACAAATACATACACAAACAGCTGTTCACATAAACTGTAAATATATGCAAACACAACTGTACATACGCTAAATACATACATGACTATAAATACATACATACATACTAGGGCTGTGTTCAAAAAATCGATCCAGCGATCCGATATCGATTCACGCTCAAAAACACGACATCGATTAAAAAATGTGTGGATCGATCTTCTCCAGGCGACTGGCACCATTTTCTTTTACACGGAGGCGCACTATAGAAAAGACAGACACTAGAAATGCGTCGCCGCCGCTGCCAAAAAAACACGTGCCAAAAAAAGCTCGTTTTGGACAGCATGAGGGCACATATATTCTGTGAAATCGTGCTCGATTCCTGCCGTGATTCCTGGGGGCACAACGAAGCACCTGCAGCCCCTGGTAAGTGGCACTTCGCCACTTTGAAAACAGGCTTGGATGACTAGCGGCGAGAAATCTTTCACCAAAACTGGTCGCATGCGGAAAGCAACTTTTTCTCAAGTCTGGCAGTGGGTCCTGACTGCGTGGAAAAGTGTCAAAACATCCATCCACGATCACGAACGGGTTTCGAAAGGCTGGGCTGCTGCGCGATCAGGACGAGGCGGCGAAAAAAAAGCCTAATAAAAGTCACATTGATGTCGCCTCGTTCACCGCATTGAGAGGATTCCTGGTAGCCGCCAGCTAAATGATAGACAGTTGGTTAACCAGATGTACGGTAACTTTGGGGGAGTTAGGTGGTCTCCAGCACACATACTTTGGAAACACATGCGGCGCGACCTTGTGGATCAGCTATTTAAGCGAGCAAGCTTGTGGATCGCTTATTTAAATCGAGACCACAAAATGTACAGACCCAGGGTCGGAACGCTTCCTCGGTAACTTTTAATGGGTATTATATCCACTGCGCGTCGCAATGAAGGGGCTCGCACGTGCGAGTGTAAAGCGACTCGGGAAAACAAACAACTGTCTTCCAGTTTGAACGCACGGTCATTTCCCAAGCCTATACCCTCGGTCTGGATTCTGGACATATTGTAAAGTGTCCGTGTCGCTTCCTTCCCCGCGTAGAGTACATACAACAAGTGTAGGCCTATCCAAGGGCGGGTTGGCCATCTGGAGTACAGGGAGTTTTCCCGGTGGCCTGCGCCACCCCCCCAGGGTGGCCTGGCAAAGGCAAAATTGTCCCGGTGGGAAAATATGTGCCAATCCGCGCCTGAGTGTGAATCAACGTTGCAGCCCTCAGCCAGCGTATGGCCAGAATGCCGTGCCATCCGTTAAATTAAAACTATAAATAGGCCTACATACACGGAGATGCAATGCTACTTATTGAACCAAAGTAATAATTACATACAGCACGTGCAGTTAAATGTTACACGTGTATGACTGAAACAATACAGTTCACGGCACAGTAGGCTACACGTTCTGTGCACTATAGATTAAAACACTTGAATGAGTTATAGCCTACAAATGCATTTTTTTTCTTGAAGTCGTTTAAATAATAAAAAGGATGCTTCTCAAACAGCATTTCGTTGCCGACATTCTCATCTGTGCAAGAAGTAAGAACCCTTACATATGGTAATTACCTTACTTATGGTAATTAATTAACAGTCCAGTGCGGCTTGTATATGTACACAATTGTTTTTTTTTTCGCTAAATTTGGCCGATGCGGCCTATATTCAGGTGCGCTTTATAATCCGGAAATTACAGTAGGGCCTACTTAATACTTGACTCTTCTCTCTCTGTGTCCCTCTTACACATACACAGATACAATCACCAACATATGGGGCCGTCTTGTCTATTGGACAGTATTTATTTCCATTATGTCTGTAAATAGATCGATATCGAATCGAATCGGATCGAATCGTGGATCGAATCGGATCGTGACCTTGTGAATCGAAATCGAATCGATCTAGGGAATTCGGATCGATTCCCAGCCCTAATACATACATACATACATACATACATACACTGTAGACACATGTGCAACTGTACAGCCATAAATACCTAAACAACAAACTGTACACACACAAATACATACTAAACACATACACACACAACTGTACGCGTAAGTACGCACAACATGTGCAACTGTGTACACGCATAATTATATGCACTGACTGTACATATATACAACTACAGTATATACAACGCGCCAAGAAAGAGAACACTAACACAGACAGACGGCACACACAGATAGACGGGGGTCCACGGGGTTGACGGACGGGTTAACAGGAGGAATCTGACAGCATCAAATCCCACCGACAAAGAGGCAGAGTCAGCCGCGACTCGCCCTGTTCAAACTGGAGAGAGTAGAGAGAGAGAGGGGCGGGTTACAGAATTAGTAGTAATACGTTTATTTCAGCTCCATTTCAGAAGGCAAGGATAGTGTTTCCTAGAAATGGAGGTCTGAAAAGACAGTCATTAAAGGGGAACTCCAACCATTTTCAACATTTTAATATGTCATTATCATACCTTAGAGATGTTGTGTGGACATGATGAAAAAAGTTCCCCCAATTCGGTATGTCCTAAAAATGGAGGTCTGAAAAAATCATTAACATGGTGAAAAGTAAAGACAGTGACATAAGGAGCACGTGCATTTGTATGCGTCGACATTGCCACTGGCATTGACGTACATTGCCTTTGGCACTGCCATCACACGGCAATGGGTAATTGGTTAGGGGATTGTGGCAATGGATTGGTTAAGGTTAGCCTAAGGGTTTGGATAGGGTTAGAGTAAGCCTAACCCTCACTCTCTCTCTCGACAGTGACGCGTTTTTCAAACATTGATTTTTTTATGATTAAACTGTCTGACACGTTTGCAGGAAGAGAGGAATTGAGGATGAAAGCTTAGATTTTGCCTGCATGCGTCGCTAATTGACCAAGTCTCAAAAGTTTTGAAAACAAAAACAAAGCGACAAACGCTGTCGCTGTCACAAGCAGGAGATGCGATCAAGAACAAGAGAGCGTGAGTGTATTCAAATTTCAACCAGAGAATGTGATTCCAAAGTGGATCACTGCACTGTACTGTACTGTACTGTCATTATTAGTGGTGTGTTTCTTTTTTTGGGGGGGTGGGGAGGACATCAGAGTGCGCAACGTGTCGGAACAGCACCGCATCCCCATTCCCGTAGTTAGTGCAACCTCCCCACTCATCAATCACACACACACACATGCACACACACATGCACACGCACGCAGCCACACGCACACAGACACACACACACCCGTTCATCAGAGACATGTTGAGTCTCATTTGCCCCGCCCCTCCTCTTCTCTCCATCCCAATTAGAAGGCAGTGGACGCATTTTATTCCTTCCACGCTGCGCTTTCTCTCTCTCTCTCTCTCTCTCTCTCTCTCTCTCTCTCTCTCTCTCTCTCTCTCTCTCTCTCTCTCTCTCTCTCATTCTTTATCTCTCTGATCTGCGCCCCTCCCTTTTCTCCCCGGGGGCAGTGGGGATGCCCCCCCCCCACACACACAAATACACGCACACACACACACACACACACACACACACACACACACACACAACACACACACACACACACACACACACACACACACACACACACACACACACACACACACACTCGTTTTCCCAGGTCAGGGGTTCAGGATAGAGAGAGAGAAAGAGAGAGAGAGATTGGCAGGTTGAGGCAGGTCTGTGCACATGGGGCAGCTCCCCTCCACTGCCAGAAACACTTAAACTTAAAACGCTCCGCGAGTGTGTGTGTGTGTGTGTGTGTGTGTGCCTGTGTGTGCGCCCGGCCTGCCTTGCCTTCCTTGCCTTGCCTGCCTGTGCGTGTACACGTGCGTATATAGCTGCGTTTTGGCAGTCCTAATCAGAGACTAGCGGCAGTAGATTTATGCCCGTGCCTTCTCCCCGACCTCCATTACAGCAGCTTATATACACCCATTACAGGATGTGACACGGCGCTCACGCCCTCTGGAGCGCACGCTAAGCTAGCT
>CM076971.1:44253215-44268215 GCA_039105355.1 Benthosema pterotum
ACACACACACACACACACACACACACACACACACACGTCCGCACTTGAAACACATGCACACAGCAGTGAGAGAAGATGGTAATTGCCACGAGTTGCTTGTCAGCATGCAAGGCGGAATGAATGAATGAATGAATGAATGAATGAATGAATTAATGAATGATCTTCCTCGGACCACATGCCCAACCCAATTATTATTATTCTGTTTTTTGTCAGCTCTATGCCACACATACAGTATATCTATGGTTTTTGCCCAAATATTATGTCAGAACATATCATTGTGCATGTCAGAACAGGCCAGCTTCATATATGGAGATCAGGTGTTACTATTTGGGATAATTTGGGCTCTGTGCAGAGCCTGGGCAGGAGGGGCCTTTTGTGGCTGTTCTGGACAACTGTGTGTCCTACTGAGTGGACACCATGCAGGCACTGTGGCACTGACCCTGTGGGAGTCTGGAACGCATGGGTTCCAAATTGAAGTCAGTGGGGCTGGGGGTTATTCAGACCTACACAGAAAAGTAGGTGCATTTATAGCAGTACTTTTCAACCTTTTTCATACCAGGGCCCACCATTTATTCAGCATTTGAGCCACGGACCAGCATTTGATGACATTTTAGTCCCCACAGACCCCAAAACTAAAGATTTGTTTGCTTTTGTCCACAATACCACGCTGGATTTGGGAAACAAATCAGTCAAACATACAGATCAAAATGACCATTAATCTTCTACATTCTCAAGTTGTGTAAACCTGGGCTAATTCACATGATGAATATTTTAACTCTTGAGAGTGTAAACATGAAACATGAAAGACATGAAAGAGTTACATCGGGTTCACCAACTTGCCATCATTTAGCTGGGGACCACCGGTTCAAAAAACACAAGTATACAGCACAATACGACTAATACAATCATCTTTTTGTAATTCTTCAAGAACAAACCTACACATTCGTAACATAAATAGCATTGTGATTTCACGCACACACACACACACGCACGCACACACGCACACACACACACACACATACCCGCATGCACTGCAGTGACTCACACACTCCCACATTAAAAAGTGTGCGTGTGCGTGTGCGTGTGCGTGTGTGTGTGTGCCCATCCTGTCTCTATGTATACTCGCTGATCCGCAGCAGAGGAGCGCTTTATGGCGTGACACGTCACAGCACAAGTGCTCTGGTTCTTGTGCTGGTGTCGCGTTGTTTATCTTCCCCCCCTTCCCCCAAGCTATGTGTCATCAGAGCCCCTTCCATCCAGGCCACTGTGTCAGACGGAATTTCCGAAGGTTGTTTCTTCCTGGAACCATCTTGGCTCAAAGTTCTCGTTTATTTATTCTCCCCATTCTTCCCAAAAAGTCTGACAATGCTAAACAACACACATTTCTCTGATTAGTGTCAGAGAGCGCTAACGATTTCATACCTCCGCAGAAACACACGCACACATACTCAGATAACGTGCAGTGTAATGTTTGTACAGCGTTGGTTACAGTAGAGGTTTAGTCATTGCGTCTCGCTCATGGCAGTGGAATGTGTTGAAGGAGAAAGTCATTGTCTTCTGGTAATAAAACCTGCTAACGTGGAACTCATGCACTCTCAGACGCAGTGTCTGGGGTCTGTATATTGGTGAAACAGCGCCCCCCTTGGGATTTCTAAACACAGGGCCAACGCACCATTCAAAAATCTTGTCATCTCCAGCTTTTAATTTATCGCCTTGCCACGTCAAGACTGGAATCTGATTGGTCTAACACAGTGGGTTTTCAACCATTTTCATACCAGGGCCTACTATATTCTGCATTTTAGCCAAATAAGGGTCCACTTAGTGTCCTATATTTCATTCTTCTATATGTCTCGACATACATTGGCGTGACAAATAAAAAACCTTGAACCTTGAAGATTCCAAGGTGGATGTCACTCAGATAGGCTAGATTTTTGCTGCCAATTGCAAATAATCTGGCCTCTAACTCTCATTCTGTTCTGTTTTTATAGCGTTTTACACTAACCTTCGAAGAATCGTGGAGTCACCAATCCGGATTTCACGAAAAATCCGCCTGAAAATATTCCCATTGTTTGGTTTTGAATCGGGAAGCAGAGGCAACGCGTTGAGCCTCGGTTTCCCAGAATGCTTAGAGGAATCAAGTGTCAGTTTAAGATCTGCTGCTTTCATACATTTGAATTCGAATAGTGAAATTGAAAACCACCAGAATTGTCTCCATTTCAAGCTGCCCTGTGTCCCGACAAAAATACATCTCTAATAATAATAATGAGGTATAAAATTTTCCCCGGGTTTTCGCCATGCAGCATTAAACTTCGTCACTCGGTTCATATTTTGCTGCACGACGGCATCGCAAAAAATTACTACCGGTGCACAAATTAGGCATCTCGACTTGTGTGTGTGAATGCACGTGTGCGTGCATGTGTGTGTGTGTCAGCATTAGTCACAGAGGGGTCAGTGTGTGCGCGGTACGGGTTCTCCTCACGGTTTTTGAGGAAAAAGAGCCAACGAGGGGAAAAATGAAGGCTTCCTCCTGATGCTAAAATTACCATCAACCCAAATGATGATGACTCTAGGTAATATGCACTGGACGTGCACGCACACGTGCACGCACAAGCACGTGCACACACACAGGCACGCACACGCCAAACCCATAGCTCTCTCTCTCTCATACAAGTGGCTCTTTATTCTCTGGCATTCGTCTCTGCTCTCTATGTTTTTGCACCTGTGTGTGTGTGTGTGTGTGTGTGTGTGTGTGTGTGTGTGTGTGGTGTGTGTGTGTGTGTGTGTGTGTGTGTGTGTGTGTGTGTGTGTGTGTGTGTGTGTGTGTGTGTGTGTGTGTGTACGTGCACACTGGTATTTCCTCTCTCGAGCGGGCTACCAACCACAAACATACCTCCCTCTGTCTTTCCATCCCTCTCTTCCTCTCTCTCTCTCTCTCTCTCTCTCTCTCTCTCTCTCTCTCTCTCCTCTCTCTCTCTCTCTCTCTCTCTCTCTCTCTCTCTCTCTCTCTCTCCCTCTATGGACAGCTCAACCTTTGCCCTACATCTCTCTACCTCACCAACGTTGCCAGGCTTGTCTCTTTGGCACTGCGGGGATGGGACGATCCGCTTCATATGAGTCGATACCAATCGAGATATACCGGTACCTATATGGGGTGCTGATGTCATTTGTATATAGTGGGAATTGGACTGGCGGTTTCCCCACATGGAATGCCGGCATCTTATTAATTACTAAGTCGAAGGAAACCCCCTGATGACTAAACATGTACCGGTATAAACAATATAGACCCTGAAATTTTGGACCAAGATGTTCAGCGCTTACATGTCGACATCAGTCAGTCGTTCTGGCTTGCAGGGGAAGAGAAATCAATAAATAATAACCAAACAAAAATAAATATGATATAAGAATGGTGCATCTGTGATTGAAGCGCTCATATTATTTATTTGTGTGAGAAGCCTGCAGATTTCCATCTGTTTCAGTGTCTTATCATGTGACAATTGGCAGTGGAAGAGGCCATGATGCTTCCTGTGTCGCCGTTCCATCTGCATCCTGACACACTGGCTGCACCAAGTGTGTGCATCTGCTGTCTTTTAGTGCGTTTCAACAATTTTTCAAGTCATGGTAAAACAAGAATGAAGTGTCGTCGGGTTAAATGTGAGCGTACGTAAGGTAGGGTAGAGTATAGTCTTCTGTGTGCCGTCCAGCGTCCACTCCTCTGTGACCTCATCATCGCATCACATGCAGTCATGTATTGTGTCCGCTGCCCACCTGTCTGTCTGTCTGTCTTAAAGACATTTCACATATTAATGTTTTTTTTTCTGTCTCTTGTCTCTCTGTCTCTGTCTGTCTCTCTCCACTCCTTTCGTCTCCATGGTGGACAGTACCAGGTAACGTAGATCCGTGGTTCGGGATGGGGGTGGGGGGGGGGGGGTGGGGGGGGGGGGGGGGGGGGGGGTTGAATGACTGGTTAGTATGGTAGCTGGTTTGGGACAACATGGACCGGTCCATTTGGGATCTGACTGGAAGTTTCTTCAACGTTGCTGTGAGTGATGCACCCATGTGTTGGTATTTGCTGTTATTGGTTAATATCGGCTGACATTAACAGATGCATAGTTGATATGTTGTTGATGAGCTTACATTTTGCATTGGATGTTGTTGGTGTGTTGGTCCTCTGTGGTCTATACCAAGATGTAGATTCTGGACATGTATTTCTGGTATTGAAGATGCAAGAAGATGTATAGTTTGTATAGTAAGAAATAAAAACAACAACAACTAAATAATCATGTATCAGTTATCGGCATCGGCTATCGGTTAAATTTTTATTGTTAATATCAATGATGGAGAAATATAGGGCCCTATTATGTGTTTCTTAAGTTTCAGGACTTACTGTATGACTTAAGTCAAAACTTGGAGGTGTGGCAAATCTGTTTGGCGAGTGGCCAAACAGCTTTGCCACACCTCCAAGTTTTGACTTTTTGTTTAAGACCTAAGACCTGATACTTAAAAAAAAATCATAATACGGCCCCTTGTGTCCAAACAGACCTTTATAGATAGAATTCTAATGATCGTATGAATAAAAACAAAACCATGTGTTTCTGATACACACTCTTAAGTTATGATTGGTTGGTTGGTTGGTTGGTTGGTTGATTTGAACAGTTTGCAGGATAAAGAACCCAAGGGAAGGTCCAGTTCTGTACATGATGTTCAGTATACCAGTATAAGGGGATTGTTCACCCCAAGAAAGCGATATAATTACGTCTTGATTCCTTTGAGGGGGTCCTTATTCCCAATTCCCAATTCATAATCGTCAAACTCAACTTTAAACTACTTGCGAGTGAATGCCTTTGAAAGAAGCAACAATGCTTTGATCGCCTGATGCCCCCCCCCCTCTCTCTCCCTCTCTCTCTCTCTCTCTCTCTCTCTCTCTCTCTCTCTCTCCACACTTGAGTGTTTTACCTGAAAAGGGGAGGGAAGGGTCTACTGTTGCTGCCTAAACACCATGCAGGCGTGCACTGGAGCGGAGAACACTTACACACACACACACACACACACACACACACACACACACACACACACACACACACACACACACACACACACACACACACACATTGCTGACAGTGTGTGTGTGTGTGTGTGTGTTGTCAGAGCACAGAGCCATCTTTCCTTGGGGCCCCTCGGGAACCTGAGAGAAATCGCAGCCATCTTCTTGCACCCGTCAAACAAACTCCCCCTGCACACCCCCTCCTCCCGTGCAGCCCCCTCTCACCCCCCTTTCTTTTCTCTCACCCCTCCCTCCCTGTCTCTCTGCCCACTCCATACCCCCACCCCCCCCCTCTCTCTCTCTGATAAGGAAGTGCTTAGCCCGTTTTCAACAGGGGAAGGGCTTATGAGACGGATGGACCAGAGTGTGCGCGCGCGCGCACGCACACACACACACACACACACACACACACACACACACACACACACACACACACACACACACCACACACACACACACACACACACACACACACACACACACACACAGAGAGAGAGGTATAGACAGGGGTGTAGTGGAGGGGGATATTTTGGGGGCAAAAGTAGGCCTATGTTTTTGGCTTGTCATTTACTACCGGTATGTTAATGAGTTTCCTTTTTTCTGAGAGTGTACAAATGGAACTAAATGGACCCGCTAGGGTCCATTTGGTTCACATTTGTACACTGTCAGGAAAAAAAATGAAAATGGATGGAATTCCCCTTTAAGAGGCGTCCCCCCACTTCTAAAAGTCCCACTATAGAGCAGTGGTTTTCAACCTTTTTCATACGAGGGCCCCACTATTTTTATTCACAATTTGAGCCACAGACCATGCACCATTTGAGGACATTTTAGCCCCACAGACCCCAAAACTAAAGATTTATTTTGTTTTTTTTAGTCCACAATTCCAGGCTGGATTTGGGGAAACAAAACAGTCAAACCTACAGATCAAAAAATGACCATTAATCTTCTACATTCTCTAGTTGTGTAGACTTGGGGCTAATTCCCATGATGAATATTTTAACTCTTGAGAGCTCTCAAAGAGTTACATCTGGTTATAACCAACTTTCCATCATTTAGCCTGGGGACCACCTGGAATCCTCTCAGGGACCACTGGTTGAAAACCCCTGGTATAGAGGGTAGGGAGTGAGGGGTTGTATCACACTTGAGACTTGTCAAGAACCAAGAAGAAGAAGAAGTAGGGGGGAGAGAGAAGAAGGAAAAAAAGAGAAAAGAAAAACACGGGGCGCCTGGCCTGGGGCCTCCCTGAGGAATGTGGCCTGTCTGTCTGTCTGTCTGTCTGTCTGTCTGTCAGACAGACAGACAGCAGGAAAAAGATCAATCGATCAATTAAAAGACAACCTTTCAGTGACAGAGAGAGAGAGAGATAGAGAGAGAGAGACAGAGACAGAGACAGAGAGAGAGACAGAGACAGAGACAGAGAGAGAGCACAGCGCACACTAGTGGAGAGTTGAGTTCGGGGGGTGAGAGATGGAGAAAACTTGACGACACCTCAAAGCGTGCGTGCGTGTGTGAGGTGCGTGCGTGTGTTTTTTTGTGTGTGTGTGTGTGTGTGTGTGTTCGGGTGGGTAGAGGCCGGTGAGTATACTGACGAGAACCAGGTGTTGGCCATTCCTTTTTCCCCCCTCTCTCTCTCTCTCTCTCTCTCTCTCTCTCTCTCTCTCTCTCTCTCTCTCTCTCTCTCTCTCTCTCTCTCTCTCTCTCTCTCTCTTAATTAATTGCTCGCCTGCTCTGCCTATATGCGGCCGGGCGATGACGTGAAGACATGGAGAGAGAGAGAGAGAGAGAGAGAGAGAGAGAGAGAGAGCTGCTTCCTCTTTGGAATGCCACTCATCTCTCTCTCTTCTTCTCTCTCAGAGACAGATAGGAGTGCTGGTCACCCGGGGGTCCATGGGGGGGTAGGGTAGGGGTTGGGGGGTGCAGAGTACATTGAAGACACTTTTAGAAATTGGATTGGAGTTGAGTTCCCCCCGCCTCATTTGTCTTCTTCTGCTTTAAGCTTTTTTTGTCGTCTCCCACTGCTCTTGTCCTTTTTCCTCTCTTCTGTAACGTGCACACACACGCGTACGCACGATGCGCATACACACACACACACACACACACACACACACACACACACACACACACACACACACACACACACACACACACACACACACACACACACACACACACACACAGGGACGATGCTACTGCTACGTCTACTCCCAAAATGCTTCCAGCCTTTTATGCACACACACACACACACACGTGCGCACAGTGGATGTGAGTTAATGAAGGGTGTAATTAAGGAAGCGTACAGTGTGATGATTGGAAATCACTGGAAAAGCTGATACAGATCTCACACAAACACACGCACATGCACGCGTGTGCGCGCGCACACACAAACACACACACACACACACACACACACACACACACACACACACACACACACACACACACTCACACACACTTGCGCATGTGCCACAGGCCGCTTGCCAAAGAGGAAAGCCCTGCTATCTCTCCCTTTTTCTGTGTGTGTGTGTGTGTGTGTGTGTGTGTGTGTGTGTGTGTGTGTGTGTGTGTGTGTGTGTGTGTGTGTGTGTGTGTGTGTGTGTGTGTGGAGGCCAGAGTTTGGAAGACAGATACACGTGGGGGTTTTCGCGGCGTGTTTTTAGGAGCAGATGATTTGGAGACGGCGCGTGATTCGCCGATAACGTACGATTTCCCGTTTCAAGACGTCTAGACTCCGTAATTGGGACATACTGGGACCGTATGGATGGTCGAACGGACGCATGTGTGGCTGCTGTATCCTGTGGCGCGTCTGTGTGTGCGTGCATATGCGTGTCTGTGTGTGACAATTGCGTCTGTCAATGACTGTCACGGTTTAAAAAATATCGTTGCTTTTTTTCCATGAATCAGTGTCCCTTCAACTTGGTCACACCACATGTAGCATCGCACGAACAGCGTCAAGATAGCAGATCCACCATATTAGGATTAAAGATGGAGTGCAATGAGTTTTTCTTCAACCTAAAACATGAGGAGGAAGCCTGTATTCCTCAAAAAGTGTACAGTATTTGTTAAAAAGTTTTTTATGTGGCACCCCAACCAGTTCATTAAGTATGCCTGGTTTGCCTGATGTATGGGTGGTCCTTGAGAGGGTTCCAGGTGGTCCCCTGCTAAATGATGGAGTTGGTTAACCAGATGTAACTCTTAAGCACGTAAAAATGAAACCAAATGGACCCTTGTGGGTCCATTTGGTTTCATGTTTACACCCTCAAGAGTTAAAATATTCATCACCTGAATTAGTCTGTACCCAACTAGAGAATGTAGAAGATTAACGGTCATTTTTTTTATTGATCTATATTTGTTTTGGTTTCTCAAATCCAGCCTGGAATTGTGGACAAAAGCAAAGGAAATCTTTAGTTCTGGGGTCCGTGGCTCAAATGCTGAATAGACAGTGGGCCCTGGTATGAAAAAGGTTGAAAACCACTGCTCTATAGCCCACAGCGGGGGTCTCCACGTCCATAGTAGCTGAGTTATGGGGCTGTGGTGACGGCAGAGGTAAATGTTGGTCACTGGGACACTTAACGTTTGTCCCCAACGTAACGCCTGACCTCCTGACCTCTGGGCTCCGCTCCAGGGTTCACTTCCAGGTCAGCGCCGCCATAGAGAGGACGGGGGGGGGGGGGCATTAATTTCCACTCCATCGATGTGGAAGAAGAAGAAATCTCTTATCTCCAGAGTCCAACACTTTTTGTGTGTGTTTTTTTCAGTGAGCTTTGCAGATCTGTCCGCTTTTGATGCTCTTTCGATTCGAATAGACGATAACAATTATTACGACCGTTTTATCCTAATGTCGGTTTGCTTGTGATCTTTTAGATTATTACCGTCATTGAATTAATCAGGCACTTAAAGCTGTCTCCCCTTGGTGTGTCGTTTTTTGCTGTGTACTGCAAATTGCTCTGGATTAACGGCTTCTGATGAATGCCTACATTTGGGTAAGATTTAAAGTAATAGATTTTAACATGTTTTTTCTCCCCAATTTCTGTCGATATGCCAATTGTGGCTGTGCCATATGTGTAGCTATTTAGTGTAGGCCTACACACACACACACACACGCACGCGCACACACACACACACACACACACACACACACACACACACATGCACATAATATCTTCCAAAAAAGCCTTTTGTGAGCTCTTTTGTATCGTTGAATTTAGGGCTAAAGTCTTTTTGCACACCGGTGCATTTTTTGGGAAGAAAAATGAGCCTGAAATTCGGAGCACATAACTTATGTTATGTCAATCGCGCTTGCACACCGCTGCCGAATATCGCATCCGTATGACTTTGTTTTTTTCCGGATTTTGGATTGGTTTTTGTTCCAAAAAAGGCACCAGTGTGAAATGACCTTAAGGCCGCCTTTTTCCCCCTTTTTTCAAGGCAAAATAAAATGCCATTCACAAAATCGACGTCTTATAATGTTGCGGCTGACTGCTGTGTGTATAGCAAGCCACCTGTGTGTGCGTGAATTCCTGTGTTGTGTGTGTTTGTGCGTGTGTGTGTGTGTGTGTCCGTGTGTGTGCGTTCATGTATGCCCGCCTTGCAGTAAATCTCTCGCTGGCCTCTGAGAAAATATCTCTCACTCTCTCTCTCTCTCTCTCTCTCTCTCTCTCTGTCTCTCTCTCTCTCATAGTGCTAGCTAAGCTGTCACCTCCTAAAAAAGCCCCTTCATGCCCATGGTCCGGCGGGGTCCGGGGGGGCCTCTTTGTGTGTCATGGCCCCGGGGCGTGGGGGTGGGGGTGGAGGACTTGGGGTCAGCGCGGGGGTCATAGGTCAATAAGGGGAGTGGGGGACAAGTGGGGTTGCCTAGCATTACAGAACACCCACTGTCACCCATCGCACCACCACCACCACCACCGCCACCACCGCCACCGCCGCACACAAAGACCGCCACGGAGCGGCCGCTTCCTCTGTAGGGTATGGGGCGGTTTCAACCAGGGGTACAGGGGCGGATCTAGGCGTGGGCATGGGGGGGCAATGCCCCCCTAAATGCCCAGTTTGCCCCACCAAACACGATGGCATGCAAAACAACCCAAGATATTTCAAATTAAAGTGCCTATATTTAAAATGATGTGAAACACTACTACTGCTACTGACTAACTACAGCTGTGTCACCACTAAACCAACAGCATTTCATCATTGAAAACAGAAAACTCTCTGAGTCAGACCTTTAGCTTTATGCATGCTGCGTGTCTGTTGCAACAACTGATGTTATTATTGATGCTTTACTTGACTAATAAAAGTCCTGTAACCGAAAATGGTATGCCATGGTATACCAATGGTATACCATTTTCTCTTGCCCCTCCAACATGTTCTCTTGCCCCCCCCCCCCCCCCCCCCCCAAATGGGACATGTTACATCCGCCCCTGCAGGGGTATGGGGTAGTCCCCATGATGAACGGAGGGAGAGTTGGCCAACAAAATGGTCCCTTATTATGTCTTTAACTCGACTATTGAGAGCGCAAGAGTTCGGTTATTCTTAAATGAGATTTCCACCCATTTTCAACATGTCACTATGTCATGACTACCTTGAGAGATGTTGTGTGGACACGGTAAAAAGTTTCCCCCATTCTGTGTGTCCTAGAAATGGAAAAAATCATTAACATGGTGAAACGCAACACGATGACGTCATCAAGTTGTGTTTCACCATGTTAATGATTTTACTTTTAGGACCTTTTTCATGTAAACCAAATATTTGGTGGTCCATTTGATGTGTCCTATGGTATGCCTGTACCACATGAATACAGAATACAGCCCAAACAACAACAAAATACTGTCTTAATTTAGTTCTGGGTCTGCAAGGCTAAAGAGCATCAAATGAGGGTCCGTAGCTCAAATGTTGAATAAAATAACAGGCCTTTTTATGAAAAAAAACAAAACAGTGGCCCTTGTTAGTAAACATAGGGACCGTTGTACAGGTGTACATACAGTAGGCCCACAGAAACCACGCCCCACCATAACCATTTTTGGTTCCATTTATCCGTAAGTTATAGACCTGTGAGTGTCCATTTGGTTCCCGACTATCAGCTAATTTAGCCGGAGAACCCATAATAGAACCCACTCAGGGACCCATTGGGAACAATCCATCTATCCATGTTTCCTCACCCTACATTCTACTTGATTGTATTCCCCCCCTGTTTTCCGAAAATACCCAGTTTTGGGGATGATTTTGCTGAAAACGTTTTGACACATCTACTGCTACGGGCCAAAAAACGTATCAATTTGCAGGGCTTTTAGACATGGAAATTATTGAGACACACACACACACACACACACACACACACACACACACACACACACACACACACACACACACACACACACACACACACACGCCACCTGCGTGGTGCATAGAGCCGGTGGAAGTGTAATGTCTTTCACATGTCTCCGTCCATACAAGATATTCCATATTCCTCGTTTAATGATTTCTTCACACATCGAGGCCTAATTCTGGAATGCCGAGATGTCATATTTATGAGGCCTCATAAAGACAATTTACGGCTTTTTCCAGGCCGGGGCCGAGCGAGCGAGTACGAGCGAGCGAGCCATACGTCGCAGGCAGAATCCATCTCTCTCTCTCTCTCTCTCTCTCTCTCTCTCTCTCTCTCTCTCTCTCTCTCTCTCTCTCTCTGACGCGCACCATTCCGTTTCCCTCTCTTTTTTTCCTGTCTATTTTATTTCCTTTCCGCGCTGCCCTGCTATATAGTTTTTTTTTCTTTCTTCGCTCGCCCTGCGAAAGATTAAAACACAATCTTGACATCATGTGAATCATCATGTTGAATCGCTCACGACGCCACATAAGCCCGACCGAATTAAGGGAATCTAAAGTGTCCGTGTGTGTTTGTGCGTGCGCGTATGTGTGAGGCGAGGCAGTCTTTTAGCCAATCACAGCACATGGCAATCTCCACCAGATTCGTAAGGAGCCAATAGAGCGGAGATGAGGTTAGATTGTGTGTGTGTTTTTTTTTTCTACACAAATCTTTACACAGTGTTTGGACACACTAAAGTTGCCTCTATTCCCTTTAAATTGTACGTTCAAGACTTTTAATACTCCGAACAGTTGAAAATCTAATAAGGGTCCTTTTGATGATCAACTCTATTGGATAGCAACATGTAGACAACCTGGAAAATCCCTCAAAGATGAGAGACCGGTTTGTCGTCCTGGACCACGGGCTGATACCCCCTGGCTGTATAGATCAGGTGTTTTCAACCTTTTTCATACCAGGGCCCACTATTTATTCTGCATTTTAGCCACGGATCACCATTTGATGTTGAGTTTAATCTCTCAGACCCAAAACTAAGGATTTTCAACTTTGTGTCCACATTTTGGAGAGATAAACTGGCAAAACCTTGGTCAAAATAACAATTCTTCTACGTTTTCCAATTGTAGATTCTTGACAATTAAGTAATTCAGATGTTTAAATATAATTTAACCCTTGAAAGCGTAGGAGTTGCAGATCTATAAGGGTCCATTTGGTTACCAACTGTCCATTTAGCTGGAGACCACCTGTAATCCTCATGTCACATTTGGGGGGGGGCAAGAGAACATGTTGGAGGGGCAAGAGAAAATGGTATGGGTGAAGCCGCACCCATACCATTTTCGGTTACAGGACTTTTATTAGTCAAGTAAAGCATCAATAATAACATCAGTTGCTGTTGAAGTTGCAACAGACACACAGTATGCATAAATCTAAAGGTCTGACTCAGAGAGTTTTCTGTTTTCAATGATGACATGCTGTTGGTTTAGTGGTGCCAAAATTGTAGTTAGTAGCAGCAGTAGTAGTGTTTCACATCATTTTAAATATAAGCACTTCAATTTGAAATATCTTGGGTTGGTTTGCATGGCATCATGTTTGGGGGGGCAGACTGGGTATTTAGGGGGGCATTGCCCCCCCTCCCCCCCAATACCCATGCCTAGATCCGCCCCTGGTATAGATGGAAGTTGCAGCATGGTGAAGGAGAGAGGTGGAGAGAGAGAGAGAGAGAGAGAGTGTTAACAGTCGGCGTGGGCCGCCAGGTCGGGGCAGAGATAAAGGATAAGGACGAGATGGAACAATAGACGCGCTCCGCTGCCTGAGATCAACCAGCATGTTCATACAGTCATGCTTGGTCAGGCTGCAGACTGAGAGCCCTGGAGACCGCCTCAGACAGTCCCTGAAAAGAGCAGGAGAACTGTGTGTGTGTGTGTGTGTGTGTGTGTGTGTGTGTGTGTGTGTGTGTGTGGTGTGTGTGGTGTGTGTGTGTGTGTGTGTGTGTGTGTGTGTGTGTGTGTGTGTGTGTGTGTGTGTGTGTTTGTGTGTCCTGGGGGCCCCCTTCTTCTTCTTGATCGGGGGGGCTTGGTTGCCATGGAAGTGTTTGAAAGCACTTCAACTGAGCAGAAACCTGGCTACACACATCACAGTCAGGTAAATAACACATGCACGGACGCGCACGCACACACTCGTGCACGGGGAGCATATAGATATACTTGCGAGGACGTTTGTGCTTTTGCGAACAACATTTAGTACGCTGCTGTTAAGGCCAGAGTCATACAACATGGCTTTAGTTAATGCATTTATTAACTTACAAAAACACCATTGGCAGTTAATACATGTTACGCCATTGATGCTCATGTCCGGCGACTGCCCTCCTATAGTCCTTTTGATTGATCCAACTCCTCCTACAGCCTCTAAATGCTACCTTTAATAGACTACCGGCATTCTGCAATCACTAGGTCATCCTCGGCGTCGTGGAAGTATAGTAAGTTCCTCTCTAGAGAATTTGATTGGGTCATCTTAGAATCGTCTTGTGTAAGCATTGTGGTATGAAAATGATTCAAACTGTCTCAGCGATGTTGAGGGGGTATCTCTGTATGGTTCATGACGGTTAGTCACTCATATTTGTTGCTGTAATTTTCTGGTGAAAATCTGCGACAGTAATTTGATGGCGGTCAGTTGATTCTTCAGATCCATACGAGTGAAACCGCCGGGATGATTTTTTTTGGTTTGTTTGTTTATTTTTCTCGCAACACACAGACTTCGTATTTCACACAATCTTTGGAGGTTTTCGTTGCAAATTTTAACATCCTACTCACACACCACAGCATCACGCAAAAGTGGCAGATCTACCAACCATTTGGAGCTTATAGATCTGCTAGTTTTTGATGTTTTTGATGATTTTTTGTCCTGAAACATAAATAAAAATGAAACACTTTTGGACACAAAGTTGGGCCCCCTCAACTCGACATTCTTATGGACACATTTGGGGCTCACAAGTATAGTATTGTGGCATGTTCACACACAAACGCACATGCACGCACGCACACACACACACGCACACTGCTCTCTGTGTGTTAATAAGTTTATTGTTTACTCGGCACTCGGGGGTTCAGAGGGCGTCGCCATGGCGATTGAAGCCCCTTTAAGAAGGTCAGAGGTCAGGGAGGCAGAACTGAGCGACCTCATTGCTCCCTGTGGTCGCTGTGTGCGTGTGTGTGTGTGTGTGTGTGTGTGTGTGTGTGTGTGTGTGTGTGTGTGTGTGTGTGTGTGTGTGTGTGTGTGTGTGTGTGTGTGTGTGTGTGTGTGTGTGTGTGTGTGTGTGTGTGCGCGAGTGTTGCTGCTCACTGTCAGTCTCTTTCCCTCTCTATAGCCGTCAGAAAGCAGCTGCCATAATTGGTCGTAATTGGCACATGTTTGTGTGTAATTTCATTAGGGGGGTTCTGTAAGGGGCATGCACGTGCGTGCGCACACACACACACACACACACACACACACACACACACACACACACACACACACACACACACACACACACACACACACACACACACACACACTGGTCCAAGCTCATTACGCTAAAGAGCCTTAAAAAGCGTATAGGGACTGCTTTATATTTATGCTTTATAAGTAGATGTACAGTAAGGACAGTTCAACTCCA
>CM076971.1:44273215-44280715 GCA_039105355.1 Benthosema pterotum
CCAGGGGATTTCAACAGGTGGTCCGGGGACCACCAGTGGTCCTTGAGAGTGTTCCAGGTGGTCCCCAGGCTAAATGATGAAAAGTTGGTTAACCAGATGTAACTCTTGAGAGTGTAAAAAATTTCACACTCTCAAGAGTTAAAATATTCATCATCTGAATTAGCACTATTTAATTAAGAAGTCTACACCTGTTTTGTTTGCAAAACCCAGCCTGGAATTGTGAACAAAACCAACAGAGTTCTTTAGTTTTAGGTCTTTAAGACTAAAATGTCATCAAATGGTGGTCGGTGGCTCAAATGCTGAATAAATGGTGGTCCCTGGTGTCAAAAAGGTTGAAAACCCCTGCTATATACAGTATATATATATATATATATATATATATATATATATATATATATATATATATATATATATATATATATATATATATATATATATATATATATATATATATATATATATATATATATATATACAGTGAGGAAAATAATTATTTGATCCCCTGATGATTTTGTAAGTTTTCATGATTAGAAAGAAATGAGCACTCTGTCATTTTTATGGTACTTTTATTTAAACAAATAGAGACAGAATATGAACAAAAATGTCCATAAGAAAATAATATTTAGAGGTTATAAATTAATTTGCGTTATTGCTTGTGTAATAAGTATTTGATCCCTAAGCACAACCTGACTTAGTACTTAGTGGAGAAACCCTTGTTGGCAAGCACGGAAGTCAGACCTTTCTTGTAGTTGGTCACCAAGTTTGCGCACATCTCAGGAGGGATTTTGGCCCACTCCTGGTTAGATCTTCTCTCCAAATCCTGAAGTTTTCGAGGCTGTTGCTTGCCAACTCGAAGCTCGAGCTCCCTCCATAGATTTTCTATAGGATTAAGGTCTGGAGACTGGCTAGGCCACTCCCTGAGCTTAATGTGCTTCTTCGTGAGCCACTCCTTTGTTGCCTTGGCCGTATATTTTAGGTCGTTGCCATGCTGAAGACCCAGCCACGGCCCATCTTCAGTGCTCTGGCTGCGAGGGAAGGATTTTGTCCAAGGTTATTGTCCAAGATCCTGCGGTACATGGCCACATCCATCGGTCACACAATGCGGTGAAGTTGCCCTGTACCCTTAGCAGAGAAACAGCCCCAAAGCTTAATGTCTCCACCTCCATGCTTGACGGTGGGGATGGTGTTGTTGGTTTGTATTCAGCATTTCTCTCCCTCCAAACATGACAAGTCAAATGGATGCCAAAGAGTTGAATTTTGATCTCTTCTGACCACATCACCTTCCCCGCAGCCTGGTCTGAATCATTTAGGTGTTCATTGGTGAACTTTAGACGGGCCTCTCTATTCGCCTTTTTGAGCAGAGGGACATGGCTGGGCACTGCAGGATTTCAATCCGTTATGGTGTACTGTGTTACCAATGGTTTTCTTGGTGACTGTGGTCCCAGATGCCTTCAAATCTATAACAACAACACCATGGCCGTCGTCAGGCATGGAGGTGGAAACATTATGCTTTGGGGCTGTTCCTCTGCTAAGGGTACAGGGCAACTTCACTGCATTGTGGCCGATGGATGGAGACATGCACTGCAACATCTTGGACAAGAACCTCCTTCCCTCAGCCAGAGCACTAAAGATGCGTCTTGAAGAAGCACATTAAGCTCATGGAGTGGCCTAGCCAGTCTCCAGACCTTAATCCTATAGAAAATCTATGGAGGGAGCTCGAGCTTCGAGTTGGCAAGCAATGGCCTCGAAACCTTCAGGATTTGGAGAGAAGATCTAACCAGGGGTGGGCCAAAATCCCCCCTGATATGTGCGCAAACTTGTGACCAACTACAAGAAACATCTGACTTCCGTGCTTGCCAACAAGGGTTTCTCCACTAAGTACTAAGTCAGATTGTGCTTAGGGGTCAAATACTTATTTCACGAGCTCTAACGCAAATTAATTTATAACCTTTCAATATTATTTTCTTATGGACATTTTTGTTCATATTCTGTCTCTATTTGTTTAAATAAAAGTACCATAAAAATGACAGAGTGCTCATTTATTTCTAATCATGAAAACTTACAAAATCATCAGGGGATCAAATAATTATTTTCCTCACTGTATATATATTATATATATATATATATATATATATATATATATATATATTATATATATATATATATATATATATATATATATATATATATATATATATATATATATATATATATAACCTCCCTTTAAAAAAAACGGGGTTTGACCCCATGGTAACCAGCTGTGGTGAGACCCTCTGTCAGGCAGATGAGGAGGAAGGGGCTAGACTCCTCTCTCCATTCGTTCCATATGCTATATGTGCTAGTGCCCTGCTCACCCCATTCCTTCCATATTCGCATTAGCTGCTAACTCGTACATGTCATTAGTGGGATGAGTCAAGCAGTTGTTAGTGGGATGAGTCAGCGGGTTGTATCCTTCATGGGTGAACATGACCTACCCCAAACCAGAGGAATGATCCGAGAAACCTCTGGTTTTTGAACCATGTGTGGGCGTCAACATCAAATGTTGGTTGTGGCACTCAAGTGGGTCGTTTTTCGTAAGCATAGCCTTCGCAGAAGTAGATGATATCTTCAGTTAGCGTAGCTGTGTAGCCCTCGCACCTCAAGGTGTTCTCCGGTCCTATGTGTCAGTATGGAAGCGTCAGCTTCCTCCAGATCAAAGTCACTGTGTTGAAGACATGCACCCCAAATTTGATCAAAGACATTGATGCAGAAAAGAGTGATGCATTGCAATACATTGTAGAATCAAATCGAACCCTTGGCAAATTATAATCAACTAGTATGAAGTATGAAAGTATGAAGGCAGTGCAGATGCACACCTTAATTCATTGGCTGCATGCCTGATCCGACCCCCGCCAGATTCTGCTGTCCACAACGGCTGAAGTCACTACCTTACTTTTAATAACCCCAAGTTTTTGTCGAGTCACATGGGAATCCAAGTCTATGAACTTTTAATGTTTGCATAAAAACAAATGTCCAGTTGTCTGGTATTCAGACCAATAACAAAGCTTTTAGAAACATATTTGAATGCATATTAAAGTGACCAAATGTTTCTTGAGAGTGTTTTTTTCCCCCGTTGCTGGATATCTGAATACGATTGCATATGTCAGCTTTTGAATTCAGGACTTTGACGTGGACGTTTCACTACTAGAGTCATTTCTACACTCACAGTATCGATACTTGTACTTACATACTTGTAAGTGAAACAATTTTGAGTTATTCCTTTTCTCTCCAGCACTGTGAGAGTGAGTAGGAGTTAAGTGAGTGAAAGGGCTGTGAGTGACATGCAGGGTTTTTGTGGTGACAGACAGCCCTGCATTTGATACATGAGCCTCCACCGCTGATGTAACCAAACCTTCACTTAGACCAGGTTAGACATGCCCCCGAGACACGCGCGCGCGCACGCACACACACACGCATGTGTGCACAGGCACATGCACACACACAGAGACACATACAGCCAGACGTGGCCCCAAGTCATGCAGCAATCCCACTAAACTGTCACCTATCCTGTAATCAAATCGCATGCGCACGGATGTGTGTCTTTGATTCATGTGCACGCGTGTGTGCGTGCATGCTTGTGCGTGTTTGTGTGTATGCGCGTGCATTGTATTCGGTGCTAGCACACATTCAAGTTGGAAGTGTGATGCGATGGGTGGTGGTGGGTGGGTGGGTGGGTGGATGGATGGATGGATGGATGGATGGATGGATGGATGGATGGATGGATGGATGGATGGATGGCAGGTATAGCATCTCAGGAGGACAGCAGGACACTGGATTTATCCTGGATTTCATCCTGGACAGAGAGAGAGAGAAAGAGATGAAAAACCTTCTTCTCTTCTCCACTGATCCAGAATCAGACAGCGTTGCAGAGAGTAGAGAGAGAGTCAGCTGGGTGTGACTGTCTGACTGTCTGTCTGTCTGTCTGTCTGTCTGCAGGGACAGATCTGTCTGTCTGTCTGTCTGACTGTCTGTCTGTCTGTCTGTCTGTCTGCAGGGACAGATCTAAGCATGGGCATGGGGGAGGCAATGCCCCCCTAAAAGCCCAGACTGCCCCACCAAACACAAGGACATCAACAGCATCTCATCATTGAAAACAGAAAAACTCTCTGAGTCAGACCTTTAGCTTTATGCATGCTGCGTGTCTGTTGCAACTTCAACAACAACTGATGTTGTTATTGATGCTTTACTTGCCTAATAAAAGTCCTGTAACTGAAAATGGTATGGGTGCGGCTTCATCGCCCGTGGTGCGAAGCGACACGGGCGATGCCATTATGTCCCGTTGCAGCAGCCTGTGCTCCATCCATGCCATTTTCTCTTGCCTCTCCAACATGTTATCTTGCCGCCCCAAATGGGTCATGTTACATCCGCGACTGTCTGTCTGTCTGTCTGTCTGTCTGTCTGTCTGTCTGTCTGTCTGTCTGTCTGTCTGTCTGTCTGTCTGTCTGCTTGTCTGCCTGTCTGTCTGTCTGTCTACAGGGGTATTAAGGGGCTCTGGGCTGCAGACTCCAGTGTGAAGTGTGCTGCTGCTGTTGCTTCTGAGCTGATGTGTATTATAGCCCATGAAGCCATGCAGTCCCAGAGGAGAGGGTGATTGTGGGTAGTGTAGTTGTCTGGCAGTACAGAAGAAGAAACATATTATATAGTCCCGCTGCAGCAGCCGGCCTGTGCTCCATCCTCCCTTCCTCCAGTACAAGTGCGGTTCTTCCCACACTTGTTCTCTGTGTACACTTTCTCTTTTTCACTATTTTTCTTCCTCTCCACTCGAACTCGGGGGGTCGTACTTTTTTTTTTTTTTCATTGCGGCGTCGGAGCCATATAAGTAATGCGATCTCCCCTCGGTCGGCACCCTCGCCACCACCCCGTCCCGCCCCGCCCCCCCCCCCCCAAGGACAGCCCACACTGTCTGCCCCGGGGCTGTTTATCTGTGGGGGGAGAGAGGCGGGGATACGGGGGATACGGGGCTGGGGTTGTTTCGATTCGGGCCGTCAACAATGGACCTCAGTCACTGGGCGAAGGATTACTGCAACATATGGTACCCACCTGTCTCTATGTCTCTCTCTCTCTCCACCAACCAAACACACACACACACACACACACACACACACACACACACACACACACACACACACACACACACACACACACACACACACACTGTGGGGCTGGATTAGTGACCGTGATACATCAGACAGCGGACCTGTTTGCTTTAGCAACCTGAGCCAAGTGCAAGCAGGCGGGCAGGCAGGCGCACACGCATGCACGTGCACCTACTGCACATGCACACGCATGGAATACCACCACACACACACAGCATGGACGTTCTTATCTGATGTCAGTCGTATAACCTCAAGCTTGCTACGAGGGGGGTTGGATGTGGGGGTCCATGCACGGGCAGGGGGGGCGTGCATGCACCCATGTGTGGGCCCATCCCATCCCGGGCCAGGGCAAGCTAAGCCAGGCCAAGCCAGGCCAGACCCCGGACCTCCAACCATCACAGGAAAAAAAAATAGTTGTCAGACATTTTTTGTCAGCCTTGTTTAGGAGTGGGGAGAAGCCCCCCCCCCCTTCTCTGTGCATGTGTGTGTGCACGCGTGCACGAGAGTGACCCTGCAGAATTAAAAAATGCACTGTTATTAAAGGCTGTGTCAGGGCGATGATTTACACAGAGAGGCGATGACAAGTCCGAGGAACACACACACACACACACACACACACACACACACACACACACACACACACACACACACACACACACACACACACACACACACACTCAGGCCTCCAAGCTGAGTAGTGACCTCCTCACCCCACCTTCCCCTTCCTCCCCTCTAACCCGCCTCCCTCTCTCTCTCTCTCTCTCTCTCTCTCTCTCTCTCTCTCTCTCTCTCTCTTCTCCTCCCTGTCTAATAAAACCTGTCTGACACCACCGATGTTTGTGTGTGTGTGTGTGTGTGTGTGTGTGTGTGTGTGTGTGTGTGTGTGTGTGTGTGTGTGTGTGTGTGTGTGTGTGTGTGTGTGTGTGCGCGTGCACCCCAGCGGCAGCACAAAGGCTCTGTTGTTGGGGCCTCCTCCCTCCCTCGCCCCGGCCTCTCTCTCTCTCTCTCTCTCTCCTCTCTCTCTCTCCTCTCTCTCTCTCTCTCTCTCTCTCTCTCTCTCTCTCTCTCTCTTATTTTCTTTAAAGGTGCAGCGCGCCCCCAAAGAATGCCACAGGGTGGGGGGTGGCTGGGGGGTGGTGGGGGTACAATCCTAGCACTCTCACAGGTCAGAGAGAGAGAGCAGAGGCTTTAGTGTTGGTTGGATGGTCTTGGCGTGCCGCTGATTCAGCATGGCCACACATATAGAGACAACTTACCAAATGGACCCCCTTTACGGCCCCCGCGGGCTACACACGGGGAGGTAACAGAGCCATAGAGCAGGGGTTTTCAACCAGTGGTCCGGAGACCACCAGTGGTCCTTGAGATGGTTCCAGGTGGTTCCCAGTTAAGTTGGCTAACCAGATGAAAAGTTGGTTAACCAGATGTAACTCTTGAGAGCGTAAAAAATGAAACCATTTGTACGCTAGTTAAAATATTCATCATCTGAATTAGCCCAAGTCTACACAACTAGAGACTGTAGAAGATTAATGGTAATTTTGATCTGTATGTTTGACTTGTTTTGTTTCCCAAATCCATATTGTGGACAAAAGCAAAAGAAATCTTTAGTTATGGGATCTGTGGGGCTAAAATGTCCTCAAATAGTGGTCCGTGGCTCAAAAGCTGAATAAATAGTGGGCCCTGTGATCAAAAAGGTTGAAAACCACCGCTATAAAGTATGAGGATCAACATCCCTGAATCTGCTCCAAGGAGAAGGAAACCGATGGATTGGTCTGGTAAATCAGCCAAGGTTTATCAAATCAGACGTGATTTGGACTGGCTCGATTCGTTTCCAGTGGGGATTCACGTGATCTGACGTGAAAAGAAGCTTAGAACAAGTTTGACGAGTCAAAACCACGTGACTCCCCTATTGGAAGTGAACAGAGCCGGTCTTATCGTGGGCCGATTTGATAAATCACGGCTGATTTATCAGATTAAATAGTGTGAACGGCGCCCTGTTCTCTCACTCGTGGTCATGAAGTGTGGGGTCATGACCGGAGGAATGAGGTTTGTGGATACAAGTGACCAAAAAAAGAGCTTTCTTGGATAGGCTGGCTGGCAATCATCTCTGTTAGAGGAGAGGAGAGCGAGGCTGTGTCTCAGTACACATATAATCTGAGAGGAGAGGAGAGGAGAGGAGACAGGCATCACCTTCGAGCCGCTCGTAGTGTTTATGAAAGCCATAAATGCCTCTTTAATATAGTGGTAATCATGGTGGTAATTTGGGCGGAATTGTCCTTTATTGTTGCCAGACATGTCTCGCTGCCCCTGCCAACGCGGGCGCGCACATGCAAAAATGCACACACACACACACACACGCACGCACGCA
>CM076971.1:44285715-44291090 GCA_039105355.1 Benthosema pterotum
GAGAGGGAGAGCAGGAGACAGAATTCTTTTTTTTTTTTACTTCTCCAGAGATGCCTTCAGCCTTGGTTCCCCCCTCCTCTCGCATACACACACACGCACACACACACACACACACACACACACACACACACACACACACACACACACACACACACACCTCTCTCTTCATAATAGACGAGCGAAGAAGAAGAAGAACCTCTGAGATTATATCTTTGCTCTGTGATTGGTTTTTCCGTAAAGGCGGCATGCGTGCGATTGTATCGATACAGAGTGTGTGTGTGTGTGCGCGCGTGTGCGTGCATGTGTGTGTGTGTGTGTGTGTGCGTGTGCGTGTGCGTGTGCGTGCGCGTGCGTGTGCGTGTGCGTGTGTGTGTGTGTGTGACATCGTCGCGTTCAGCAGAGGATTCATTTTTATAACCAAATTACCACATTTTTCAACCATCTGAAATGACAGATCTAAAGTATGAGGGCTAGAGAGAGAGAGAGAGAGAGAGAGAGAGAGAGAGACGGAGAGAGAGAGAGAGAGAGAGAGAAGAGAGAGAGAGAGAGAGAGAGAGAGAGAGAGAGAGAGAGAGAGAGAGAGAGAGAGAGAGAGAGAGAACAAAAGACCATTCATTAGGTCCCAGCTTAGTTAGAACAATTTGGTCTGCTTCCAATTTCCTCCTTTTTAAATCCCGTATCATTGAATTACATCTTTGATTGAGTGATTGAATACTTTATTAGACAGACACCCAAACAGCAACAGAGTGCAGTGCAAGCATTTGGGTCTAGTCTGAAATGATTGGATACAGTTGGTATCCTGAGTATTTTCAGATCTCTTGGAATGGTTCACAAAAGGGGACTGGGCAAAGGTTCTGTAGCAGGGATATGTATGGGCCACATTATGATAGTGGCAAAACCTCTCTACTATAGCAGAAGTCTTCGTCCCTTCTCTTCTCTCATTGTGTACTTTAATGTAATAACGATCTGTACATCGCTTTTCCTTGGGTTAAATGGCTGAGCATTTGAGGTTAGAGCAACAGGTTCTAGGTTGCTGTTAAAGGGAAAGTTTTTTATGTCATTGTATACCCTAGAGGTACTGGGTGGACATGATAAAAATGTTCCCCCATTCTGTGTTCCCAAGAAATGGAGGTCTGAAGAAAACCACTAACATGGAGAAACCTCTTGATGACATCATCAAGATGTATTTTCACCATGTTAATGCATTTCATTAGACGCTTCTTTTTTTCGACTATGTCGTCTGGAATGGAAGAGCCGATCTTGTCGGATGCATGACTTCGAGCACTGTTGATTGGCGGACCAGTTAAAGGGGTTTGAGTATATAGTGTCGCAATAGCTAGGACACGTGTGCGAGCGCACACCCTCCTCTCTCTCAGTCTATTTTTAGTGCACATACTATTTTTAGCATCGTCGCCAACGCGTCTCAAGCTGGCTTTGCTAACGTCGTGGGCAGCGTGACAGAGAGAACAGGAACGGGGGCTTGTAGATGCTGTGCCCCACAGCTTGGCATGAAGACGGCTGCCAGCGGGGAGGATTAGCCACGCTGTGGTGTATAGCACACCGCTTAAGAGTCGCGCCACGCGCACTCCACAATGGACACACACACACACTTGGCAAACACACACACACACTTGGCACATGAGCGGCCCATTCACACTCCTTTTTTGAAACACACACCTCCTCTTGGCGCGTGCCTTGGACGTATGTATGTATGTATGTATGTATGTATGTATGTATGTATGTATGCATGTATGTATATACGGTCGGTGGCGTAAAGTCAATTCACTCAATTACTGTATGTTTAAAGGGGAATTCCACCCATTTTTGTCATTTTAGTATGACACTAATGGCCCTTAGAGATCTTGTGTGGACATGACAATTCTGTGTTTCCTAGAAATGGAGGTCTTAAAAAAATCCTTAACGTGGTTAAACACAACTTGATGACATAATCAAGTTGTGTTTCACCATGTTAATGATGTTTCTTTTAGGACCTTTGTTTTGGAACCAAATGGATCCGCTAGGGTCCATTTGTATACTCTATACCATTTGTATAGTCTCAGGAAGAAAATGAAAATTGGTGGAATTCCCCTTTAAGTACAATACTGTTACTTAACTCGGGTATTTCCAACTTTGTTTTACTTCTATTTCGCGACAGCCCTGAAGAAATTAGCCTATAATATCCTACTTTCACCCAACCATAGGCTGATACTTTTGAATGCGGTCGTTTTGCATGATTTTATTTTTACTTTCTACTTCCGATCCAGACTTTTATTCTGGTAGCAGAACTCTACATTGCGATATCTATGTGAGTACTAGACTACTATGTGAATGCTGCCCTGCTTGTGGCAGGCTGCCAGCTGCATGTGTGTGTGCGCGTGCACACGCGTGTGCATGTGATGTATGTATGTAATTGAATAGTGCGGTGTCCTGTTTTCATGTATTATTGAGCAGCTCGTTTAATTAGGGAAAAAATTAAAAGACTCATTAGAGATATGCTAATTAGCCTGGCCTCTCTGGCTCCCTCCCTCTCTCTCCAGAGAGAGCGAGAGACTGAGAGATTTTCAGGGGAAGAGAGGAATGTCTGGTACTGTATATACGGTGTGCTGTGTTGCTATACAAGCTCACAACCATAGTGAGCTTGTAGATCTTCAAATTCACAGTTTTGTATCTTAAATGAATGACACATATGCATTTAATCCTTATAGAGCTGCGCAGTCCCGCCCCCTCGTGACATCTCCCCTGTTCCAGAAACGGACTCCCCATTTATTTTTCTCTTAGACTTTTCGAAAATGATTCCTGTAAAGACGATTACGCCGCGGCAAAGCCAACTCGGGTGGTGGCAGAACATCATAACACACACAATATTGTGGGACAATCAAATCATTTCTAAGATGAAAAACAAAATATGATAATATTGTGTGTGTTGTCATGATTTGTCACAACTCGAGTTGGTTTTGTCCACGGCACAATCGTGTTTTTATTAAGCATTTTTGAAAAGTCTGAGGAAAATGAATAAGCATTCCGTTTCTGGAATGAAAAGGGTGGGACTGCGATGGAAGCTCGTCTGAGGACGACTAAGAGAGAGCGCAGCTCTATAGTCAGACATTTAATGCTCAATCTTGGTACCTTGCTACCTCTTACCCCTTATTCCAAAATCTATTTTCTTTTTTGTTTCTTACTTTTACTAGCAAGATGGCCGAGGAATGGCCTACCTGGAACGATGCAAGTGCTCCCGTATACCCATATAGGGTCCTCCGTTCGGAGGACCTTTTAAGGCGGTTCTGGACAACTGTGCGTCCATTCGGCCCGACTCCACACCGGACACTGCTGTTGTTGAATATGTTAAAGGGGAGCTCCACCCATTTTCAACATTCTAATATGTCATTAGTATACCCTAAAGGTGTTGGGTGGACATGATAAAAAGTTCCCCCATTCTGTGTTCCCAAGAAATGGAGGTCTGAAGAAAACCACTAACATGGTGAAACATCTTGATGACATCATCAAGATGTATTTTCACTGGGTTAATGGATTTCTTTTAGACGCTTCATTTTTTCTCAGAAAAAATGTTGAAAATGGGTGGAATTCCCCTTTAACCACTCCTTGGGGTCTCCTGATAGGTGTTTTTCAGAAGCTAATTGTTTTCCAGGCACAGCTCAGCTAAGCTGTCACTCACAGCAACACGTCTAAACAAGCAGATAAAAAAAAAAAATCTCGGCCTTCTGAATCAATCAACACACACACACACACACACACACACAGTGTTTTTTTGTATTTCCTTTCAAAGTGTTTTTCCCCCCAAAGCGCTCCTTTTGTCCACTCAATGAAAGTGCTTACTTGGCAGTTTTCTTCGCATTTGATGTGCAGGGAATTGGGTGGGTCGAGTGGGGGGGGGGGGGGGGGGGGTGTACTGACAGACAGTTTGTGTGAAGGGTGTATATATATATATACAGTATATGGAATGGAAGGGTCCAAGGCCCGGGGGTGGAGGAGGGGGCAGAAGCAGAGAGGGAGAAGCAGAGGAGTTTGGGGTCTCTGCGCCGCATCATGCCTATCGGAGTGTGAAACTCTTTATTTTGTGATTTTGAAACATGAGTGAAATCAGTAATGAAATATGGTCGATAAAACCGGCCGGCCGCCGGGCCGGACTCCCTTTACACTTCCCAGTAGTGACGAGTCTGCCGTGTGTGTGTGCGTGTGCACGCTTGTGTGTGTGTGTGTGTGTGTGTGTGTGTGTGTGTGTGTGTGTGTGTGTGTGTGTGTGTGGTGTGTGTGTGTGTGTGTGTGTGTGTGTGTGTGTGTTCTGCTGCTGGTGGAATGTGTTGTCATTTTTTTTTTATTCTGAAGCAGTGGGGCGTTAGATGGAGGGGGGTGGGGTGGGGGGTGTTGTGGTGGGGGTGAGGGGATTTTCCACTTGAACTTGCTATAGTCTTCGGCCTCTTCTTGTGAAGGGTTTTTCCATTTGTCTGGCCCCTGTCACTGGATGTGTTGTGTGTCCAAAAGAATGCGTGCGTGTGTGAGTGCATGTGTTTGTGTGTGCGTGTGTGTGTGTATCAGAGGTGTCCGTGGACAGAATGCAGGACATTTGCCTTGTGGGGGTTCAGTGACACCACATGCACAGTCAGTCCGTCGAAAACTATTTTTCGTTTTCCGTGCCAACTTGGAAGAATAACTCACACAAACATTCTGACACAAACATTCGTATAGTTCTGATTCCAAAACTATAATGTTACAACCTTCCCGTTGCCATTGGCGGACTGGACAACTAGACGTACCTTGGCATATGCCGGTACCTTGGCTGTCCCTTGTAAATGACTTGTCTGTTGATTGTGTAAATCATTTAAGCTGCACTTAGTGTTAAGGGCTTCAAGTATTTGTATGCATGGCTCAACTATAGTATATAGTATAGACTAGTATCTGGGACAAATTCTGCGAAGATGTCTGGGTGCAATGCTTGTTTCAGTCCAGCCGTTGCGTGCCCATTGCAGTCAGAACTGCGCACTCACTCCCAGTCTGACGCTGCAGTCTGAAAAAGATCTTCAGTCTCCATCTTGGCCTGTAGCACTTGCACAAACCCCGATGACATTACAGGCATAAAAGCTCAATTTATGTCATTTAGATATGCCATTTTATTTTACTATAGCATTGCATATAGGATCATCGTCAAGGTATTCTACTGTTATAGATGTTATGGGGTCTTGGCTTACTCTACTATTTCTATGCATTTTATGTATTCCCATGTGTCGTTCTTGTTTGTTACACAGTTTCGAATATCGTGAATAGGAGAGGTCTCTGCCCTCGAAAAGAACGATATGCAGTATACCGTGTCTCTCTCTCTCTGTCCACTCAGTACACACATGTAACCACACACTTGTGCA
>CM076971.1:44291590-44334090 GCA_039105355.1 Benthosema pterotum
AAATGATGAAAAAAGCATGCTGACCAAGACCGTAAGGCTATAGCCTTGCTTTTTTGCCTGTTTTTGTCATTTTTCGAAAATCCTCAAAATCATGAAAAACGGTAAGGCTATAGCCTTTGCGTTTTTTCAAAAATTCGACATTTTTCGAAAATGCTCAAAAATGCTCAAAATGATTAAAAAAAGCATGCTGACCAAGAATGTAAGGCTATAGCCTTGCTTTTTTGACAGTTTTTGTCATTTTTCGAAAATCCTCAAATTCATGAAAAACGGTAAGGCTATAGCCTTTGCCTTTTTTCAAAAATTCGACATTTTTCGAAAATTCTCAAAAAATGCTCAAAATGATGAAAAAAAGCATGCTGACCAAGACCGTAAGGCAAGAGCCTTGCTTTTTTGACAGTTTTTGTCATTTTTCGAAAATCCTCAAAATCATGAAAAACGGTAAGGCTATAGCCTTTGCGTTTTTTCAAAAATTCGACAATTTTTCAAAAAATGCTCAAAATGATGAAAAAAAGCATGCTGACCAAGACCGTAAGGCTATAGCCTTGCTTTTTTGCCTGTTTTTGTCATTTTTCGAAAATCCTCAAAATCATGAAAAACGGTAAGGCTATAGCCTTTGCGTTTTTTCAAAAATTCGACATTTTTCGAAAATGCTCAAAAATGCTCAAAAATTCTCAAAATGAAGAAAAAAAGCATGCTGACCAAGACCGTAAGGCTATAGCCTTGCGTTTTTGCCAGTTTTTGTCATTTTTCGAAAATCCTCAAAATCAAGAAAAACGGTAATTTAAGGCTTAGCCTTTGCGTTTTTTTTTTTTTTTTTTTTTTTCAAAAATTCGACATTTTTCGAAAATGCTCAAAAATGCTCAAAAATTCTCAAAATGATGAAAAAAAGCATGCTGACCAAGACCGTAAGGCTATAGCCTTGCTTTTTTGCCTGTTTTTGTCATTTTTCGAAAATCCTCAAAATCATGAAAAACAGTAAGGCTATAGCCTTTGCGTTTTTTCAAAAATTCGACATTTTTCGAAAATGCTCAAAAATGCTCAAAATGATGAAAAAAAGCATGCTGACCAAGACCGTAAGGCTATAGCCTTGCTTTTTTTCCTGTTTTTGTCATTTTTCGAAAATCCTCAAAATCATGAAAAACGGTAAGGCTATAGCCTTTGCGTTTTTTCAAAAATTCGACATTTTTCGAAAATGTTCAAAAATGCTCAAAACGATGAAAAAAAGCATGCTGAGCAAGACCGTAAGGCTATAGCTTGCGTTTTTGCCAGTTTTTGTCATTTTTCGAAAATCCTCAAAATCAAGAAAAACGGTAAGGCTATAGCCTTGCGTTTTTTTTTTTTTTTTTTTTTTTTTTTTTTTTTTTTTTTCAAAAAATTCGACATTTTTCGAAAATGCTCAAAAATGCTCAAAAATTCTCAAAATGATGAAAAAAAGCATGCTGACCAAGACCGTAAGGCTATAGCCTTGCTTTTTTGCCTGTTTTTGTCATTTTTCGAAAATCCTCAAAATCATGAAAAACAGTAAGGCTATAGCCTTTGCGTTTTTTTCAAAAATTCGACATTTTTCGAAAATGCTCAAAAATGCTCAAAATGATGAAAAAAAGCATGCTGACCAAGACCGTAAGGCTATAGCCTTGCTTTTTTTCCTGTTTTTGTCATTTTTCGAAAATCCTCGAAATCATGAAAAACGGTAAGGCTATAGCCTTTGCGTTTTTTCAAAAATTCGACATTTTTCGAAAATGCTCAAAAATGCTCAAAACGATGAAGAAAAGCATGCTGACCAAGACCGTAAGGCTATAGCCTTGCGTTTTTGCCAGTTTTTGTCATTTTTCGAAAATCCTCAAAATCAAGAAAAACGGTAAGGCTATAGCCTTGCGTTTTTTTTTTTTTTTTTTCTCAAATTTTCGACATTTTTTGAAAATGCTCAAAAATGCTCAAAATGATGAATAAAAGCATTCTCTGCAAGACCGTAAGGCTATAGCCTTGCGTTTTTGCCAGTTTTTGTCATTTTTCGAAAATCCTCAAAATCATGAAAAACGGTAAGGCTATAGCCTTGCGTTTTTTTCAAATTTTCGACATTTTTCGAAATGCTCAAAAATGCTCAAAACGATGGAAAAAAAGCATGCTGAGCAAGACCGTAAGGCTATAGCCTTGCGTTTTTGCCAGTTTTTGTCATTTTTCGAAAATCCTCAAAATCATGAAAAACGGTAAGGCTATAGCCTTGCGTTTTTTTCAAAATTTCGACATTTTTCGAAAATGTTCAAAAATGCTCAAAACGATGAAAAAAAGCATGCTGAGCAAGACCGTAAGGCTATAGCCTTGCGTTTTTGCCAGTTTTTGTCATTTTTCGAAAATCATCAAAATCAAGAAAAAACGGTAAGGCTATAGCCTTGCGTTTTTTTTTCAAAATTTAGACATTTTTCGAAAATGCTCAAAAATGCTCAAAACGATGAAAAAAAGCATGCTGACCAAGACCGTAAGGCTATAGCCTTGCGTTTTTTGCCAGTTTTTGTCATTTTTCGAAAATCCTCAAAACGATGAAAAAACGTGAGGCTATAGTCTTGCGGTTTTTCGCAATTTCAACACTCTTCGAAAATCCTCAAAAATCCTCAAAATGATGAAAAATGGCTTGCTGCGCAAGACCGTAAAACGGCATGCTGTGCAAGAACGTCTTGCGTTTTTGCCAGGTTTCGTCATTTTTGGTCATTTTTGGAAAATCCTAAAAACGATTAAAAAAACATGAGGCTATAGCCTTGCGTTTTTTCGAAATTTGGACATTTTCCGAAAATCCTCAAAAATCCTCAAAACGATGAAAAACGGCATGCTGTGCATGGCCGTAAGGCTATAGCCTTGCGTTTCTTCGAAATTTCTTCATTTTTCGAAAATCCTCAAAAATCCTCAAAACGATGAAAAACGGCATGCTGTGCATGACCGTAAGGTTATAGCCTTGCGTTTTTGCCAGGTTTCGTCGTTTTTTGTCATTTTTCGAAAATTCTCAAAATGATGAAAAAACATAAGGCTATAGCCTTGCGTTTTTTTTTCGAAATTTCGACATTTTTCGAAAATCCCCAAAACGATGAAAAACGCCAGGCTGTGCAAGACCGTAAGGCTATAGCCTTGCGTTTTTGCCAGGTTTCGTCATTTTTTGTCATTTTTCGAAAATCCTTAAAATGATGAAAAACAGCATGCTGTGCAAGACTGTAAGGCTATAGCCTTGCGTTTTGCCAGGTTTCGTCATTTTTTGAAAATCTTGAAAAATCCTCAAAACGATGAAAAACGGTAAGGCTATAGCCTATAGACTTACCGTTTTTCATCGTTTTGAGGATTTTTGAAAAATGTGCCTAAACTCTTCCCACGTTGAGTCATCTCAGGGAAATGAAGTTTCCAGCAGAGGGGGTTGAATTTTTTTTTTTTTCATTATCTGTGAAAAATGACCTGAAGCAAGTGTATTAGTTGTTTCATACTGAATGAAATTTCAAAAAAAAAAAAAAAAAAAACGCATAATATAGTATGTTGTTTTTCGTCGCTTTCAACTTTTTTTTTAAATGACGAAACCCGGCAAAAACGACAGACTATAGTACACGACCTTGCACAGCATGCTGTTCATGATTGTTTTGAGGATTTTTGAGGATTTTCGAAAAATATCGACATTTCCAAAAATCGTTTTCGGTGATTTAAAAAAAAAAAAAATGACAAAAACTTGGCAAAAAAGACAGGCTATAGTACATGGTCTTGCGCAGCAAGCATGCTGTTTTTCATCGTTTTGACATACTATTATAGTATGTCCTCCGAGACCATGAACTATAGCCATTGGTTTTTCCTTTATTTCGTAATTTTTGGAAAATCCTCTTAACACCTAAAAATGACATACTATAGTATGCCGTCCGAGACCATACTATCGTGTTTTTTTTTTTGTTTTTTTTTGTTAAACATGACCATGATACGCTGTAAAAATAAACCATGTAAATACAACATATTGAGCAGGGCACCACAGGGAGTTGAACCCTGTTCCGGTAAACCAGAAGTACTCCAACCAGTGCCTTAGTTTTTGGTTTGTTGTCATTTACAGGTTTAACAGCAATCACATTAATTTACATGAATTTGAAAAATGTCCAAATCAAGAAAGAGATGACAGGCCATGGTGTTCGAAAATCCTTGAAAATGACTAAAAACCGTGAACTATAGTATAGTATGTCCTCCAAGACCATGGACCGTTTTCATAATTTTTCAAAAATCATTGAAAAACTACAGACCCACTAAACACGGTGAGGACCCTGACGAATTAGTGACGTCTTGATTGTGGCCAGATCAAGGCAATCCAAGACTAGTGAATTCTGGGCCAGAATCCCTGATTTCAACCAACACAAAAAGGCAGACGTCCCTGGATGAATCAGAGAGAGAGTCAGATCACGGACAGACTAACGTAAATCAATCATAACTAGTCAGCTCCGGCTGTTATTTAAATAATAATAATAATTAAGTAATAAATGTCCTGAAAATGGTGTAAAGATCATCCCCATATGGGCTGTGATCTGACTTAGTCTTGAACGTGGCCTGAGTCCTCTAGTGATGTTGAAGACTACGCCAAATCACAGCCTAAATGCAATGTACATGCAGTTCTATTTTGATATGTATTGGTCTAATATTTGTTTGACACAGAACTGTGTCAGTACTATGACATCAAATCATCCATCTTCAGACATATAAAGCGGAAAGGAAAACCCATACAGGCAAAGCCCAAGAACCGGACTGTTTGTGAGGAAGTGGATTGGCATGAATTTCAAAGCATCTCAAAGCCCTGAGCTCAGCCCAGTCTGTCCCTACTGGGCGACTAAGAGCAGCTACTAAAAACTCTGAAAAATAACTAGTGCTGCTGTAATGCATTGGATCAAAGTGTAGATCAGTGGTTCCAAAAGTGGTCCTTGAGAGAGTTCCAGGAGGTTATTATTTAAAGGTAGGGGAAGTGATTTGAAATTCATGGTGTAGTACCAGCCTGGTGCACTAGGGGCCCCCAAAAGTAGCTACACTATGTGAACCTGCTGCTCTCTCCTGATTGGAGGAGAATTGGTGGTGACCTGGGGAACTTTTATTAGCTCCTCTGCTAACGTGGGGGAGGGGGAAACTCCATATGTGGTTTCCACACCTTATAATAGAGCATTTTAACAGAAAAAAAAATATTTTTGGGGTGATATCTGACAAAAGTGAAATCACTTCCCCTACCTTTAAATCCTGCATGATTTAAATAATAACGCAAATGATATTTTGGAATAAAATGGACCCTGATGGGTCTGTAACCCTGAGAGTTACAACTGGTTACAAATGTTGCTTGTTCTAAAGCTTTTGCCCCTGTGACCCGACTACAGATAAGCAATGGAAGATGGATGGATGGATGGATGGATGGATGGATGGATGGATGGATGGATGGATGGATGGATGGATGGATGGATGGATGGATGGATGGATGGAGATTTTCGTCTCAGAAAAGCATTAACATTTTGCAATTGGGGGGGCAGGTGGAATGGTATGCAGCTACATGACTTTTGGCTACATGACTTTTATTAGGCAAGTAAAACATCAATAATAACATCAGTTGTTGTTGAAGTTGTAACAGACACGCAGCATGCAAAAAGTTAAAGGACTGAATCAGAGTTTTATGTTTTCAATGATGAAATGCTATTGGTTTAGTGGTATGACGATTGTAGTAGTTAGTTTGTAGCTGTAGTGTTTCACTGTTTCATAATTATAAGCACTTTAATTCGAAATTTGGGTTGTTTTGCATGCCATCATGTTTGGTGGGGCAGTCAGGGCATTTAGGGGTGCATTGCCCCCCATGCCCAAACCTACAGATAGATCCACCTCTGCTCTCCTATAGCAAAAACATTTAAAGGGCAATTCCACCCATTTTCAAAATTTTCCTGAGAGGACCTCCATTTTTAGGAAATACAGAATTGGGGAAACTTCTTCATCATGTCCACACAATATTTCTAAGCTATATGAATGACATGTTAAAAATGTTGAAAATGGGTGGAGTTCCCCTTTAAGAGTACAACTAAAACAAAAACAGCCAAACTAGTGCTGCTCTATCATTCTTGCTCACATTTTAGGAAATGAGATATCCTATATATTCTGCAGGGCAGGTTGAATGTAGAACTCGGTCGTTTTCCTGGATTAATTGTGCAGCGCTGCAGCATATGGTCTGTAATATGAAGCTACAGTAGTGGAGCTGCCAGCGGTGTTCAGATGTGCAGGGGCGGATTGGCACATATTTTCCCACCGGGACAATTTTGCCTTTGCAAAAGCAGCTGGTTAACCAGATGTAACTCTTTGAGAGCGTAAAAATGAAACCAAATGGACCCTTGCGGGTCCATTTGGTTTCATTTTTACACCCTCAAGAGTTAAAATATTCATCATGTGAATTAGCCCAACATAGTCTACACAACTGGAGAATGTAGAAGATTAATGGTCATTTGGATCTGTATGTTCCAGGCAAGCATCTAGCACATTCTAGTGCATTTTGGAAGTGCCACTAGTGCATTTTGGATCTTGTCCAGGCCACTAGGTGGCGCAGGCCACCGGGAAAACTCCCTGTACTCCAGATGGCCAATCCGCCCCTGCTGCCGGCGGCGTTCAGATGTGTCAGCGACGCGAGGCGTCTCCATCCCACCCACCATGATGAAAGACCTGCTCCCCCAGGGACCCATGCAGGAGCACCGCGTCTCAAAGAGCTACTGTGCGTGCGCACGTGTGTGTGTGTGTGTGTGTGTGTGTGTGTGTGTGTGGTGTGGTGTGTGTGTGTGTGTGTGTGTGTGTTGTGTGTGTGTGTGTGGCGCGCGGGCGTGCCGTGCACGCTCGTTCATGCCTGCGTGCGCTCCCATTCTGTATGTTAACATGGCATTCATTGTGTATTCAGCGAGGACTCATCATAATCTCTCCCTCCATCTTTCAATTTCTTCCCGGTGGTTCTCTTTTTTATTGTTCTCCATTTTCCTCCCTTCACGGCGCATTCACAAGCCGCCGCCGGGATGGATGGAGCATTTTAATAACCCCTCGTTGATTTTTTTCCCCCGCATGCATTCGCCTTTTTTTTAAGATGTGCAACGCTTCGACGTTTCAAAAGGCCATCGGGATGGAGTTATTATGTGGTATTATCGTGGTGCCGTGGCAGAAAAATCTGGCACTATAGCGATTGTTGGCTAGGAGGTATGCGTGATTGTGAAATTATGACTGATATCCGATTATATGCAGAGTCACATCTGCCCATGCCGATTCTGACCAATTCGTAGCCCAGTCACGCTGGCCGGTATAGGCCTATGGTAGGCCTCCAGTGCCGGTGATGACGGTAGGGCAAATCACGACGATTCATAGATTTCTTTAATCCATCTATTGATCCGAGCGCATCGCCTGACGATCGTTGTGTTGTTGACTTTCATTTGGGACAGAATGCCCGTAACATTTTGTCACTTTTTTGCACCCGCACCCATTCTATCCCATGCATTCAAATGGCATTTTCTCAGATTTGGTCCCTGAATGACGTGACGCACGGGTGAAACAACTAGGACTGAACGTTACTCCCTGGACTCGTGACCCGGATATTATTGCACGGATCGTGAGAGGACAGATTAGTCAAGAAAGACACCAGAAACACCATGACCTCATCACACTCCTGTTTTGGAGATCTGGCACTCCAAAATAAGGGTTTTTATATAGAACAACGCAGACACCGTTGTCGTGAATAACAAATTATTGGTTCACCGTTGTCGTGAACCAATAATTTGTGGAAATCCTCAATCAGCATGCTGGTTGGCTGCCTTGTTTTAAGCCCTATCTGTCCACACATTGACATGCTTGCAGTGATGTTTAGAGTGAGGGTTAGCGACGGGGTTAGTAAAAATGTAATACGCTCTAGGAAATACTTTACCAATTCCTTGTTAGTTAATTTTATTCACTTGTTGCATTCTCTCTCTCTCTCTCTCTCTCTCTCTCTCTCTCTCTCTCTCTCTCTCTCTCTCTCTCTCTCTCTCTCTCTCTCTCTTCATTTGTGGGAATAGAAACATGTTTCTGTGTGTGGCACTGTCAGGCTGGCACTCGTCCCACTGCTCTGACTCACACACACATTCAGCCCCTGAAGAAAGAGAGAGAGAGAGAGAGAGAGAGAGAGAGAGAGAGAGAGGAGAGAGAGAGGAGAGAGAGAGAGAACAGAGTGAAGGGGGCGTTCTGTGACTTTGTAGGCCTGCGAGCAGCGTGCATGCTACCCACAATCAATTAGTTCCACATAGTTTTGGTGGGTGGGTTGGGTTGTAAGACCCTCTTCTCTTTGATAGATAGAGAGAGAGAGAGGGGGGGGGGGGGGAGCATTGTAGTTTTCTAATCAGGGGCGGATCTAGGCATGGGCATGGGGTGGGCACGAAACATGATGGCATGCAAACTACCCAAATTTCCAAGATATCTCAAATTAAAGTGCTTATACTTAAAATGTTTTGAAACACTATGCTACTAACTAATTACAGTTGTCAAACCAACACCATTTCATCATTGAAAACAGAAAACTCTCTGAGGCATGTCTGTTGCAACTTCAACAACTGATTTTGTTATTGATGCTTACTTGCCTAATACCTGAGTACTGTAACCAAAAAAAGGTATGGGTGCGGCTTCATGTCGCTTCGCGCCACGGGCGATGAAGCCACCCCCATACCATTTTCACCTGCGCCCCCAATTGGGAAATGTTACATCCACCCCTGTTTCTAATCAATGCCGATGCAGGCCAAAGATTGTGTTTTTTTTTCTGTGCAAATTCAAATGCTTGCGATGAATTCAGAATCATGTCATGGCCCTAGTTGGACTAGCATAATGAACCGTTTCAAAAATGTTGTCTTATTGGTCGCCTAACCTTCGGCATGCAGCTGTCGCAGAGTTTGCCAAGGTGGTCGGTGAATTGGGAGGTGATAATAGACACATTCATGAACACATCTGTGTAGAAAGGGTTCAGAAACGGGTCTCTTTCTTGGTCGGAGGGAACGCGTTTCCTGTAGGCGGAGACGACAACATAACTGCGGTGTAACACCCACCTCTTCTACTACAGTGAATGGGAAAGTGACTGATGTTATAGTCTGTGGTGTGTCTGCTTTTTTTACTAACAGTTTTATCTGCTTTCTACGAACACTTTGCTCACAACTTCGGGATGAATTCTGTGTAGTCCCCTCAAACAGTAGCACAACATTCAACTTTGAAGAGAAACAGGTTGTTACCACAGAGTATTAATTTAGTTTCTCTCCAAAATGGAATGTTGACCGCTAGTATTGGAGCAGCCATGAACTACACAGATAATTCATCCCGATGTTCTGGTTCTAATCCTTGACTGTTTTGTTTCTGAAATCCAGCCTGGTATTGTGGACAAAAACAAAAGAAACCTTTAGTTTTGGTGTCTAAAATGTCATCATATGGTGGTTTGTGGCTCAAATGATGAATAAATAGTGGGCCCTGGTATGGAAAAGGTTGAAAACCACTGCTCTAGACACATAAATGAATCTAAATCCAAAGTATCAACTAAATGTGAGTCTGAATGGGAATTCAGGCACCCGGCTGACTCCGCAACAGTCCAAATATATAGAGTGACCCTGACCAGTGTGTCAGTGCGCACACCCCTCGGTGTCGGATTAATACACAACAAGCCACGCTGCGCTTTTCTTTGTTCGGGCCGCCATTGTGTCAAACTGGCGCACCGCCCTGCGCCACCGTCACGCACCGAAGGGCATGCGCTAATTACGCGGTTATTATGCGATTCTTCAGCGACAGCCGTCGCCGTCAAAGCGATTGTGTGAAGGAGGCGAGCAGCGCTCAACGGATTACAATGGATGCGTATAGCCGCAGCCAGTCTATCTGTCCCCAGAGATCACTTGAACCTCAAAGGCCCCCGTACGTATACGTACGCAGAACGCAGCTCAAGGTTACACGGATTATTTGTGATCTCGCAACAAGAGTGGTTCCAGGAGATCAGTGGTTCTAAACCGTTTCCAAGAAGCCACAGATTGATGTGCAATAAGAGGACCCTTGCTTCAAAAGATACTGTTTTTCCAATTTTGCGCTTAGTACAGTCTTTGAAATCACCACCTCAGCCCGTAGCACTTGCTGTAGACTCAATAACCTTGTGGTAGTTCATAAAGGATAAAATATGTCATTTGATAGCATGTTATGTAGACAGCTGCCTCATGCCACTGATACCAGGTCATTATTGACCTGGCATTCCATAGCATTCTATAGCATAGTGTATAGCTACTTTAACATTCTAATACTATCCCAAAGTCTTAATAATTTAAGAAAATGTTTAAAGATAATCTAGTTGATGAATATGAAGCCTTAGGCTATTATAGACCTGGTATATATCTCCACCAGGTGATTTGAGCAAATGCCACATCTTTTAGCTTGAAAACTAGATAGTTGTGATGATTATATTCATCCTTCCTTTGTTTTGCCTGTTAACGTATCAAAGTTTTGCGATCATTTGTTTGCGTTATGACTTGAATTAGTATAGTAATAAGCTACAGCTATAGCCTACAGTCCCACATCTTTTACGTCCAAAGACTTCTATAAAGTTTGTAATTGTAACCCTGTGCTGAGATATTCAGTCATTCATCTATACTGCATAGTCCATTTGTTTACTTATGACCTAAATAGATGACCATTTATATGCCTTTAATTTGATGTATTACAGTGTGTTTAAGAGCAACTGCTGAATGCCTATAAATTCCACTTTGTACAAATCGCTGTGCCAATGGATTCCTCTCCCTCTGCACACACACAACGCTGTGTTGTCACCGCGATCGTCTCCACTGGAACCCCAATCTCTCCCCACCCACACACACAACTCAAGGGGACCCTTGCCCCACTTCTAAAAACACTGGCAGACCCCTGTGGCAGTAGAAAGAATATCAGTCACATTGTCGTTGTGAGTGTGTGTGTGTGTGTGTGTGTGTGTGTGTGTGTGTGTGTGTGTGTGTGTGTGTGTGTGTGTGTGTGTGTGCGCGTGTGTGTGTGTGTCCACACGGTTGCATTCCATTGACCCCTGCATTAATAATAAATAGAGCATATCTTTGTGGTTTAACGCATTCTGTCCTGAAAAAGTAATTCAAAGATGTGCGCCAGATTTTCACCATTTTCAAAAAATATCAGACCTACAAGCTAGTGTACACAACTAGAAGATTAACGTCCATGCACAGAAGCAAAATAAATCTTTAGTCATGTGGTCTGTGGGGCTAAAATGTTCTCAAATGGTGGTCTGTGGCTCAGATTCTGAATAAATGGTGGGCCCTGGAATCAAAAAGGTTGAAAATACACAACACTGAATTTGGTGTTTAAGCACCGGTGTTATGGTGTATCTCTGCGGTCAGTTGGGGGGTGTTCCCGGTGACTTGGGCAGACGCGGTGGGGTGGGGTGCGGGGGGCGTTGGCGGAGGGTAGGGGGATGTGTTTTGGTGAGAGAGAGCCAAAGGCGAGTGGCTTGTCATGTCATGGGTATTAATTTATGATTTCCATCCACAGCCTGCGACCTCCCGTCACCTCCATTAAGAATGCAGCCTTTGTAATTTCATGGTTAATATTCAATAGCCACTTGTCCCCCCCCTGTGCCCGCTTTGTGCATGGCAAATCTCTGAAAGGAGGGTGTATATCATTTACCGTTTGTTGTGTGTGTGTGTGTGTGTGTGTGTGTGTGTGTGTGTATGTGTGTGTCAGGGGCGGATCTAGGCATAGGCATGGGGGGGGGGGGGGGGGGGGGGGCGGGGGGCATTTAGGGGGCAATGCCCCCTAAATGCCCCATCAAACAATTAAGATGGCATGCAAAACAACCCAAGATATTTCAGTGCTTCAGTATTTGAAACACTACTGAAAATGGTATGGGCGCAGCTTCATCGCCCTTGGCGTGAAACGACACGGGCGATGAAGCTGCCCCCTTAGCATTTTCTTCTGCCCCCCCCCCAACAATTGGGAAATGTTACATCTGGTGTGTGTGTGTGTGTGTGTGTGTGTGTGTGTCCTTGCATGGATATTACACTGACTTCTGGCTCTTGCTTGGTTTACATATGATAGTTGATTACTATTGTTTGTTGTATGCTGTAAATCGTAATTCTTCTTACTGTAATTCGCTCTGGATTAAGGGTGTCTGCTAACAAGAGTGTTAAGGCTGTGTGTGCGTGTGTGTGTGTGTGTGCGTGTGCGTGTGCATGTGTGCGTGTGCGTGTGCGTGTGCGTGTGTGTGTGTGTGTGTGTGTGTGTGTGTGTGTGTGTGCGCGCGTGTGTAAAGGGATATGAGGGTGGACTTCCTTCAAAACAGTTGCAGATGTTCCCATTATGGAGATGCTCTCTCTCTCTCTCTCTCTCTCTCTCTCTCTCTCTCTCTCTCTCTCTCTCTCTCTCTTCCCCCTCCCACAGAGGAGCCAGCGTTGCCAGATGCTGTGAGAGAATCAAGTATGACCGGCTCTATGAAAGCACAAGCCCAATAATAATATACCACATGAGCACACTTTACGTTAAATTATAAAAAATGCATGCCACTGGCAGTTTCCTTGAGGAAAAACAGGCACGGTCGCTTATTGTAAGCAGACATGGCAACACCATCGCTTGAATCGCCTCTCTGTCTGACCTGACAGACACACACACGCCCTGACAAACACACACACACGATATAGATATGAATATACCTGCATGTACAGTACGCACCACAACATTTCAGGACGGTGCCCCAAGATAGCTGAAAGTCAGCCAAAAAGCTCACGAGAGTGCAAATGTGAGCATGTAGGGTGCACAACCCAGTTTAAAGCAGGCAGAAAGGCCTAAACGGAACCTCTGCTGCATCAACATGCTGGCTTGCGGTGGACACTTTAATAAAACAAGTCAACACGGACATACAAGATGAATGCACAATAAATATTACCAGGAAGTCAAGCTATAACCCTCAATGACTTTTAAAGGTCTACAGTGTATATAACTGTTGACTTCAGGCCAGGGGTCCTTGCAAACAAAACATTTTCACAACCGTCGGGACATAATGTCATGATAGTACTGTATATCAGTGTAAGTCTGTACACGGACACTCAATAAAACACGGTATATATTCGCACAAAACAACCATTTATGCTTTATGAGTGTTCATTTGGCCCTCTCAAGTATAGCAATATGAGACTAGACACACACGCAATGCCAGTGCCAGTGCCCGTGCCCACACACACACACACACACACACAGCGTCTGACCCCATTACTGGCACTAGCTAGCCTCAGGGCCAAACAGTGGGCCTCTTATCATTGACCCTCAACACAGAAAGTCGCTATACCAAATATGAGCTGGCGGACACCTCACAGCTACAGCCAACTGTACGTAAACACACACACACACACACACACACGCACACGCACACACACGCACGCACGCGAGGGGGTAAGACAGGGCTTCTTTTCATGAAGGAAAATAGCCGATATCTTGGACCGGAGGGAGGAAATGCAGAGAAATGGGAGAGAGGATGGGGAGGAGGCGAGCATAGTAGGCCTATCGTTGCTGTCAGGCAACCATTTTATATAAATGAATTAACGCCCTATACTAGATCATTATACTGTCACACGCAATGATAAAAATAGGAGATTTTGAGTTTGAAACATGTTTTACATATTTGTGTCGAAGACACAATTGTTATCGAAGCACACTTCTGTGAAGTGAGAGGTGCCCACTTTGACTGACACATGACGTCCCGGGGAGAGCATGCTGTATCGGTTTGTTACTTAAAGCAAAAAGTTAGAATCCCATTGGCTGCCAACATAATGTCACAGGGTGTTGTTTGTTGAGATAACATTAAAAGATGGAAAGTCAGACGTGGAAGCGTGTAGCAGCCCTCAAAAAATACAACCTCAAGGTTGTAAAGCATTTAAAGGGGAATTCCACCCATTTTCAACATTTTTTCTGAGTGTACAAATGCAACCAAATGAACCCTAACGGCTTCATTTGGTTCCATTTGTACGCTCTCAGAAAAAAGAAGCGTCTAAAGAAATCCATTAACATGGTGAAAATACATCCTGATGATGACATCAAGATGTTTCACCATGTTAGTGTTTCCTTCAGACCTCCATTTCTTGGGAACACAGAATGGGGGAACTTTTTTTATCGTGTCCACACAACACCTCGAAGGTACATCAATGATATAGTAAAATGTTGAAAACGGGTAGAGTTCCCCTTTAAAGCCCCCATGCAGCGAAACGAAAAATACATTTTTCACAATTTTAGATCATACCTTGAATAACTCAACGAAACCCATAGAAGCTTTGTGGATTAGTCAAGCTTCCTGTGAGATTGCCTCATGTTATGTTTGTGCATGGTCTCCACGGGGCCTTTGCGTATTTCTTTGGAATGCACCGTCGCTGGTTGGCTGAGTCGGCAAATCAAGCGAGCTGTTGCATTTTGGATGTGAGCTACAAGTCAAGCCACTTGGTAGGAATTCCCATAACCCACTCACATATATAGAAAGCTAGATGGCTTGAGGCGGAGCCTCTGACGTCGTTCACGGCGGCCATCTTGTGAGAGGACTCAATACACTATGCTCTATGGCAGCCCAAACAAAAACAGCTGTAACTCGCTCAAAACTTGACGGATTTACAAACGGATTGCATTATTAGGAACATTATCGACGTGGCTATGATTTTTGGTAATTTCATTTTTTTCTGAAAAAAATATCATATAGTGGCTCTATGTATGCGGGCGTCTCTGACGTTTACAACAAACCAATCCGTTTGAAAATCGGTTGAAAAATGAGCGAGTTATCGTCATTTAAAAGGTATATGCTCATAGACACTAGGGCATTAACGACTTGAGATTTTTTCAAGTCGACTTGTCAGACAGTCAAGTCGATAAATTATCGATTTATCGTTTTATGGCGCGCGGGGGGGGGGGGGGGGGGGGGTCCGTCGTGGTGGTTCTCCGAGGGGGGTCGGGGATCAAATGGTGCCGCTATGACGCCGGCGCAGTGCTTACACAAAACACACCGCGAGGCTACGCATGAAGCATGTGGCAAACAAAACAATATTGGCACACAGTGCAGCACAACGTCCACTATGGCCAGCCATAAAACACACAACGTTCTAACCACACGTTAGAACGCAACAGAAGACATACACACACGCTGGTTCTTGAAGATGAGGAATGCATTGTCTAACATAGCGGCCACATTATCAGAATACTATCCACTAGCCGCCTCCTCCTCCACCACCACCACCATACCGCGCCGCTTTCTTTTCTGATCCATTCAGTAAATTAATGAGAACGACGCGGACAGAAGCATGCGTAGCCTAATGCGAAACGAGGAACAAGACGGTCGCTGTAGCACGAGGACGAGTTGGTTGATGAAGTCCTGTTGACACTGTTTGCTGTTCGATCTGATCTGTGTACGTAATGATCAGTGGAACGCCGTGCGCCGCCGCGCCCAGAGCGCATGCAGCGGCAGTAAGTTGGTAAGCCTAAATTAAGGCTTTACTCCGATAGAGTTGCAAAGGAAACTTCTCTCCGTGAGTGACAGTAACCAATATTACAGTTGAATTATATACACACGCGTCGCACATATAGAGAAAGAAAAAAAGGGGAAGACAAAGGTAAATGTTTAATTCCTCCTCCTTACTCCTTCGCTCGGAGGAAGGGGAAAAACAACTTATCGACTTGTGCTTTTTAGAGTCGACACGTGTTATGCAAATCGATGCATCGATGTATCGATTTTTTGGTTAAAGCCCTCATAGACACAATGTTATGCTCTCCTCTCACAAGATGGCCGCGGGTGAGCCATCTAGCTTTCTTATATACTGTACATATCTATGGGAATTCCCACATTAATTCTGGCCTGCATTCATTCATTCAATCATTCTTTCAGACAGGAAGGTGGAGCCACTGGATCTCCGTTCACATTGTTTATTCTCTATGAAACAAAGAGATGTGACTGCAACGTGTCATATAAACAACAGTATAATCAATCCTCCATAATTAATACTCCAGGACTGTACAGGAAATGGGACAGAGTACTGTAAACAACATGACGACAACGACAACAACGGTAAGTGCGCTACAGTTCGATTTCAAAATGGCCGCCACGGGGCAAAACGAATGGCGGCGTCATATCAGAGATAGCAAAAACAAGGTCAGGCCCTGCGATATGTTCAAGTTCCATCCCAAAACAAATATAGATTATAATAATAATAATAGGCAACGCTTAGAAGTTTGGTGTAATACAGGAAAAGAAAAAATACTGAAATATTTGCATACAGGAAAAAAATACTGAATGAGAACAAGACAATGACAAAAAAAACGACCTAAAGAAGTGTTTACTTTCAATAATGAACCGGAATGGAACAAATGCGATTGAGATATTGGCACATTCAGGTGATGTCCCTTTAAGGTGATAATACAGTACATGTAATCATGACGGCTGTCTCTTGTCCAGCCTGCGTCCAGTTGTCCCTTCTTCATGTACATGTCTCCATATACTGGACCAACAATAGGACACGATTCCAGGACATCCCCAGGCTTTCATGTCCAACTATGAATAGACTCTACGCACATACTGTACAGAATTTTGGAAGTAACTGTTCTTACTTCCGGACCTCTTCCGAGTCCCTTCAGAGGTGTTACAAGTGATACTAATTAAGACTCTGTTTCGTTTAGTGTGCAGTGTTTCTCTGTTTTTTTTTTTTTTTTTTCCCCAAGGACCGTTAGTATCTAGGCTACTTTGTTCCATGTGTACATGCACTCGTACAGGGCCATTCACGAACACTGGTATAGGAGACTTTCCAGTAAACCAGGGGTTTTCGACAGGTGGTCCACCAGTGGTCCTTGAGAGGGTTCCAGTTGGTCCCTAGGCTAAACGATGGAATGTTGGTTAACCAGATGTAACACTTTGACAGCGTAAACATGCAAGTTTCATGTTTCAATATCAGAACACTGACTTGTTTGACCAGAATGGAACAGAGCCTTCGTTAGTATAATCAATATCACCTGTGAAGGAGCCCCGGAAGTAGCGAGAGTAATTTTCTAAATGTGCATAATTATAGTCTATTCTGAACACCAAAGTGGTGTTTTCATAGATTCATTGGATTCACGCTCATTCACGTGTATTTTCAAGCATGTAGGTCTGCTTTATTTACTATTATTATATTTATTTTTTTGTCAAAAGTATGTTTGCCATCCCAGAATGTGGACACATAGGGTTCAAGTGGTATTAAAGCTGAAAAAAACTAAGAATACAAATAATAACATTAAACCTACTATGTACATGGTGCTTTGGTAACAAAATATGGTCCAGTTACAAATAAAAATTATTAATCTTTGGCATTTCCGAGCGCTAGAGTTACTGGTAAAAAAAAAAAGAGAGAGCAGAAAACAGATTGCACTAACAGTGTTGGTATCAGAGAAAAGAGAGATTTGTATCAAAGTTCAGTTTAAAATGCACAACATTACACATTTATATTATATATCTATGCGACATACATCTCCAGAGGTACTCTAGGTTTGGCAACGTGGTGAAGTTCTGTTATCAACAAGGCGTTAGCGCGTACCATTCAGACTACGAGCATATGGACCTGACTTAGCATAATATTGCAAAGATATTCACCCAGGGACTTAAATTAGATTTTTCTTCCTTTTTTTTTAAACGGAGAAGAGAAGGCAGGGTTGAAACCTGATAACACAGAAATGTGATTTTCACATTGGGTGGAAAGGAGAGGGGAAAAAATGCAAATATCTCGGCTAAAAATCTACACAATAAGGATTAATATATAGATATTTTTTTCTTCTTCGTCTTTTTGCTAAAGGCAAGGATTCTGAGTGAGTGTGAGAGAGAGAGAGAGAGAGAGAGAGAGAGAGAGAGAGAGAGAGAGAGAGAGAGAGAGAGAGAGAGAGAGAGATGCCAAAGCCAAGGTCGTTTGTTCACATACTAGCACGAATGACAGGAATATATGAAATGAATTAACAATAAAATATATATACAAAAATAAGAGTCATATGTCCTCCAGTTTAGGAATGTTTTGCTTTTGGTTTTTCTGAATGAGAATTATTCACAGAAGACAGCCGCAAAGGCTTTTACATGAAATATAATAAATGTACATGAAGTAAATAATAACAATAACAATAAAATAAACAAAAAAAAAAAACAAAAAACAAAACAAGAATAACGAGATGCACAACAAAAAGGAGGAACTTTTGGGGGATTAAGAAGCCTCTCTCTTCACATGTTTAAAGACAGAGCAGAACATGTCCACGGCAGAATAACACCAAGCACCGTGTTGTTGCTTTAAATATCACTCAGTAACTCAAGTGGATGTCAAAAGAATGAAATGAGTCGAAGTTGATCAGAATTAGGCCATGTTTGACAAGTTGTTCGACTCATGTTTGCAGAACATTATGATTGATCACAGTCTTGATATGGGGATGCACTGTTATGGTCATTCTAGCCGATGACGTTTCAAATACCTATTTAGCCAATATATCTGTTCATTTATGTATGTATGTGTGTATGTGTGTATGTATGTATGTGATATTGTTTCCATCTTTGTGACAAGGAAACAAATGTCTTTAAACACCAACATTGCCTTGATGCCAGTAACATTAACAAGTGTCAAGCACCCACTCACACATGCATGCATATGCACATGCACATGCACATGCATATGCACATGCACACGCGCACACGCACACGCACACGCACACAGAGCTGTGCTGAGTTCATTTAATAAAGCCCTTGAATATGTGAAGCCGATAATAGTAAATGCCGGCCGATACGGATGACATATCGGTGCATCCCTTGTTATGGTTATAATTGTCAAACTTTGTCCTAATGTCCTAATGACAAATTGAAATTGTATTGTACATAAAATGAACTGGAAATCTAATGACCGTTTAAGAAAACTGTTGCTTATAATTCAATGCCCACGATGTGAACACCAGGTCGAAAGTGCTTAAATCAGAACCAAGGATTATACTGTGTAGAATTATTGCATGTCGTCTGTGTCTAGTGTGTTTGTTTAATTTGCTGAATAACACCATTTAGTTTCACGTCTTTGTGTCGAATAAAAAAACTGTCCCACTAAAGTTTGGAAACCTAACTTTGGGAATTACTTTCTTCACCTCAATAATGACAATGGTATTGCATCTTATATTGTTTTAATTGTTGATTAGTCACCTTTACAACAAGGTATAGCTTGTTGATCTGACACTATAGAATGAGTAACACTGCTAACTGTGTGAGTTGCACCCTCCAGAAATGCTCCAAAATGAAATGTTCTTCTGTTGGGATTCACCGTTATTGTGTGCCAGGCACATATGCAGGGGTACTGTCACTTTCTTTACTTTGTTTATACGGTTTATGACGCCATACCGTCACAATCTGCCTCAAAGCAAGGTTGAATTTACCATTTTGGCAATATTTTGCAGGGTGCAACCTAAACGTTTAGCGGTGTTACTCATCCCAGCAGTGACCGATATCTACATGCCATACCTTGTTGTAAAGATGACTAATGAGCAATTAAAATGATAAAATAAACAACACAAATTGGTATTATTGAGGTGGAGTAAATAATTCCCAACGTTTATGAAAAAAATCATCATAGTTTTGGTTTTGGTGTCAACAAAACGAACACTACCACGTGTGATGCTTTTTGTGTGTACGGTTTTATGCTTCTTTCGTGTCGTATGATCAAGTTAATTCACGAAAATAAAAAATAAAAACTGAAATATGGAAATACAAGGCTTCTTTCCGCCCAACAGGACAAGGCAAAGGTCAGTCGGTCGGTCCGTCTAGCAGACATTCTCCTCCTAAAAATAAAATGAGGTGCAGAGAGTAACAAAAATATCAGGAAAAATAAAAAATAAACGGAATGTTTTTTTGGGTGTGGTGGGCGGGTAAGATTATTGCCACTTGCCCCCCCCTCCGTCATCGGCGTTAAATTCCCTCTCGTCTTTTTAGGACACAAAACCGAGATCCGGAGAAGACAAGGACGGCAGTTCATCGCCACGTCGCTCCAGATGGACCGTCCCTCCGTCTGTCCGTCCGTCTGTCCGTGTGCGCTGAGCGATAAAGGTGACTGGCGACAAGGGGAGGAAAAGAGAAAAAAAAAACACAACCATGTTGACCTTGGGCCAAGGACGCCAAGTTAGCCTTCCTCCTCCTTGCCATTCCTTGCCCTTTTTTTCTCCTCCGTTTCCAACATTTCCTACTGAGATCTGAGAGTCCATTTTCCCATTAACGCACCACGACCCCACCCCCCCTCTTATCTATACAGAAACACTAAAATCCGGTTAAATGGAGAACAGTTTTCTCATTTGCCTCGGCGGAGGTCATTTTTCACGCTCGGGGAACTCCACTCAACTCGGGGCACGCAGACATCGCCAGGCCCCCCCAACCCCCTCCCTTATCCCCGGAGGTCGGGGGTAATGAGAGATGTGTTCGTCGGAGGGGTCCAGAGAGAGAGAGAGAGAGAGGGACCCCCAGCTCTCTCCTCTTTAGAATGGCAGCAGCCCTGATGATGATGATGATGACGATAATTTGCAAGCCTGCGCACGTGTGTGGAAAAAAGAAAATGTTGCGGGCCGCTTAGCACACACACACACGCACACACCGCCATGCGGAAGAGGTCCTCCGTCGGTCAGACGACATCGGGGGACGTGGCCCCCGAGATGCGTCGCCCCCTCTCTCTCTTCTTTTCTTTTTTAATCGATTTGGAAAAATGTAGACCGCGGTGGTGTCGGGTCACCGGCGCCGGAGCTCTGCAGGCAAACCCTGGTTTTAAGGAGAAACAGAAGAAAAAACGAAGCTCTTTTTAGAGCAGCCGTTCCCAAACTTTTGAGTGCCAAGGATCCTGCCGAATTGACACGATTAGTCTGTGTACAAAACCCAAAGGGGCCCTGATTGTGTACACATGTGTACACTCCCCTGAGTTACTGACCCATTGGGGTCCATTTGGTTCCTAGTCAAATGGACCCGTAGCTCAAGAATGTACGCATGCAACCAAATGGACGAGGACCATTATGTTCTTTCGCTCATATGCCATCAAAAATGTGGAACGCCCTACCAGGATTGATTAAAAAAATATATAAAACCCCCACCCCTATCCCCCTTTTTATATTTCTCTTTCTCCAGTATGATGTGTTGTTTACTGAAGTAATTTGTTTGTGTATGTCTCTAAATGTCTTGATGAAATGAACAAGGTGGCGACTCTTGTAAGCAAGTGTAACGAGTGTGTCCGTTCATAGTTTTTCATATTTGTTGTAGTTGTACTTGAATTGTATGGCAATACTCCATTTCTGTTAATAAAATCATTCATTCATTAATTTTTCATTCATTCATTTATGTAAAGACAGTCTGGCTGATTGTACTGGCGGTGTTTATCACCATTGTATAAGGCATGCTTTGTTCGTAACATGTGAACATTAAATATGTAATATTTTAATTTTACCAGTGTCCAATAACTGATAATAATATGCATGTCAAAATGTTCCAACACTGGCATATTACATTAATATATTGAGGTTATTGTACCTGGGTGCCTGTATTTGAATCACATCTGCTGCTACACCAATTGTTTTTCCTAATCATTTTTTATTTTTTCTTAGTTTGGGGGTTTTCCACCGATTGTGAACAAAGGACCACCGCCCGCACTTCGAATCCACCTGGGGACCACTGTTGTGAAGGGTGGGGATATAGTGCTTTGGTAACACTTGCCATGTGTATCCAAATCCACTCCATTCTGTCTCTCAACCCGTGACTACTAATAATTTCCTAATAATAATGACTCAAGCAGACACTTCTCTCTGGAGATACTGTGTGTTTTTCTGTTGAATGTCTCTTGACCTCCCAGCGTGACAGTAAATGACTACATATAGGTCACCAGGTCATTCACTTCCTGCTTTCTCAACTAGTGGAAAGTCTTAGTCTAGTCTAGTTTTAGTTGTTTTTTTTATTTTGGAACATTGTTTTAAAAAGTATATCAGTGATTCCCAAAGTGGGAACCAGCCCCACTCAGGGGTCCTAGAGGGGACTTCCAAGGGGTCCCCAGCTAAGTCATAGTTTGGAATCAAATGGATCCTCATAGGTCTGTAACTCTTTGTCCAGTTAACATTGATTGTTAACATTGCCACTCATCCTGATTGGATGAGTGGCATGCTATGAGCTTGTTGTAATGGCTGCTATTTTTTGGGAATCCCTAGAACATGTTTTCAGATGGGGTCCACAGCCAAATATAGATAATTCTGGTGGTCCTGGGCATGTTGAGCATCACTGAGACAGGAACATAAATTATTTTTTATGAAAAGCTAGAATCTACTGTCAGAGAATAAAATGTAGCATCAAAAACTAGAATCTAGTGTCAGAAACTAGAGTGTAGCGTCAAAAACTAGTATCTAGTGGCTTACACTACAGAATCTAGAGTCAGAAGCTAGAATCTAGAGTCTAGCGGCAGAATCTAGAATCTAGTTGGTTAAGCAACTGCATGTGACATGTTTCAACCCATCAGATTAGTTCCTCAAAACTACCGGTTGTATAATAAACAGTTCTTATCATTGCCATTAACGCTACCTGAGGCCTTCAGGAGGAGAAGCAGAGGCCGCAGCACTCCATGCAGATCTCCAGGCAGTCGGCCGACTCGCAGCAGGCGTCGATGATGCCGCAGTCCATGTCGCACGGCAGGTCGCAGTCACCGCACTCCTCCGACGCGCAGCAGCAGCAGAAGCACGAGTCGTCGCCGGCGCACGAGCCGCACGTGGCGCAGTCCAGCACGATGTTGCACAGCGTCAGGAACTCGCAGAACAGACACGCCAGGATGCAGTGGACGCAGCAGTCTGCGGAGTTCATTCATTAAGAAAATGATTTGTTTATTATAAGATGTTACGTCGACTGCCAATGTTTACAGTTACTTTTGACGCATCAAAGCGTCATAATATCACCTCATTATGATGATTATCCGGCTGAAATCATTGAATTTTTTGTTCGACACATAAGCCACTTGCGCGATGCAATCAAGAACCGTTGTTCAGTTTGCATTGGACCCCGTTTCCCAGAAGCCCTTGCAAGCCGGCAACAGGTTGATTTCTGGACGGTATTTCTTTTAAGTTGTCAAGAAAAAAAGTGTTAAACAATAAAACAAATAGTGGGTTTACGCAGGGTAATGCAGGTTATGTAGTCAATGTGTTACTACTATCCTGGATTCCAGCCTGATTCCTTGCTTTCCGTGGATTCATTTTGCCACTCCCTACTTACTCTTGCGTAGACAGACGACTATTATTCAGAGATTGTGGAAAAACTACCGATTCTGGAACTACAGCATGGAACTTTGCGGTACCACCTTTTCTGGTGCTACCAGACACCTGCCAAGGTGTCTGGTAGCACCAGCGACAATCTCAAGCCGCTAACCACTGCACAGCTCCCAAAATCTGAGTAAGGAAGCTGAAATTTCCATTCACAAAGACATATTTTAAAATATCTTTACATTGATTGATTTATTTTCGTTGACCTGAAGATAGTTTGCGAACCATCAGTAAACCAACAACAGTGTCTCACCATCCTGTGCCATAGGGTTGGGGATCTGGGAGCTGGTGCTCTTGGACGAGCTTCCCTTGCTCCTCTTGCTTCCCTGGGAGGTGATGGAGGGGTTGGACTGCAGCTTGCCCCTTTTGGGGTGCTGCCGGGAGGCCCCTCCTCCCCCTCCTCCACCAGGCCCCCCCGACGAGGATGAGGACGAGGTGGACGAGCCGCCCCGCGGCAGGGACCCCAGCTTGGGGTGAGGAGGACCCCCGTTCCGAACCCCACCACCTCCGGCGCTGTTGTTGTGCGTGTTGTTGTGCGCGTGGTGGTGGTGGTGTGGACAGTGCGTGTGGCCCGGGGGGTGGTGGTGGTGGTGGTGTTGCTTGCCGTTCCGCAGTGGCTGATGGCCGGCAGGCTGCACTGCTTGGCCGTTCCGGGGCTGCGTCCGGCATGGCTGCTGCTGCTGCGTCGGGTGGATGGGGGTGGAGCGAGCAACCGGCTGGCCTGGGGGAATGGACAGAGGGAAGAGGAAAACATACACGATTAGAACATAGGCCAAATCCACGGGATGTTGTTTGCCTGAATGTTCGTTTTCATTGGAATTACTAACCCTATCTCTAACCCAAATCTAGACGCAACGGCAAGCACTGAAGTAGTGCATTCTTCTCATCAACATTCATGCATGTTCGCCAAATTTAATGCCACGGCTCAAGCCAGTGAATTCAGTAAAAAAAACCCTTATTTTGAAGCGCCAGATCTCCTAAACAGGATGTGCGATGACGTCATGCTGTTTCTGGTGTCTTGATTAACCTGTCCTCTGACGATCTGAGCAAAAAGTTCCGGGTCAAAAGTCAGGAAGTGACGTCTAGCCCTAGTTGATCTACCCATGTGCCCACGACATTCAGGGGCAGAATCTCAGGAGAGGCTTTTGAATGCATTGGATTGAATGGGTGCGAATGGGACAAAAAAAAAAAGTTGTCGCGGCAATTCTCAAATGGAAGTCAACAACAGGATCTTTATCAGACGATGCGCTGGGACTAATAGTTGGATTAAAGAGTGACATCTACATTTCGTCTGCGTCTTCGGCACACGGGACCGCGCACAACGACCGCAACCTCGGCAGTCCTCACTATGTTCACCAACTATAATGCATGTTCACCAACTTTAATGCATGTTCGCCAACCTTAATGCATGTTCACCAACTTTAATGCATGTTCACCAACATTAATGCATGTTCGCCAACTTTAACCCAAGTTTTTCAGAAAACTTAGGTTAGGCCAACTGTATCAACCGTATGTTGTTTCTTGCTTAAAACAGAATTGTGCTTTCATGCTAACAGAGTAACCAATAACCTTAGTTTGCTATTAGAGTAATCAGTTGCTTAGTTACCTTTTTCCAAAATAAAGGTGCTACTTAGTTTTAATTAAAACTAAGCTGATGAGAGAACATACTCCAGTTTTAGCTTCACTGTATTGGTTCCTGGTTGTTTTCAAAATTGATTTTTTAAAAAGGGATCCCTGGCTAATAAGACAAATGCGCCTTAATATGTTATACTTGACTTCTACAACTAATAAACTAAAAACACCTTAAATATTCGATTCCCTTCATGAATAGAGAATCTTTCAATCACTGGTCCATGTGTGGTCCAGCCCTATGGAATGGATGGAATGCCTGTGCTAATAAAAGGTATATAAAGTATTGATCTGGAAGTATCAAGTTGTCTTTTTTATCATTCCACATAGAGTATATTCCGGAAGCACCCATGGCCATGTGACATCATCAACATGCGACAGGAGCAGCCCCCATTGAGTGAAATATTCTCCAATTATAAAGGAAATACAAAATCAACTACATAAGTGGTTTTCACCATTTTTTATAAGGGCCCACTATTTATCCAGAATTTGAGCCACGAAACACCATTTGATGACATTTTAGCCCCACAGACCCCAAAACTAAAGATTTCTTTTGCTTTTGTCCACAATTCCAGACTGGATTTGGGAAACAAAACAGTCAAAACATACAGATCAAAATGCCCATTATTCTTCTACATTCTCTAGTTGTAGAGACTTGGGCTAATTCACATTATGAATATTTTTATTTTGTTTTCCTTTTTCCATTTGTTTTCATTTTTACGCTCTCAAAGAGTTACATCTGGTTAACCAATTTTCCATCATTTATCTGGAACCCTGTCAAGGACCACTGATGGTCCCTGGACCACCTGTTGAAAACCCCTGAACTACAGGACAACCCCTCATGTCTTCCACTGCTGTCCTGCTCTGTATGGCTAGAAAAGTGGCAACTAAAATAATAGAAGTGAAGCAGCTTTCTGCTTCAAGCTCCCACTAATACCTTCGACAGGCAGTTGTGATTCATGTCCTCACTGTATTGCCATATTCACTGCCGTTATTTTAATGCTTGTTTCATATCTCTTCTGGCTTTTGCAATCATGTCATGTTGCAGCAGAGTCTTTTAATATTTGTTCATATTTGTTATTCTTTTTAATTAAAAATGAAATGTTGCTCAAACACCTAAGGTTAATTAACACAGCATTCCAGGAATGCATGTGTATGCGCATGTGGGCACGACAGTAAAAAAACAGACATTGCAAGGCAGTGAAATAGAAAAATTGCAAAATAACAAATAAAGCAGCATTTATAGCCGTGACTACCCACAGACTGGTTGTTAGAGGCTTTTTTTCAACAACTCAGGATGCCCAAAAAGGCTGGCAAAGTACTGTACTGTCCCTGCTAGGGTTGGTTATGGCAGCCACCAAAAATGTCATGATAAACAGCTACTTATACCACAGTATAAAGTGACATGCTTATTTGTGTATCATGAAGACATTATGTCAGGATTTTAGGGAATGCATAACCTTAACTTTGATATCTCCCTTGTGTGGACATGAATACTTTGCGGGCATGTGTGTATGTGTGCGTCACATGTGTGTGTGTGCGTGTGTATGTGCACGTCGGCATGCGGTGAGCAGTAGACCACCCTTGGAGCTGGGCTGCAGCCTCCAGGCACAAATGAGGCCTGTGTGTGTGTGTGTGTGTGTGTGTGTGTGTGTGTGTGTGTGTGTGTGTGTGTGTGTGTGTGTGTGTGTGTGTGTGTGTGTGTGTGTGTGTGTGTGTGTGTGTGTGCGTGCGTGTGTGCGTGCGTGTGCGTGTGCCTACATGTATGCTGACACAGCGCGACATAGGGAGTTTCTGGGAAACTGAGTTAAGGTGACACAGCCCTGTTGCAAAGGCTCATGGGAAGGCCCCTCCCCTTCCCTCATGTCTTAGTGGTCTGCAGGGGACCTGCAGACCCTTATAGATCTTTAACGCACAGGTCTATTTGGCTTCATTTTACACTCCGGAGTTGAACTATTGTTAAATGGGAACTCCACCCAACATTTCAACATTTTACAAAAGTACATACAAAAGTTCCCCCATTCTGTGTTTCCTAGAAATGAAGGTCAGAAAAAAGTCATTAACACAGCGAGACACAACTTGATGACATCATCAAGTTGTGTTTCACCATGTTAGTGTTTTTTAGGACCTATTTATCTGGCAGTGTATAGGAACACTCAGGGAAAAAATGAAAATGGGTGGAATTCCCCTTTAAGCATCAACCTTACCATAACTACAAAATGTCCACCCAATTAGAGAATGCAGAAGAATTGTTAATTTGATCAAACTTTGCCTGCAATGGTATACCAACATCAAGATAGCAATATAGTTGTGGATAGAATTGTATGCGACTAATTTGGTTCCAAGAGGCTAAATGTCCAATTGCAGAATAAATTGCAGAATAAATCGTGGGGCCTTGATATGAAAAAAAGGACGAAAAGCACTGTTTTACATATGAGAAACAAAAACAGGTCAACACTGAGTTGTCAGAGTGGTGCATGGCTCACCAAGACCCACAATAAGAACATACTGTAATAGTGCAGCTCTCCAAGTCCACTACAAGTCCTTTGAGACTCCTTTATTCCATTTAACGAATAAAGACCTGGAACACATCATGCCACCTTGACCTTTAACCATTATTTGAAACTTTAGCTATTGAAAAAGTAGTATCTACAAGCTGTTAAACATATGCAAATTTATACAGTGTATTCTTTCACACTCAATGCTTTTGACATGAATCTTTGCTTGTCCTTGGAACATTTTTTTTTTCAGATGCGGGTCCATGACCAAATGCATATCATTTTTGGGATCCTTGACACGAAATAGTTTGAGAACCACTGACACAGACACATAGGGTTTAAAAAATGTCATAACTTAGAAGACGTTTGGCTTTGCCCCACAGCACGAGCATGCACACAGACAGACAGACAGACAGACAGACAGACAGACGGCTCAATACAGAAACCCATCTGTGTGTGTATTGAATGTTTTCCTTGGCTTAAACGATTTAAAAAGTAGACCATGCCTTTGGTATCTCTGCAGGAGTGCTGGCTATTGTTTTCTTAACACGCAAAAACAAACGGACGCATGCAGGCGCACACACACACACACACATTCACACACGATCGGATCGGCCATAGGGAGTAAGGGGAGCTCTCCCGGTGGGCCGCGACCATATGGGGCCACTAGGTGGCGCTAAAACTAAAACTTTTTTTTTTTTGTTTTTTTTTACATGTCTGTATTGTAGGCTATTGCAGTCATCAGTGAGTGACTTTTATCTTCGACCCCTTTTCCTGCATCATTTTTGTAAGAGCAACAAAGGGTGGTTCGTATCGTATCATTGGTGGTGTTGTGTAAAAACGGTGGTATTATGGCTTGTTTGTTTGTGTGTGCTGACACAGCTGGGGGGGGGGGTAGAGTTTCTGCTATCTGCGCGCTGGTTGCGGAAGGCCGGTCTAGGGCCAAAATTTGTGTGAAAATGACCGCAGCTGAATTTTTGTCTCAGTCCAGCCCTGCATTGCACACGCACAGTCGCACACACAGACTCGCATATGTGATATGCACGTGCACACACACACACGCGCATACAGTACACACATTGATCTTGGCTAGCTACAATGAGCCACATGGTACGTTTCACGTCCAAGTACCACCAAAAACACTAATTACACTCCTCTCTCTCTCTCTCTCTCTCTCTCACACACGCACACACACGCACGCGCGCGCGTGCGCGCGCCCCCGCTGCCGCCAAGGCAAACACACACACGCCCTTGCAAGAGAAGAGAATAAAATGGACGCCTGGATTTTATATATTATGACAATATTTAATACGCTCCTAAATCCCAGGGTCTTTACATGCGTGTGTGCTGCAGGGACAGGGGGCGTGGCCCCAAGGCTGAATATGGCAGTAATGACACGCCCACAGGATATCCACCAGGAAACTCTAAAGCTAACCTAGATGAGGGGGTTTACCTTTTTCATACCAGGGCCCACTATTTATTCAGAATTTGAGCCACGGACCACATTTGAGGACATTTTAGCCCCACAGACACTGCTGGCTGTGTACAGACATATTGATGACCCCTGACCCCACACTCGCACATTTAGCCGCAGGTTCAAATCCAGGGCAGACAAGGAAAGTTACATTAGCTCAAGCTCAGCTTCGCAGGCACGCACACACATGCGCACACACACACACACACACACACACACACACACAGTGCAGTCCCATGATGATGACATGGCAATAAAGCTGTCCCTCTGTCCCTCCATGTCTGTCCGTTGTCTGTCTGTCTGTTTCGTTGTGTTGCTGTAACAGTCCGTTCTGAGAAGAACAGATAACCCTCACAGCCGGAGGGGCCTGTTTTGATTGGCTGGCGGCCGCGGTCACACAACCAATCCAATCCGGTGTTATTAAAGATTCTTTCATTCAGCATTTTCAGCAAACCTCGCTCCAGATGTTTGGCAGGCCCCACAGGCCAGTGGTGCGTGCTTGTGTGTGTGTTAGTGTGCGCGCGAGTGTGTGGTATATGTAAGGCTTACATACAGTATGTGTATGCGTGTATATGTGTGTGTGAGTCCAACGAGAAGCATACTTTCTCTTGCTGAAGTATGTCAAAAGTCAATACCTGCGCAGTGAAATCCAGGGTGCTGGTTTCAGCAAATCTACGGGTCCATTTGTTCTCGTCCTCTCCCTCTGCCATGCCCCCCCCTCCCGCAGTAACCGTTTGCACATTTCAACACATTGTTCTGGTGGAGTCAGTCAGACAGATGAATGTGGTGGTAAGGGATAGAAAAGTGACAGTAATTCTTACAACATTCACTCTCTTCTGTCGCCGTGCCAATGTGGCAGCCATAATTCTGTGCGAACTCTTGTGTGTAGGAGTGCGATATGACTGCTGTCATTGTGGTCTGGCCTATAGGTCAAGGGTCTTGACCCACTTGTTATTTTGTTATTTCCATTTCTATTAAGCAGCAAGTTATATAATGTATGTTTAGATGATTTTGTTTATAGCTAATCTATCTATAAATGGACCATGCATGTGTCCATATGACTGCCTGTCTGTCTGTCTATCTATCTGTAGGTGAAATGTACATTCTACAACTTGAGAACCCTTCGGCCCACAGACGACACAAATGTTCCACATCCCCACAAAAAGTGCAGTGCCCGGTATCAAGTCGGTCAGACGCACGGTTGTACAGAACCGCCACAAAAGGACACTGCCCAGGCTCTGGACCTGATCCGTGCCTGAAGGTTGCCCTTTGACATTAGAAAACATTTATTCTTTATTCCATGTTTTCTTAAACGCAATCTGTTGTTGACTCCCATGCGCCATGTACGTTGTACTTTCTTTACTTCCTGCTTCCAACCAGTCCCGACATAATACGTTTCACAAACTACAACCAACGCACAACGAAAACACCACAACCCACCATTCATTCATGCATGCATGCATGCGTGCATACAAAACTGCTGTGTCTGACGTTTTGGCACGCGTGTCAGCTGCTTCTGACGCACATGTGTGACCGTGTGCTAAACCCCGCCGTAAGGCATGAACGCACACACGCAGAAGAGAGATTGGAATTGGCACCGCTGGTGCCACCCGAACCCCCCTGGTCTAAATCCTTTAGCATGCACCCTCTGTGACCAGTGGGGGATTTTCCAGGGGGAGAAAGACTATAACCGAGCCAAATCGCTGCCGGGTTTTTTGCCATTACTTTGAGACCTATCATTGGTCAACTGTCATCGGGCTTGCACGTGTAGTGCTACAATAATGGCTTCATCGTGAGATGTCGTCGCCTGATCAATTCACGATGGGATGTCGGATCAACAATCTGACTTGCGTTACTCTCCCCTACGGGCTCCAACATTCTGCGCTAGTGAAACCAAAGTTTTTTTCTGTGTTTGCATGCATGCCTGCATGTGCAGTGGACAGCAAGTGTCTCTGATGTCTTGGTATAGTGGGCAGTATGCGTCTCTGATGTCTTGGTACAATGGACAGTATGTGTTTCTGGTGTCTTGGTAGAGTGGGCAGTATGCGTCTGATGTCTTGGTACAGTGGACAGTATGCGTCTGATGTCTTGGTACAGTGGACACATGGTTAGTAAATGTAGCTCAGTTTCCACTTCACTTCATATGGAGATATATAGATGTATTCTTTATAAATTCCACTGCTTTTGTGTGCCGCCGGCTGGAGCACGATTGTATAGTTAGGCTTCGCGACACCACCACCACACGATGTTACAATATGCAGATACGAGACATTGCGACATCGCTTGCGCGACTGTGCGTGCGAGTATGTACAGTATATGGATGTGTGCGTGCAGTGCAGCACAGCGTGCAGATAGGACAGACACGAGACAACAACCAGACATTAGACCGAGTCACGGCGCGTCTCCGCATTGAGCTCGAGGCTAGACAACAATGACTGCTTACATACACGCATACTGTACAACACGGCACGACACGCAGTGTTGGAGCAAGAAAGTCTTGAGGACAAATGCTGTAGCACGCGTGAGAAGGAGAGAGAGGGAGAGAGGGAAAGAGAGAGAGTTATGGAGAGAGAGAGAGGCAGGGGGGATACAAAAAATAAAAGTCAGCTGCTGCCTGCATTCTTGGCTCCAGGAGGATGTGCTGGGTGTGACTCACGCGGCACGGTGACTCAGCGCTTTTAAAATAACAACAAATAAAGAGCTAAATGACATGATTGGTAGGCCGACATGATGAGACCAGCAAACCCACAACCCAGAGAGAGAGAGAGAGAGAATACGGCAGATATAGGCTACTACATTGGCTAGTACACTTATAGGAACTGCACTTTTGCACTTTTGAGGTGTTCTCTTTCTACTATGTCTGGGATCCAAGCGCTTTACTTTTATTTAAAAAAACTAACTAACTAATTACAACTGCAATCTTGTCCCGGGAGTCAAAACCACAATGTGCCTTGGGCGTGTAGAGGCATCCTTAGGTCTCTTTTTATTTAAGAAAAGGGGAAAAATGTGTTTGGCACATGCTCATTGATGTTCACTTCTTGTTTGCAGCTCCATCAGAACGGCTCATAACTCGAAACTCCAGGGCGCTCTAAAAGGTCTTGGCCAAGAAAGAGCCCGTCTTCAGTTCAGATGTTGGAAAAGCATCTTGTTTGGAATATTAACACTTCTGGAGAGACTGTAGATGAATCATCGTGGGGTAAGAATGGAAGATTATGCGCCTGGTTTTGGGGAGGACGACAGAAGCCTTGGGGCTTTTCAGAGTAAAATCTGCCACAGTACCACTGTGGCGCCGTTATTTTGAAGAACTTCCCTGGCAGAAATGCTATTAATACAGTGCTCTTCACCAGGGGTGGCATACTTTGGATAGACATAGCATCGGTCGGAGATGCATTGGCTCCCTTGGGAGGTTATAGGGTAAAAGCATGCATCCCTTCTCCAGTCGGACTTAATGTAGTCTTGTGAGTCTTGCCTCTTGCAATTTAAAAACTTCCATTGCACAGTATGTGGAGAAATGAAAGCTCGGATCACGAGCATGCGATAAAGCGGAAGTGAGGCCTCCTCCCTGCTTCTGGTCTTTATAGCCACGCAAACGCAGGCCCCTATCCCCATATCATCCGACCGTGCAACAGGGGCGGATGTAACATGTCCCATTTGGGGGGCAAGAGAACATGTTGGAGGGGCAAGAGAAAATGCTATGGGGGCGGCTTCATCGCCCGTGTCGCTTCGCGCCATACCATCGCACCCATACCATTTTCGGTTACAGGACTTTAATTAGTCAAGTAATAAAAGTCCTTGTAACCGACACGCAGCATCTATAAAGCCAAAGGTCTGACTCAGAGAGTTTTCTGTTTTCAATGATGAAATGCTGTTGGCTTAGTGGTGCCAAAATTGTAGTTAGTAGCAGTAGTAGTGTTTCAAATCATTTTAAATATAAGCACTTTAATTTGAAATATCTTGGGTTGTTTTGCATGCCATCGTGTTTGGGGGGGCATCTGGCTATTTAATGGGGCATTGCCCCCCCATACCCATGCCTAGATCCGCCCCTGCCGTGCAAGCGTACTGTATGCAGCTCAGATATAGACCCAAAGATGTTTTGCAATATATATTTTTGGGGAACGGAAATGGCATAGCCAGTAGCGGTCCTAGAGTGATTTACTCCCTGGGCGAAATCCCCTGCTGGCGCCCCCCCCCCCCCCACACACACACACACACACACCCTCCGGGATCAACCCAACGACCACCTCTACTCCACCACTCAAGACTAAACAGACCATCGTCCATACTAGGCCTACTACAAAAAAAAATGCCACACACACATAATACATAAAATACATAAACCTTCTGAGTAGATATCACCATCTAGTGAGCATGTCACCTTGACACCACCTTCTTCACACAGGTGTGATTTCTTTTTCCCTTTATTTTATTTGTTCATAATAATAATATCAATAATCTAATGATCAATTTGAGATGCATTTGCATTACTGAACTCTTCGAAGCAAAGTTGGCTATAAATCACACAGGCAAAAAGTAGCCTTCCATGGGGTGGCATTATTATTATTATTATTATTACCCTTATTATTATTAGTCTTGATTGCATTTGAGTTTATGCTTTATAGCCTACTATAGTTTCAGTTAATTCAATGAATAAGTAGCTATAATGCAAACTGCATTGGAGGAAGGGGGACCTCAGGGTGAAATTTGGAAAAGGGGGCATCTATGACAATAATCAAGAGCATTATTACACATGTCACAGGAATCAAGGTAGATTGCTCCTAATATGTTTTGGTGTGGAATTCTCCTTTAACCACTGTGGAAAGTCCCCACTAATTAGTGCACCTGCTGCACGAAGACACTGACAGAAAGAATGCGCTCCATATTTCCATAGAGTTCCATATTAAATTTCTGAGATTTGAAAAGGCCCTGTTGACTTTTCTCAACCTTTAAAAAATAAAATCAGGACTTCCCAAGAAACCATGTGAGGTAAGATTTTATTTACTGTATCATAAATACTGTTGCCACCATTCGCCAGTGAACTCTTGCTTTTTCAAATCTCAAAAGATTCATGCGAGAGCGCATTGGAGAACGCATTGGAGAGTGAGTTGGAGAGCGCATTTAACATTGAAGTCAAGCGGTCCAGCGGTAACACCACAACTGGACCCCCCAGACCAGGACACACATCACACACGCTGAATTGCACGACATTACCATTTTTTGTGCGCAAGTGGGCGCAATACCTGTATTGTAGATCCATGCTGCAATGACAATAAGTGACGGAATAGCCGATTTCTTTTCTCTTTTTTTTTTTTTGCTTCACTATGCCGCCCCCCTCGCGATGCCGCCCTGGGCGGCTGCCCATATTGACCATGCCTAAATCCGCCCCTGGGTCCATAGCATTCATTTGGCGGGGGGAGATTGTGGAATAGTTGTCTGCAAGAAGGCAGGCTGCGCAAGACTATATCAGATGTTGGATAAGAGGAGGAGGAGGTGCAGACGATCCCACAGTGGAATGAGTCACCGCAGAGTGTGAGTCATAACAACACACTACTGTACTGTCTATCTTTAGTTCCCTTTTTGTTCTCTGTCTGTATACCCCCCCACCCCCACCCCAACACACACACACACACACACACACACACACACACCCTTCATTACTCCTGAAAAGTCATGTTTCGTCTCCGTCCCAGACACACCGTCAGTGTGTTCTGTGTTGCTTGTTGACAGGGTAGTCGTTGTGGTTTCAGCCAGAGCTCTACCTCAAGACTCTATAATACCACCGGCGCTGTCTGTCTGTCTATCTGTCTGTCTGTCTGTAACAACCTGACAACTTCACAGGTACACTCACATTTTGGCCGATATACAGGCACTGTATATTGAAGAACAAAAATATTCAAATAAAAGATGCAACCAACTCAGTCAATTTTTACACTCTCAGAGTTACACTTGGTTAACCAACTTTCCATGATTTAGCTGGGGGCGGCCTGGAACTCTCTCAAGGACCACTGGTGGTCCCTGGACCAATGGTTGAAAACCACTGCCCTAGCAGGTTGGTTGGTTGGTGCCTTGCACTAAGGCCCATCTCAGTCATTGCATAATCGTAATCATTTTTAGATAATCAGAAAAATAATAATATTCACCGTGTTGAAGTGTTTTTCACACATTTTTTCAGCAATTGACAGAGAGATGGTCAGCCAAGCTGTGTATGCTACCATGCATGGTTTGTCTGTTACCTATAATGTTTTCAGATACACATTGTATGGTTGCCGATTAAGTTCAAAATGAGTAAAAACACACCGTCTGGAAGTCATCTTGATGAAGATTAAACACAGTCATTCTGTAATCAAAATCAGCTGTGTTTGGAGGAATGTGCAGCTATTGGAATCAAACAGGTGAATGACATCAAGATGTGTTTATATTCATCAGTGTAGCGGTATTACAAAGTAATTCAAATGGACCATTTCGTTTCAAGTACACATTTTAACTTTTCCCATTTTGCTATCTGTTAGGTATGCCCGTGTGATGATCATGGATATGCTCTAAAGTGTGAAAAACACATTTCACTAGGCCAGTAGCTTAGGATGTTATTACCATGTCATCTATGTGCATATTTAAGCTCGCAATAACGAGGCACTCTTACAGTGCAGACTCAATGAGCACAGTCTTGACATCGAGAAAAGCCATCCACTAAAGAATATCTACAGTATATACTGTACAACCACCTTGAAGTGAAAACTGAGCTACATTTCCCAACCATCTGTCCACAGTACCAAGACAGAGACACATACTGTCCACTGTACCACAACAACAGAGACACCTACTGTTCATTGTATCAAGACTTCAGACAGATACTGTCCACTGTACCAAGACTTCAGACAGAGACACATACTGTCCAGTGTACCAAGACTTCAGAGACACATACTGTCCAGTGTACCAAGACATCAGAGACACATACTGTCCACTGCACCAAGACATCAGAGACACATACTGTCCAGTGTACCAAGACTTCAGAGACACATACTGTCCAGTGTACCAAGACATCAGAGACACATACTGTCCACTGCACCAAGCCATCAGAGACACATACTGTCCAATGTATCAAGACTTAGAGACGCATACGTTCCAACGTATCAAGACTTCAGAGACACATACAGTCCATTATGCCAAAACATCACAGACACATGCTGTCCACCATACCAAACCATCAGAGACACATACAGTCCACTGTGCCAATACATCAAAGGCTCCTACTGCCCCCAGATGTCAATCACCCACAGAGATTTTGAAAACATGACTAATCCCATATCTGCTGGAGTGGGGGGCCAACGTTGGGATCGAACCAGAGACCTCCAAGAAGGGCGCTCTGGCACCCTGAGTCACTGTCGCCCACATGGTTGTCATCTCCATGAAAAGTGGCCGACTGAACTCTTTTGGGGATAAAGGCGCCATAGAATCTCACCGTCCGTCCGGCTGCGACCGGTTCCTCCGTGTGACTCATTTAGTAAACACTGTGGCTGGACACACACACACACACACACACACACACACACACACACACACACACACACACACACACACACACACACACACACACACACACACACACACACACACACACACACACACACACACACACACACACGCTGGATGCAACAACACTTCCACAGACTCGACTCTCTCGCACAAACACGTGCACACACGAAGCACGTGTGCACACATACACACACACGACACTGCCATGTAATACAAGTGTCTAACTACCCCAAACCAAACGTCTAAATGCCTAACCCTAAAGCCCAGCCGAATATCTACCCAAATACTTCTAGCCGCAAAACAAACATGACACCCCGAAATGCGTCCTCCTCACAATGCAGGCCGACAGTATATTCATCAACTTCTACTGTACTTGTGGCATTCAGAATTGTGGCAATACCACATAGTTATATATAAACCAAAGGGCAGACCAACCCCGCCCCCTGCAACTTTATCCATTCCAATGGAAGTTGCTCAGTGGCGTTTGAAGCCCCTCGGTAAGAATGCTCTATGCCTAATTAGCTTATTAATTAAGCCCTGCGGAAATTCACTTGAAAATATATGCGAGTTGTGAGATTTTTACGGCTCTAGCAGTGACCCCCAACCCACCACTAGATAGCGCTAATGATAGTTCAGCTAAGGCCAACATTCACTACCATTCTATTAGGCTAGTAGAAAGAAGACTGCCGCCTCTGATAGACCAGGGATTTTCAACAGGTGGTTTGGGGGACCACCAGTGGTCCCTGAGAGGACAGGTGGTCCCCAGGCTAAATGATGGACAGTTGCTTAACCAGATGTAACTCTTTGAGAGCATAAAAATGAAACCAAAATGGACCCGCAAGGGTTATGTTTCATGTTTATATTCATGACCATTATTCATTAATGGCCATTTTGATCTGTATGTTTGAAATTGTGGGCAAAAGCAAAAGAGTCTGTGTGGCTAAAATGTCATCAAATGGTGGTCTGTGGCTCAAATTCTGAATAAATATTGGGCCCTGGTATGAAAAAGGATGAAAACCCTTGTGATAGACCAAAACAGCAGCCCTGCTGCCGACCAAATGGGTCCATTTGGTTCCATTTGTACACTCTCAGAGTTACAGACCCATAAGGGTCATTTAGCTGGGCGGGACCCACTGGGACTCCTCTAAAGACCATTCGGAGGTTCCCCGGACCACACCTTGTAAACCAGGGCTGCCCAAAAGGTAGATTGTGATCTACCAGTAGATGCCATGCAGGTAGATCACATGACAGTCCCCTAAAATGTATAGATCTGTAACTCTTGAGAGCGTTAAAATGAAACCAAATGGACCCGTTTCATTTTACACTCTCAAGAGTTGAATTATATTTAAACATTTGAATTACGTAATTTCAAGAGTCCACACAATTAGAAAATGGAGAATAACTGTTATTTTGACCAGTGTAAGTGCATTATTCTTAAAGACTAGGTAAGTAACACCACCACCACTATATTTCAAAGTCAAACTTTCTTGGGGCCTTGAAATGGATTTTTTTTATGTATAGATCTTGTTGAGCCGGTCATTTTGAAAGTAGCTCTCAAGTCTAGAAAAGTGTGAGCACCCCTGTTGTAAACCATACTGGTCTAGCAGAGGGGGGGGGACTGCAGGGCAAAACAAACTAGACAAACACACCGCATAATGTCTCCTTTCAGAGGCGTCCAGATCCTCAGTCCGTCGGCTAGGCGGAGGAGAAGGAGGAGGAGGAACAGCATGTGTTTTTTACGTTTTTTGGGGGGAGAGAGGGGGGTTAAGATAAGACGGAGTGAGCGAGTGTGACATGATGATGAGCTACTGCCCTGTGATCAGCTCACACACCCGCTGCCCTCTGACACGACCCCTGTGACATCACCCCCTCCCCACCCTCCCCCACGGAAGCTCCACTCTCTCTCCAACCACTCACCTCTGTGTCACCCCCGCGTCTCGTCGTCGACGGTGAAATGTGTGTGTGCAATGCATGCACGTGCGTGCACCACTTTGCCCCCTCTTTGACATGGAACTATGCTTTTTGTGTCCATTAAGTTCCAACGACTGTTATTTTTAGAAATGGGTCGACGATACAAATGACGGGACTTAGGCAATGAATCAATACAGTTGTGACCACTATATTAATGGCAGTATTAATGGAAGTATTTCATACACAGACCACGTTTTTTTTTTTTTTGTTTTTTTTTTTTTTTTTGTGTTGCCATGATGCAGACTAGAAACTTAAAATGTTCCAGTGGTTAGAAATTGCTAATTCAAAACATTCTCCTTGTTGACATACATTGTACATTAAAACAGCTCTCAGAATCACTCTTTTTTAGCGCATAAAGAGAAGGTTGATTCAGACCACATAGAGTATCACCAAAATTCGGTGGTTTTATTTTTTCATAAAAAATATTAACTTCCTGTTGATTTTACCATTTAAATCGATAGTTCAGATTTTTTGAACTTAAGTTGACAAAATACTTGACATTAATTTAATATAGTGGTGTCATCTGTATTAATTGATGTCCAGAGTTCCGTGGTGAGTGTTCTGCTCTAGTTTTGGTGAATATTAACAGTTTTCGTGCCGTGGAAATGAATCTACGTCACCCGTTATCATTATGATTTACAGTAACAACTGATGCCGCTGACGTTAACGCTACTATACGTGACGTTACTTACCGGCGCCGGTTTAATACGATCCCCATGCTAACAGCAGCTAGCAGCGACCGCAGCGACCATTGCTAGACCATAACAAGGGACGGACTAACCCGGAACCAAAAGTGTGTGTCCGTCAACTAACTTGTCCGTCGGGAAACATGGACCGAAATATGAAATATGACTTTTAGATGAAAATCGCTGGCACTGGCGACCTCCAAAAATATGAAAAAGGGCTGGCACTGAGAGAGTTAAGTATATTCTGGTCATTTTGTGGGGTTCACTGCGGTCACGCAGTAAAATGATTAAAAATGAATCCACAAAACGAACGTAATTCGCATTGTTGAATGGGTCAAAAATGAATGAAGGATGTGGCAATATTTTAGAAATGGCTCGAAAGCACAAATGAAGTTTGTATATCGTTTAGGTATTCCATACAACTTAACTTAAAACAATCTGAACTACCACTGTGTGCGGGTTTTCTTTATAATAAAACTGCTAAAATCAACAGGAAATTACTGTACATTTCAATGTAAAAAAAAAAATGAAACCATACGGGTTTTGGTGATGCTCTGTACTGTCAACTTTGTTTGAGTTTGTTTATGTACTTAAAAGAGTGACTTTGAGATCAGTTTTAGTGTTAATTTACAGTCATATTATCTGAGTCACAGTGACACGCCCACGGTACGCCACGATCTGCAGGGGCGCGGCTTTACAACAATGTAAACACGGCGTTGTGGCGGTCGTGGCAGCGGTCCAAACGCTCGGACGTAAATCAGCGGCTTGTCGGATAACAGCCGCGAGGATCAGAGGAAGCAGATGCTTCTTCTCCTGGAGTCGAACCGTTCCCGTCCCGCCTGCCCCGGAGCGACGCGCCTCTTTACCGTAGCGCATTAACTAGACTTGCACACGTCAGTTGGGGAAGATGCAAGTTGGGAACCTAGTGATGTAATTCCAGTTGTCAAAACCACTTCTCAGTGGTGTCCCCTTTATGCCCATATATGGATATCCCTGTGTGTCTGTCTGCCCGTGTCTGGAGGCTGCAAACCAGCTGTGTAAAGTGGACTGGTCTTTACTGGACTAAGTCATCAAATGAGTATAAGTATTTAATGTATGCAATGACCATGATATTTACATTGGAATGAATGAGCCTGGCGTCCAACCCCTGGGAGAGGGCGGGGCTTACTGCAAGGTCTATTATTAGGTCCAGCGGTCCAGGTGGCAGAGCCACCTGACTAAAGGCCTTTCGGGTCAGTCCTCGACAACCATGTGCCCGACCGGTTCTACATCTGGACACTTGGGTGTTGTGGAATGCGTGTCCAATTTGAAGTTTGAATGATTCTTGAGGTTTCGTTTTGTTTCATAGCTTTAAACTGAAATTGGACAGACAGACAGACAGACAGACAGACAGACAGACAGACAGACAGACAGACAGACAGACAGACAGACAGACAGACAGACAGACAGACAGACAGACAGACAGAGTGTGTTCACGCATGGCAGGACGCGGCATGTAATTAAAGGCGGTGTCATCCAGGTCCTGTGAAATTTCCCACCACCAGACGCTACAGCACAGCAGTGCTCACGGCCCCTCCCCTTTAATGAATGACAACCACCAGACCTACCTCAGCATTTCCCTCACACACACACACACACACACACACACACACACACACACACACACACACACACACACACACACACACACACACACTCCATCATTCTGACATCCGTCTCTGACACACACACACACACGCAGGCACTCGCAAACGCCCCCATCTCTATTGCTATAGCTTTGGAAGCTGTCCGGCATTCAATTGGGATGTATATGATTATTACGTTTAACACTTTCAATGCCGGGGATTTGAATGAACGTGTTTCAGGCAGTGTATTAAGTTAACTTTGAAGAGCCACTGCGCTGACCACTGAGTTGCTTGTCATGAAAATCCAATTTAAAAGTACGTAATCGCTTATGGTGGTGTTCAAAAAATACTCGAAAGTGCCGACCACAACAACAGAACAGAGGAGGAAGCGCGTCGCCACCTTACCGCCATTGTAATTAACTCAATTTCCCACGACCCTTTGCAAGACGGAACGGCGGACCTTTTCGTGATAAAAATGTCCTGTGGAGAGGCTGTGCGTGACTTAAAAACAGGGATTGAACATTGTAAACATAACTCGAGGAACTCGGGAAGGGGAGGGAAAGTGTTCTACAATTACCGTGTGTGACGTGTGTACAATTAAATTGTTCATTGAAGTTACGATGAATCGTGATATAGGCCTAGCAGACAGACACAATAACACACACACACACACACACACACACACACACACACACACACACACACACACACACACACACACACACACACACACACACACACACACACAGTGTTAACACATGTGGTTCTCAGACAGCTTATCGCAGGCCCAAAGCCAGACACATGTTCCAGGGATGATGTCATCAACATGAGACACAGCATCTGGGCTGAGGAATGGCTTCTGTTTCCTCACACACACATGCACCCACACACACCCACGCACGCACAGGCTGACACCTTGGTATACATACGTCACGCCACAATGACCTAACCGCAGACCCACGTTGCCAGAGGATGTGAGAGAAACAAGCACCCGGTTCTGGGAAAGCACCAGCCAGCTCAAAAGAGACCGTTGTTGTTTTTGTATATTCCGTATGAGAACAATAACGTCAATTTAAATGATATTTGAAATAAAACAAGGATTATTTGGATTACTTTTGTTTTTACAGTCTAAACAACAATGAATGTGTAACCCTGGCACAAATCATTACCAGATGGTAGCTAATGGGATAGCTACATTGCCCAAGACATTACATATCTGAAATAACACTGGTTTGAATTATGATTAAATCATTTTAACCTGCAGAGGTTGACATCAACTGCCCCTGGGGTGTTAATGGGGTAAATAACACACTCAGAGCAAGTGCTTCCAGAAGGGAATGTGTATTTGCATGGAGAAGAAACTGGATGAATTAATCGATGGTTATATTCATGAAATAACAACTAATGCTATACCATTTAAAAAATATAGTGCTCATTCAGATTGACAAAGTGCGATTGACTGTCACCACTCAACTTAAAGGGGAATTCCACCCATTGTACCCTCTCAGGAAAAAGAGGTCTGAAAGAAAAATCATTAACATGGTGACATACATCTTGATGGTGTCATCAGATGTATTTCAACATGTTAATGATTTTTTCAGATCTCCATTTTAGGAAATACAGAATTGGGCGAACTTTTTTATCATGCCCACACAACATCTCAAAGGGATATTATTGACATATTAAGATGTTGAAAATGGGTGGGAGTTCCCCTTTAAAGCACGATTAACACATACATTCCAAAATATTGGATATGTCCCTCAAGCTTATTTCT
>CM076971.1:44339090-44411590 GCA_039105355.1 Benthosema pterotum
GCTCATGACAATAAATCCAATATTACTTTTGGAAAAACGTAAATGTAATACCAAAAACATTACATTTCGTTACTCTAAAAACGTAATAACATTACTGAAAGTTATATATAACTTTAGTTACTTGACAAAACTGTTTACTTTCAATGTCCATTGATCAATCAATTATTGGCTTGTATCAATGGAACCAATCTGTGAATCATTTGGCCAAAACATGAACAAAATGTAATCTCTCTTGTGAGATTACAATGGAAGCAACTATTTTTATGTGTTTAAGTTCTTGCCCTTACAATCAGTGAACAAATGACATTACATTTTTCAAGGTCTTAAGTTATGTTATTATTATATTATTCTCATAATCTCTCAAATCTTGCGATGGGTGTTTTGCCAATTACTGAAGGGCCCACTTGTGATAACATCGAGGCCCATCCCCATGCTGGTCTTGCACCAGACGTATCACTACTGGAGGCCAATACATTCCCACAGGCGGCTGATAAGAATATTGCGGTTCCGCCGTGTCGAATGTTACACTCGCGTCTAATGAGATGAACTTTCAGATAGCGGAACTTTCCCTCACGTCGGAGGTCATTGGCAATTTTGACTATAGATCTAATATGGGAGTAACAAGATACTGTCTGCTTCAAGGAAAATTGTTAGGTTGATAAAAAAAATGAATTATATATTATAAAAGAAAAGGTTTATTGCATGATAGTAGCTTGCTGATGAGGTGTGGACCAGTAGTAGTCCAAAGCTAATGATAGCCTATAGTGAAAAATCATTCTTAAAGGTGATAAAAGAGAGGTTTTCAGACAAAAATCTAAAAAATATATAGCTATTTTTTGCCTTTCCCCCCACTACTACAGTTGTACTTTGGTGCTGCACTGTTTCTCTGTAGACAGATTAGTCACGTTGTCCTCCCAAGCGGCCCAGCCTTTGTTATTGTCCACAGTGTGTGGCGGGTCCCCAACAAGGCGGTGCTAATGCGTGGGGGACGGGGCTGTGGTGGGGACGAGGCGACGTTTTAGCCAATCAGAGCGCAGCAGTCTCCAGCAGGGGGAAGGGGGATGGAGCTCGGTTTGAATTGGTTCGAAAACAACTCCTGGTCTGTTTATAAATTTCCTTTAAAGTCGTGTCGCCGAGCGAGTCGCAGAGCCAACAGTCCACCGAGACGCCCTCCAGAACATCCAGGGAACGGAGACAGACCAGGGCAAACGATCACAGATGGGAGAGGCAAGAGAGGAGAAACAACAGAGCAGGCCAGACCAAACGCTCACAGATGGGGGAGAGGCGGAGAGAGGGGGGAACCAAGGTGTTTCATTTCATAGGAGGAGAGTTTGCGTGTAGACGCGCTGCTCAGAAATGTAACCCACTTATAGCCAACATGTGATACCTTATTATTTCTTCTTCTGTGTGTGTGCGTGCGTGTGTGTGCGGTTGCCATATCTGACCTATATATTCCTTCAAGGGTGTGTACGAATTATTTGTTAAAGGTCGAGACGACGTGCGTGACTCATCGCATCGCAGGGATCGGTAATGGAACCCAAACACTCAGCGATTCCTTTTATTCTGTGGTTGTGTGTGTGTGTGCGTGCGTGTGTGTGTGCGTGTGTGTGTGCGTGTGTGTGTGTGCGTGCGTGCGTGTGTGTGGACCAATTATCTGCAAGTGGAGTAGAATGTGAGAACGTTGCACGTTTTGAGAGGACCGTTTTCCTACAGTCCTCGCAAGAGAAACACCCGTTTTACAGTTAAAACTAGTGTTGTAGTACTCAAGTACTGTATACATTTTAATTTACTCATATACTAGCTGTCTTGGCCTCTCACACTTTCAGGCTGCATCTGCAGTTATTATATGGCCATACTCAGCAATGCATGCCAAAAAGATGGGACATTTTTCTCTTGTGTATTTACTATTTTTAAAACGAAACTCAATTACTTCCTGAAAATGAAAATGGTCCGCGTGATGACGGTCGAGGCCCAACATCAAATAAAAGCCAAGAGAATAGAAATGAAGCTGTTTTTATCCCACTTCTGAATCGTCCAAAAACACAGTAGGCTTTTGATTAGTCAGAAATACTCAGTTTTTGAACTAATTCTGGCATCCAGACAGTGTATTACTCAGTTTAAACATCATCATCATCACGTTAAATATACTGGTATCTAAACACATGATATGGTAGAAATAAGCCACATAGCAGTAAAAGTGTCAGAGGTAAGCGACTATTGTAAACAAACAGTCCATGCCTTGCTTGTTTCCAGAACTCAGATCATTGCATGTTGCATGTTCTGATTGGTCCCTGAGCCAGATATTCGGAAGGGATTCAAAATAAAATTCCCATTTCATTCCACTTTTAAAAGCAGAATTTAGTGTATCCCATTTCTGATCATTTCGCACATGATCTCTTCGTTCTCTCGTCTTTTTGACCGTTACCTGTCCGTTTACACTCTAGACGGGTCCGCCACATAAATATGAATGCTGTCGTGCCCGGCAGTCGGGAAAACTAGAGTTCTCAACAGGCCTGAAGTCAAGCAGTCAGACCCTGTACACTGAAGACACTGCCCCCGCAGCCAGCCTTAGGCCCCTTGATATGGAGCTGACATGTTCAGACCTTCCAAATGTTGATCTGACCTCATCAAACCCTGTACTTGATACATGCTCCATATATGTCACTATGTGTGTGTGCGTGTGCGTGTGCGTGTGTGCGTGTGTGTGTGTGTACTCACAGGTAATACTGGTGCTGGTGGTTGCCAGGTCTGGCTGTGAGAGGCTGTTGTTGTTGTTGCCATTGTCCCCGCCGTCGCCTAGCAACGCTTCTGAGGTGACCTTTGACCTGGGTATGAGGGGCTTCTGGGTATGGGCTACATCTGGAGAGAGAAACACACACACACGGATGCATAAATATTTGCGTTTATGTTCCTATGACCCCACAACCGTGGGCGGGTCTTCATTTTGATCACAGATTAATGCTTTAGATCAGTGGTTTTCAACCTTTTTTATACCAGGACCCACTATATATTCAGAATTTGAGCCACGGACCACCATTTAAGAACATTTTAGCCCCACAGACCCCACAACTATTTGGTTTCAATTTTATACTCTTGTTTACCCTGGGGACCACTGGTTGAAAACCACTGTCATAGGAGGAAAAAATGGTATTTCGCCCCAACTCACCAACAAAAAAAGCACAAAATTTTCCGCCAGTAGCTTTTCACTCATTTTGGCACTAGGGGGGTCTGAAAAAAAGCTTAATATATTGACAAATGCACCAAGTTGGCAACACTGCTGACAATACACTGAATGTACACTGATGTTCTCAAACGTTACGTCTGTATGTTCCGATACTCTTTGCTATTGAGTGTTGAGAGTAGCAGTTCAGTCAAGTCCATGCATTGTGCGTATAAGTGCAGCAGTGCAATGCATTGTGGGTAAGCGCAGCAGTGCATGCATGCATGCGTGTCTGTGTGCAGTAATGTATTTACTACGGCGTGTCATTTCTCATCCAGACACTTCATTACTTTAAAACAGAGTTATACTTTCTGCTGACTGACTGCAACCACGCAGTGGCCTATACTGCAAGCACGTGTGTGTGTGTGTGTGTGTGTGTGTGTGTGTGTCTGTGCGTGTGCGTGTGCGTGTGCGTGTGCGTGTGCGTGTGTGTGTGTGTGTGTGTGTGTGTGTGTGTGTGTGTGTGTGTGTGTGTGTGTGTGTGTGCGTGTGTGCACATGCGTGCGTTCATGTCTGTGTCCTGAACCTGCATCTGGAAGCCGTTAAAACCAAACCCCTTGGGACTGTTTAGGGGTCTATGTGCAATGCTTGTGAAACCTGCAGTGTGTGTGTGTGTGTGTGTGTGTGTGTGTGTGTGTGTGTGTGTGTGTGTGTGTGTGTGTGTGTGTGTGTGTGTGTGTGTGTGTGTGTGTGTGTGTGTGTGTCCTTGCATAACAGCAGCTTCATTAGAAGCGCGTGACCGCCTGGTATAGCAGAGAATACATAAAACTCCCCAAGACGTATACATATACAGTATGCTCAGTATAATACAATATACTGTATCTATTATCTTCTACACACCAACATGCAGGCCTTCTGTGCATGCGTGCACGTATGCATGCATGTGCGCACACAAACACACACACACACTCGCTCTGCACACAGAGTCCTTCAAAGCAGGGCAGGCAGGCAGGCTTGGGCCTCCGAGAGGTGCAGACTCATTCCTGGGCAAATGGGAGCCAGCTGGATTTGATAAACACACACACACACACACACACACACACACACACACACACACACACACACACACACACACACACACACACACACACACACACACACACACACACACACACACACACACACACACACACACACACACACACACACACACACACACACACACACACACATCAAACCACGTCCTGTGCGAGGACTCAACACTTCCCGGTCTTGGTTTATTTACTCTTGCTGGCTCCGCCCCCGATCGGCCTCCTCTATCTATCTGTCCTCTGTCTCCTCCTGCGGTCCCCTGTGCCCTTCATCTCCTCCTCCTCCTCCTCAACAACTGTAAATGCTGCATTTATATAGCGCTTTTCATCCAAGGAACTTAGATTGTGCAGCATTGCGTTCACCCAATCACATACACCAGGGGTGCCCAAAAGGTAGATCGTGATCTACCAGTAGATCACACAGGCCATGCAGGTAGATCACATGATGGTGCCCTAAAATGTATAGATCTGTAAACCAAATGGACCCTTACGGGTCCATTTGGTTTCATTTTACACTCTCAAGAGTTAAATTATATGTAAACATCTGAATTACATAATTTCAAGAGTCCAATTAGAAAATGGAGAATTATTGTTATTTTGATGTGTTGCCAGTTTCTCTTTTCCCAATTGCGGTTATTTTGAAAGTAGCTCTCAATTCAAAAATCACACCATGTGTGAATGAAGTGGTGCAACTGCGTGGGTGTGCAAGTTTGGCGGACGCTTCTGCTGAGGTCCACCACATCCAAAGCAGCAGAGAAATGACCATGTGAGTGTGTAGGAGTCCTTGGGGACAAGGGGTCCCCAGAAATCAAGCTATAAAGTCTCCATTATCAGCAAATGAATGAAGAGTGAAATTGAGCAAAAGGAAAGATTGGGGGGGGGTGTCAAAATGCTAATAAGCAAGTGTACAATTGTTGAGGCTATTGTTTTGGTAGTTGAACATGACAGCACTATTGGCAATAACCTAACCCTAGGTTCCACGCCTGCTCCCTCTACCGGCCAGTCAGAGAACTGCACCAACAAAAATTGCTGCCCCTGCCCTGATTCGAACACGCGACCTTTGGACTACCAGCCAAGCCGCATTACCTGGTACGCCACCGTGAGCCGTACTTAGTGGGCACGGTTTTACTGACTTTATAATTTTTACTGACTCAGGTTTAGGCGACTTGACTTGCAAAAACAGAGACGCGACTGCACACAGAGCGTGTTTCTAACGTGTTCTCCCCACTCATCACAATGTTTTTACACTGGGGGGACGTAGCCGCTTCTCCCCACTCATCACAATCTTTTTACACTGGGGGGACGTAGCACGTAGCAAAGCTGTATCGTTCGCAACCATCCCATAGCCTGTAGGGACAGGGGGGACAGGGATATGTCGGCTGTGGCCCATAGAGCAGTGTACGTCCCATAGCCTGTAAACCGTGCCGATTCTCCATGCAGCCAGACAGCCAGACACGCAGCTTGTAAATCGTCTTAGGAAAGTGGTTGCACCACTTTAAAAAAGTGTGGGCACCCCTGACATACACACACATCCATAGGGCTTTACTTACCCGTAGATTGTGCATGACATTCACCCGTTCACATGCACTCCTTTATGTAGGGTGTGCATATATTATTCGCACATACATTCATACAACTTTGCATAGTGTGCAAAGATTCGTACACCGTACGGCAGAGGAAATTGGAAGGCACCAACCTGCTCACTGGGAGCAATTAGCCCTTCACTAAGCTCCTCCCAAATCTATTTGTGGCCAATAGACACGTTAGCAGAGGAAAGCTTGACCAGGAAAGCTTGACCTGCATAGCAACAGTTGCTAAACTATTTAGATTGACATTGGACAGTGGGGTGGGTTTGAGAAGGACTAATAAGGGGTTCAGTGTCTTGCTTAAAGGACACAAACTCTGGGAGGAGCTCGGCATCGAACCGGGAACCGTACAGTCCCAATAAAGCCGCTATACCTCCACCGAAGTCTGTGCATTCTCCGATCTATAGGGGGAATGCCGGAAACCATAAAAAAGCTGTGTAAGTACACATGCATGGGTGTTGTGATAGAAGCGGTGACACATTTAAGATGTGTTCAGGATATACTGTATATCCTGGAAGTACACTTGTGTATTCAGAATATAAATAGCGTGGATAAACATGTTAAACATGTGTGTATTGAGGATATAAATATCATGGACGTGCATGTATACATGTTGTCCCAAGGCAAAAGAATAGCAGTACTGATGGGTTCACTAAGTTTAGAGGAACTTAAAGGTGGGACGCCACAATTTTTTGTCCGCCCTAAAACATGATCATCGGATATTATTATATGATAAGGAAGATTTCTTTTGTTTTCCAAAAAGTTTACAGCATTTTTAGAATGTTGTTTTCATGTAGACTCCGACCATCGGTAAATTAGCCTGGTGGGTGGTGATGGGTACCTGAGCCACCTGAACTGAAGCCACATCTGCAGCTGTCCTTGCATGATAAATGGGAGGGGATAACATTGTGATGTCACTACATCACTGTTTTTTTTTCCATTGGCACATTTGACTGTCAAGGTTTGTGCTTCCAGGAAGAAACTCTAAATACAAAGTCATTGGATATAACAACCCCACCAACAGATCTAATGAAGTACTATATCACCTCATAAACACATGACAAATGGGGGAAAATACAAAAATCACAGCACGTCATCTTTAACAATTACTGTAAATAACTATCATGATATTGTCTACTTGTGTACAGTACAGTACAGTACAGTACAGTACAGTACAGTACAGTACAGTACAGTACAGTACAGTACAGTACAGTACAGTACAGTAGCCTACAGTACAGCTCGGCCAAACTGGGACAAAAATTCGTCCCGTTCATTTTCACACAAATTTGGCCCAGCACGGCGCACCACAACAAACAAACATACCATAATACCACCATTTTTGCACAACAACATCAATGATACGAACCAACAGACAGCCATTTGCAAAAGCATCAAAGATAGAAGAGGGTTGATTTGTCACTCAATAATACAGGAACAATCACTCCTGACACGGATCACTTTTTTAAGTGGCCCCTAGCACCCTCCTAGGGTCACAGCCCACTGGGAGAGCTCTCGGTACTCACTATGGCCAATCCGATCCTGCAATACAGTACAGTACAGTACAGTGAGTAGGCTACAGTCCAGTCCAGTGTAGTGCAGTACGGGGTACGGAAAAGTCGGGCCGCCGCAAAGTCGGACCCTGAGTATAGACAGAGTTACGCTGTCGCAAACCCTGATCACTAAATGGGATCATTCCAATGGCGGCTCTCCTACATAGACTTCATTATCTTTATTTTAGATTGTTTTGTAATAATATAGGATATAGCAAAAGCATCAGGCAACAGCCTGATGTTCATAAATCCCTTTATTTTACGTCATTTAGTACAGCATACACATTAACAACCCAGCTTTGATGATTATACATACATCGTTTTATTTTAGAATGTTTTATACTACTACTAGTAGGCCTACAGCCTAGACATTACAGAGACTTTAGTTATCACTGTGCAATTCTTTAAAACAGATGTACTCTTATGGTTGAAAACAATGTATTTCGCTGAAAACAATGTATTTCGTTGAAAACAATGTATTTCAAACTCCAGTTTGTCCCCCTGTTTCTCAGGCTAAAACAGCCTTCCCGCACTCAGTTTCTGACCTCTCAATGTCACAACATTTCGGCTGGTCCGACTTTTATTTGGGCCGACATTTCGTGTACAGTGCAGTACTATGCAGCTACCACACATGCACAAAACCAACACACATGTACAAAAGTATGATTGATTGTAAATGCAAACACCACATTGCTTGTGTACAGCGATAGGATCTAAATGTTATTGCCGTGTTTAAGATAAGGATAAAGCAAGCATTAGTAGAGCTGCTGTGTAAAACAGGCCTCTCTGTGTCAGTGTGACCAGCAGAGCCAGACGACCACTACTGCCCTGGATGAGTCACCGACATGATGACTCATGGCTGTTCCTTCTTCTAACCCAAAGGTCAGATACTGACTCCTTTTGTACAGAACACTGAGCACTATACAGACCAGCGCTTCTCAAAGCAGGGTTCATGGAGAGATGTGTTAATGTGTAAATGTGTTATAATACAGTGCATTTTTGGCAATTGAAATAAGCTTGAATGCACCTCTACTTTGGGTGGCTGCAGGTCTCTCCCTGGCACAACACCTTTTAAAAGGCGGGGTCCACAGACAAAGCTATTACATTCAGTGTGCGTGCGTGCGTGTGTGCGTGCGTGCGTGCGCTCGCACACTTGCGTGTGTTTGAAGCAATGCATTAACGACTAATAATCGACTAGACACTGGATCCACTGGAGCACAGTTTATTTTGTCTCGCCCATTTCCGTGAAAAGTAATGTTTTTAACATACATGTTTTCCACCTGACCGCACCACATTAATATCAATGTGTGTGTGTGTGTGTGTGTGTGTGTGTGTGTGTGTGTGTGTGTGTGTGTGTGTGTGTGTGTGTGTGTGTGTGTCGTGCTTAAAGAAGTAGGTCCTCATTGCAATGCAGAGGAACAGTGTGTGTGTGTAGAGGGAGCGGTGGGGGGGTGAGAGAGGATGTAAACACAGTCAGAACACGAAAGATGATCCATGCTTTTTCCCTTCCTGCACCCGACACACACACACACACACACACACACACACACAAACACACACACACACACACACACACACACACACACACACACACACACACACACACACACACACACACACACACACACACACACACACTACACACAACTACATAGTAGTTCCAGTAGGAACTGTTTTGGTTAAACTTTACTTACTCACACTGTCTGCCAGCACTAGCTCTCGATCCGCGTGTGTGTCTCTGTGTGTGTGTGTGTGTGTGTGTGTGTGTGTGTGTGTGTGTGTGTGTGTGTGTGTGTGTGTGTGTGTGTGTGTGTGTGTGTGTGTGTGTGTGTGTGTGTGTGTGTGTGTGTGTGTGTGTGTGCGCCATGTGGAAGTCATTTCTCAGGCACAGAGGCGGCGTTCCATGCTGCATCTATTACTCTCAATCAATCCAACAGATATGAAAGTATCTGCAGCCCTCAGAACCACCTACGCACATTATTATTATTATACATACTACAATTACAATTTAGGTATTTAGCAGACGCACTCTTAATCCGGAGCGACTTACTGTAAGCAAGAACAACACATGGTAATACATCAACCCAATAGGAATAGTCATCCAGGATCACATGTAAGCCAACATTTTACAATTTGGCCATTTGGGTATTTAGCAGATGCTCTAATTCCAGAGCAATTTACAGTAACTGAGAACTAACAAGCTAATCACAAATCATAAGCAAGTGGAATATACTGTAAGTGTATGTACAGTAAGTCTACATAAAATGTTTCTGTATTAAACAGGCAGGAAACCTACATTTTCTCGTTAATAATACTAATTGGTATTGTGTCATATCATTTTAAACCAGTGATCAACAATAAGTCATGGCACAGAGATCATGGCATAGAGATCGGACATTGCTGGGATAGACTAACCCTGCTAAACGTGTGGGTTGCACCCTCAAAAAATTCCAAAAAGTGTGATGGGCAAGAACCTAACCTCAGTGTAACAGTACACTATCCAATAATATGTACATTGAACACAATTGAATGCCAGATCAGTAATGACCGATCTGCCGACATATCGTGCTATCTAGATTGCTTTTTAATGTTTATATAAGCCTGTAAGGTCGACGTTTAGGATAGGGCGAGAGCTACGGGCCGTGGGAAGTTAGTTTGAACTTCCTACTGCGATCACCGATCAGAAATGCAGTCTTTCAATCTCGATCATCCGAGTACTTTTTACGACCACTGCAGAGTCGTAACCCGCATCCTTCCTACCAGCATCCTCCCTGTAACCAACATGCGCCTCATCCTCCCTTTCCAGTGTAATGTTTACACTGGAAGTCTTGGGAGTAAGAAATGGGTTTTGATACTTTTCGGAGGGCAAAAATGTCAGCGGAACCTTGTTTTTATTCTGATCTTCTGTTTTTTCAATGCCCAGAGGGTGACATTTCATGACAACTTTGCCTGATGCTCGCAATTATTTGACATTTGTTTCTGTTTTGTTTTTGGACAAAGCCCTCAAAACATCCGAAAATTATTTTCGGATGTTTTCGGACTGAAAATTATTTTCTTGCTCATTTGAACTTATATAAACCTCCCCCACGACTGAGAACATTAAGCCCTGCATTTCCATACATTTTCAAACACATGACAATCAACTATTTCTGATATTTTGTACATTATTGGGAAAGAAACAAGATTGGAAAATGATTCAGTTTATGATCAGTGATGTCTTTGTATATTTATTGAAGTTATTTGCCATAATATGGCAAATATTATTTTCTCAGCAAAATTAAGCAATATTAAACATTCCTACAGCACCACAGGCGTGCATTAAGACTCAGAGAGTCACTGAACATTTTTTTAATGACAGACGTAGTCACTACAGCCACAGATGTCCCATTGAGAAGCCATGGAGTCTGCTGCAATCTGGGAGAAAGGCACAGGTGAAAACTTTGTATTGCTTAAAGGTACTCTCACTCACCATGAATTTTACATTATTCAAGATTTTTTGGCTTTTTACCATCCCCCCGAAATTGTTTATTAAGCAAGAAGTCCAATGAAAGTTACTGAAACCAGGCAGATCATGCATGTTTTAACAGGGGCGGATGTAACATTTTCCAAATGGGGGTGCAGGAGAAAATGGTACGGCGCCCATACCATTTTCCATTACAGGACTTTTGTTAGGCAAGTAAGTAGCAATAATAACTTCACTTGTTGTTGAAGTTGCAACAGACACGCAGCATGCATAAAGCTAAAGGTCTGACTCAAGAGAGTTTTCTGTTTTCAATATATATTTCAATATATGTTTAAATATAACAAGCACTTTCATTTGAAATATCGTGGGTTGTTTTGCATTCCATCATGTTTGGTGGGGCAGACTGGCCATTTAGGGGGGCCCCCCATACTCATGCCTATATCCGCCCCTGTGTTCTAATGAGACTTGGAATAACAATTAGATGGGCAGGGGGGTGGCAGTGAGGAGGGAAGGGGGGGGGGGGGGGGGGTGCTGTTTTTGTGGACATTTCTGGTACTGCAGGCAAATACTACACTGAGAAAATATGAAACAAATAATGATCTGAGTGGTTGTTTACAGGCTACAGGGTGTATGAAGCATTTAAGCATTACTGCGTGGAAGTAACCGCATGTGACATGTTTCAACCAATCAGATTGATTCCTCAAAACGACCTGTTGTAAAGCGTGTTATTTACAAAACCCAAATAGGCGTACAGGAATGCAAAAAATTGTAACGTCAATTTGGAATCATGACAGCCGGAGAGAGAGAGAGCTTCACGGGTTAACGCTGCGAAAAGGTCCCATGACTCCATCCCCACAAGTCCTCTGTCTACACAAAAACAACAAAAAACACACCATTGTTGGAGCTAAACACCAAGCGCTCCGCCGACCATAGCGGCGCGGTGCCATCCAGAATGGGCCGCGGACCAATGGCTGCGCTTGGCAGCGGCATCAAACCGCCAAACCGCCCGACCTCAGCGCCATTGCTGAGATCTGAGGAAGATGAGCCTCTAATTCAAATCAGACCCGAGCAATCAAGAGCCACTGAGGAGAGCTGGCTGCGTGTTTACACATGTTGGGTGTGTGTGTGTGTGTGTGTGTGTGTGTGTGTGTGTGTGTGTGTGTGTGTGTGTGTGTGTGTGGGTGTGTGTGTGTGTGTGTGTGTGTGGACCAAATGTCCCCACGAGTATAGCAGAATAGTTTAAACAAATAGATGTTGTGAGAAACCATTTTCCCTCACAAGAAAAAATCTTTTAAACATTTTGTTCAGGCTCACAATTGCAACAATATACTAGGGCTTGGGATGTAGATCGAGTCACACCTTCAGAGGTTAGTTTTTGGGATTAGTCAATTAACAGTTTTACTCCTAAGAACGACTTAAGACAATTTTCTGCTTGTAGAGAAGCCTTCCTCCCAATAAAGAGTTATGTGAGTTCCGTTTGAATTGTTGAATCTGCGTTTATCTGTTTATTATCGACCGACCGATCTGGACAGACAGCTATGGACATGAGGCGCGTGTGGATGACATCACCGCTTGAAAGGTCCATCCAAAGACATTCTATATGAAGAGGTGACACTAAGACCCATAGCAACAGTTTCCTCCCATAGTGCCTCCGCCATATTGGACTGATGATGTAACTTCCTGTTACTTTAAAAAAACATTAAAGGGCCATGCTGTTATTTCTGCACAAAACAAAAACTTGAGTTATCATTATTCTACTCTCATATATTGATTTACTTTACTTTATCCATATACATATTAAGGAAGAGACCGCCAGTACCTTATTACTCATTATCTCTAAACTACTTTGATTTATTGATTACTTTGATTGATAGATAAATGAATGAATAAATGCATGATAAAATTCCACTGACAAGACACCAATCGACATTCATAACATCTGTCTCCTAAAATGTCAATGTCCTCATGACCATAGCAACGCAAAATGTGTGTGTGTGTGTGTGTGTGTGTGTGTGTGTGTGTGTGTGTGTGTGTGTGTGTGTGTGTGTGTGTGTGTGTGTGTGTGTGTGTGTGTGTGTGTGTGTGTGTGTGTGTGTGTGTGTGCGTACGTGTGTGCCCTTGCGGTCTGCTTGGTGAACACGTGTCACTAACCCTGAAGGGGCAAATTTAGAGGAATTTCAGTCCCCTTGTAAACACAGCCTTTTAGCCCTGGTCATTAAAACACACATATGGATCATATATAATGTTGTACACACAACACACACACACACACACACACACACACACACACACACACCAGCTGACTGGACTTTTTTCTCTCTCCTTTACATGTGGTGGACCGGTACAAAGCACTTTGACTAAACACACAAGTTGAAATGAAACCATAATATACTTTCAATTGTGTTCTTTGTTACATTGTTACATTTGGTAAATTTGGTAAATGGTAGGGAATGCATTTATGTAGCAACTTTAACCAAGGTGCATTACATTCACCCATTCACAGTTCACACAACCGATAGCGGAGGAAACCATGCAAGGCCATGCACATCTGGGTTGCAGTGTCTTGCCCAAGGACACTCCGACATGTAGACAGGAAGAGACAGGATGATTACATAAGATACATTATTACCACCTAACACAATAAGGGTGTCTGGGAGGTGTTTTGGACCCATTTTCAGATCCTGAAGTTGATTATCATTGCAAAGTCTTATAGGTTTCCTGTTCATGATTCATCCTAAATTTTCAATTCAAATCCTCTCTGCCGAGTGTCAAAGCGTCTTTTGGCTGAATCCAGTAATATCAAAAGGTTTGGAAAAAACAAATATTTTCTACCTGAATTCAGCTTGTGTGGTAAGTCCTTAGCCCTAACATACTCCAGAGATCTGGGGTGGCCAATCAGGACACAGTATGCAAATCTTCCCATCAAATTGTGTCAAAGAGCTATTGTCTGAACGTACCAGACTCATAATACGACACGTCAGTGTCATTATGAGTCTGGATTATTAGTCAGACTGGGTTCAGTGTTTGAGAACAGAGCAGTGTGTTCTGTTCCACTGTGGCTTCCCAGGGTTTACCTGCTTTACTTAAATACGCTCTCTAAGTTCATCTCTCTCTCTCTGTAACCTTTAGATGTTGCCTCAGCATCTGAGGCAAACATCTAATCTTCGTCAAAGTGGCGCTCGTGCAACTTTGACAAAATCCAATCCACTTTATTTATATAGCACATTTCTCAACTCGGGGTTTACAAAGTGCTGTACAGAAAGTTATAAGCTAAATGCATTGCAACGCTACAGAAACAGAACAAACAGCAGATAAAGACAAAGTCAAACAAAAACACAGAAACTATTCAACTGGAATTAAAAGCTAATTATAAAGTCGCTTTTTTGCGCCCCTCAGATTCGACATGTCCTGCCATGGTAGAGATGCCATGGTGCCATGCCCATTCAGGGATTTGAATTAAGACAAAAGGGATGGACGAACTAGCAGAGCCACATCATCTAAACCAGTGGTTTTCAACCTTTTTCATACCAGGGCCCACTATTTATTCAGAATTTGAGCCACGGACCACCATTTGATGACAATTTAGCCCCACAGACCGCAACACTAAAGATTTCTTTTGTTTCTTTCGGAAAAACAAAACAGTCAAACATACAGATCAAAATTACCATAATCTTCTACATTATCTAGTCAGATTTGGGGCGAATTCAGATGGTGAATATTTTAACTCTTGAGACCTGTACACATGAAACCAATGGACCCACAGAGGGCCATTTGTTTTTTTATGCTCTCAAAGAATTACATCTGCTTAACCAACCGTCCATCATTTAGCCTGGGGACCACCTGGAACCCTCTCAGGGACCACTGGTAGTCCCCGGACCACCTGTTGAAAAACACACACACATACGCACACACACACACACACACACACACACACACACACACACACACACACACACACACACACACACACACACACACAAACACACACACACACACGCCTCGCTGCCTGAATGTGCAAAAAAAGTAAACCTTTGGTATAATGAGGGACAGAGTGTTCTACTGAGAGGTTGTCAAAAAGGCTGCAAGGATTCAGCCCGCTGTTGTGTGTTTGCACGCATGACTCTGTGCTTAATGCACACACCAGACATTTTAGCAGACACTCTTAATCAAGACCCCTTTACAATCAAAGCATTTATCAGATACTCTTAATCCAGAGTGACTTACTGTAAACAAGAACACAACACGTATATCACATATCGATATTTGACCAGAGAAGTATTTTTGGTCAATTGAAACAGCTTGGCATGACTGTATCTGTGAGTCTTTTAAATCAGGTCCAACCAAAGTAGTCTGATTGGCTTCTTCTCTGCGTGCACCGGTATGATTGGTACGCCGCTAAAAAAGGTCATGCAAAATCTGTAAAATGAGTTATTATTTTTAATTCATGTTATTGTTTATGTCATTGATTCATCTCAATGAATCAGCTACAATCCAAGCCCTGCTAAGAACTTAATATTCTGTCTAACAGTATAGAATCTGTACAGTAAAGCTACTGTATGGCTATTCACTATAGAATGCCACAGTATAGTATGTCTACAAGAAACGGTATCTAAATTATACTGTATCTGTTGAGCCTTTGCATATGCCTCCGAGGTCATTGAGGCTATAGTGCACGTGCAGTGTGTAATCACACAAGTCTTTGTCATGCAAGCGCATGCGCACACACACGCACGCCGCACACAGTACGAGTTCAGACAGTAATGCTGTGAAGAGACATGGGAGAGAGCCGTCGTATGACTGTTTTGCATGCTGATCTTTGCTTCTGGAGGTTTCTGGCAGTACAACACATTGTTGATACGGGGTCCACGGCCAAATACACACACACACACGCACGCACGCACGCACACACACACACACACACACACACACACACACACACACACACACACACACACACACACACACACACACACACACACACACACACACACACACACGCATGCAGTCAGGAAGTACACAAACAAACATGTACACACAAGCACGTTATGAGAGGGAAGAGAAATAAAACAATTGCTCAGTGTAACTGAGCCAAATGTGTGTGTCTTTCTCTCTCACACACGCACACGCACACGCACACACACACACACACACACACACACACACACACACACACACACACACACACACACACACACACACACAGCTTCGTTCTTTCAGCAGCTATATAAGCTCTGATTCTGGACATATTCCAGCACTGCACTCTCCCCAGTGTGTGTGTGTGTGTGTGTGTGTGTGTGTGTGTGTGTGTGTGTGTGTGTGTGTGTGTGTGTGTGTGTGTGTGTGTGTGTGTGTGTGTGTGTGTGTGTAGTAAGCTCATTAAAGACACAAAACACTCTGCTGCCGAGCATGCAGGCTTAAGAGGTCTTTAATTGTCTGTGAGAAGATTCCTCTTGTTGTGCTTCTTGTTATGAGGAATAAATAATACTGTGAGAAGATTCCTCTTGTGCTTCCTTTGAGGAAAAACACAAATCTGCTAAATACTGCTACAGCACTTGAGTTGCCTTTTCCAATCCACCAGTTGCGGTGCAAGCGGCTTCGCCGCGGCATCTATGCAAACACAATTAGACTGTGTGTTGCAGTGATAATTGTCAGTGTATGTAATCCTACGAGTTAAGGGGAGGCGTCGAACCATGCCAGCAAGGAGTGTGGAATGGGAGGAGTGGGACGAAGGGCTAAGGGCTAAGTGGGACGAAGGGCTAAAAAAAGGGCTAAAACGAAAGGCTAAAAATCATTATGCAGGGGACAAAGACACCTCGGGTCGTGACAAATCGTGAGAACAAACACAATGTTATCATACAATAACATTAGTAAGAAGAAAAAAATAGTAAGAAGAAGAAAATGGCATGATGATACAACACTTTTGGTTCAGTTTTCTTCTTACAAATTATTTGTTTGTCCCAAAAAAGTTGTATTTGTTGGTATGACTTGTCATGGCTTGAGTTGGCTTCATTTTTTCATCATTCCAAAATCATCATTTTGGAAAAAAAAAAGTATATGAGGAAAATAAAAGTGGGAATTCATTTCTGGTGAGAGGTGGGACTGCGCAACTCTATAACTCAGCCAGCCTCTCTGCCTCCTCCTCTTGGGAATCCCATACAGGTTGTTGAAACCCTTTATTGCATGACTTGGCCGAATGCTTGCCTCTGATTGGTCAATCGCCAAATTCAGTGGTGTGTGTTATTTCTTGATAATGACCATTCCGCTATTTGACAGACCCATGGCTAATCAAACTGCTGTTTCCAACACACGCACTTCATTCACAGCTAAACATTGCTCTAAAAATGCTTTTGAATTTTATTGGAATAGGACAAAGCAGAACAAACGTCGATTGTTTTCGATCAATCCGCTTCCTTGTTTTTCCGACGGCGCTGCAGCCATGGGCAGACGGCCGGCCAGCGCCGCGACACTTATGGAATGTTTTTTTATTGCCGCAAGCAAGGAAACATCTTGTTTTGTTGTCTTTTTGGTCAATTTATTAATGTATGTAGGCTTGTATTATCCATGGAACGAGCGGCGTAACATCTGCCTTCAGGGTGAATAGCTACGTCTGCTTCATGCCGGTGTATTAGCCTCACAGCGGTTAATTATCTCTGGATAAATACCACATAGGCAGATATCCTTTATAACAGTGGTTTTTAACCAGTGGTCCGGGGACCACCAGTGGCCCTTGAGAGGGTTCCAGGTGATCCCCAGTTAAATGATGGAAATGATGGAAAGTAACCAGATGTAACTCTTTGAGAGTTCCATCTGGTAACTCAAGAGTTACAATATTCATCATCTGAATTTATCCCAATTCTACACAACTGGAGAATGCTGAAGAAATTTCAGCAATTCAAATGCTGAATAAATAGTGGGCCGTGGTGTCAAAAAGGTTCAAAAACCACTGCCTTATAACATCCACCAGTCTGTAGGTATATAATGTCCTCGGCTGGAACAAAGTTCTTGAAATGTTCTCTGTATTTGTTCTCTGCAGGCACCTCTGGAAGTTAGTCTATTGCTGTTCCAACGTAGCTTAACGCTGGATGGAGGTGGCAGTACCAGCTGCTGGTGGATTCTATCGGTGAGTATAGTGCCTTTTTGTATGCAACTTGCAAAGCTTGCCGATTGTGATCAAACACATTATTAGCTACTCTAACTCACACAAACCACTGAGTTCCCACCCCCCCAAAAAGAATACGGATGCTGGGGTTCAGAAGGTCTCTTAAAAAGACAGAGACATGCCAATATAGTTTTAAAAACATTTCCTTACTCTCTATCCTGTTCTCTTCTGATCTGTTTCCTGTCCAACACAAACATGTTGTTATAGCTATATATATGCCCTATGTGGATATTTCTTCAATACATACATACTGTGTACACACACACACACACACGCACACGCACACATACACACACACACACACACACACACACAGTGAGACACCAACCAACCTGCACATCGGGCGCAAAATTGATCTCAAATAGATCTCTAAGCTCACAATGTGGCACAGTATGAGACTTCAACAGCTTGTAGATCTGCCATTTTACTGTATTTCTAACTTGATTTCTTCTCCACTGTTCCCTACATAACAGTTTAGTCTTTGTTGACCAAATTGGCAATATATTTGGCCTTAGTTTTAGTCATCATAGCTCAGTTTTTAGTCATCAACACTGTGTGGGTATGGCACACCTCCCGTAGCCTTCTGGGAGCGATATGTTTTTCACAGATAAATGACTGGTTTTACAACTCTGCAAAGTGTTTTTTCCATGTCCGTGTGCAAACTGTGCATGGTGTTTACGGATCAGAAACAGAATTCAGTACATTAGTGGTTAAGGAAAAAAAAAAACAGAAAAAGTGGAGAACGCCCGCAACAGTTTTTAAAGACAAAAGTGCAGACATGAAAAAAGAAAGAATCCAAGCCCACAAAAACAAACATGTCAGCACCTCGTGCATTCTGTGATTAGTTCGGTCAACTTTGTCCACATTGTAAATGCTGGCGAGAGAGAAGACACTGATGGAATTACACCGGAGCAGGATAATTTGATATATGCGATATGTTCTTTCCCCAAGTTAATTTAATGTAAGATTGACTCTATCATCATTATATGAATAAAAAGTAATGACGGCGAATTGCAATATTTAGATCTGTCAATGAAAGACAAGAGAACCACAGATTCTAATTTCCGACTGTAGTATAGAAAGGTAATAAACATAATTTTTGTATTGTGATTAGTTCTACCTTTAAAGGCACAGTAAGTGATTTGGAAAACCCTCCGGTCCCCCCTGGTAGCAAGATGTGCACATGCACAGCCTCTACACAGACTATACACCAAGGCCCACTCCTCTCATCCTGAATGGACGAAAGGCTTTTATCCCAAAAGCCCAAACTGAAACTAGGGTTTTTTGATCCACAGGGAATCACTGGGACAGGGAGAAACTCCCTTATATGGCCACCAAACTCTGTAGTAGGGAGGATTGGCCAAAAAAGAAGAAAAAATAACAATATTTGAATGAGGTGAAATCACTTACTACACCTTTGACTAATGTATCACCAATAGACCTTTCTGTAAGCCCCACCCTCCCCCTAGTGTCCAACCATAGGTTGGGACACTTTCCAGCCAGGCTCATTCATTCCATTGTAAATATAATGGACATACACATACACATTAAATACTGGTTTATCTTTGGAACCAAGCCTTCAGAATCTCTTCCAAGTCCAAATGATTGGGCCATAGCAGTTTAGGGGAGGGGCTTTACGGCAAGGTCTATTGTGCATTTTGGCATTATGTTATACTTTAAAGGGTTTGTAGATCTGCTCACTCAGTTAAAATAAATCAATGAAAATGTGCAAATTTTCGAATATATTTTTCTTTTCAGGGTGAATGTATCTTTGCTTCTAGAGGGGGGACCCTCAGTGGCGCTCGGCGGTCAATTTCATCATTTTTCAGGTCCTTGAGGTCCCTTTTTTCCAGAAAGCCATCAAGATTTAGTAGACAAGACATTGGCATGAATGCTCCGTCCATAACGTTAAGCAATAGGATAGATATGGAATGCAGAGATGTGTTTTTTTTTGTCCCACCGTCCTCCATGATATCCAAATAGTGATACAAACGCCACGTTCTACATTGTTACAGGATGTTCAGCATCACCCGAGTCGCAACCGTAGCTGCGTGGCAATCTGTTTGCACGAAGCGCAGGACTCTAAGCCTGCTATCGTGTTACGTGGGAGCCTGCCAAAGTTTGTCCGTCCTTCTCCTGCAATAGTCCTCTTTATCCGACGTCCCTGCCAGAACGCAAGCAATCATCTCAGCGTGACAAGATATTCAAGGAGGCATTTCTTTAAAGCTTGCTGCTGGTGCCGAAATTCATGATTTTTAAAGAACTTCACTGGAATCATGGCTTTTTTGGATGGGCTTGAAGGTCGGCCAGACATCGGTTGATTGGACAGTTTTGTGGTTATGAAAAGAAGGACGAAGGATGTTGTGCTATTTTTCTGCATTTTTCTTTTGAGACGACATACATTATTTATTGCCTTGAAACCGGCGCAATACTTTCTCTTGTTCTGCTTGTGCAAAACATGACAGATGGGTGTAGCCTTATTCCAAATGAAAGGCCTGAAACAGGACAGCGTCAGGAAGGATAAATACGAAACATAGTCACCAGCAGTGACTGTTACGTCACCCTCCTGCAGACAGACACTTGCTTCGTCCTGCAGACGGTCCAGAACTTTGTTGTTGTCAACTATTTAATTAATTAACATGCGCATTTGGTGGCTTTTCTGTTATATTATATATTATATTAATAATATTTTTTGAAATTATTCAACTAAAAAAAGAGGGGAAAAAAGATATTTGAAGAATGCCTTTATTTTAAATGATTAGTTTTTTGGCAGCCGCAGGCTGCCTAATAAACAGCACAGGGACTTTGGTGATGGAAGGGTTCCTGAGAGACCAGATAGCCAATCAGAATTCGTGGCGTTTCCGAGAGTGTGTGTGTGTGTGTGTGTGTGTGTGTGTGTTGTGTGTGAAAGCAGATGAAAAAAAAGTATTTGAAGTGGCCTACTAGAATGCCTTTATTTGCATGTTTAGTTTTCTTTTTAGGATTGGACAGTCCCACCCTCCTGTCCCATGAAAAATAGGCCTCTCAATAAGACCCGCACTTTTTTAGTGTTTAAGATAATGGGTTGGACACTCATTCATTTTGATGTAAATGTCATGGACATTGCATAGACATTGCATATTAAATACCATAGAACTAGACCTTCAAAATCTCTTCCAAATCCGTCAAACAAGTGCAAAATTGTGTGTGTGTGTTAGTGTGTGTGTCACACAACAATGTCTTATCATGAAGGAAAACTATTGGTCCAGAGGTCCGTCTATCAGGTGTTTTTGCTTAGCTGTGTGTGCGCACTGTTTGTGCGTGTGTGTCGCACAACAATGTTTTATCATCAAGCAATACTATTGGTTGATAGGTCCGTCTATCACGTGTTATGATTAAATGTGATTGGACCATAGCAGTTTGAGAAGGAGGGAGGAGCTTACTGTTGCGCTGTTGAACCTTGACCCTTGACCCCGGCCTTGTAAACACGCTTCCTCCTCCTCCTACCCCTTCATAACAATGGATTACACATTCATAGCGGTTTCTTAGCATTATGTGTTTACTCAAAGCGTCCTTTCATTCACAATTTGCGAGGTGAAGTGAAGAGTCACTGCTCAGTGTCCTCACTTCACACAATCACACACCAGGGGTGGCAAACACTGGAGGCAAGGTGGGGTTCAGTGTCTTGCCCAAGGATACTTTGACATGTAGTCAGGAGGAGCCGGATTTCGAACCGCCGACCCTTGGATCATTGGTCGACCTGCTCTACCTCCTGAGCCACAGCCCTTCATAGCAGCGAAGCTGATCTACCTAAAGTATCTGTAGCACATATAGCCCACACCGAGGACGACCGGTACGGCTGCCAGGAGCCAGAGAGAAGACGGCTTGTTGCTCTGTGGCGGTGAAACGCTTCCGGAGTCTGTGGCTGCGTTCTGAGTCTCCGCCCCTTCACCTTCCACGTCGGGCGTCGCCCTCTCATCGCTGGCCTCACGTTGTGCTCCGTCGCGACTCTGGTTCGGTTCTGTGGGAGAAGCAGTAGGGCTGCCCACTGTAGGGTCTACTGGACCAGTAGAATCTGGGATTTCCCCTACTTCCAGGTCCAGCGGTCCTTCTATCCTGGCCAAGTCCGAGGCCTTGAGGTCCCTGAAGGCCGACCGTTGGAACGGAAATGGTCTCTGGTCGGTTTTCTTGAGGTCGCCGCCTCGTCCCTCTTCGATGACGCTCCTGTAGTGGTTGGCGCGGTCCAAACACTCCAGCCCTTCCGGCTCCTTCACTTGCGGGGTCTTGTCGGCGTAGGCGTGGCCCAGGTGCTCTGCCCGGTGGAGCAGCAGCGCCGGCTGCAGTCCGTGCCCGTCGCCGGCCCTCAGCTCGTTCAGGCCGCGCCGCACGACCGCCTGCGTCCGGACGAGCGCGGCGGCGTCGTCCTGCGACGGAGATGGCGGAGGATGTAGGAGAGCGTTGGCCGCATCCCACCACTCCGTCCACTGCCAGGGAAGGATGGACGACTTCTTCTTCTTATAATCTCCCCTCAGCAGCGGGAGGGGCAGGCAGAGAGGTTCACCGCTCTGCAGAGGGACCTCCCTGCGCTTCTCCTCCAGGGCGCTCTGAGCGTAGAACGCCACGCCGCACAGGAAGACCTCCAGGTCCAGGAGACAGATGGAGGGGCGCGTCGTCGAGTCCTCAGGCTTGTCGGACGTCGCCTCCTCCGTCGCCTTCGTCATCGTCTCCAGGGACGTCAAGGGGAACAGCTGCCTCAGCCAACCACGGATAGACGCCGGATGGCTACCTTCGCCCCGCAAGAGGCCCTGCAGCGCCAACCAGCTCAGATGCATCAGGTCTCCAGGTCCGTGGAGCACCACTGAGCCCAGGTTAGCCTTTGCCAGGTCACCGGACTGATGACTCAGTAACTCGAGCACGGTGAGGGACGAGAAGTAGTTTTTGTTGACAATGAAGTTCTTGGTTCTCTTCCGGTTGATTCCAAATAGAACGTCCATGATCCTCGACCAAGCGTCCTTCGCGTTCTGGCCCGTAAACTTCTCCAGCAAGGTCCTCAAGTCTGCGGACAGGTTGAAGTACATGTTGCCTGCCTGGCTCCTCCTGTCGTCAGCTAGGAGCTCTAGCTGCCGCTGAGATGCGGGATCTCCTCCTCCTTCTCCGCTGACTTCTCCCCTGGTGGAGGGCTCTGGGTGGTGGTAGGCCAGGAGATAGAATAACGCGGCCATGTCGGCCACCGTCTCCCAGGAGTAGAACCCTTCCTGGGCCTTTTTGAGCAGCAGCGTGGCGCTGTGCAGGTACAGCTGGCCTGTCATCTCGACCACCGTGTTCCTCAGCAGCTCGTCGCCGTCCAGCGCTGATCCTCCATCTCCTCGCTCCTTCAAAGCCAACAGGGCTGCGTCCAAGCCGGCCAGAGCCGCGGTGCAGGTGAACACGCTTCTGCCGCCGCAGAGCGCAAGACGCACCTGGTTGGCGTGAGCCAGCAGGAGGCGACGCTGGATCCGCAACAGAAGGTCACGGTCCGCCGCTGCGTCCCTGCGTGCGTCGCAGTGCGCAGCACTGTTCCCGTTCAGGATGGACTTGGAGCACGGAAGCTCCAGGTGCTTGGTCCATGCCCTGATCAGCACCCGGTTCCAGTCATAGTGCAGCTTTAGTCCTTCACATTCCTCCACGCAGAGACAGTGCTTGGCTGCCAACTCCTTGTCCTCACGCTTTCCACTGTTGAGGTAATGCTTAACCAGACGGATGTGGAGCCGCCGGTCGGCCGGGTTCGCCTCAAGCTTCTTAAGCAGCTCCTCCTCTTGTTGTTTAAACCGGCGGTCAGGCATGATCACTGGAACGATTCTCTTTTAGCACTTATTAGCAGTTATTTGTTAACTTAGCAGTTATTTGTTAACTTAGCAGTTAAGTTGTTTTAACTTTTGTTTTACCTGTTGTCGTATATATGTTATAACTTTGCCGCTATTTTGGCTACAGAAGAACAACCGCTGTCTTGGAATGAATAACTAACTGTCCAGCGCGTGTTTTGTTTTAAGGCATGTCTGTTCTGTATTTGTTTTAAAAACAAATCCGATTGGCTGGTTTAGTCGATGTAATGGTGGCGTATTTAATCAATTTTGGGCGTGAACGTCTCTTAACATTACTTACTATATTAGCATTACTTAGCATTATTAGCATTACTTACCATACTAGCAATACTTAGCATTAGCATTACTAAGTGCTAACAATACTGTTAGTACCATTGTTAGCAATACTAAACATTAGCATTATTAGCAGTACTTAGCATTAGCATTAATTAGCACTATTATTATTATTAGCACTGTTATTATTATCAATGCATTAGCATTACTTAGCACCTTGCTAACAGTACTTAGCATTAGGATTACCTACCATTATTAACAATAGTTAGCATTAGCATTACTAAGTGTAGTGTGTGTGTGAGTGGATCGGATCCATGGCCTACTTGCGTGCGAGCAGAGAGCGAGCAGTACCCCAACACCCCCAGGAGATGATATGCTCTTAATTATGTCACTGTTATAGATTAATAAAGATCATAGTTGTGCCTCTGTAACTAAAATAAACAAAATTAAAACACACTATTTTATTTCTTTGATTAACGGCAAATCATTTACTCAACTGCTCCGGTCACAGGTTGATGATGTCATACTGTATGTCAACGTGTGACCCAGCTCTATGGAGTGTATGAAATGCATTATGCATTTTCACCATTTTCCAAAAATAATATCAGATCTACAAGTTCCATAGTACGCCAAATGGCCGCGACCGTTGGCCAAAGCAGTCGTGAATGTTCTCTACTAAACCAAACCCTAACCCTAACCTAAACCTGGGTAACCTCAGTACGACATATGCCTAAACCTGACTTAGCGTCACCCTGCAAGTGTGACGTAACAGTCACTGGTGGCGACTACCTTACGGCCTCACCGCCTCACGCCTTACATCTTATGTCTTATGTCTTGGTCTCCACCGTCTTGAGTCAGGGTGAAGACTATTACGCCACCCTGTCGTTGACGTAACAGTCACTGGCGGTGACTATGTTCCACCCCTGTGGGTGACGTAACAGGCGTGCAGACAGACGGGCGCGCGTACAGACGGACGCGTAGAGACAATAAAAACAAACTCTTATTCCTCTGTTAATAATTAGGTCACACTCCCTCCTCCAAACTAATTAATCTGAAAACCTTGAGGGATGTGACCCACTGTTTATCATCTACCTAAACTTTAAGGTATGAACGAAGTGACAATAGTAGTAGCACATGGAACATCTTCTAAATTCTGGCAGTTTCTGAAAAGCTCAAGGGCTCTATTTTCGTTACATGCTAAACCCCTTATCCCAAATCTCTTATTTTCCCTTAAAACAGGGGTCTATTTACATACTGTCACCTCTTAAACATGTACAAAACTGGAAAAAATACAAAAATCACGGAACCCCCTCTTTAACACGTTGTGACCTTGTAGATTGGCAATTTAAACTACTGAAAAATGTGTTTTTTAAATAGTTTAAAAAGGCAAAGAAGTTAAGGGATAAGGGGTTTAGCAGTAACATGGAGCGGTAAAATGGAGCCACAAGTCTCTATGTCACATTCTCAAACATTTTCATGTCAAGGACCCGCCAAAATATATGGAATTGGTTGACCCCCATCTAAAAGTTATTGTTCTAACGTATGCCCTAATGTTGCTGCTTAGACGGACAGACCCAGCCAGGAGACAACCGGACTAGCTCAGCCAGAGACGGAGGGACACACATAGTTCCGTAACAAAGTGGTTCCACCGTGGCACGCTCTGGCAGTGCTGCATTGTGCACAGTGGGGTCTTAAAAGCACCCCAATGTGTGCTGTGTACCTGTATAGTACATATGTACTGTACACATGCCAACCCACCCACCCGTACATGTGTACCACTCAAAGACCATAACAACAAACACTTGATGATGACTTGTCCATCCGGTGTCTCTCTCTCCCTCTCCCTCTGTGTGTGTGTGTGTGTGTGTGTGTGTGTGTGTGTGTGTGTGTGTGTGTGTGTGTGTGTGTGTGTGTGTGTGTCAGAGCATCGGACCTCGGCAGTGACACACTCTGAGTTCACCCCCCCCCCCCCCCCCCCCCCCCCCCATCCCCCTGCGTCACGTTGACACCAGCTGTCAACACCGTTTACGGCGAGATTTATGTGCATCCGGAGAAGACCGTGTTCTGTTCACATGAGGAGATTGGCCAACACGCCAGAGAGAGAGAGAGAGAGAGAGAGAGAGAGAGAGAGAGAGAGAGAGAGAGAGAGAGAGAGAGAGAGAGAGAGAGAGAGAGAGAGAGAGAGAGAGGGAGGAAGGGAGAGAGAGAGAGAGAGAGGTTGAGGCACCATCTTTCTCAGATTGTTTGTGGAGGCGGTGAAGCAAAAACAAAGCAGGGCTCCTTTTGGCAGTTCAAATATGCTGTAAAAGCATGTGCCTCAAATTGCCCCCAGAGTTTATTTCAATCTGTGTGTATGTGTGTGTGTGCGTGCGCACGTGTGCGCGCCTGTGTGTGCATGCAAGAGACTGAGAGAGAGAGAGAAACCAAATTAGGCACACGACTTATGACGGGTCTAACAGTAAGCCAGCCTTCAGGCTACGCACACACACACACACACACACATTTTAATTCTTTATTTGAATCCACAAATTACATTAATTTACAGGGAAACAAATATAACGGGGCTGACAGTTCATGTTCACTTAAGGGTACACATAGCACCTCCTTTTCCACACAGACAAACTGCCTATAACAGCGTTTGGCTTTACTCTTTGTCATGCCAGCTATTCGTAGGCCACTCACGGACAGTTTATACACATGGCCCAGGCTTCCAAATATCAATATGGCAAGTCTACATCGATATCCTAGACCCGTCATAATTCCAAGTAATGGTTGATACTTTGAGACTTTATCCTGGAATGCCTGCTCCATGTACGAATCAAAGACACAGCCCACCTCCAAAATCAAAACCTCCTTGTGACTTATGTCGACAAAAACAACATCAGGTGTATTTGGGATATTAGCAAAGACATCACGTTCGCAGCTAAACCACACACACACACACACACACACACACACACACACACACACACACACACACACACACACACACACACACACACACACACACACACACACACACACACACACACACCTGATACATCTGATAATAACAACACCGACAAAGAAAGCAGAGTTGTTTGACAGGACTTTTAGTTTCAGTCAGTCTTATGACAAAAAAGAAAAATCGATTTACTTTTAGTCATCTAAAAAATAATTTAATTCGACGGAAAGGTAATTTGGTGGGGTCACGATGGCACAGTGGTGAGTGCTGTCGCCTCGCAGCTAGAAGGTCCTGGGTTCGATTCCTGCAAGGGATGCTGTGGGTGCCTTGCAAACTCCTTTCTATGTGGAGTTTGCATGTTCTCCCTGTGTCCCCATAAACATACAGTAATCCTGGTCTCTAAAATGCCTCCCTATGCCCAGCCGGGGCGCCTGAGATATTGGGGACAGGAACTGGTTGGAATAACGTGTTCCTTCCACATGCTACGTCCAACCAGGCAGACTCCTCATACAGTGAAGGAAGCATGAGCCCCGTCCGCTGCCTCCCCAGGTTGGTAGAGGGTGTATAATAGAGCCCAGGATCGCATAAGGTAATTCGCACTCTTCTTTTCGTCACACCGTTTTAGTCGACGGAACCAGCGCTGCAACGGAGACGTGTGAAAGAGATACTAGACAGACAGACTGACAGACAGACAGAGACATGCACGTTCTTTTCTGGGTGCTTTGAACCGCAGTGCTCTCACTTCGCTGCGCAGCGTGCCAGTAAGGCATGTCGAAATCCCCAAATTTAAAATGTAACTGGAGATAGAAATAAGAGAAGGGAACAGGCTGTGATGCCAAGTGGGAAGGGATCACAGAGACAACAGACGTTTATTATATGAGAAGAATCGGCACTGTACTGCGCTGTTCCAGCATCCCGTATCCAGTGTTGATGTCTGTCGACCCATAAAACCATGACGAAAAAATGTTTGGCCGACCAAAACTATGGCGAAAACATGTTCCACGAGCTGTTCTACAAGCTCACAACGACGATTCGGGCCCCCGAGTATGTCAACGCCATTGCATTGAAGAGATAGCCAGATAGTCAACTAAACTACCATAATTTTTTATAAGCCGCTACTTTTTTTCCACATGCTTTTGACGCTGCGGCTTATACAACGTTGCGGCCAATCTATGGATTTTTACAGGTAACAGGGGTTTTCAACAGGTGGTCACAGTTTCCAGGTGGTCCCCAGACTAAATGATGGAAAGTTGGTTAACCAGATGTAACTCTTTGAGAGCGTAAAAATGAAACCAAATGGATCCTTGCGGGTCCATTTGGTTTCATGTTTACACTCTCAAGAGTTATGATATTCACCATCTAAATTAGCTCCACTTAATTAATAAGTCATAAGTCATGTTCATTTTGATCTCATTTTGATGTTTTGCCTCTTTTGTTTGCGAAAATCCATCCTGGAATTGTGAACAAAACCAAAAGAAATCTTTAGTTTTGGGGTCTGTGGGGTGAAGATGTTGAATAAATAGTGGGCTCTGGTATCAATAAGGTTGAAAACCACTGCTCTAACATGAAGCTTATTGCCTGGTGCGGCTTATAGTCAGGTGCGGCTTATACAAGGAAAAATCAGTATTTTGCTCCAAATTTAGCTGGTGCGGCTTATATTCAGGTGCGGCTTATAGTCCGGAAATTACGGTAAATAGTCAACTGTACTGCAGATACCTTATGTAGTCCACTTGCCAGCCCATAGAGCCCCCTTGTGAGCGCAGGCATGTTGAGGACACCAAGGTTTTATGTTGGAATGGATTCAGTATCGTGAAAACACCCTCGTTAGACATATCACATGTTACTTAAAGGGGAACTCCACCCATTTTCAACATTTTAACATGTCATTATTAATATACCTTAGAGATGCTGTGTGGACATGATAAAAAGTTCCCCAAATTCTGCATTTCCTAAAAATGGAGGTCTGAAAAAATCATTAACATGGTGAAATACATCTATGGTGACATCATCAAGATGTATTTCACCATGTTAATGATTTTTCTTTCAGACCCCTTTTTCCTGAGAGAAAATTTGTAAAATGAAAATGGGTGGAATTCCCCTTTAAAGCTGAGTTTGTTGATGAATTGTTAATGGTGTGGGGACATTGCTCAACATAGGCAAGTTAGCATCCAGCATTTTCTACATGCTGTGGACCCATACTCAACATTTCTAACATAAAACCTTGTTGTACTCAACATTCCTGGCTTCACATTCTGGCAAATGAACTATATGGTATTTATAGTCGACTAAAACTGGACAAAGTCGGAAGACTGCCTGCCTGAGGCGCTTCCTTCTTTGTGTGTAGAGTGTAAACATCTCAGATGGCTGAAATATGTCTAGAATGACATTTTATTCAAATAAATAAACTGACTGAACTAGACACAAACACAGTTGCTGTCCAAATCAACACAGATGCCGTTCCATGGCATACACCGTAATTTCCGGACTATAAGCCGCTACTTTTTTCACAAGCTTTTGACCCTGCGGCTTATACAACGGTGCGGCCAATCTATGGATTTTTAGAGGTGTTTTTTTTAACAGGGGTTTTCAACAGGTGGTCCGGGGATCACCAGTGGTCCCTGAGAGGGTTCCAGGTGGGCCCTCCAGACTAAATGATGGAAACAATGATGATGGTTAACCAGATGTAACTCTTTGAGAGCGTAAAAATGAAACCAAATGGACCCTTGCGGGTTCATTTGGTTTCATGTTTACACTCTCAAGAGCTATGATATTCACCATCTAAATTAGCACCACTTAAGTCATGGTCATTTTGATCTCTATGTTTTGCCTGTTTTGTTTACGAAAATCCATCCTGGAATTGTGGACAAAACCAAACGAAATCTTTAGTTTTGGGGTTCTGTGGGGTGAAAATGTTGTCAAATGCTGAATAAATAGTGGGCCCTGGTATCAAAAAGGTTGAAAACCACTGCTCTAACATGAAGCTTATTGTCTGGTGCGGCTTATAGTCAGGTGCGGCTTATACAAGGAAAAAAAATCAGTATTTTGCCCCAATTTTAGCTGGTGCGGCTTATAGTCCAGAAATTACGGTAGACACAAACACGGCTGCTGTCCAAATCAACACGGATGCCGTTCCATGGCATATACACGCAGCAGGCAGACTTGATCTTGGTGCCTACAGAGTTATTGTTGTGGAGAGCTGCATTTGCGCTTCAGGCTGTCAACACAGATGGTTTCCGTCTGGCATGTGTGATGACAGAGTGTCACTCCAATCACTCACAGCCTGTGCTGTCCGCTGCATGGCCTAGCCTGGGAGGCACAGTTCTGTTCAACATATCATAGGACCGATTCCACGAGGAGATGTAATCTCTCAGACCCCAGATCTAAAGTGTTGCTGGACAATTCCATACGTTGGAATTTACAAATGTGACAATTCTTCGATACATTCTCTACTTGTTTAGACTTCTTGTTAATGAAGTAAAGCAGATGTTTAACAATGATTTAACTCTCAAGAGCGTGAAATGAAGCCATATGGACCCGTGCAGGTCCATTTCGTAACCATTTTTTGCTCTCAAGAGTCAGGCGTGCTTATATGGGACCAAATGGAATGTGTAAGATAAAAGGGGGAGTGGTTAGGGGAGTGTTTTTGTTTTGTTTTGTTTCGTTTTCTCAGGTTTCAGGAAGGCATGTGTTCTGCTTTGCAGCCCTGTGTCTAAAGTGTTCTTCTTGAGCAAGACGTTGAAGCCATAACTGCTCCGTCGGGCTCCGTTGAGTTTGTTTGGCTTCAACCGAACGGTGAAGGATTCATTCATACGAAAACGTAAATAACCCAGTAAATTATCATGTACGATGCCACGCGCGGCCCGTCACACAGAACTCATACGCTATAACACCAGCTGCGTGGTTTGAGGCCAAGCGTCTCAAAGCTCAGTGGCCTTGCGGTTAGAGAGTCCGCCCTGAGACTGGGAGGTCGGGGGTTCGATGCCTGGCCAGGTCATACCAAAGACTGCAAAAAATAAATAAAAAAAATCAGCAACACTCTTCACGCTGTGACCCCATGCTTGTCATGGTAACCCTATGCTGTAAGGCTTCCCTGTGACGCTGTTGCATACAGTGCTGCTAGTGTCGTTTAAAGCAGTGGTTTTCAACAGGTGGTCCGGGGACCACCAGTGGTCCTTGAGAAGGTTCCAGGTGGTCCCCAGGCTAAATGATGGAAAGTTGGTTGACCAGATGTAACTCTTGTGAATGTAAAAATTAAACCAAATGGACCCTTGCATTGGTCCACTTCACTTGACAATTGAAACATTTCACTGTAAGCGTCGCCCACTTGTGTTGAATGACAAAGTAATGAAAAAACAGCTTTTGTTGAATGACAAGTCGCCGACCTGCGATCCCTTCTAGTCCTTGAAGTAAGTAGTAAGTAAACTTCATTTATATGGTTTATATGGCACTTTTCACAGAGATAGCTCACAGAGTGAGTGAATGAAGGCAAAGAGAAGAATATTACATACAACATAGTATATAAGTACATTGCAGCGTGTGTACTGTATACTTGTATTAGGAAAAATTTGCGCTACTGTAAAGATGAAACAGAAGTGAGCAAGAGGCTCCACTTCTGCTATATTTGACTCATGATCAGAGCTTTGAAAATTGCGAGAGAGTACAATCTGGCCATTGTGTCAAAGCATGCAGCTGGGTAATGTATACAATGTAATCATCCTTGTTGCCAGGCAGAAAACCTCCCAAACTTTTTGCCCTGCTCGATCACGCAAAAAGCATCAAAAGCGGCAGATCTGCAAGCTCGAAAAGCAGCGCAAAGAGACACGTTTTGAGCTTGTAGATCCGATCGTGTTGATGTGTTTTAATTTGACATAATGTATGATTTTCATCGATCGACATTGATAGGTTACGATCATGAGTAATAATAACAGCGTGTCAATAACAACTAAACAGGTTAAATGCAAATAATAGAAAGCTTACTGTTAAAAAAGCCTTAAAAAAGCTGGAAAAGACAACACTTCATGTCACATGACACTCCAAAACCATCCAAAATCCCCAGCATATAGCGATATCAATACATTGGCCCAGCCCTGTGTCAATATGTGCCCAGTGGAGTTCAGATAGAATAGGAATCTTTACGTAGATACAGCCTGCACGGCTGGCAGCCTTATCTGCCTCCTTGCTTGAGAAATTCCAGTAAAACAAATGATTTTAATAGCGTTGAAGAATTTTCTGTTGGACCAAAAACTGTCATGGAAGAGCATTCCCTTCCCAGTTGGACGCAGAGATTATTGTGTTTAACCACCATCCCCCTCCGAGCCAATCGGGGCGCCGAGATTATTGAACCGCCACTCCTCCGAGCCAATCACATCGTTTTAAAAAACCACTACTCATCCGAGCCAATCAGATTGTGTAAAGTAACCACCTCTGCTCAGAGTTAATGTGATTGTTTAACCGCCACTCCTCGAGCCATTCAGACTGTTTTAAACTAACCACCACACCTCTGAGCCAATCTGATTGTACTAAACTAACCACCACACCTCTGAGCCAATCAGATTGTTTTAAACTAACCACCACATCTCTGAGCCAATCTGATTGTACTAAACTAACCACCACACCTCTGAGCCAATCAGATTGTTTTAAACTAACCACCACATCTCTGAGCCAATCAGATTGTGGTAAAGTAACCCCCGTGCCTCCAAGCCAATCAGCCTCCATCAATTCGAGCAATGCTAATAAACAACGCAGCATTTCTGCCACTAACTGACAGTGGTGGGGCAGAAAGTGCTGGAATGTTTTACTTGAGTTGCAATATGGAAATACTTTGTTACAAAGTAAAAGTGATTTGTCAGCTAGACGATAGTTTGGATCCAAATGTACCCCTTATTTGTAACTCTGAGACTGTACAAATGGAATCGATGTGCACTCTCTCAATCGGTACACCCCAGAGTTAAATCAACATTGACGTTACAATATAAATCGGGGTCTCTGAGATGCTTGAAATGAAACTGGTTGAGAATCACTGCTAGAGACCTGAAATCCTTTGGGTCTTGCATTATCGCTGCAGGGGGGTGTTGTCTTGTGGGAGTTAAAAGGTGGGAGTATGTGTCTGTGTAGCCTACTGAAAATGTGCCATTTTAAAATTATGCTCTATGGCCTGACCTGAATAAAAATATATTGAGAGAGAGAGAGAGAGAGAGAGAGAGAGAGAGAGAGAGAGAGAGAGAGAGAGAGAGAGAGAGAGAGAGAGAGAGAGAGAGAGAGAGAGAGAGAGAGAGAGAGAGAGAGATGTTTAGTTTAGCTGTTCTTCTGGGTTGAGGTTGACCTGGTTCATTTTATGTGAAACAACACACACACACACACACACACACACACACACACACACACACACACACACACACACACACACACACACACACACACACACACACACACACACACACACACACACACACAACACAGGAAACCAAGCGATTTTTCACGATGTCCACATAACTGTACATCATGTATAAATTGGAAATCATGCCGTGCGTAATAATGCGTTATGCAGGCAGCGGCGCGCGCCACTGCAGCATGCATACAGTATGTCTGTGCGTTGTGCAGCGTGTTTGCGTGTTTGTTGTGCATGGCGCCAGGTTCACACAGAGAGCTGTGAGGGGGGCGGTTGGGGCAGTGGGTGGTGGTGGAGGGTGTCAGTGCTGAAAGCAGGCCCTTGTTGCCCCTCTGCGTGGTACACTGGCTGACCAGTACACTCCCCTTCCCCCTTCCCCACCTGCCTGACCCACCGATGGTGGAAAAAGTACTCACTTTCATTTCTTTGCCTCAAGTAACAGTTTACCAGGGGTTTTCAACCTTTTTTCATTCCAGGGCCCACTATTTATTCTGCATTTTCGCCACAGACCACTTGCAGTATACCAATACTGTAGTGTAGAAATACCTGAGCAACTTAAAAAATCTGGGTTGTTCCCATAAGCTTGAGTTTGATAGTATGACCCAAAGTGTTTACGAAAGTGAAATATTCCTTTTGGCTAGTAAAACTACTCCTTCACAATTTTTAAAAAGTATACATTCATTGTACGCAAATCATTTGACTCGCATCGCAACATGAGGTTGTAGAGTGTCTGTTTTCAATGGTTTTGCAAAAATAATAATATTCTTAAGTGTAATACAACATACAGGTATTATAAATAAGTGTTGCAAATGGATGTAGTGGAGTTGAAGTACAATATTTGGACGCACGGACACACAAACATGCCATATGTCCTGGGCATCCAGCAGCGTGCGCACACACATGCACACAGGCTAAGTTTAGAAAAGAGAGAGAGAGGAAGAAGCCACATGTTGTACTTTGTGTTGGCTGCCTTTTCTGCTGCTGCTTTTATGCCAGTGCTTCTCAACCAGAGCTCTGGTCCTTGGGGGGGGGGGGGGGGTCCAGGTGGTCCCCTGCTAAATGGTGCAGAGTTGAGGGTTGAATGACGGCATAGAAATAACTCTTGAGTTAAATTGTTAAGCATCTGCATTGCTTGATGTACAAGACTTAATCTACACGATTAGAGAATGTAGAGAAATCGTCATTTTAGCACGGCAGGTGATTTCTGCAGGTCGGACCTTTGGTGTGTCGGACAGCCCACCCACACCACAGATAAAGGAGCTGCTAAAAAAAATTACAGGAACAACTACAGGACTGTATCAGGGATGTATTGTACCTCTATCGGTGAGTGACAGATAAAGCCTCGACTATCTGTGTATCCTTTTGCCAGCATCATTCTAGTGAGAGCAACAAAGGGTGGTGTAGGTGTCTGTTGGTTTGTATGATTTATGTTGTTCTGCAACAAAAAGGTGGTATTATGACTTCTTTGTTTGTGTTTGTATACTGACGGGGTGGCGGGTAGGGTTTCTGCTATCTGCAAACTGGTTGCGGTGGGCTGGTTTGACCTCATGTTTGACCCACGTCGGGTTCGTTTTAATGCAGTCGGTTAAGTTGTAACCTGCTCTGCATGTCTGGAGCCACGGAGAGTTTTATCCCAGCCAGGGGTCAGTGGTAACCGGCCATGCATGTATTCTATAATGCTTGTCAGACTGTTAGTCCAGCTAGATAGCTCAGTCGGTAAAGCTCTCGCCTCTGGACCGCAAGTCCATGGGTTCGTTCCCGGGCACCACCACCAACTCTTTGAGTTGTTTGAGTAGCACGACTTGTTGCGGCAAGTCGTGCGGGAAATACTGGGAGCCGTTGGTAGGTATGTGGCGCTCCACCTCAGCAATCTATCTCCCAGGGGGTCTACCGGTTGATACCGGTAGACACGAGACACTCCCAACCTACCTCTAACCAACATATGCAAGGAAAGCCAGTTTGAACCCATGGGTGCTACACCACAGGGAGTCAGTTGTTCACCACAGGTAGAGGCAGTTCTTCGTACCGCCGTGCCCCAAGACAAGCCTGGGCAAACCGACCCCGAACCTATACAACCGTAAAAACTCATTACCCACAAGGCATTATCATTAATTCCCCTGGCCCCCGTTACACGGAACGCGGTAAACCGCAAGCGTACAGACCGAACAGAGACGTGCGTGTGGATCCCAGTTGTTATTGTGTAATCCGGCGCAGCAATCATAATAGATTTGGGTCGAGACATGCCTTCGCAAAAAAACCTCTAACATCTATTACCAGAGGAGGATTTTTGTGGCCAGGCTCCCATGGCAACCGGCCACTTAAAAAAAATCCTTGCACACACTTCCTCCTAAAAAAAAAAACGGTAACCACACCTCCCCCTAATTAGCCCATAGGACCTGCCCTCTGGTCCACTGTGTCAGTGTGTGCGCGCTTGTGTGTTTGTGTTTTGTGCTTTTTTTAAACCAAACTTCTCGGTCTCATCGTGTATACTTAGCTGCGTGCACAATGGGGGGCGATGTTTGCTTTGCAGCCATAAATATCTGATCTACAATACCACTATGCTTCGTTTCGTGTGGGGGTGTGGATGTGTGCATGCGCGTGTGCATTTGAATGGATTTTAATGGGTCAGAGAGGTTCCCAGTCGTGGCTCGGGGATAGAGTGGTGGTACGGCAACTACAGTAACTTCAAGGTTGCTGGTTCGAACCCGAGTGTCCTGGTGTCAAAGTGTCCTACCTAAATGCTCCCGATGTGCAGGTTGGTGCCTTGCATCGTTTCCTCCACCATGAGTGAATGGATGTGCATATGAATGGGTGAATAATGTAATACACAATCTATGTAAAACGCCATTATGTTGCTTAGAAGTCTGAATGGATTCCATGCATATTACCGATCACTTAGAGGGTGGAGGAAAGGTTAAAGGGATGGACTATTAATATGGGTATTTTAGTGACCTCAGTAAACAGAAGAAGAGTGACCTTTCATGTGCTGCCATTCAGACATACACAGAAAATCACAGATATCTAAATATAGGTCTGACGGTTTAAAAAAAAATCTACTCTTTCAGATGTAAACGTACACCTGGAACAGTAAAAACAACAAAAATGTTGAATTCATGCTGAAGTCCCTTTAAAGTGTCTTGGTAGTATAAGTGCAAATTAGTTAGGCACAAGCAACAGTGAATAGGTTTCGTTTAGCAGTGGCAGCAGCATTAAAACAAGAAGATGGATATAATTATTATAAAAGAAGCATGTACAATAGCTGTGATATTTCTGGCAGGCAATGGAGAGATTGTTTCAGCTGATCCTGTGTGTGTGTGGGATGTGGGGGGGGGCGGAGTCATTCAGGGACACTGTTGTTGCTGCTTTGCCCTGAGGAGGCCTACAGTATAGTGGATTAGAGTTCTCAAACTCTGCCCGAACCCGACCAGGACCGAACCCGAACAGGCCCGACCCGACATTTAGGGCCGGGTAGGGCCGAAAATCTATCCTAATCAATAGGGCCGGGTAGGGCCTCGGGCCCCATGAAAAAATAATATATATTGAATTATTTTAATATAGTAAGAATAATAGTTATTTTCTGTATTTACCTATTATGAAGATGGTGCTGATTGCCATTTCAATTTTAATCCGTGGCGAATTCTCAAATTTTGCCCAAACCCGACAGTTTAGGGCCGGGTAGGGCCTGAAATCTATTCCATTTAGTAGGGCCGGGTAGGGCCTAGGGCCTGAACTGTTAGGGCCGGGTAGGGCCGGGCCTTAATTTTCAGGCCCGTTGAGATCTTTATAGTGGATAGTGAATATAAGACTATGTTTTTTTCCCAATGGAAATATCCCAAAAATTGAGTCGTCTTATATTCAGGGCTATACTATTTGACATTCAATATTCTTTTTTCTGTAAATGGGTCTTGAAAAATGAGGGTCGTCTTATAAACGAGTCGTCTTATATTCGGGACAATCAAGTAGTGTACTTACAGTAAGTGCAATTTATAGGTATAGGTGTATTTTCCTGGAGTCCTCAATTTGTCTATACTTTTACTTCTATTCTCAGGGGCAAATAATGTACTTTAGTTACTTTGTAGGTTTAGATTGTTATTGCAAAACATGACCATCCTAGACAGTCTAAGCCCTATCGGCAATTTGAAAGGAGCACATCTACAAGATCACAATGTAGCGCATAGCAGCGGATTGTCTGTACACAACTTAAAACTTTTCCATAATGAGGATATTTTTACTTTTGCTACTTTCGATATCAATATTTGTACATTTGGAATTCCAGATCTTTACTTGTAACAGTCTATACGGTACATCTAGATCATGAAATTTAAACTTGACAGTTAATAAATGTCCCTCAAACAGTAGAGAGAACACGTTTCTGGGTCGGCCACTTCCTCTATTTCTGAAAACATTTCTGAAAATAAAATGAAAACAAGGAATGTTGACATAGTCGTGATGTGTCAGGTGAAACAGGCGCTGTCTCCGTTGCCCCCGTTTTTGAGGGGAGCCGTTTATTTGGCGTTCATTTCTGAAGCCTTGTTGTGTCTTTGCTGCTTCCCATGCAGTTAGCTCATAACATCAGTAGCTGCTGTTGCTTTGAGCTGCGGTTGTACAGTTGCTGGCTGGGTGCTGTGTAGCTTTCGCTGTGCGTGCATTATAGCTTCACAAAGTGAGTCAAGCCAGCCAATCTGCGACAATAACGGTGTGTGTGTGTGTGTGTGTGTGTGTGCGCGCACGGGCGGGCGTGCATGTTTGGTGGGGGGGGATCTCTAATCCTCCGGGGTCTCGTTTAGCTTGTCTCTTTTTGCACTGCCAAAGCCAAGGGGATGACCCCTGACCTGCTCAGAAGTCATCATCCAAAAACCGTGATTCAAGTTGACCCCATAGGTCGGATTTGGACCAATCTGCGACTGCCACAACTCACACAGCGAAACCGCTGTGTCTGCCTGCCTGCATGCCTGTCTGCCAGTGTGTGTGCATGCACGCACACGCACATGTGTGTTGTACAGGGAGTTCAGTGTGAGGTTCCTGAAACTATGGACCTATCATTATCACTCCTATGCTTTGGACCAATCAGAGACACTGTGCTGTGCTATGTGAACCAATCAGCTGGCAGGATATCGCAACCTTCTCCCAGCCTCCGAAGTCTTATTGAGGCAATGCGTGTGACATCATCAAAATACCCGGAAGTTATGCAGCAACGATTACTGAGTGTCAAGAAATAAAGAAAACTTTCTGACCAGGACAAAAAAGGTAAGACATGAAAACATTAAGGATGGTCATCATGAATCCTACATAATGCTATGCTTAAAGGACCACTTCACTACTTTTCAACGTATCTCTACATAATAGTTCCTCACTAATGTACATGATTAATAAACACCACAGGAGGGCTGTGGGCAGTTTAGAAAGCCGTCTTCCAGTGACATCATCAATGTGGAATCCTAATAGAAACAGCAGGCTTTCTGGAAGCCATTGTTCTCCCAATACAAAAAATATATATATATTTTTTAAAAAGTTGTTTAAAAAATCATCTGCCGAATGATGACGTCAGTGGAAGACAGGTCTCTGAAATGCTTACAGCCCTCCTGCGATACACAGACTCGGTCAGGGAAAAAATAGTGGTATTTTATCATGTGCATGAGTGAGGACCTATTACCGGTATATGAAGATGAGTTGAAAAGTTGAAAAGTGGCGATGTGGTCCTTTAAAGGGGAACTCCACACATTTTCAACATTTTAATATGTCATTAATACACCTTAGAGATTCTGTATTTCCTAAAATTGGATGTCTGAAAAAATCATTAACATGTATTTCACCATGTTAAGGATTTTTCTTTCAGACCCCTTTTTTCCTGAGAACCAAATGAACCCTAGCGGGTCCAATTGGTTCACATTTGTACCCTCTCAGGAAAATTTTGAAAATGAGTGGAATTCCCCTTTAAGGAACCTAACGCTGGGACGTCTAACTAAGGAAACTGCGTTGTATAAGTGTATACACTACGGAGTGCTATGTCTACAGAAAGTGCTGTTTAACTTACATAAGTCGAGCCTGTGCATACGCCGCCCTGTGAGAGGTCGAGGCCAGGGCAAGTATGCTGCGGCACGTGCTGTGGGCTAACTTGGAAGTCTGAAGGGGTGCGTTTTCAGGCTGCGGCCTCAACAACCCATATAACTAGTGATCCACATATCGTTTTTTTATATATATATATATTCGCTGTAATCGGTCAATGTCGCAGGGGCGGATCTAGGCATGGGCATGGGGGGCAATGCCCCCGAATACCCAGTCTGCCCCCCACGCAAAACAACCCAAGATATTTCAAATTAAAGTGCTTGAAACACTACAACTGCTACTAACTAGCTACAATTGTGGCACCACTAAACGAACAGCATTTCATCATTGAAAACAGAAAACTCTCTGAGTCAGACCTTTAGCTTAATGCATGCTGCGTGTCTAATGCAAAATCAACAACTGTAACTGTAATATTGATGTTTACTTGACTAATATAAGTCCTGTAACCGAAAATGGTATGGGTGCAGCTTCATCGCCCGTGGTGCGACGCGACACAGGCGATGAACCCTATACCATTTTCTCCTGTCTCCCCAATTGGGAAATGTTGACAGCAAATACATGGGTGAATGTGTCAACACTTTTATTTTCAACATCAAAGGTGATTTTCATGGCCTAATTGTAACGGACGGTGCGGAGACGTGGTGTACACACACACACACACACACACACACACACACACACACACACACACACACACACACACACACACACACACACACACACACACACACACACACACACACACACACACACACACACACACACACACACACACACACACACACATCCCCCCACACACAACACACACACACAACCCAAACACACACATATACACACATGTTAGCAGGGGGCCGGGCCAACAACATCCCACCCTAATGAGGATCACATGCGTAACAACAGCGTGACGAAGACTGCTCTCTCATCACATAATCCACCTCTCTCTCTCTCTCTCTCTCTCTCTCTCTCTCTCTCTCTCTCATCTCATAATCCCTCTCTCTCTCTCTCTTCCCCTCTCATCATCATCAAACATCTTAATCTCTCGTTTCCTAGCTAGCTGGGCCTACTTTCCACAACAGCTATTGTATAGCTACTGTACAATGCGTGCGCACATGCATGCACGCACACACACACGCAAACGGGCACACTCCCCAACAGAGTCAACAGAGCGAGAAAAAAGAAAAGACACGGGCTAGATGTTATGTCGTCCATTCGAGGCATGTTGAAACCCATCGTAGGCACAACCGACTGTTTGCAGAATCTCGCTTTCTGATCCGTAACATACACACATACACACATCGTACCTGGGTTGAGGCCGCTGTGTGTCTCTGCGGTGACGTGGCGGGGGTCTGCGATGGGCTCTGGGTCTGGTACGATGCTGTCCCCATCGTCGGGGGGCTTCGGGGAGGTGGTGGGGGCGACCTTCCTCTCCTCATCCATGGGCGGCGGCCTGGCGCTGAAAATACAGACAGACTGATCAGTACCGTAATTTCCGGATTATAAGCCGCACCTGAATATAAGCCGCACCAGCTAAATTTGGGGCAAAATACTGATTTTTCCTTGTATAAGCCGCACCTGACTATAAGCCGCACCAGACAACAAGCTTCATGTTAGAGCAGTGTTTTTTTATCCCAGGGCCCACTATTTATTCAGCATTTGAGCCAGAGATCACGATTTAACAATATCTTCACCCCACAGACCCCAAAACTAAAGATTTCTTTTGGTTTTGTTCACAATTTCAGGATGGATTTTCGCAGACAAAAGAGGCAAAACATCAAAATGAGACCAACATAAACATGACTTATGACTTACTAATTAAGTGGTGCTAATTTAGATGGCGAATATCATAACTCTTGAGAGTGTAAAATGAATGGACCCGCAAGGGTCCATTTGGTTTCATTTTTACGCTCTCCAAAGAGTTACATCTGGTTAAACCAACTTTTCATCATTTCGTCTGCGGAGCCCTGGAACCCTCTCAGGGACTACTCCTGTGTTTTCCTGTAAAAATCCATAGATTGGCCGCACCGTTGTATAAGCCGCAGGGTCAAAAGCATGTGAAAAAAGTAGCAGCTTATAGTCCAGAAATTACGGGTAATCGTTTTTTAGATCAATGGATATGACACAGAATCTGACAGATCTGTAATCGTTTATATATCAGTGTTTCCGACTTCCGAGTGGAAATGAATAATTGATCAATAATCATTGACAACAGTCTTCAACCAGTCTCTCCGTGTAAGCTGTAAGTCGTGCCTGTTATCTCTCCTGGTACCAACATCAACACAGCATAGTGCTGTAAGAACTGGCCAAAAAGTACATTTGAATATTCCTTTTAAAACACAACGTGGGTTCAAACGAATATCAAATTATTCAAATATTGAATGTGTATTTGTATTAGGCTGAAATATTTCAGCCTAATATGCTGCAAGTCATCCTCTTTGTTCCTCTATATTTGCTCCAGTCCTGTTATGTATCATCCACGGTCGGTGCTGAGAAATGCGTTCTCTTGAGTCTTGCAAGATCAAATAAATGATTCATATTTCATAATTATCTTAATAGCCTAGCTTTGTATAACGGTGTAGTTTATGTAGCCTGGAGTCTTGTGGGAACTCCCACAGCATTTTTATTATTATTAGTTTTAATTTTGAACCTTAATTCATGACATTTTTACATTTTTATCTTCAAATATTCTTTCAAATGTGGAGTATTCTTTCGAATGTGGAATATTTGTTTGCAGGCCTAACACAGCAAGGAATTGTGGACAAAATCTTGTCAAACGATGACAAAATACTGTATGTGTTCATTTTGGGGTCTGAGAGGCTAAATGTCATCCAGTGGCAGGGGCAGATGTAACATTTCCCAATTGGGGCAGGAGGAGAAAATGGTATGGGTGCGGGCAGGGGGGTGATGAAGCCGCCCCCCTGCCTGCACCCATACCATTTACGGTTACAGGACTTTTATTAAGCAAATAAGCATCAATAATAACATCAGTTGTTGTTGAAGTTGCAACAGACACTCAGCATGCTCCTCCTTGAAGGGGAGACGTACCCCCAACACTGATAATGTTGTACATGTGTAGCACGTTGCCATTGAAACTCTTTGCATTAAAACAACATTTTCAATCAAAATCATTCAGACCCGTTTCACAGCCACGCATGGAAACCACTACTACAACATATGGCTTGTGTGCCAAAAGTTATTTTATTCAAATCAATTGTGTGTGTGCCAAGACCTGATTTGCGGGTAGATAAACATAGCGGCAGGCTAATTGTAATAGCATTAAAGAAATGACTGTGATAGTGAGATGTGAACTGTGATTTCCAAACTTTTTAATTAGAAAATTACCAAAGGACCCCCATAACTCTAAGGACCCCCCGACCCACGTACACAACTCTGAACATATGTGCAAAAACTCTGGCCGTCTTGGGTCAGGGTGAATACGTGCACATTCCACCCCGAATGTGCACATTCAGACGTGACGTGACTGTTACGTCACCATGTGGGTGACGTAACAATCACTTTTCAGGTGCCTGTAGAACATTATCACCAGTCACCATCCTGTTACCCTGTTCCTGTTACGTCACCCTGTGGGTGACGTAACAGGACAGACGTGCGCGTGCACGGACATGTGAACGGACGGACAGGGGGCGAAACGTAGTCACCACCTTACGGTGGAGACAATAATGGCATCTACTGTATAAATGCAGTGGTTCACAAATCAGTGATCCCCAAATTGATCCTCAAATATTTCTCTAGGAAAAAAGCAAACTTTGTGAAATATCAACTGTAGAAGCTGCTGCACAGCTCCCCAATAGCGGGTCCATTTGGTTCCATTACACTCAGAGTTCCTATAACTACAATTTACCCCCTGGAACTCCCTCAAGGACCCGAGTGGGGAGCTCTGCACCCTAAAACCAATAATGGATACATCCTTTCCTTTCTTTCTCATTATAAAACGGACTGAGGCAAATATAGGTCACGTGGTCACGTGCCAACATCTGTTTCGCGCGCGTCCAGGTCCAGCCGGACAGCTGTTTGCGCGTTCCCACGGCGCGCTCCCGGACGGTACACACACACAGGCAGGCAGCCCTCAATAATGTACTCTTTTACTATATTCCAGACTTAATCAGTCTACAGTTGCATTCCATCATCAAACTATAAACTCTTATATAGTCAGCAGTTGTGACCATCATTATCTTGTTCTTATCTAATTGAAGAGTGTTGAGAACTTTTGACAATATAGCCTACTTTCAGTGTGTGACAACGTACTGTAAAGCCGCTCTACAACCATTGAAAACAATAGCAAAAGTCCCCTCCAGCGTGCATGCAAACAGGCAGCGAATACTTATAATACTTTGATTTATTTCCATTAAATCTCGTTCTTTGCACACACTAAATCATGTGTTGACTTAAGCCTACTTATCCAAACATATTGTGAATTCAACACCAGAGGCATTCAGCACACTAGTACAGGGGGAATTGCTTCTGTGTTGAGAAGCAAACAGCATAGCCTATAGACAATATATACTAAGTTTAAAAGTTTACATCATCACAGCAACTTTGAGTTCCTGTTTTTAAAGTTTACATCAACTGCAATGTGAGTTCCTACTGCTAAAGTATAGGCATACAGGTCAATACAAAAGACCACTATGGATAAACCCAACATGTAACCAACCGCCTGGTTTCATATAATAACACGTTTTAAAAGTGCATAACAATAACTTTGATAACTCCCACGCCTTGAAAGATACAGCAAAAACAACATCTCTGCTGTTCTCAGACAGTAAGACAGACAGGCAGACAGACTGACTGACAGCCGTTAAAGGAGCATTCCACCCATTTTCAACATTTTACTAGGTCATTAATATACCCTTGAGGTGGTGTTGTGTGGACATAATAAAAAATTACCCCCCCCCCCCCCGCCCCCCCAGAAATGGAGGTCTGAAAAAAGAAGAATCATCAACCTGGGGAAACACAACTTGATGACACCAACAAGTTGTGTTTCACCATGTTCATGATTGTTCTTATAGGACCTATTTGTTTTCCTGAGAGTGTACAAATGTGAACCAAATGGATGTGAACCAAATCCATTTGGTTCACATTTGTACACCTTTGAAAAAGCGTGGATGTTAAAGGGGAATTACACCCATTTTCAAAAATTTCCTGAGAGGATACAAATATGAACCCTAGCAGCCAGCGGGTCAATTTGGTTCCATTTGTACCCTCTCAGAAAAAAAGGTCAAAAACTCATTAACATGGTGAAATACATCTTGATGATGTCATCAGATGTATTTCACCATGTTAATGTTTTTTCAGACCTCCATTTTTAGGAAATACAGAATTGGGGGAACTTTTTATCATGTCCACATACACAACATCTCTAAGGTATATTAATGACATATTAAAATGTTGAAAATGGGTGGAGTTCCCCTTTAATGATTTTTCTTTTAGGACCCATTTGTTTTCCTAAGTCTACAAATATGAAACAAATGAACCCAGTACTCTCAGGAAATTGAGTGGATTGCTCCTTTAAGGTTATTCTGGCCCGAGGAAGCAACAATATCAGGCATTTCATCATAACCCTGTTTACCTTTTTATGCATGTTGCCTCTCTCTCTGTCTCTCTCTCTCTGCCCCCAAAAACTTGTCTCTGCACGCTCAGACCTATATAGTTTATAAACTTCACGCCGCACGCCATCAATACGAGCTCCTATAGGCAGCCTATATAGTCCCGATCTCATCCTATACACACACAGAACTTTATAACGGACTACATTTATGCAAACTACTAAAGTTCGTGCATGTTTACCGTGTTGTTGCTGCAGGCTGGCTGTGGACTCTCAGACAGAGCAGCCGTTGTTTGTTCTTAATTCATTCTCGGAGCTCTTCAGGTGGGCTTCTCTCTCTCTCTCTCTCCACTCTCTAAGTATGTCTTCTTAGAAGTTCTCCCCCTCCTCACTTTACTGTCTGAGATCAAAGTGCCACGAATTGTTGTAAAAATCCACTCCGATCCCGAATCCGGTCCGGTCCTGCAGTGTTATGTATGTGTGGGTCCCATAAAAAAAACAAAAAAAAACTTTTGAGGCTTTAGTTTTTCTCGCTCGCAGATTACTAGGCTAAACTCTGCTCCCTCTCTCTCTCTCCGCCTCTCTCTGAAACTTTCTCCTCCGCTCCCCCTGTCCCGTAAGGAGGCACGGTGTTGCCATGTTTGCAAGAAACAAGCATGATGACGCCAGCCAGGTCTGTCAAAGCAAGCCACTCGGACTCAAAGGAGAGGGGGAAAACACACACCTCTTTTTCACGATAGTTAAAGAATATTTCACTTAAATAAAATCCACTTAAATAAAAACAAACAAACAAAAATGCCAATTTTACCATCTACTCAGGCGAGCACCCAGGACAGAACAGTGCTGAAGGGCGCAGAATTGAACTGGGCTGATCAGAACTCCAAGCACTGCCACTGCCACTGCCCAACACACACACACACACACACACACACACACACACACACACACACACACACACACACACACACACACACACACACACACACACACACACACACACACACACACACACACACACACACACTCTTCCCTAGCAGATAAACCAAGGCTGTGTTTTGTGTCTAGGTGTACTCTTTGTTTAATTAAGACTGATCTACCTGATGATCTGCCTCTGAACAGCCTGAGCAGCAGCACCACTGGAACAGAGATGCTAGCAGGAGGGTTCATGTACATAATGTGGTCAAAATGACCTGCCAAGTCCTTATTGATGCCCAGTGGGATGAGTGGTATGTCGCCAAGCAACATTTTTACACTAGCTACTATTAACATACAAAAAAACATATATTTCATGTGTCTGAGAGCTGGTGCACTACGCCCATTGACTACAGCTCAAAATGTGATTGGCTGGTCCATCTGTCACTCCACAACTGGGCTCCCATTAGGCCAGGCTAGAATACTCTTGGAAGGAAAATGCTGCCTGGAGACTGAAATCCCTTCGGAACTGCTTGCTACACGCAACTTTACAGAAAACAAGCCAAAAGTGGCAAACATGGCAACAACTGAAACTCGCCCCACCATCACCATCTCCATCTCTCTCTCACGTGCGTGCACATACACACGCACACTTTAAATTATGCCTTTACTAAACACACTCTCTTTGTCTTTGTGAAAGTTTCCCATGGCTTTACAACACAATCCCAAACGCACCCGAAGAACAAACACCTCCAGACAGACAAAAAAGTTCCCAAGGAAGCGACATCATAATCAGCCTCTCCTCTTCTCATCGTCTGACTCACTTCAGGTTGTTATTCCAGCCTAGTACAAACCGCCCCGCTTGAAGGGGTCAGCCGGCCATGCTGGAAAAGGTCCTCTGACGTTTTACTTAAGTAGTAAAGTATCACTACCTCAATGTAGAAAAACTCCAGATCCACAGAGCAGATGCAGAACTCAAAATGTAGCCTACCCAAAACATCATAAAAAAAAAAAAAAAAAAAAATAGAAGCATTATGCAAAATGATCTCGCTTTCCATGTCACAAGTTGTCAAACTGTATGAAAATCTACCAACATTTCAAAATAAAATGGAAGAACTACAAAATGGCAGTATTTCTTGCAGATTCTCAAATGGCCCAAATGGCAGATAGGGCTGAAACAGCTCATGTAAGCTTTTATAACAGCAACACAAAAACTACAATTAGCTTTCAAATTTTAGTATACGTTTCAAAACTATTGCAGTGGAGTCAAAGACCAACTAGATGATGGAAAATTGCTCAGATGTAACTCTTTGAGAGCGTAAACATGAAACCAAATGGACCCTTGTGGGTCCATTTGGTTTCATGTTTACAATCTCAAAGAGTTAAAACATTCATCATGTGAATTAAAACATTCATCATGTGAATCAGCCCAAGTCTACACAACTAGACTGGTTTGTTTACCAAAATCCAGCCTGGAATTGTGGACAAAAGCAAAAGAAATCTTTAGTTTTGCATCTGTGGGGCTAAAATGTCATCAAATAGTGGTCCGTCCGTGGCTCAAATTCTGAATAAATAGTGGGCCCTAGGATCCAAAAGTTTGAAAACCCCTGTAGTAGAGGAGTAACGGCAAAAGTACGGACAATTGGAAACACTCAAAAAATACCTCGACGGCGTCTCTACCTAACGTGAGTATTCCATGTACTTGGTTCCTCTCCAGGCCCTCCTCCTCCAGACTCCCGTACCGTCAGTGAGGCTCGGCCCGTACAGGAAGCTGCAGTCAGCGGTGATTACCCTGTTTCCTCCAGGCTACAAACTCAGCTGGGCTGAACTATCCTGTCATAATTACCCCTTTAACCTGAACCAGATACGCAGCAAGCGCCATGATGGCATCAGGCAGGCAGACACACACACACACACACAGGCTGCAAACTGCACTTTGGGGGATAACGCCACAGACATAGAAAGGTAGAAGGCCTAATTCAGCTCTGTGTCACAGAAATAGAAAGTTTAGTCGGCAGTTGGGGGTCTGCATCTCAAGGGAAAGGGCTTGCTTCTGTGGTGGAAGGGGATGTTCGGTATAGGCCAGTCACGCAGAACAGCAGCGGTAATGGCAATGTAAACATTTGTTTTCTGATGCTAAGGAAGCCTTTATTTGGGTGCGCCTTCACTTAACTTCCGCATCAAGGTGTTTTCAAACGTGCGGCAAGGGGTAACAGGAAGGCGCGGCCCAAATAATACTTGGCCCTGAGTATAGACAGACTTGCACTGTTGCAAACTCCGTTCACTTCATGGGATCAGTCCAATGGCGGCTCTATCATAAAGTTGTGTTGCACCAGGTTCCAGAGTACAAATCATTTGTACAACCTCAGGAAAATATTGGAAATGTTCCTCTTTTGTCCCTCTTTCAGGCTGCAACAGCCCTCCCGAGAGCTCAGTTTTCTGACCCCTCAATGTCGAATTATTTCGGCTGGTCTGAGCATTACCGGATTTGGGCCGAGCCTTCATGTATTCCGGTGAAGGAATGCACACAATTGTCACCTGGAACAACGACAGGGTCTGCTCCAGGTCTGCAAAAAAACGTAAACAAAGAGCTTAACAGAACACAGGTCTGGCATGTGCACAAAGCAAGTGCAGAGGCGGTATTTTTTTTTAATGGGACCGCGCCCACATAAATACACTTGCATTGTTGCCCCTCGAGTTTTCTGCCATGCGGACAAACATTGCAGATCTCATTGAAAATGAACTATATGTGCAATAAATCACTGCACGTTTGAAAGGACCTTTACATTACGATAACAGGTTGCTCTTAGATTTCTGCTTAGGTTCTGCTTAGGAATAAGTTTACAGCTATAGTCATAGTTTTATTGAGGTTTAAGGTTTAGGAATAAGTTCAGGCTTAGTCATAGTTTTGCTGAGGTTAAGTCTAAGAATAATGTTAGGCTGTAGGGATGCAGTTACATCTTAATTTTTCATAGTTTTACTGAGGTTATATTTAGGAATACAGTTGGGTTTCAACAACATAGTTTTATTGAGTTTTACTGAGGTTATATTTAAGAATACAGTTAGGTTTCAACATAGTTTTACTGAGATTATATTTAAGAATACAGTTATATTAGTTCACCAGTTGAATTAGTTCACCAGTTAATGATGTTTAGGAATACAGTTAGGTTTCAACATAGTTTTACTGATGTTTAGGAATACAGTTAGATTTACATATAGTTTTACTGAGGTTATATTTAGGAATACAGTTAGATTTCACCATAGTTTTACTGATGATTAGTAATACAGCTAGATTTCAACATAGATTTACTGATGATTAGTAATACAGCTAAATTTCAACATAGTTTTACTGATGTTTAGGAATACAGTTAGGTTTCAACATAGGTCTACTGAGGCTACGTTTACGAATATGGCGAGGTTTTGAAATAGTTTTACTGAGGATGCATTTCAGGGACTTCGACCACACAGGGGGTGTTCCGCCTAAGCAGGGCGAGTGGTCCGGAGCTGTTGGCGAGCGCTCAGCTTAAAACATTTGAACAATCTGTTCTGGTTATCATGACTAGCTATATACTGTAGCTACCAGCATGTCCTCTTGAACGTACATGTTTCACATAACAGCATACCTTTACTTTCCTAGCACAATCAGACTAGCAAAAAAATCTCCAAGTGTAATCACTCATAATGTCCTTGACATTTCAAACTTCAAGACTTCTTAATAGCAGTAATAACAGTAGCAGTAACCTAATCTTTAGACAAATCACATTATGATGGAATTTTCAAATCAAGCGGCGGGCTAGACTAATAATGATGATCACATGTTCTTGCGACACATCTTGTCCAATAAATGTGGTTTTACTGAGTAGCTGGAGAAAGTACTTGCATGTTTTACTTAAGTAAAATTATCAATACTGCAACGAAGAAGTACTCGGTCATTTCAAAATGTATTCATGTGAAAAAAATCACATACCAAAATTACAAGTAGCATTTTTGCATGGCGTACCATTTGAGGTTTTCAAACACACAACCATTTTCAAATGGACAAAGTGTACATTTAGGGCTAACTTAGGTAGGTTTTCCTGCTGGTCACACTGGTATCACAATTTAAACCTTTGCGACAATTAAGCTTTTTCCACCAAATCGAGATATACATTATATACTTTAGGCCATTGTACTGCCTTCCTCACATCCCTGCCAATATACTGACTGGTTACAGTCCTATTATATTCCCAATGGGTGAGGCGTTATTGATTTTCAAACTTATTTTGCCAAATTTAAGCTTTTTTTTTTTTTTTTCAAAAACATACCCTCAGCTTTCGATATAGTAGAAAGCATAATTCTTTATATTCAGGGAGTGGGTCATGGGACAAATAGCCTATGCCAGCCATAATATCAAAGTTAAGATTTGTTTCACTGAAAAATAAAAGTTCTGAAAACCTGAAATTGAAATTTACATAATTTTAAGTAATTTAAGTACAGTACTCCATGCCAAAGCGATCTGTCTTTGTCCTCAGAATCCTCCACAGCAACCAGTTCTCTGACAGAGAGCGTCCTCGTATGCTCTCACCGCCCCTCACACCTGCTTCTACAGAGTACAGAGATACCCTCACACCGCTCTCACATCTGGTTCATTGGTTTGTGGAGCAGACAAGTCGTTGTGCAGTGATTGATGTCGGTGTAGGAGTGGCGAGGCAGCGGTGTGTGAAATACCTACCTGTAACCCCATTGTTTTCACACAGCGTCAATTATCTAAATGTAATAATCCTGGAGGGCGCTACGCTCCCTCTGCCAACCTGGGGCGAGCAACGGGCGTACCTCAAACCCAATATTTTAGGGCCGAACAAATAACTCTAAAGTACCCTGCCCTTTTTTCCTCCTAATTATTTTGGCCCAAAATATTGTCTTTGTTCATGATTTGGCTTACAGATCTTTAAATGCAGACAGCCAGTCGGGTTGGTGTTCTCTTACCAACTGTAAAAGTAAACTTTAGAAATTGGACAAATTTGTCATTCATCAGCAAATTTTGCCCTGACGATTGACCCAGCTTTAATTATCTTAAATTATCTTAAATCTGCGCCACCCTTGCTGAAAACAATGTATTTCCAACTCCAACTTGTCCCTATTCAGGCTGTATGACCAGCACTCGAGCGCTAGACCCCTCAAGATTTATTTACAAACGTTGTTTGTTCCGATAAAGAGTAAACACCCAGGGGTTTTATAATGTGTAGGCTATAACATGATTGTTGTTTTGATCTTTGTTACATTTGCCTGTAAATGTCTGATATAAAACCCGTCTCGGCCGTTTTTCTTCTTTTGGAGGGGGGGGGGGGGGGGGGGCATTTTTCTAAAACTTGAACTGGCTATACCTCAGGGGGGTTTCCGGTGAACATGTTTTTAGTGCAAAATTAAAAGGTATGACAAACATACATACAGGCAAAGTTATTGACTTTTTCATTTAATATTATAGGCAGCGCTGCTTGCTGGCATGATTGACATGATTGACTGTAATTACTTAATTGGTTGCCCAGCCGTGTAACATTCCACAGTTTGAACATTTTAAAATATTGTAATATAACCTCAATCAGCATATTCTTTGAAATGAGGTTTTTGCATTATAGAATACATGGTGCTCATTTTTCCAATCAAATAAACCGCTGGGAAAGCCCTAATAATTAGGCTAAGTGTACAAGCCAGCGCACATGTCTCTAAGCTGCGTGGACGACATTAGGCCTATCTATCTTTTCTATCTATTGTTTGATGAAAAAAACGTGGCTATACCTATACCCAATGAAAATATAAAATATATAAATTATACACTGTATTGACTAGTTGGAATTAAAACAATCGCTTGAAAACTGAGTGAGCATGAGACATTTGTAATCTCAAAAAGTTTTTGTATCGGAGCGCATTGATGCGCTGTTGACGGTAACTGGAGAAGTCGGGCCGCTGCAAAGTCGGACCGAGCAAAAGTGGTCGGCCAGGGCTGTGGAAATCTCAGCCAAGGGCTGTGGAAATCTCGGCCAAAATCAACCAGACATGCATATCAACCATTATCAAGCCATATGCATGCAATAGACATGCATACCAGCCATTCCACAGACTTGGGCCGACCTCTCTTTACTATTCGGGCCGACTTTGCTGCGGCTAGACTTTTCCGGTGACCCTGTTGACAGACGCATGGATTCAGTATGGTGAGTGCTTGCTTAGGCTATAACTCGCAGTTAGCTCATCAACACACGGAATGACAGTAGACCTATACGTTTAAGATAATATGCAGTCGTTTGCAAATAACAGCTCATGGACGCTTATTTGGACGAGAGCGGCAGCGCAGCAGCACGCCAGCACAGCTCAGATTTTTTTTTTCTCCCCCTCTCTTTTTTTCTCCTCCTCCGTCTTTTGACAGTTTTGCGGGACATTAGTCCCTTTTTGAGGGACGCGGGACAGAGGGTTGAATTTCGGGACTGTCCCGCGAGATCCGGGACAGGTGGGCACTATTCTGGGTGATGGCAGTGTGTCTCCTCCTCTGCGTCATCATCAGTGCCCATACCCAAGGCGGGTGTGTGTGGAGTTTGCATGTTCTCCCAGTGTCCCCTAGGGTAGGTATAGGTACCCTCACAAAAACATCACATAATCCTGGTGCCTAAACTGCCTCCCCCTGCCACTGGTGAAAAATAAGGTTACAAAATCGTGTGGGATAAAATAATAATCATATATATATTTTTTTAAATATATAAATTAGGATTAATTTACTTTTACTGCGTGGCCCCAGTGAGCTCCCCAAAATGTCCGGAACTACTTCATATTTCAACCAAAACCAGAGCAGAACTCCCACCACAGTCGGGCAAGTATTTCATACAGCTTAGCTTTAAAAAAAAAATCTGAACTAATTAAATAAAGAATAAAAGTACTTTTTCCACAACTTGGGTATTGGAGTAGGCGAGAGAGGGGAGAGGTGGGTGCACGGCTGTATTTCATGGCGGCATTTTCTTCTGAGGCCTCAGAAAACAGGCCCTGCGTTTCACTTAACGACTTGGCGACCCTCCTATTCAATTTGACTGCACCATCCATCACTCAATGTGCAACAGTGGAGGCGCTCTGACAGCAGGGACTGTAGTCTGCAGGGGTGGATCTAGACATGCGCATAAAAGGGGGGGGGGGGCAATGCCCCCCTAAATGCCCCCAGCAGTCTGCCCCATGCACCAAACACGATGGCATGCAAAACAACCCAAGATATTTCAGATTAAAGTGGCTATATTTAATATGATTTCAAACACTACTACTGCTACTAACTGCAGTTGTGTCACCACTAAGCCAACAGCATTTCATCATTGAAAACAGAAAACTCTCTGAGTCAGACCTTTAGCTTTATGCATGCTGCGTGTCTGTTGCAACTTCAACAACAAGTGATGTTATTATTGATGCTTTACTTGGCTAATAAAAGTCCTGTAACTGAAAATGGAATGGATGGTATGGATGCGGCTTCATCGCCCCTGTACAGGGGTGGACTGGGAGCTCAAAACGTACCGGGCAATTTTGTCTCAGAGCGGCCCTCAGAGCGGCCCTCTGAATCTTTGTGGGGGCTCCGGGGCCTGAGCCCCCATGAGAATTTAAGACATAAGGGGCTCTGGGGCTCGGGCTAACTAAAATTAGTTAGTTAGTTTTAGTTAACTATAAAAACCCTGCAATAGGCAGTCTCATTTGAAGAGGACAGAGGGCCGCCAGCACTGATTCGTGGGCCGGTTTTGTGCAGATTTTTTTTTTTAATTAAAACACGACATTAACGGCCCCCGGGGGGGTCGGCCCACCGGGAAAATGCCCTGTATGCCAGACTGTCAGTCCACCCCTGCCCCTGTCGCTTCGGCCCACGGGCGATGAAGCTGCACCCATACCACCCCCCCCCCCAATTGGGAAAAGTTACATCCGCCCCTGGACTGTACTCTGTGTGTTGGATCTGAAGCCCTTCGTTGGCTGTATATACTGTACAACGTGTTGAGGGCAGGAGCGAGGCAGCAGCTGGAAGACCAGGAAATTTAGACCAGTGGTTCCCAACAGTGTTGCCAACTGCCAAAATCCAAAATGCACTAGAATGCGCCAGAGCAGTGTTTTTCAGCTATTTTCATACCAGGGCCCATTATTTATTCTGCATTTTAGCCACACAGAACCACCATTTGATGCTGAGCTTAGTCTCTCGGGCTAATTTAGGAGAGATAACTGGCAAAATGTTGGTCAAAATAGCAATTCTTCTACAGTTTCTAAATGTGTAGAGTCTAACCCTAACCCTGAAAATTAGGAAACTCATGTTTAAATATAGTTTACATCGTACAATGAAACGAAATGAACACTTACGGGTCCATCTGGTTTCATTATACATTATAAAATGGTGAAAAAAGAGGGTTTTATCTCAGGTGGCTGACAACCAATTTCGCCCCATCTCACCAGAAAAAAGCACTAGATTTTGTGCCAGGAGCTTTTCACTAATTTTGGGTCTGGAAAAAAGCTAAATATAGGGACAAATGCAACACTGGTTCCCAAACTTTTTCATGTCAAGGACCCCCAGACTGACACTATAATTATCCTTTGAACCTAACAACAGGACTTTTTTTTAGCAGCGACTCAACCCGTTTCATTTCAAAGACATGCACTACTCTATACGGACCGCCATTTAATGTCTTTTCTATCTCTGTGACCGCCATTCTTTTGTTGTAAAATCAATGCTAATTCAATCAACGTTGCAGCCCTAAAAGGGGGCCATTTGGTTCCTAACTGATTTAGCTGGGGGATACTGGAAGTCCCTCAAAGACCCGGACCCTACTTTGGGAACCACTGGTAGACTCAGAGGTTTTGTTTTGTTTTTTTGCCTGATGTCTCAAGAAGGCAATCCAAACAAACTTCAAACTGTCCTTTGAATGGACCACCCATTCTGAGCCAGTGTTGCAGGGGCGGATTGGCACATATTTTCAATTTTGCCTTTGCCAGGCCACCCTGGGGGTGGCAGCTGGTTAATCAGATGTAACTCTTTGAGCAGCAGGGGCAAAATCCAAAAGCGACCTCGCCCGCGGGCGCCCGTTTTTGTGAAAGCGGGCGCCCGCTTTATCGGTGAAAACGCACTCTAAAAAACCCAACGACTCGAACATTGACTCAATTAGAAGATTGCTGGGGCAAGTTGAAATAGACCATTGGCTCAATGTTTTGATGGTGCTATTATTGGGAAAGCCAGTTAAAAAATGTTTGTACAATTATTAAAAAAAAATATTGAGTTAGGTGATAAATTGTTGTTGGGTGAACACCCACAATGACTGATATTGACTCAACGAACATACAGTTATTGAGTCAATTGATTGAACAAGTTGGTTCAACAAATGATATTTTTGACCCAACGAATGTGGGCGGAGCCAACAAATGTGGACGGAGGCAGACAGAGACGGAGGCAGAACAAGGCAGCCATTGTTGTGTGCAGCAAATAGCACCACAGACACGGCCAAATGAAGCAGAACATTATTAGAATTTTATATCAGTAGTCTCTATCAGTGGCAGAAACCGAGAGAACCCTCTGAAGCACTCCGTCCCTTTCGTCTGGAAAAGCGTTGCGACGAGGTAAGAAACACTGTGTTTGCTTCTTAAACATGTTATGCTAGCAAGCTAGCCAGTTAGCTGACCTAGCTGTTGCTTCCCAACTCCGGTGAGTTTAATGTTGTTTTTCCCTGTGCGGTGTGCGCCACGGCCCCCGCCTCCCGGTTCGGCGCGCAGTTTAGGCATAGTTTTACTGAGCTTAGGTTTAGGTTAATTGTTAGGTTTAGGCATAGTTTTAACTAGTGGGCTAACTTAGCCAGGTATGTAGGACATTGGGATGCACATACAGTCGATGCTAGAAGACAACAACCAGGAAGTTTTGGCGCCAGTGCCTGTTAGCTAACTAGCGTTAGCAGCATTTACATTAGCCACTGAGATAGTTTTGGCACCAGATGCGGGTGCTGTTGGTTAGTTACGGTAGTTTGTTGGCTGGTTGGCTCACTTTTAGCTTAGCTAGCTGAAAAAAACTTATAAAATTGAATATACCCCCCCTCAGTTGTGAAGCTCACGTCTAGCTTGGAAAGCCAGTCCTGAAGGCTTTAATAACTTCTACCAGTGGTTTTCAACAGGTGGTCCGGTCCTTGAAAGGGTTTCAGGTGGTCCCCAGCTAAGTTTGTTAAGCAGATGTAACTCTTGAGAACGTAAAAATGAAACCAAATGGACCCTTGCGGGTCCATTTGGTTTCATTTTTACACTCTCAAGAGGTAAAATATCCATCATCTGAATTAGCCATTTTGGAATGTATGTTTTGCTTGTTTTGTTTCCCAAATCCAGCCAGGATTGTGGACAAAAACAAAATAAATCTTTAGATTTGGGGTCTGTGGGGGCTAAAATATTCTCAAATTGTGGTCTGTGGCTCAAATCCCGAATAAATGGTGGTCCCTGGAGTCAAAAAGGTTGAAAACCCCTGCGTTATACCTGTTGTGATTTATTTCATTTCATATTAACCTGCACTACGAAAACGTTTATGATGCTTTTATTTTGAAGTTGAAGTTAAGGAAATTGATATGTTGTTGAAAACATCCTAAAAACGAATTGCACTATTTACAGTCAAAACAGTTAAAAGAAAGAAGAGTTACTGTTTACACTTAAAACGAAGCAATTACTTGAAAGACATTATTATTATTTGATGTTCTGAATACTTGACAGTATTATTTCTGCACATAATGTTCTTATTTTGTTCTAAAAGAAAATACGTTTTTGCACACTCTTATTGTGAAGGCATATACAGGAAGTAGAACTTGTGTTTACTCCGTGTATTCTCACTAAGCAAAAAGAAGAAGAACGAACACTACGTTAGCGTTGTTTTCACTAATTGAAACGGTGATATTCATTTGCACAGAGACTGAACGATTCCACGTGAAACTTTGCCACTTTATATTTTATCACAGTTTTTGTACCACATCGTTTTGTGCCTTTTTTACTGCAAGAGAAGTCAGTAAACTTTGATTAATTCTTCATTACCTCTGGTGCTGTTTTTTCATACTTTAAGAACTTTCACTTTAATACCAATACGTGTGTTTTTGTTTGCAGGGCCTTTCCCCAGTGCTGTTTTGGCATTCCATTGATTCTGCACTCACTGCACTTGTATCTGTAAGTAGCTGTGTCCTACCTCTGTCGTTCAAACCATCGTTCACTCTGACAGTGTACACATGGAGCAAAATGGACCGCTGTCCAAATAAGTTGTTTGGCATTAAGGAAAGCACCTTTTCCTTGAAGTATTGTGCAGCACTATTTATCTTATGTCAATGCATTTGGTTCCATTTGTATGGTGTCAGATTTACAGACTTGCAAGGGTCATTTGCCCAGCACCCAACAAGTGAACACAACATGTCTACAAGCTCACAATGCACCTTGAAATAAATTGGGTGTGCCATCTTAGCTGTGTTTTTATTTATTTGTGTTCTGTCATCTCAGCCCATCACAGGTCTGCTAGGAAGAGTTCCCTGCCAGCACATTGTCCCCATTAACTACCTGGCCTATGTAAGTATCACCCACGTGTCACCTATGCATTATTATTATTATTATTATGAAAAATCTCCCATTAAACAAAACCAATTGTTATTGTATTTTATATCACTTTATATTCCTAGTTTTGCCCCTGTTAGATCAAGGAATATCTACTTTCATGTTGATTGCACCATATAGGGTCTACCTTTGAGAAACCCTGGTTCCTGGGCCTCAATCACCCCAAAAGTTGACTGTGCAGCCCCTGGCTTCCATCTTAACTTTTTGTCATCTCTCTACCCATGGCAGTTTCTTCTGCTGGCCCAGAAAGACATCCAGTACGCTGTAGCGAGCCAGTACAGACCTGCACTGCCAACTATTACTTGCACCCTGTAAGTATCTGTCACATGTCTATTGTCAAATAATTATCTGTATTTATTTTACACCACTGTTTATATTAACGGATGCACATCATAAAATACCACTTTTTTCCTACTTAGTCTGTGTCTCATACAGTAGGAAGACTGTGGGCAGTTCTGAAATCCGTCTTCCAGTGACAGCATAGTTCAGACTTTTTAAAAAGAATATTCTTTTGAAAAAATATTGATAGTATTAGTATCCAGAGGACGGGGCCTTCCATTTTCGCATTGCAAATTTTCAGGAATAGAAAGCCTGCAGATTCTATTAGCTTGTTTTCCTCATCAATGTCACTAGAGGATGACTTTCTGAACTGCCCACAGCTCTACTGAGAGTAGAAAAAATAGATATTTTTATAATGTACATTAGTGGGGACCTATTATATTGAAAAGTGGCAAAGTGGTCCTTTAACACTAGCAACCCTTTCTGAACCTAGACATGTCTTAAGTCATGGTTGTAAATCTAATTTCATGGACCCCATCTTCGATCAAATGTAAGGTGCCATTTGACCTCACTGGCCAGTTAGTTTGCCTGGCTTATATCTTAGCAGAGTTATGTTTATTCATTATTTTTTCTGTCATTTTTCTCTAGGCCCAGTGTCACGTTTGGCAGGTCAACAGTTAAGTTGCGGCTACTGGCTGTGGCAACCTCACATGCACAAACGGGCAACCTCGTGTGTACGTCCAGCGGCCCAACAAGCTGTCACATCTAGTCAAGAACCAAGCAAACAAGTAAGACTGTGGATGCAGTGTTGCCAGTGCGAATTTTCACATTCTGTTTTTTTTTATACCCCAACATTAAATAAAGGGCATGTTGTTTCATCTTTATCTTATTGTTGTGCAGTAAAAAGAATTGCCGGAAACGTTCACCTCCTTGGATGAGTACCGTAGCTCACCACCCCACTCATGAGACACGAAGAACTCCAAAGAGTTGAAGTATCTAGATGAGGTAAAATGGAGAATAATGTACACATGTCTTAACCATGTGAACCTGGGTGTTCAGATTTCCTCACAGTTAAAGTGTTACTTTGTGGCATTGTGAGCTTGACATTCTGATTTTTCAGTAGTAGCTATTTTTAGTATACATACAGTAGATGTGTGTATGCAGTTAAAATGAATCAGCCTATAGAATCTAGAGGTGAAATGAGCTTGCCCACTCCATTCGCACATTATGTCTGAAGGAGTGAAGCATTTCATTGCTGTTTTTTGTTTTAAATTGTTCCTGTTTACTTTGTCATGTTTTAGCACTTTGAGTTTACACATGTTGTATGAAATGGCTATAAAATACAAGTGACTTGACTTGCCCTCTGTATCCAGACAGAGATCATCAAACATTGGAGGGTGTTAAAGTTCTGCAGTATTACCGGGGAGATGAAGTAGAAGTTGAGAGAAGTTGAGAGAAGGGTGGGAGAAGACCGAGCTTTTCAAGACCTGCAGGTAAATCAGAATTTCAAGGAGAACATCCATCCGTCAATCAATATCGTCAATATTGATTTTAATTTCCTTTTTATTTATGTGCTCCAGCTATAGCCAGACGGCGTGGTCGAAGCCTCAAGTCCCATGCCAACGTGTATCCTGGAGGTTGTGGGGCCTCCATGAAGCAAGCTGCGCCGAGAGCTGCAGTTGTCCTTGATGGGGGGGCAATTCTGTGACAACCTACCAGATCCCCCGACTGCCCTTGGAGTTTCTATTCGGTTTCATCTTTGCTCTCAACATCGCTTATCCCCTGGAGTGGTTAAACGTCTTTGAGGTAATGCAAAAGTTGTTAATGTATGCTGAAAAACGTGGACAAACCGACAAAACCCTCAGCTGTGGTGTCTTCTTGCGATGTACAGTACTGCAACATGACTACCTCACTTGGCAACGAAACAGGTTTTGTTTATCTGCCTTGCTCATTGGCACACCACCAGGCATGCTATGAACATTAAGCCAAACTTGAGTATTGTCTATGAAGGTTTGCAACAGTGCATGTCTTTCGCAGTGTCCAAAAACCCTAATTGATATTGGCATATTTTCTGTAAACCCTCTTGCAAAGATGTAGCTCTATGGAAATTTACCATTTTTCTCTGTGTTCTTAAAGAGAACACACGCTAGGAGGTCATACATGATGGCTATTTGTTCTCACTATGTGAAGCATGATTTTTTTTCTTGCTGTTTTATGCAAAAAAAATCATAAGGGTCAGTTGATTTCAAGGGTTGATCCGTTATATTTTTCTTTTGTCTATAATGCATTTGGAATACACTTAACTTTAAAGTATACAAAGTATACAATACCTCATCATTCCTTTATTCCATGCATGTACATTACTTGAAGTTGTGGTGAAAAATGTTCTTAAATGTTTTATTGAAATGTCTATCAACAGCATGTTGCCACTGTTGATGCAAAACGTCATACTTTAAGATTTCAAAATCCTTAATATAATTGGTCTTACTACTGCCCATGATAATGTATTATATTTAGCATAATCAGGCTGTGTCCAGTTCAGAAACTGGACCTTTAACATCATAGGATAACCTATTCACAGGTCCTGAACTGCCCAGACCTCCTATGAGATAAAGAGGGGGGGGGGGAAGGTGCCATTTTATCATGAACAGTAATGAGGACCAATTATTTCAAGTGGTTGAAGCATCCTTGAGATATTCACATTTTTTCCACAATGATAATGTAATGTATACATTGTACTTTACTATATTTATTTACTGTACTGTTAGCAATTTTAAGACCGGTGTTTCCTGGATTCTTTTCCAATGTTGATTTGTAATTGTTTGAATTTAAATGTCTACTTTAGCACAAATAAAAAAAAATAAAGTAAATGTGTTTTTTATTTCATTATATCATTTTTAAATGTTAATTCAGTTAATCATTATTAGAATATTCACTCAATTATTACTGCATAGCAAATAGTTGTAATGACTAATAAATTCTAGTTGAGTGAATGTAGAGCCAGCAGTCTTTCGTTCTGTCAACGATGATTTAGCTATTGGCTGAATTAATAGCCAACAAAGAGTTTGTCGTTCAGTCAATGTTTTTAAATACTAATTGAGTCAACTGAAAATATTTAGGGGAACGCGTAACCCTATAAATAATCAGTTTAACCAACTTTTTATTTTTTACGGTGCGGGCGCCCGCGGGCGAGGTCGCTTTTGGATTTCGCTGGCTCTCAAGAGTTAAAATATTCATCATGTGAATCAGCCCAACTTAGTCCACACAACTAGAGAATGTAGAAGATTAATGGTCATTTTGATCTGTATGTTCCAGATGAGCATCTAGCGCATTCTAGTGCATTTTGGAAGTGCCACATTTTGGATCTTGTCCAGGCCACTAGGTGGCGCAGGCCACCGGGAAAACTCCCTGTGCCCCTGCAGTGTTGAATGAATACCCTGACCCCACCCCTAACAGAAATTAGTTTATTCGAGTTAAAAGAGTTAAACACAGCTCCAATCTTTAGCTTTACCCTACGCTGTCGTGGGTGTGCCTAAACCTTCATCTCTAAGCTTATTTGACATATTTTGCTATGTTGACAAAACATTTTAAAAGAGTCCCCCCCCCCCAGCCCCCCCCCCCCCCCCCCCCCCCCCCCCCCCCTTGTGATGTCACCCCTGTTCCAGAAACGGATTCCCCATTAATTTTTCTCATAGACGTTTTTGAAAATGATTCATATGAACATGATTACACCGCAGACAAAGCCAACTCTGGTTATGACAAATGACAAATGATGGCACACACAATATTTTAAGACAATCAAATAGTAAGATGAAAACAAAAAGTGTTGTATCCTGCCGTTTCGTACTTCTTGCTAGTTAAATATTACATGATAATAGTGTGTTTGTTGTCATGATTTATCACAACCTGAGTTGACTTCGTCCACGGCGCAATCGTGTTTTTATTAACCATTTTCAAAAAGTCTATGAGGAAAATGAATGAGGATTCCGTTTCTGGAACACGGCCGACGTCATAAAAGAGGCGGGACTGCGCAGCTCTATTGTTGACGTGTTGTCCAATAGGCACGTTAGCAGAAAAAAAAGCTTGACCATGAAAGCTTGACCTGCATAGCAACAGTTGCTAAACTATTTGGATTGGCATTGGACTGTGAACAAACCCACCCTAAAAGGCCTTTCCACAGGACTGAACAGATGTTACTCTGTCTATGCTATAAATCTCTGTGCTGCGCCACGTCACATCATATTGGGGCAATGCCCACCAGGGCCGGAAGGCTCCCTCTTCTAAGCCACCGTGGCAAATGATTTAGTCCAGGCTTTCCCTTTTTTTGCGCAGCAAGGACAAAAAATGAATCATTTTTTATCATGGCAGTGTCTGTAATGAGCATTCAGTGATTTGGAAAACCCTCCGGCCCTCCCGGTAACAAGATGTGCACTTGCACACACTCTACAGTGGGAGGAAGTGCAACAGGCCAACAGCAGCATGCAGCAACGTCCACCCCCATTCGATCCTGATTGGAGGAAGGCCCCTCTCATCCTGATTGGACGAAAGGCCAAAGTCCAAACTGTTGTCAATGTACGCTGGTTGGTTTAACCCCTTTAGAGTGCATGAGTAGGCCATGGCCTACTTGTGTGCCAACGCACAAGTTTGCGCTCCTCTGATCTAGTTTCTAGGCAGAATTCAGAAGGCTTTTTTTTTAAGAATCGGCCCCAGGTCTAAACGAGTTAAAAATGTTGGACTCCATCCAAACAGACCTGCCTGCCTGCCACACACACACACACACACACACACACACACACACACACACACACACACACACACACACACACACACACACACACACACACACACACACACAGTGTGTAAGTGGTGGTTATTAAAAGAGTCCTTCCAGAAGGCCACTTATGCTTTCGTTCGGGTCTTTCCTGTTATCTTTGCAACTCTTGACTTTGTCAAAACACGTCAAAATGCCAAATGAACGCAGGGGAACGCAACGGTCGCCCGGCGGGCGCCGCATTCCATTGTCACCTCCAGCTTTAATATCTATCAGCACATTTTAATTATTTCTCCAATAAACTGCCTGGGACGTTTCTAACTCCTGTGTGAAGGGATTTGGTGCTTAAACCCCAACCTGGCACTCCTCAAACTGGATCTAATCGTTGTTATTGTTGGCAGCCATTTCACACGATTCACACAAGCATAAAGCATGGATGTGAAGACAATTAGGTTTCAATCATAACACCGGCCATGACGGGATGGTTTACGGTTCATTACAAGCGCATGCACAAACTCTTGCAAAAGCATAATCATCCAAACATCCAACATCCAAACTACAGTAGGCCTACACTTGTTTTGTTTTAGAACTTAAATAAATCTTTAGTTTAAAGGTAGTATAGACAACATAAAGCCTTGGCAGGTGGGGGGCTTAGTAGAGGCGTCCCCACCAAGGGATAATTGTCAACATAAACAACATAAACATTGAACCAAAATACAACCAGATGGATGTGTCTTTCTGAATGAACCCCCCCCCCGGCTCATTGATACCTATATTTTGTATTTAGGCTTAGATGTCTTAAATGTTGTTTATATTACCTTTAAACTAATCATATAGTTGTTTCTGTATACAGGCCATTCGACCTACATAGCCGATTAAGACTGGGTTTAGGTTTTGGGATAGTGTAAGTTTGGAATTATGGGAGATTGGAATATTGAGAGGTAATAATAATGACGCAGCACCATTTTCTACCAGATGAATTATTCATTTCAATATCTAATCAATCCACTTATTGGGAAAAGAAGGGAAAAAATCTCAATACTAAGAATAGAGGAAATCTATTCTCGACTCCTGCACCTACCATTTAGAACAAATGACAAATCACAAGCAGTTGATTAATGATGATTAATAAGTAGTTAAGGTGAGTTATTGATGTTTATATTTCTACACTAGGGAGAGTGTGTCAGTCTGTCTGCGTCCGCTCACTGCGGGTTGTTTTAGAGCAGTGGTTTTCAACAGGTTACAGGTGGTCCGGGGACCACCAGTGGTCCTTGAGAGGATTCCAGGTGGTCCCCAGCTAAGTTGGTTAACCAGATGTAACTCTTGAGAATGTAAAAATGAAACCAAATGGACCCGCAAGGGGTTTCATTTTTACACTCTCAAGAGTTAAAATATTCATCATCTAAATTAGCCCAAGTCTACACAACTAGAAGATGGACAAAAGCAAAAGAAATCTTTAGTTTTGGGATCTATGGGGCTAAAATGTTCTCAAATGGTGGTCCGTGGCTCAAATGCTGAATAAATGGTGGGCCCTGGTATCAAAAAGGTTGAAAACCACTGTTTTAGAAGGTCTGAAGCAGATCCGTGGAACGACACAGTTGGAACGATTCGTCGGTATACAATTAGTCGGCTATTTTCACAATTACTGTCACCAGTGTGACACTGCAAAAGGTCCTTCAGCAACGACTTGACTCTAGTGTATATAACAAAACACGAACCAGAAGTGCACCCTGTATTCCCGTAAAGAGAGACTGGCATGTGAAAACAAGCTTTTACCGTAAATGAAAAAAAAGGAAATAAAAAAAGAGGAAGCAAAGGTTTCTTTCTTAGGTTTCTGGGGGAGACTGACCTTCTGTACTGCTGTATACTGTACAGTATGTAATTTCTATTCATGCTCCAGTTTTAGGTGATGACCCCAGTAAGCACGGTCAGGACCGAGATGAATTCTTGATGTCTTGATTGTGTCTAGATCAAGGTAATCCAAGACTAGTCAAATTTGGCCCAGAATGTTACCTGATTTCAAGTTTTCAACCAACACAAATCCCATGTCCACTAAAGACGGATGTCCCTGGATGAATCAAAAAGAGTCAGATTGAGACCAGACTAACTTAAATCAATCAAATCTGCCCCAGAATAGCTTATCTATGGCTTTATTATTTCAACCGTTGGAGTTGCGATCCCGATAGGCAAAAGCGTAATAACGCTATGTCCATCTAGCATTACATCATGGTAATAATCGTCTCAAACTGTAAAATAAATTTGATTTGATTTTTGTTTACTGAACAAATAAACATAAAATATACAAACAGGCCATAAAGTGCATGAAACTAATGACATGGCACTATTGTGGTATTTTTAAATTCAACCTTTTTGCATTGGATGGCATGAGCCATGATCATGTTTCTGCTGGACTGGTTGATGGACTCGAGGCTTGTGTAGTTGTTCTGGTAGACCATAGAACAGCTCCAAGTCTCCACAAAATGATGACTGACTGTAGGCTACTGTTCCAAGGCTACCGTTCCATTGACTTCTACATGACAGTCTGTCTTCTCAGTAAAAGGGCAAAACTTTGGAACTCTCTCCTCTGTGGTTCTAAGACAGACGGATGCAAATTATGCTTTCTGATGTCAACCCTGTAGAGCCAATTTAGTGTCCTGGATCACTTTTTCTAGTTTCCCAGGCGAATTTACCAAAAAAGCAGCACAAATTACGAGATATTACCCTATATTTGTTTTTAAAACACATACAGTGTATAGCCATGTAACAATCAGAACCATAAACTTGTAATTCTGTGTTACATTAAAGAGCGAAAAGAAAAGAAAGGTCCTGTACCTGCGACAGCAACTCTTACTGCTGCAAATGAGCTGTAGGTTAGCTCATAACGAAACATCAAACAATTTCCTCAAAAATCTAATTAAAATTTTCTTCATCTTATTTGTAGTTGTTCAAACTCCAAAATAAAACTAATGTGTCAGTTCTCCCCCTACTGAGTCCCATAGTAATAGCTAAATTAACAAAAGTAATCAAAGTATATCAAGTATCCGAATGTCCGTGTCATCTGAGTATATTCCAAATTAATCTTCTTATCCCCCAAACAATTCAAAACAGTTATAAAGCAAAGACAGTGCTTTGCACAAAAAGAGAGAATGCTACTCACCCATCCTTTAAGTTGGTTGTCTTTGTTGCTTCTAGTTCTCCTTTGTTTGTCTGTTTGTTTGACTGCTTATTATCAAACAAATGTCTTAATCAAGTTTCAAAACCTACTCTGACCAAAGGCTACCACGTCTCAGGCGCTAGATTCTTGGGTCACTTTATGTTTGAATTCACTTTGAATGGCTTATACAGACTTTGCTACACTAAAGACCACCAAACATTCAGTCCTTCCCATCCACATGAAACCAGGCCGGCGCCCCACTTCCTGGTTCTTTTATAGCCTCCAGGGGGCCTACTTCCTGGGACTGGGTCTGATGATGCAACACATTTTCCCCACAGCGCCCCCTTACATATTGTCCATAGAAAATAGATGACCAATAGAGGCAACTTTAGTGTGGCAAACATTCTGTTGGTAAACAGATTTGTTTAAAAACACAATCTAACTCCACCTCACCACCACTCTCTTGGCTCATTATTAAACTGCTGGAGACTGCTGTGCTGCCTCTCACATTACCACCGCCTTCCCTGAGCCTGACAAATGCTTTTGTTTTCATGATTTGTTGACAACAACAAAGTTCTGTCTGCAGGAAAACAGCTGCATCACCAAATTAAAAGCAACTTTAAGGGGAAAAGGGCAAAAACTATAGCTATATATCTATTTTGATTTTTGGCTAAAAGTTGCCTATATTACCTGTTGAGAATTTCCCAGGCCAACAGGATGGCAGCCCCCTCAATAACAACAACAACAATAATCACCCAATCATTCAATCATTCAATCAGCCACAGGTGACTGCCATCAGCACCTCAGCCGTCAACCCACCTGTGCACTTTAACATGGACTCCCACACACACACACACACACTCACACACAGACACAGAGAGACACAGTCTACTCTCCTCTTCTCCAAGACCCATGCGTGACCTGACAAATGTAAGCTTTTGTTCTTTGTTTTGTTGTTTACTATATTATGCCTGCTTATATGATTTATTGTTGTATGATTTTGATTTATAGCCTTATTTTGGATTATTTCTTAGTTTCCTTACCCTAATATGTTGTTCTATTTTATTTGTCCTTCTTGTCAGAACCATGGCAATGGAGACTGAAAAATAAACACACGATTAAGCAAGAAGAAGTTTGTTCAATGTCCTCCTTAATCAGAGAACTTTGGGTGGCCAGTGCCAACTTAACAACCAGCAATAGACTTTTCTTCATGGTCCTTCGAGCAGATATGCTGGCTGCCTAAAGAGGCATTGACAAACATACATACCACAAACAACAAACATGCAACAAGAGAAGGGGGATGAAAGCCGCGGAGTGGGGCCCACCAAGAGTTACCCCAGCAGAGAGAGACACAAGCCCCAAAGATATGGAGTTCTACAGCCCCCCTCCACCAAGCTAACACAAAAGGCCATGGATAAGGAGTCCCTGGCCAACATGGCCGACGCCCTCAGAAGGGCAGAAGTGGAGGAACAACAGCAAATGGAAATCATGAGAAACAAAATGGAGGATCTCAACAGGAAAGGGAAGGAGAGAACCAGGATGCTAGCACATATTAGCACCTTGCTCATGAGTCAAAATGAAATGGAGGAGCCAGAGGACCACCATCTTGGAGCAGTGGGGGGAGCACCTCCCCCCCCTAATTCCCTGGAGCAAGGAGGAGCACCTCCCCCTGATCACAACCAGGAAATGGCCAAGGAGGAGGAACCTGTGGAGGTAATCATACACTCAAATGTATATCTGGAATCACTCAGCCACCAGAAAAATATAACAAAGCCTGTTGAGGGGGTGGAGCCACCAGGAGGAGCTCTGCTACCCCTGGAGGACCGATACAGGCTCACTGGCCGGCAGGATAATATACCTCAGCATGTGGGAACCTCCACACCAGAGGAACTGGTGGTTAAACCCAAGCTGGTGAGGATCCAACATATACTTGAGGACAATAGTGCAGAGGAGCACTTCACCAACTTCCAGCTCCAGAATCTCCCTCCGAGTACCCTAAAGAAGAGCCGGCCAGCTCCATTCCCCACTCAACTATTAGAGCCTCCCTCTGTCATCCACCCAGTCCAGCAGGTCCTTTGCTCACCAGTACAGGTGGCCCATTCACACGCTATCTCTCCTCAACTCCAGCCAGTCTACGCCAGACCACTCTCATCACCAGCCCTCCACCATTCTCACCATGCTGTTGGCCATCTCCAGCTCCAGCCTCCTGCCTCGCGTCTTCTCCATGCTTTGGCGCCCTCTCCTGGCCATCTTGGGTTACAGCCTCCTGCTCAGCCTCTGATCGAGGCTCTGGCACCCTCCGCTGGTCATCTCCGGTCCAGGCCACTGCCTCATGGTTTGGCGCCCTCTGCTGGCCTTCCCCGGTTCCAGCATCCTTCTCAGCCTCCTCTCCAGGCTGGGACCTGGCTTCAGCCATCTCTTCCAGGGCAGGTTCCATGCCAATCAGCAGCACGTGCCTCTGCAGCTTCAGATGATCTTAATCCTTATGGGCCAGCTGTGTATGGCATCCCAAAGCCGTCAATTCCGGACTTCCTCAAGGATAACGAGAGAGACTTTGCAAACTTGAAGCTGGCGCTGGACAACCTGCTGAACCCTCATGTTCAACTGAGTGAGAAATATAAATATCATGTCTTGCTTGAGCACCTAAAGCTCCCTGAAGCCCAGATGATCGCCCAATCTTGCCGCCATCATGTGGCACCTTATACTGCTGCTATGCAGGCTCTTCAGCTGCAGTACGGTCAACCCCACCAGCTCGCTCAGAGCGAAATCGCAGCGATCCTCACAGCTCGGACATTAAAGCCAATGACTCCCAAGCTGTCCAGAACTTCTCACTCCAAGTCCACTTATTGGTCAGCATGCTTGAGTCTCTGGAGGGTCGTACTGGCTATGAGCTGAATTGCTGCTCACATGTTGACCGCCTGTTGAGCAAGTTGCCACGGTATCTGAGGGAGAGCTTCATCGAGTTTCTACATCTGCAAGGCAAACTCACTGTGGCCACCTTGAACCCCTACAATTTAAGAGATCTGGCTGAATGGCTGCAATCTAAAGCTCAGCAGCAGAGGCTCTCTAACCGCCTTGTCCAGCGCTATCATGGTGGTCATCACCAAGAGACCTCCAGTGCCAAGCCACATAAGACCACCAAGAACAAGAGCCAGGCCGCCGTCTATCACGGCTCGGAACCAGATGCCCTCAGACCCAGTCTTCTCATAAGGCTAAAACCAACAAAAAGTCCAACATCTACTGCCTGTTCTGTCGGTCCAACGACCACTACATCACTAGATGCCCCCAGATTCAATCCCAGACTAAGGAGGATTTGCAATCCTGGATACTGAAGGACAATAGATGCTGCAAGTGTGGCCGGACATCCCATTCATCCAGTGACTGCACACTGAAAAAGCCATGTCCTGACTGTGGTGACCTTCATCTCCGGGTCCTGCATCCTGTGGCTGACGCAGAGTCAGGTTCTGATCCTTCCCGTCCCCAAAGTAAGATATACTTCTCTCATTCAAATCCTCCAGATCGTGTACTTCTTAAAGTTGTCCCAGTCCTTCTATGGCACAACAACATCTCACTTAGTACACATGCTGTTCTGGATGATGGCTCGGTTCGGTCCATGATCCTCCCGGCCGCAGTCAAGCATCTCCAGCTAAAGGGGAAGAGGGAGGTCCTGGCTCTTCGCACCATCAGATCGGAGCTTACTCACCTTGAAGGGAAGAGTGTACACTTTGAAATATCGACCACACTTGCTCCATCGGTCAGATACCCTCTCAGGAACGCTTTCACAGCCGAAGGTATCGATCTCATAGACCAAACCTACCCTGTCCAGTCTCTGAAGCGGCGCTATCCACACCTGAGAGATGTCCCCCTTCAGCCCTTCAGAAAGGTCCAGCCTCTGGTCTTGATTGGATCCGACAACTCCCACTTGATCTCGCCTATAGAGCCAGTGAGAAGAGGCCCGCAAGGTGGCCCCCTGGCGGTGCACACACAGCTGGGATGGACCCTCCAGGGCCATGAGGGTCTCCCCGAAAGTCGTCCCTCAGCCCATCAATGCCTGTTCACTGCTTCCATTAACCCAGCTGACCCCTTACTCGGCCATGTGGAGAGGCTATGGAAGCTGGATGTCCTACCCTTCCGCAGTGAGAAACAAGTCACAAGGTCCCAACATGACAAGCAGGCAATGGAAATCCTGGAGGCTCGGACAGAGAGGGTGAATGTCGATGGCATCGAACGCTATGCGACTCCCCTCCTTCGAATGCCTAATGCACCTCGACTGAAGGTTGCCATGGAAGCCGTGATGCCCAACCTACGGAGCACGGAACGGAGGCTCCTAAAGGATCCGAATAAGGCCAATATCTACAGTACAGAGATATCTAAGTTGGAGGAAGCCGGCTACGTCAAGAAAATAAACCCAGAGGCTGTCGACCGTTCAACTGAATCCTGGTACTTACCTCATCACCTCGTCCATCATAACAACAAAAATCGCCTGGTCTTCAATTGCTCATTCAGATTCCAGGGCATGTGCTTGAATGACCAGCTACTCCCAGGTCCAACTCTTAGCCCTTCCCTCATTGGTGTCCTGCTTCGCTTCCGCCAATATCCAGTGGCAATCAGCGGTGATATCAAGGGCATGTTCCACCAGGTCCGGCTGCTACCGGAGGACCGACCCCTGCTTAGATTTCTCTGGCGGAACATGAACCGGGAGGTGGAACCTGATGTATATGAATGGCAAGTACTGCCCTTTGGCACCACAAGCAGCCCCTGTTGCGCCACATTTGCCCTTCAGAAACATGTCCGGGATCACTGCAAAGGCCAGGAGGACATCAAGCTGACCGTAGAGAACCACTTCTACGTGGACAACTGTCTGACTAGCTGCCTCAGCATCCCAGAAGCAAAATGCCTGGTGGATCGGACCTGTAAACTTCTGGCCTCCGGTGGCTTCCAGGTTCGACAATGGGCCAGCAATCATCCAGAGGTAGTAGAGCACTTGCCTCCCGAAGCCCAAGCACAGAGCTTAGAGCTCTGGCTCTCACAGAATCGGGTTGAACCTGTTGAATCCACTCTGGGCCTGAAGTGGAAATGCATCCCTGATGTCCTGTGCTACCAGCACAAACCCCTGGAACCGTCCACTCTAACAATGAGGAGGATTTATCAAGTGCTTGCGCAGCAGTATGACCCCCTAGGGTTCCTTATACCCTACCTCACCAGAGCCAAAGTCCTTGTCCAGCAGCTATGGTCAAAGAAAAGAGACTGGGATGACCCTGATTTGCCTGAGGACATTCGGGCTGCCTGGGGGGCCTGGGAGGCGGAGCTGCCTGATCTCGAGTCCATCTCCATCCCTCGGTGTTATACCCCAGCTGACCGGCCCGCTGTCCTTCCTCAAGACCTCCATGTGTTTTGTGACGCCTCGGAACGGGCCTATGGGGCAGTGGCATATCTACTGGATGAGTACGATGGCAAGCGTCATACCAGCTTCGTCATGGCCAGATCCCGGGTTGCCCCTAAGAGACAACTATCTATGCCCCGTCTGGAGCTATGCGGTGCTTTGGCTGGGGCCCAGCTAGCTCATCTCCTGCAAAAAGAGCTCAATATCACTCTCCGTCATACAACTTTGTGGACAGATTCCACCACTGTTCTGGAGTGGCTACAGTCCGAATCCTGCCGTTTCAAGGTGTTCGTTGGCGTTCGGGTAACTGAAATCCAAGAGCTCACAGATCTCCATTCCTGGCGTTATGTGGACTCTCACAACAACCCTGCAGATGATATTACGAGAGGAAAAACCCTTGCTGACCTATCCCGGCCAGGCCGGTGGAAAGACGGGCCTGCCTTCCTTAAGGAACCTCCTGACAGCTGGCCTGTTCGGCCTGTCAGCTCCGTCCAACCAGATCCCTCAGAGCTCAAAGGCCTCACATTCTGCAGCTTGACCACCGTCCAAACTCCAGGACAGCTGCCCTCTCACACCGCTAAACACACCTCATGGAAGGATTTGGTACAACTTACCTATGATGAGCTCCACAGCCAAAAATCTGGCAGTTCACCAACCCCCACTTACAAGGATGCTGAGCTCCACCTCCTTAAACAAAGTCAATGTGAGAGTTTCCCCCTGGAGCACAAAGCCCTGCACACCAACAACCCTCTTCCTCTCAACAGCAGGCTCAGAGCTCTCACCCCCGAACTTGATGGGCACACAGGCCTCATAAGGGTTGGTGGAAGACTACGGAACGTGCAAAGCCCCCTCCAGATTACGTTGCACCCTGCTGTGCTGGATCCCTTACATCCCATCACCAAACTACTCATCAAGGACTTTGACGAGCGGCTGCTCCACTCCGGTCCAGAGCGTGTCTTCGCTGAACTCTGCACTACTGGATCCTCCGTGGCCGCCAGGCAGTGAAACGCCATCAGTCCTCATGCCCGGACTGCCAACGTTGGCGTGCCAAACCCAAAGTCCCCCTGATGGCCGATCTACCACCTGCTCGCCTCAGGCTATTGAGCCCTCCATTCCACTCCACAGGGGTCGACTGTTTTGGGCCCTTCATGATCAAAATCGGCCGGCGCACAGAGAAACGATGGGGTGTAATATTCAAATGTATGACGACCCGGGCAGTGCACCTCGAACTCCTTAATTCCTTGGATACAGATGCCTTCCTCCTCGCCCTCAGGAGGTTCATCTCTCGCAGAGGCAAACCTATTGAGCTACATTCTGACAGGGGCA
>CM076971.1:44416590-44426590 GCA_039105355.1 Benthosema pterotum
AATAAAGGCAAGAAAGATACATTTTCAACATTTTTTCTGAGAACGTACAAATGGAACCAAATGAACCCTAACGTGTTCATTTGGTTCCATTTCTACGCTCTCAGAAAAAAGAAGTGTCCATTAAAGAAATCCATTAACATGATGAAAATACTTCTTGATGATGTTATCAAGATGTTTCACCATGTTAGTGGTTTTCTTCAGACCTCCATTTCTATGGAACACAGAATGGGGGAACTTTTTTATCATGTCCACCCAGCACCTCTAGGGTATACTAATGACATATTAGAATGTTGAAAATGGGTGGACTTTAAGACACATACATGACCAGGTAACACGCATCCGTGGCTCCATGGTATGACAATGATGAGTTTGGTTAAAGCAAATTTGTCTGCGACATGGGTAAGTAAGCACAGAGTAAAATGAGTAAAAAAAGATGGTCAATGCACAATGACTGTTTCTGAAGTTATACAATGAAGATTAACGCACATGTGTGGTTGGTTACAGACGTGGCCGGTTAAAACACAACAACTTTTTTTTAAAGTTACTAATTCACTCTAACTGAAACCTTTTTTCGTGCTACTTCCTTGGGAGTTTTGCTGTTTGTGGGAATTATGTGCTGCATGTATCTTTTATGAAAGATAAATTGTGTCCTGAGTGAAAGATCAGTTCCAGCTTTGGCCACTGGGGTTTTGTGACACCAATGTAGGCCATGCATGCAGGGGGCATGGTTAAAATGCTCCAAAACGCTGGAGAAATTGGCAGTAAATGAGTTGTGGGCCACAGACGTTTCGGGAAATCATCAAGTGTTCCAGTGTTGCCCTCATACAGAAAAATATACTGTATCTGATATTTATTGTTTTGTTCGGAAACAAATGTAGGGCAAAGGGGGACTTGGACATAGAGACAGAGAGTGTCTCTTTCTGTGTGTGTGTGTGTGTGTGTGTGTGTGTGTGTGTGTGTGTGTTGTGTGTGTGTGTGTGTGTGTGTGTGTGTGTGTGTGTGTGTGTGCGCGCGCGTGCACACACACGGCGCTACTGTAAATGAAAGTGAAATATTAGCCTTGTGTGCATGTGAGAATATTTTGCCGAGACCCTGTCGGGTTATTATTCTAAACTTTTGACGTTGATTGTCTTGGTGGTTGTGAACAGACTGCTCAGGGTTGGGATGAGAGAGAGAGAGAGAGAGAGAGAGAGAGAGAGAGAGAGAGAGAGAGAGAGAGAGAGAAAGAGAGAGAGAGGCCCCAGCAGCAACAGAACAAAAGCATCTTTGTGAGTGATTGGAACCACATTTTCGCCCTCTCTCTCTCTCTCTCTCTCTCTCTCTCTCTCTCTCTCTCTCTCTCTCTCTCTCTCTCTCTCTCTCTCTGCCACACAGAGTTCAATCCACGTTTTCTGACTTTTCTGGATACAGCTTTTATTTTGAAGAACCCTAATCCCATGAAGCCCTCAGAACGGCAACGTTGAAGTCATCTCCCCTTACTGGTCAAAACCTGGTACTGCAGGCGGGCTAGAGCCCGGTTCAATTCGTAAAATGAATATGAGTGGTAGACGTACTGTCTAAATGGTTTCAAAATGCCACTGAGCAGCTACTGTTGAAGTGAATAACAGGGGGGAGGGTGGGGATATCAATCTCCAATCCGTTCTCTAGATAATATCATAGCAATATATGCATAATTCATTCCTAAAGTCAACCGGAACCAAATCACCATAAATTCTTTAATAAAAAACATCTTCGTCAACAGTGGTTTCTGCAAATGTAAGCCAGGCTGCTTCGCACCTGATGAATGGCAAAAAATAACAAAAGACATGAAAGATGTCCCTGAGCTCTTGGTTTCCATGAAGAAAAAAAAATGGTGATGTCAAAATACGTCCCTGGCAGCGAATGAGTTCAGTCGTTATTATGGTGCTTATAATGGCAAACCATGACAAAGCTTGTCAATGTCTCTGTCAAGCACACAACAGAATCAATTGTGTTGTAAATGGGCTTCCACCCCCCCGGCTGGTCGGTTTAGTTGCAGCCTGGGAATCAAACCAGATTTTATTTTATTTATATTATTAGCAAAGTTGTGTCCTTGGCATAGCCCTCAAGCGAAGCAAAGCAAAGAAACTAGTGCAGACCCAGAACAACAAAAGGACGGAAGAAAGCAAGCCCCCGTCGACAAGAATGGTCAGGGGCGGATATAACATGTCCCAATTAGGGGGGCAAGAGAACATGTTGGAGGGGCAAGAGAAAATGGTATGGGGGCGGCTTCATCGCGTGTCGCTTCGTGCCACAGGCGATGAAGTTGCACCCATACCATTTTCGGTTACAGGACTTTTATTAGTCAAGTAAAGCATCAAAAATAACATTGGTTGTTGCAACAGACACACAGCATGCATAAAGCTAAAGGCCTGACTTTCTGTTTTCAATGATGAAATGCTGTTGGTTTAGTGGTGCCAAAATTGTAGTTAGTAGCAGTAGTAGTGTTTCAAATCATTTTAAATATAGACACTTTAATTTGAAATATCTTGGGTGTGTGTGTGTTTGGAAATACCAGGACCACAACATGTGAGGCATTTGGGGGTGGGGGGTGGGGAGAGAGAGAGGGAGAGAGAGAGAGAGAGAGAGATGTCAGCATGTCTGCGGTACATTTACTCTGTGACTCATTGGGTCTGCCTGGACCTCAGTGTACAGGCCCTCCACACACACACACACACACACACACACACACACACACACACACACACACACACACACACACACACACACACACACACACACACACACACACACCACACACACACACACACACACACGTATCCGTAGTGTGCAGTTAGATGCACGTGCACAGCATAGACACAGGCGTGCATGTGTTCACGCCGTTGCATGTTGCAACAGGGTAAACAGATACACACTATGCGCACTACACGCACTATGTGCACATGCACACTGTGTATACACACACTGCGACGTGCACGGCATCGCGCAGTAGCAGAAAACAAGTGGGCCAATGACTGACCCTCACATCTGAAAATGTTTTGCTCCCGCCACACACTCAGAAGAAAAGATTATTTTTACCTAAAATGTCAAGACAGCAGATATACAGTGCATTATGCTCCAATGCGAGCTTGTAAATCATCTAGTCTGTTGCTTTGGGTGTGGATGTGTGTCGCATTGTTGCTTTGTGGAGAGTGACGCCATCGCATCACGGTTTTATAACCGTTTTGCAAAACAATCACGACTGTTTTGCATAACAGTTGCGAGCGGTTTGCACACCGGTCGACCTTTTTCCCTACTAAACCTAACCCTATAGACCTGCGCAGTAACGTCACCGCCCCTGTTCCAGAAACGGATTCCCCATTCATTTTTCTCATAGACTTTTCGAAAATAATGTATATAAAGACGATTGCGGCGTGGACAAAGCCAACTCGGGTCGTGACGAATCATGATGGCACACACAAACTTTTGGGACAATCAAATAATTTCTAAGATGAAAAACGAAACAAATAGACTTGTATCATGCCATTTTCTATGTCTTGCTAATTAGTTATTACAGTATATGACGATATTGTGTTTGTTGTCATGATTAGTCACGACCCGAGTTGGCTTTGGCGGCGGTGCAATCATGTTTTTATTAACCATTTTCGAATGGTTAATCCGAAGGTTAATCCACTATGAATCCACTATGTGGAACAGGGTTGGTGACGTCACTGCGCAGTTCTATAGACTCTTCTATAGACTCTTCTTCAACAAAGATGGCGAATGCAAACATTTTGTGTGAATGTGTGTTGCGTTGTTGCTTTGGGGGTGAAGGTGTGTTGCTTTGTTGCTTTGTGTGGGTGCATATACACACTGTTAGAACGGGTGAACAAAAAAGTGATCTCTTGCTCCCTCCAAAGTAAACACCTCGATTTATTCCCAATGGGAGTCACATGGCTGGAAGCATGCAACTTTGTCGTGTGAAGGTGTGTTGCTCTGTTGCTTTGCGGGTGAACGACGTGCATGCATGTGAAGGATGTTGCTTTGAGTGGGAGGCTGGTGCCAGCCGCTTCGACCTCTATCCATCGATTGAATAGACACTTATCAACAGAAATGTTACGATCCAATGCATAGTTTTACTGAAGTTTTGTTTAGGGTTAGTTACCGCATAAAGCACCGTCTAACCCTAACCCTAGCCTAATCCTAAACCCTAAACATAACCCCAGTAAAACTAGGCTATGCCTACACCTAACCCCAACCCTAAACTTAACCTCAGTAAACTTATGCCTAAACCTAACCTAACCCTAACCCTAACTTCAGTAAAACTTCCTTCGCCCCGCCCTACTAGTAGTATCCGTGATCCACCGATGCAATGAATACAAAATATCTACTTGCCCGGCGGGTATCTGAATATCTGCTATACCGGCACGATTGTATCGTAACATTTCTGTTGATAAGTGTCTATTCAATCGATGGATGTTGCTTTGAGTGGGAGGATGGTGCGTTCTGTTGCACGCCTCTCATTAGTTGGATTTATTAGGATTGGTTTTGAAGTTCATATCCTCCTATCCAGACTGACTACAAAACAGAGCCAGTGGTTTTCAACTCGTTTCACTTCAAGGTCCATTATTTTTGGCACAACAAAACCTAACATTGACTTGTCCTCACAGCTCTGCTGGATCTCTTTTCTCTGCTTCTCTTTGTCCTTCCCAAACCTTTTTTTTTTTTTACTTTACAAAACATTTAGCTGTCATAACTTAGTCTTATTGTTTTATTTTTTATTTTATCTTCATTGTTTCGTCAGTGAGAAAAGGTAGTCAACCAACATTTTCTTTGTCATCGGTCTGCTCATTCCTCATGCACTGAAGGAAGCATACTGTACAATCTTAGTCCGGGGCTCTCCCCGGTTTGAACACAGTAGTTTGTTTCTTCCCGTCTTCCATATTTTATGCGATGGGACCAGGGGCGGATGTAACATGTCCCATTTGGGGGGGGGGGGGGGGGGGGGGGGGGGGGGAGAACATGTTGGAGGGGCAGGAGAAAATGGTATGGGTGCAGCTTCATTGCCCGTGACGCTTCATGCCACGGGCGATGAAACCGCACCCATACCATTTTCGGTTACAGGACTTTTATTAGTCAAGTAGCGCATCAATAATAACAGTTGTTGTTGAAGTTGCAACAGACACGCAGCATGCATAAAGCTAAAGGTCTGACTCAGAGAGTTTTCTGTTTTCAATGATGAAATGCTGTTGGTTTAGTGGTGACACAGCTGTAGTTAGTTAGTAGCAGTAGTAGGGTTTCACATCATTTAAAATATAAGCGCTTTAATTTGAAATATCTTGGGGTGTTTTGCATGCCATGATATTTAACCCTTAGTGTACTCAACGTGTTTTGGTGTTCTAAGCATTATGTTTTAACTATTGAAATAGAGTCTACAAGATATAGCGCGACCGAGTGGCGTGCTATGAGCTTGTATCTCTGCTATTTTTGAAAAATCGTGAAAACGTGGTGCAAATCTTTGTATGTTAGACCTAGACAGGATATTTAATGGGGCAGACTGGGCATTTAGGGGGGCATTGCCCCCCCCCCCATGCCCATGCCTAGATCCGCCCCTGGATGGGACTACAATAAATCCACCACAACGCAAAGCCTGTATACTCCAGTAGAGGGTGGTGATCTATATGTTCTACAATGAATGAGTCACTGAAGGCTGAAACAGAAGAGAAAAGGCAGAAAGCAGAGAGAGAGAGAAGAGAAGAGAAGAGTGTGTACAGTATATAGTAGTCAGGGAAAGTCCCCACCCATGCAAGCAAAGCAGGCCTTTTTCTACCATATTGTCTCTGTCGCTGGCGCCAGACCGGGTGGGAAACTCATATGTCCAAAAAAAAAAGTTGCGTTTCACGATTCAAATTCAAAAGCATCAGTTGTGCAAGCTGTAAAACGCAGTGCAATTGCGGCGTGTTTTCAGGGGCGGATCTAGGCATGGGGGCATAGGGGGGGGCGGATCTAGGCATGGGCATTTTTGCCTGCCCGCCCCCCAATTGAAAGATGTTATATGCGGCCCTGTGTGTTTTACAGCTTGCACATCTGCTACTTTGATGCTGATGCTGATACTTTGTTGTGATTGAAAGACAAAGCGTTGCATTACAGTGCATCTTAACGGATGGCGGGCGATGGACAAGCAACATTGGCCGATTTGGCCGAAAAGCTAATCATTTTTTATCTTTCCGGCCGACGTCGCCCGACGTCGCCTGTTTTGCTGTGTCGCCCGTACTTGAATACAACTTTGGTACTTTTACTTTGTACTTTGTATGTTGGACATGGCACGTGGAAGGAACCCGTTATTCCAACCAGTTCCTGCCGCCTCCATCAGGCACCGCGGCTGGGCAGGGGGGGGCAGTTTATAGAACCTAGGATTACTGCATGTTTTTGTGAGGGTACCCACCCTATTGGGGATACAGGGAGAACATGCAAACTCCTCACAGAAAGGCTCTTTCACCTACCCAGCCTCTGGAATGGACACTGATGACGTGGCGGAGCAGCGTCGCTGCCAGCACGCACAGCGTCGCTAGCGGGAATCGAACCACTGTGCCACCATGCCCCTATTATACTTTGCTTTTACTGCGCTACATCTCCTTTAATATGAAACCAAATGTATGATGAAAGCTGCGGACCACCTGGAACCTCCTCACTGGTGTTCCCCAAGACCACTGTTTAAAAGCCCCTGGATTGGGGGAGATTGAAGATTTCTGTCATCCAAGGTGAGCCGACTTCACTCACTGCCTGCCATTGCGTGTGGAGGGTCACACGGGACGGATCATGCTACTGTCATATGTCACATACCAAGCATTCTACTGTCATACTTAACACAGTCGCCCGTCCACACCCCCCATTCAAAGCCAGGAAAACCTTTCAGAAAGAAGGAAGCGGGCAAAGAATGCAATGGTACAACATGTGTTCATCCACTCTGAAGGTATATAAAAATAGCCTGTATAGTGGACGTACAGTAGGTTGTGGTTAGGGAGATTTCTGCTCCTCTTCTGTTGTCCAAATATGTTTGTTTTTAGAGCACTTAAGATGCAAATCGTTTGCCAGCAAAGTCTATGGACTTTTAATGTTTGTTTTTGGATTGATTGATTGATTGATATGTGTTAATAGTGTCGAGAATTACAGTAGATTCCAAGCACAACTCGATACAAAGACTGATAACAGTGAGTGGGACGACACCATGAAGTAATTTTCGTTTACTTGGTGAAAAAATGTGGGGACAACGGAGTGGGTGTGAACTGGGAATCAGATTTTATGGAGGTCAGTTTGGAATTGCAGCCGTTTGTACTCTGTAGGTCCACTCTCCCTTTGAGAGCGGTTTTGAAGGAATCAAGGGATTCGGTCGGTAGGGCGTTCCCTTTCCCTACCGACAGGACGTTCATTTCCAGGACGTCCTCACCAGTTGAAATAATAACTAGTTATGATTAAAGTTAGTCTGGCCTCAATCTGACTCTCTGTCATTAATCCAGGGATGTCCGTCCTTAGTGGACAAGATTTGTGTTGGTTGAAATCAGGTATTATTCTGGGCCAGATTTGACTAGTCTTGTATTGCCGTTGCCACTGAAAGGAAAAATTAGGTCATATGTCCTTTAAATATGACGTAGATTTCTGGCAACATAAAGTACCATTGACAATTCGGAATGTGTATCCATTTCATTTTTACACTCTCAAGAGTTAAAATATTCATCATCTGAATTTCCACCGCTTAATTAAGAAGTTTACACTGTTTTGTTGGCAAAATACAGCCTGAAATTGTGGACAAAACGAAAATAATTTTAGGTCTTTTTTATTTTAGGTGTGAAAATGTAATCAAATGGTGGGCCGTGGATCAAATGCTGAATAAATGGTGGTCCCTGGAGTCAAAAAGGTTGAAAACCCCTGGTCTATACGGACAGCGTGTGTTCAGCAACCACACAACTGGAGTGATGTTTTATGTTGTTGGGTGGGCGAAAGGCCAGGAGGGGAAAAGTGCATCGCAGATCAAACCGAGAGAAAACAAAAGCATTGACTTAAGAGTTCCGGTTCGAGGGGCTGAATATAATGGTATGTGGAAGAGTGAACGTGTGTGTGTGTGTGTGTGTGTGTGTGTGTGTGTGTGTGTGTGTGTGTGCGTGTGTGTGTGTGCGTGCGCGTGTGCCACGGCTCCATCCGTGTGCATTAGTGCGTCCAAGTGTGTGTATTAGCAGCCCGGCATGCCATTCATCAGCAGGGCAGAAGAAGACGACGCAAATTGGGGGTAAATTAATGGCTATATATTAGAGCTCTGTATGTGTGCATGCGCGTGTCTGTGTGTACATGTGAGTGTTTTTTTTTCTGAGTGTGTGGTGGCAGCATACATAAATTGGGGTTAGATGAATGCGGAGCCACCATTGCATGTCTGAGTGTGTGCGTGTGTGCGTGTGTGTGTGTGTGTGTGTGTGTGTGTGTGTGTGTGTGTGTGTGTGTGTGTGTGTGTGTGCACGCTCTGACCGTCATCAGGGCCAGATATGAGTTGTGTGTCTCAATTAACCCTGCTGGCGCATGCACAGATACACAGGCATGCATGCACACATTCTCTCTCTCACACACACACACACACACACACACACACACACACACACACACACACACACACACACACACACACACACACACACACACACACACTATCATGGATATTGAGCAAAATTTTGCTAATGCTTTGGCTCCTGGCTTGGGAATTCCTGCCGTCTGCAGACCCCTTACAACTAGTCTGTGGACGTTGCCAAGACTTCCATATATATATATTATATATATATATATATATATATATATATATATATATATATATATATATATATATATATATATATATATATATATATATATATATATATATATATATATATATATATATATATATATATATATATATATATAAACACAGGTAGTCTACACTCTACACTGGTCCCCATGTTGTCCAATCAAGCATTTCTGAGGGGTTCGTGTTTTAAAACCTTAGCAAGAATTGCCTCCTCCAGACTATAGGTAAACATACAGACTAGAACTAGGCTGTATGTTTAACTATAGTGTTTAACTGTATAGATGGTAACTTCTCTGCTGTCTTCATCAACAACAACAACATCTGGTCTATTAGCTGTCACATTTGAAAAGATGTCAATAACATTATTGCAGTGTGAACATGTCTGATGTGAGTATGAACAGAAGAAGGTGAGATGTATATAAAAGCATGTCCTTTATGTACTAGTATGTCAACAATTCTATCATGCCTGGAAATATACATCCCTTACATGACAGCCATTCGGAATATGTGACAGTGACTCTATGGTTGGAATGCTGTCATGGTGTAGTTTTAAAGAGGGGGTGCCGTGATTTTTGTATTTTTTCTAATTTTGTACATGTTTAAGAGGTGACAGTATGTAAATAGACCCCTTGGTGTGTTTTTTATGTGCAATGATGTCTTCCCTTTGTATTTAGGGTTTCTTCCTGGGGGCTGAACCTTTCCAGCCAAATGTGCCAATGAAAAAAAGTTCAATATAGTGACATCATGTGTTCAGCCCCTCCCCTAACTCCTCCCCTTTATCATGCAACTCAAGCTGTGGGTGTGGCTTCAGTTCAGGTGGATCTCCACCCATCACCACCCACCAGGCAAACCAGGCATACTTAATGAAGTGGCTGGGTGGAATCATAAAAATGACAGTTTAACAAACACTGTACACTTTTTGGGGAAAAATCTTACTTTTCATATAACATTAATACCTGATGATCATGTTTTAGGGTAGAAAAAAATCATGGCACTCCATCTTTAAACCAGTCCAGTGTTGTTGCAGCCCTACCAGGTGCCTGTGCATTGGCATGATGTCCAGTATCATTAAAGGAGTGCTTCGCCGGTACGGAATGCTTTTAAATGCCATACAACGGCCTCGAAATATGTGGAAAAATATATATATGTAAAAAAAAAAAGCCACACGGTGGCGCTAGAGAAAGTATATTCTGTGCGTGTCTTGCTGCTCTC
>CM076971.1:44436590-44617267 GCA_039105355.1 Benthosema pterotum
GGTGGAGACAAATATTTTTCTTAGGGTTGTACTTACAGTAGGTATATGAAATGTTGGGAATGAATGCTCCATGTGGTTGGATTTATTTTATTTTAATTCATCTATTAATTCATCTATTGCTCCAGACAGACAGACAGACAGACAGACAGACAGACAGAACAGACAGACAGACAGACAGACAGACAGACAGACAGACAGACAGACAGACAGACAGACAGAGCACAGGCCTATACTTTCAACCTTATTGTTGGCAGAAACCCCTTTATCTCATGACTTTGTGTTTTTCTTCCATAAATGAACGTGATCAAACTACAGTCTCATGCAAAAGATCTGCTATTTTTGATCCTTTTTTGACAAGTAACGGTCATTTTGGACACATAAGCTTAGTTTCTACCCGATGTAAAAGAAGACGAGAGAACAGATGGTCGGGGGAGAGAAAAAAGATCTTCAAATCTCCCGTCATTCATCTGTGCATTTTAGGACACTACGGGGAAAAAAGAAAGATTATCGCACATTATCATCATCATCAGAGAGGTTATAGGTGGCAGACTTCAGGAGAAAGATGTTTCTTCTCTCTGACAAAATGATTCGTAGACAGACAGACAGACAGACAGACAGACAGACAGACAGACAGACAGACAGACAGACAGACAGACAGACAGACAGACAGACAGACAGACAGACAGACAGACAGACAGACAGGTGAGACTAAAAAATGAAGAACTCGAGATCTCAGTCACACCATTGTCACAATATGATGACTGTTCTTGGAAACGAAGGCCACATTCTTTAGAACAAACTGTTCGGCCATCATCAATTCGTCTGTCTGTCTGTCTGTCTGTCTGTCTGTCTGTCTGTCTGTCTGTCTGTCTGTCTGTCTGACTGCCTGCCTCCTTCTCTTCTAGAAATAGCTACAGTAGATGACGATACACGACGCCTCAATCAGCCCCATCAGCTCCTGCTATCATCATCATCCATCTATCATTCATTCTGGTGGGTCCTCTCTCTCCCTCTCTCTCTCTCTCTCTCCCTCTCCCCCTTATCAGTGGCTGCCGCGCCGCCGCCACCGTCTCTCTCATTAGAACATTAATTGAAAAAGTGTAATTAATCCTGAGAGGTGCTGAGACTGGACTGTGTGGCCAGAGAGAGAGAGAGAGAGAGAGAGAGAGAGAGAGAGAGAGAGAGAGAGAGAGAGAGAGAGAGAGAGAGAGAGAGAGAGAGAGAGAGCAGTGGACAGAGTACTGTATAGCATAGTGCTGTACTGTAGGTGTGTTGTATTATGACCCAACACTGCCCCCTGTTGTTGAGTGCGTGTAAAGGCAGCGTGTACAGCTGTGTGCAGGCAGTGTACAGTTTTGGGTTTGTTCCGTAACAGAGAAAGGAGATGCTGCGATCTTTTCCCCGCTGCACCTCATTTATTAATGGCGACCTCTGACCTTTAAAAAGGGTCAAGCATATCATGACTTTGTTCAAAAATTAATGGAGGGTCTATTTCTATGAGTTTTTTTTAATGGATTTATTCTCTAAAATAGCCTCTACTGTACCTGCAGCTGCAGGTACAGCAGAGACTGTTGAAACGGACGAAAAAATTAAGTTAAAATTAGAAGTGTAATTTTTACAGATTTATTTCACTTTAATTGAATTATGCGCAACGTATAGCTAATAACTTCCAAGCTTTAAGTATAGTTCTATTCCCATCTGTGCATTTGTTTTAGGGATGATGGCACTTGTTTAATTTGTGATGGAAATAGAAGCGATTCCTCAAAAAAAAAAAAAAAAAAAAAAAAGAACTTACCAATGCACACGTTTCGTGGGGGTAACAGACACATTCGCATTAAAATCTAATTTATCATCAATTATAAAACTGTCCGTAGAGTGCCAGACAGCCGATGCATCTATTTTCTTTTGTCCTTTCTCTATTTTGTAAATTAAAAGAGCCACGGGTTGTTCTTCTTCTTCCATTAAACGTGTCAGCGTGATTTGTTAAATGTGATTGTAATATATTTAACCCCCCTTCACACACACCACCCCTTCCCCACGACAATGTCTTATTCGTTTTATAGCCTAGTATCTACGCAGTGAAATCCACAGTGTCGCTTCATTTAAACCTTTTGTCACTCAAGTCAGAGAGTGTACGAAAAAAAGAACCCAAAGGTTTGGTTCAATTTGTACTAGAGCGTCACAGTTCCACCGCTTTTCGGAAAATCAAGGGACCTAGGAAATAGGTTTTCCCATCGATGTTTCAAAATATATATACGGTATATAGGTGCTGTAAAGACCTGTAAGTCACCTCAGACAAAGCCAACTCAAGAACAAAACACGACAACTAACAATTATTGTCGGGGTCCAAACAATTGATCACATTTAATTTCCGTTTTATTTTCTCATATACAGATAACATCAAGTATTGTCCGTCACAGACATTGACCGATGTGCCAGTGCGTCCCTAAATTGTAGTTACACTTTTCTGTGCTTAATTAACACTTAAAAATGTGACACGTCCAATGCATGTGAAAATAACCCACTGACTGACTGTCATGCATGTAAAAATGTGCATCATATCAGATTTTATGTTCATTTTGTATACTTACTTTTAAATCTTATCTTATCTTTTCAATCTTACTTGTTTTCTTAATTGCATGTTCTACAGACATTTACTGACCAGACACCGTAATATATGCTATATTATCATATTATCGTTTTTAATTAGTTTTGTTTGTTTGGTCGGCCTGCCGCAATTCTTCTTTCTTGTTAAAATGTGGCAAGTTAAATAGGCACTAATACGCTGCACGCCAGCTTAAACATGATTCTTGGTAAGGTGCATTGATATAAGGTATTAAAAAATACACTAGTCATTCACTCAATATTTATTCAAAATGGTGTACAATTGTGCTTAATATATTTGCTTGTCTTTGTTCTTTTAAACTTCATGAAACTTGCTAAGAACCTTTTCAGCATAGGCCTGGGCCGTGGCTCAGTGGTCCAGGCACCATGGCTGGTAAACCGATTTTTGGGAAGTGTGCGGTGGGTTCGACTCCCGCTCATGACGCCCTTCACTGCATGTCATCTCCCCATTTACTGTCAACCTACTGTCTAATGCTAAAGTATATGTGTACAGTATATAAAGGCGAAAGTCACAAAAGAAAACAAATACATCTTGTTCCAGTATAGTCCACAAAAATATCAGACCTACAAGCTCATAGCTTGTACGTCTGATATATTTTTCAATAGCTAAAGTAATGCCAATGATGCTATAAAAATACTAAGTAATGCCAACTAATGCCAGTAATGCCAACTAACCAGTATAGTCCACAGGTCCAACTAATGCCAGTAATGCCAACTAACCAGTATAGTCTACAGGTTAGTCTCCACTGATGAGTTATGTTCTAGTTTAACAGCAGCACAATTATCAGTGTTGAACATAATCCCCCATAAAATAACTTTAGTAGAAAACAAGTACACGGTTTTCCCCAGTAGCAGCATGCACACGCGGGTCCCATATGGGTTCAATGCAGGTGGGCTGAACTGAGATGGGAAATATCAGTGGGATCTACAGTACGTGCAGAGCAGGGTCCCACCTGGGAGGACAGAGGGGTTGGGATGCCAGCAGAGAAGGAGAAGGAGAGGATCAGTTCTAGTGAGAAGGAAAAAGGAGGAGTGTGAGCTGATCAGCGTCGATTTTGTCAACTAAAACTATGACGACAAATGTTTAGCGACTACCTTCTTCACAGATATGATGATTAAATATTTGGACAATTAGTCATTGTAAAAGTAAAAGTTTTTATTTGTTTATGTAATTGTCAGTTACATAAACCGATAAAAACTAAAATATAAGGTCTGGGAGGGTCTAGTGGAGAAGGGATACCGTAGGAAATAAAAGATATACTGTATTAATTGAAGCTTGTTTGTGATCCAAAGTGGAAGTCTGGGGGGGGGGGACCCCCAGGGGTCCTTGAGGGAGTGCTGGGGGTTGTCAAGATAAATGATAGTTTGGAACCAAATGGACCCTTATGGGTGTGCAGCTCTGAGTTAAATTATCACTGCAAACCGGGGTCTCGGAGACAAAAAGGCCTCATTCAGGTCCTCGAGATGAAAATGTTTGAGAATCAACTGCAACTGGACTGTGAAAATCTTCTCCTACAAGCGTCCCTCGGCTATATTATATTACTTATATATTACAAATGGGGCAGGGGGGTGGTGTGTGTGTATGTGTGTGTGCGTGTGCGTGTGCGTGTGTGTGATTAAGGCTAGTGAGGCTAACGAGTGTCATTTTGGGGGCCCATAAAGAAAGAAATGGGGAACCACTGGTGTTAAGTGGAGAAGCAGTGAGAGCAGGTGGGTGTGGGTGGATACAGTACGTATTTAAACGGTGCGTATAGCTGTAGCTGCTGCCGCTGCATTGCACTGACCTTTGGGGGTGGACGATATTGTGTCTCATTTCAGGGGGCGAGGTGTGATCTTCACACCCGCTTGATCTCGCACACCTGACCTTTGTAAATTGGCTGTTAAGCATATCGCGAGTCAAACACACGCGCGACACGAGTTCACACGCATGCACACATGCTGTGCGCACAATGATTAACTTGCTATATATACACACGCTTTCAGAGTCGCAGGATTTTGCTGCCCATACAAAGTTAGAGGGGAATTCCACCCATTTTCAATGTTTTTCTGAGAGCGTACAAATGGAACCAAATGAACCCGCTCAGAAAAACATGGTGAAAATACATCTTGATGACATCATCAAGATGTTAGTGGTTAATATTTCAAGAGCTAAAGCTAATGCTAGCTAATGCTAGCACCAAAAGGGGTTCCCTCGTAGTGTTGCCAACTGCCAAAATCTAAAATGCACTAGTGGCACTTCTCGTCTACATTCTCTAGTTGTGTAGACTTGGGCTAATTCATGTGATGAATATTTTAACTCTTGAGAGCTTGACTTACATCTGGTTAACCAACTGTCCATCATCTAGCCTGGGGACCGCTGGTTGAAAACCTCTATCATAAAAATGGTGGAAAATGAGGCGCCTGTCAATCAAATTCGCCCCAACTCTCCAGCAAAAAAAAGCAGTAGATTTTCCACCAGGAGTTTTTCACAAATTTCGGCGCTAGTGGGGTCTAAAAAAAAAAGCTAAATATAGCGACAGATGTGCCAAGTTGGCAACACTGTTCCCTCATTCAGAGTTAATAAAAAATAACTCTGCCCTCAACATAAATGCAATCCGAGAACCACTCCACTCACTTCAGAAGATAAAACAAATAAAACAATAACAATAAGAATAAATAAATGCGTAGTTTCTGACAGGTCGACAGCCAACGTCACGCGGCCATAACGCTAAGTCCTCTGCGCACCTGTGCGAGTAATATGCAAGGCTGTCAAATAAATTCATAATAATAATGAAAAAGCATGGGGGGGGGGAGGAGAGGAAAAAGAAAAAACCCGGTCCATTGTGCAAGACCGCCCTCTCTTTTCTTTCTTTGCTTCTTTCTTTCTTTCTTTCTTTTCTTTCTTTCTTTCTGGGCTCGGTTAATGAGCGTCCGGCGCCTCTGAATGGCAGCCGGGGTGATTTTCCCATCAGACTGATGATGAGCACAGAATTAAAGCCCGCCACAGCACGGGGTCCGCAGCCCAGCGGAGCGGCAGCCATTACAGACAGAGAGAGAGAGGGAAACCAAGGAATGAAGGTCTGAATTAATTTGGCCCTGGCCAGGATTCTAATTAACAGCTCAATACAGACAGGCAGGCAGGCAGGCGGGGAGGCAGACAGACAATAGCTTCCGCGTTTATATTATTATATTTTAAAGGTGATATAGACAGCTTTTAATACCTAAAATTCAAACTGTATGTACATTCATATAGAGTATTTAGCATTTTTTCCCCTTCCATCAGCCACTATATAATTGTGCAGGAGTATTTTCCTGCGCTGCATTTGGGGTTTTCTTCGATCCATTTGATTGGGCCATAATGCCTTGGGCCCGCCCTCCTGCTAAGCCCCGCCTCATCCCTGCCAAGGGATGAACGTCAACATAAACATTGGAACAAAACCAAAATACAGGCAGAGGGATGTGTCTTCTAGCAATTATATAGTGGCTGATGGAGGGAAACAATGCAAAATGTAAAGAATATACATGTTTTAACTTAAGCTTAAAAGTTGTCTGCACCTGTAAGCTATCATACTGTGAAAGCACATACAAAAATGAATGTCTACACCACCACCAAAAGAAGAATGACTCGGTCGCTGCAAGCTCTCATCTATGAACAGCTATCTACAGCATCTATGGGTGCTGTTACATGCACCGAATCTATTCGGATCTATTCAGCTTGGATTTAGGGTGACCAGATACAACTGTTCATTTGAGGGACAGAAGAATTGCATGTGGGGAAATGTGCAAATCTTGAGGTCATATTTATGTGTGGAAATACCATATATTATTTCATTTGAACACTGACACCTGTTCAGTTGTCTTGGTAATGAGGGACTGTCCCACACAAAGAGGGACATCTGGTCACCTTACATGCACAAGTATTTATTCCGAACAGATTCTGTGCATGTAACAGCACCCGATGAACACACACAAAGGTGTCTTTCGGAGTATGGGTTTTATGCCGTTCAGACAGGGGCATGCAGTCTCCCATTGGGTTAGAGGCTGCCCAGAGTACAGACCAATCTCTCACCTTATACACTTTGTACTCTCATACAAGCATTTATTTTGGGGCTAAAAAATATGTTTTTTGACTTTTACTTGTACCTTTAGTCATTTAAATCCTTGTTTCTAAACAGACTAAGCCGTTTTCAACCATTTCAATACCAGGGCCCACTATTTATTCATTTTTTAATCATTGCAGATGTTAAAATAAACTCTTGAGAGTGCAAAATGAAACTATTTGGTTACCAAATCGCTCTCTATCATTTAGCTGCAATGGGGATCAACTAGAACCCTCTCAAGGACCACGAGTGGTTCCCGGACTACTGGCTGAAAACCGCTGGACTATTCCGTGCAAATATGTCTGTTTTATAGTGCATTTGTCTGCATGCGGCATACAAATGAGCGTGCGCGTGTCTATCCAATCCACGCTTCTGAAATGCAACCGAATAATTTCTGCATCTCATTTTACTTTTCTTTTTTATGCAATCCATGGACTTTTTGTCCATCTTACATCCGTCTCTCATCTATCCAGTGGCGTTCCTAAGCAAGTTTCTAGGCAAGATTTTCCCTGGAGCCAGGGAAAATCTCCTGTGACGTCATACCAGCAAAATGGCACCCCAAGGGATAAAATTATGGACTATTTTTTAAACTAAAGAACATATTAAATGTTCAATTCTAGTTATAGAGGACAAGTATAATGTATTTATCCATGTGAGGCTTATTAGCCTGGGATCCTTTTAAAGCATGTCTGGTGGTCGCCCCGGTGACCCCTCATGGCGCCCCAGGCAACTGCCTAGTCTGCCTAAAGGCAAAAACGCCCCTGCATCTATCTATAATTCCCACCTCTAATATCCATCCAAATCGTATTCCATCCCGGGCGGCGGTGCTTGTTGGAGTTGCTGTTTCCTTGCGGCGCGCCCTCCTCCTCCTCCTCCTCCTCCTCCTGCAACCTCTCTGCCCGGACGTTGTGGGGTCACCCGACGTGCCGCGCAGCAAACCCCCGCCGCGTCCCGCCGGTTCTGCAAAGCTGCGGGCTTACGGAGGACATTTTCCCTGGGATTAAAAGAGGATGATTTCATTAGCCTCTGCGGGTGTCAGGTTTCATTCCAGGGATTATATCGTGCAGATTAGAGGAGGCCGGGGCTATTCCACCGGCATCTCATTAATATCTAAATAGCAATAAAAAAATGTAATTTGGGTTGCAGGGGAAAAAGGGCTCGTATTTTGTGATTACTAAGCAAATGTATGCTTTTCGCTCTTTTTTTTCCGTTAAGACCCCTGCAAATTGGGCCGCCGTCGAAACACTAGTCCTCTCATGTCCGTGGGGTTTAAACACACACACACACGGGCCCCCGGGGGCGGGGTCGAGTCGTGCACCAGAGGAAAGCGACACGGAGCAAGGTCGTCTACACCGCTTTTCAACGACTTTTGTGTCGCTTTCTTAGCCCCTCGAACAGAACCAGTCACCATTTTTGCGAAATTAACATGTAAATTCTTCGGAGGTCCGGCGATAACCACGGCCGGTGTGAGCGGACGGGCGGTGGGGAGGGGGACGACTAAAAACAGACATGGTTTCTGTCTCGCTCCCCGTGGCCTCATGGGGCGAGAGAGGAAAGAGGAGGAGGAGAGAGCGTCGCGTCATGGGCGTGCCGAGAACTGAGCGTTTCTCACACACTCTCACACACCAATGTACAAACCCGCAAAATGTCTGCGTTACAGCAGCGCCTTGTGGGCTTATAGCTCTGAAGTATAACTCTATGGTTCAAGGCCTGCCTTGGGGTGGAGTTTAGCCACTGTCCAATGCCAGTCCAAATAGTTTAGCGACTGTTGTTATGCAGGTCAAGCTCTCCTGGTCAAGCTTTAAGTCTTCTAACGTGCCTATTGGACAAGGACGGATTGGGGAGAGACTTAGTGAAGGGCTAATACACTTTGTTACAGGGATCCACAGCAGTAGCAAATATTTGAGTAGATTTTTTTTTTTATTCAGACTTTGTGGTACGGTATGCCATTTAATCTTAGTAAGTAACGCCACACCTGATTGGTCCTTGTAACCAAGGAAAATTCAGGGAATGGCTTATGTGAAAATATTCCAGTCATAATGGACATCAAATTTAAGATGGTTTTAATGAAAGTTAAGTTACCTAGTATACAGGTACCTTTACATTGCTATCAGTGTTGGCCTAGAATTTCTGGCCATAATGATTTGGACACTTGTAGCGTTCTTCAAAGTTGCCGGCTCCAGCATCTGAGTAAAATCTGTGCCAAATCTGCCTTTAGATGCAATTGCTGCAAAAATATCCCACTATGCGTAAGGTTTTCAAATATCATAGGAAAAAGTACGATATTTAGATCTGATATACAGCATTGCATTTTAAGAATCAGAAATGCTGATTGATTTGGAGGGGGGTCTTTTTTTTCAGACCCCCCTAGCGCCAAAATTAGTGGAAAAAACTCCTGGTGGAAAATCTAGTGATTTTTTGCTGATGAGTTGGAGTGAAATTGGTTGACAGAAGCCAGAGATAGAACCCTCGTTTTTCACCATTTTTTCCTCCTATGATAGTCGTCCTTCCTTCCTAGAAAGGACCATAGGCAACCTAATGGACCCTTATAGATCTGTAACTTTTGAGATCTCTCAAGAGTTAAATTATATTTAAACATTCTGAATTACCTAATTGTCAAGAATCTAAACATTTAGGAAATGTAGAAGAATTTCTATTTTGACCAACATTTTGCCAGTTACAGTATCTCTCCTAAATTAGTCCGAGAGACTAAACTCAACATCAAATGGTAGTCCATGGCTAAATTGCAGAATAAATAGCGGTCCCTGGTATGAAAATGGTTGAAATGCCACTGCTGTAGTGCATTCTAGTGCATTTTGGAAGTGCCACTTGTGCATTTTTTGGACTTTGGCAGTTGGCAGCACTGCTCAATACAAACACTGTTAACTGTGAGTGCGCCGACAACATAAAGCTATACTTCTACTCAATCTACTCAAATAAAGTATACAAATATCCCCCTGAAACATTGTACTCGAGTACTACACCACCGCCTCTCTCTCTCTCTCTCTACTGGCCCGGGAGGGAGCGGAGCAAACCGTCGGTGTCTGTGTTGTGGGCCCCCATGGGGGGGTGGCGGGGGGGTCTATCTGTCAGTCAGTCATGGAGGGACCCCTCAGCACGCTGATGAAATATGGACAGCAGAGTGCAAGGTGGGCGCAAGGGGAGCCCGGCGAATTAATGAGCCAATTTCTCAGATAATAAGATTGGTGGATATGCTAATATTTCTACCTTAAGGAGATAATTATGATGTAGAGAAGATAGAATATTTTATCTTAAAGCGACAGTAGTGTGTGCACTCTGGCCGGTCCCAAACCTACAGTATCTCCTGTCTTCTTCATTTTTTCCCTCTTCTACTCCTTCTACTCCTTCTTCTTCTTCTTCTCCTCCTCCTCTTCTTCACAGGGGACGGGTTGGGTCGGGGACGGGGCCTGCGGTGGAAGATGGTGCCGGCGAGCGGGGAGTTGATGTTCGTTTTTCTGCGTTGCGAGCTGCGGGGACAGAAAACAATGCCAGCCTTGATGTTCTCCCTGTATCTGTGTGTGTGTGTGTGTGTGTGTGTGTGGTGTGTGTGTGTGTGTGTGTGTGTGTGTGTGTGTGTGTGTGTGTGTGTGTGTGTGTGTGTGTGTGTGTTATTGTTTTGAGGAGGGGGGTGGGGGGGGTAAGCCTTTGATCAAGCCGAGACTTTGACACGAGCGAACGGTGGAATCGGGGGACTTTTCTTCTTCCAAGCAGCCTTCATAAATATTTATCTCGTTACTCTAGGCTACAAATCACAGAAGAAAGGGGATTAAGGAGAGAAGACATCAATTGATCTTTATTGTTAATTGACCCAAAAGTATAAAAACAGCGTTAAGAAAGCCCGAACGAACGACAACAAAAACAACGACGATGATCCCCCCCTTGTCACTGTTTGGCGTCTATCGTCCCTGGTTAAGTGTGTTATGTGTTTCGCTCGCTCCTTCAACTCCTACCAACTTTCTCCCAATCCCCTAGGCTCCAGTAATCATAATAATAATAATAACTTGCTCCATATCATTGTGTTTTTTTCGTGCGTGTTTAACTTTCTCATCGACACAAATTCCCCAAATGGAGCGGGACACACATGTCGGTGTCACCTTGATGTCTAATAACCAGAGGTTAAATGATATGTAAAAGAAGGGAGGGAGTAAAAAAAAAAGTGTTATTGAAATGTAGGCCTTGTGATTACGGCTGATTCTCTGGGGTTCGTTCTAAACAGCTTGCGGGGGCTGCAGAGAGAGAGAGAGAGAGACAGAGAGAGAGACCTTCTGGGTTAACAGTTTAATTCGAGGGTCTTGTATATTCATATGAGGCTCTGCTGTGGTCCAGCCCTCCACCCCCTGCCTCTCTCCCTCTCTAACACTCTCTCACTCTCTCTCTCTGCCCCCCCCCCCCCTTGTGCAACCACTTTAATTAAACCATAACAAGCTCCATCATGTAATTAAGAGCTCAGCTGGACCAGAAAACAACGGACCCATTAGGCTCTCTCTCTCTGTCTCTCTCTCTCTCTCTCTCTCTCTCTCTCTCTCTCTCTCTCTCGGCTCAAAGCCGTGACGCAGTAATCGCGTTCTACGTCACTTCCACTTTCACTCGCGCCATCCCTGGGTCGCGTCGTTGTTGGGATTCATCTTTGATCAGAACTGTGTTCCACAAATAGAAAAACCTAACCTGATTCCTAAACAAAAACTCAGTGAAACTATCTAAATCTAACTTTAATCCTAAATTTAACCTCAGTGAATCTCTATAAACCTAACCTAAAATTAACACATTTTTGTTACGCACTAAACACCTTAGGCCTAAACTTCTTTGCCTATTTTCACTGTTTTGAAAAACATTTTTGACTAGTTCAACCATTCATACCGCAATGACACACTGTGAGTTTGTAGACTGGCCTTATTAACTATTCAAAAAAGTTTTGGGGTAAGGGGTTTGGTGTGTGACAAAAATCCTAAAACCTAAAAGTAACCCTTTATGACCAAACATAGCCAAATCTCAAACGTAACCTCAGAGAAACTACAGTACAGTATGTCTATAAGCCAAACCTCATTAATAAACATGTAATGAGGTTCATATCACCCTGATACCCTGAGTTATACTTGATAATCTCTCAATAACAACACAGCAAAATAACAGATAATCTACATCAAGCCGTCATAAAAAACTGAAGCTTGAAGCTTGGAGATATGACACACATAACATCACCGCTGCACCAACTTCTTGCATTTATTGCACGAGAGTTCTAGTCTACACAAAACACATTTTGAAAAAAAAAAAAAAAAAGAAAAGTGAAAGCAAAGGTAAAGGAAATGACGAAAGAACAGCAGAGGGGGAAAAAAAAACAAAACAACCCAAAAAAAACCTTTAGTTTCACCACCTCAGGGTTTTTCTCCAACCGCCCCAAGGGGTACCCTATATAAACACACACACACACACACACACACACACACACACACACACACACACACACACACACACACACACACACACACACACACACACACACACACACACACACACACACACACACACACAGAGACGTCTCAGCAGCAGCGGCTGTATATCTATGACAGGTATCCCCACAGGTGTTTTCTAAGTAACATTTTGCGCTCTTTGTTGCTAACGGGTGCAAAAGCGAGAGTGACAGCAGCGATGGCCTCTTTTCTCACGTGGCACTGCACACACACACGCGCACACACACACCCCCACACACACACACACACACACACACAGCGCATGCCTTTGCTCTGGGCCTCAGGTTGTCGTCTAATAGAATTCATGTATATTTAAGCATCCTTGCATGCTATTATGTTACCATAAACTGCTCGCTTTATCCATGGCAGCACCTGGGCGAGCGAGCGAGCGAGCGAGCGTGTGACCGAGCGAGGCCAATCTCTCTCTCCCCCAACACACCCACACACGTAACACGCACGCACGCCCTTTCCAAATCAAATTTATTTAGTTTGGAGGCGCGCATCCCCTTTTCAAGGAGCCACTCGTGCGGGCGGCGGCGGTGTAAAGCTATCATGTTACGGGCTGTGATCTGAATAAGTGCCGCAAATGTAATGTAATGTCATTCGTTTCGTATTCAGAGCAATGTGTGTTCCCCCCCCTCCTCCTCTCTATCAGTAAATTGTCAATTGGTTTAGAAATGCCTCCACACCGCATGCATGGAGGGGGGGGGGGGGCATACACACACACATACCCACACACACAGCCTGGCGGCGACATTACAATGCAAACAAGGTTAGTTTTCAAACAGCTGATTTGAATAAAGCCCCGTCGACGGCGGGGAAACATATTATCGGCCCTGGAGAAGAAGGCTGTCTGCATCCGATGTCCTTTGTATCGACATAAGATTGGCGAGCTAGCCAGGAGGAGGGGGGAGTTTGGGTCAGGTTGGAGGGAGGGAGGGAGGATCGGGAAGGGGTCTCTTGCGAGCGGGGCCTACGTGGCGGGGGGTGAGGTGGTTGGTTGGGGGGGTGATAGCCGGGGCCCCGATAGCGCTATATAGCACCCCACCGGAGGAATACGGGCAGTTAATTTGAATGTGGCACCTCCAGCCAACCAGCCCGATGATTATTATCATCGGCAAATCAAGAGAGAGAAAAATATAAATGAGAAGAGGGGGCGCCTCTCCTCCTCTCCCCTAAAAATAGCAACCCGTTTTGAGTCCTTTTGTGTGTGCCCGTACACCAGGTAGCGATAGGGGGGAGGGAGGGGAGGGGAGGGGGGCCCAGTGGGTGGGTGGATGGGTGGTGGTGGTGGCGGGGGGGGTACTCTACCTCATTATCCTGGGGTGGGGAGGAGGGGGGGCTACAGAGAGAGAGAGAGCTGGTGAGAGCTGCTAGGGGATCGGGGAAAAAGGAATTGCATTAAGCCATTTTTGGCAGGAAGAACGTGTTTAAGTGTTATTAGCATTACTTAGCATCATTAGCATTACTTAGCATTATTAACAATACTTAGCATTAGCATTATTTAGCATTATTAACATTATTTAGCATTATTAGCATTACTTATTTTATTTACCATTACTAGCATTATTAAAAATATTTAGCATTATTAGCATTACGTACTTAGCATTGTTAACATGGATTAGCATTATTATCATTAGGCTACTTAATTAGCTACATAATTGGCATTACTTACTTGGCATTATTAGCATGAGTTAGAATTATTAGCATTATCAACAATAATTAGCATTAGCATCACTTCGCATTACTCAGAATTGGCTATTTGCTATGCATTGGCTATTGAAAAATGTCAGATCTATAAGCTCAAAGCACGGCACTCGGTGGCGCGCTTTGAGCTTATAGATCTGATATTTTTGAAAAATGGTGAAAATGTGAATCATTCTTTCACCGTTTTTTCATTTGAATCATTTTTTCACCTCAGAAAGGATTAATGTGACCACACTTTTTTTCGTCTCATCCTCGTCTCGCCTAACTCTCCCTCTCTCTCTCTGTGACTCTCTCTCGGCCCCGGTGCAGTAATTTGAGCGCCAGTGGGAGGTAATTCAGCCTCATAGCCCGGCCGCTGTCACCAGCCCCAGGGGGGGAACGCCAAAAGAAGGAGTTTGAACTAGTGCCGGTGCTTGAGACCTTTTTTTTTTTACTCCGTCTCCCCTCCATCTCCCCCCTCTCTCTACTTCCTTTCTATATAATATGTCTTTATAAGCGCCCCATGTGCTCTGTTCTTCGTTTGGGGTGCGACCTGCAGTAATCTGTCACCCTAAATCACTACTATCCTTTTCGTACGTCATTGTTCTGCGCACTTCTTCCCTATCTCGTCGTAGCTCTTCTTTGGTCTCGCAGTCCGTCTGTAAAACTATAGTTGGGTCTATGTTTTTGAGTGGTGTACTGTACAACCACTCCAAAACCTGGCTTTGTGCCTAAAGCATCACTTTAATTGTAAAAGTAAACTATTTTGAAAATAGTCTGAACACATCGACATTGTATACTCACATGTTTGACAGTATAACATTTGGCTTAAGCGGACAAGAGGAATGTTTTCGTTTGAGTAAAAAGCAACTTGTATAACTGAGGCCGTTGAAACGCCGCCTTAAAAAATGTAGTCTTTTGGAGTGGAAGTGTCACAATTAAAGGAGACCCAGACAACCAGGTACGCCAGGCAGAAATCTGTGTGTGTGTGTGTGTGTGTGTGTGTGTGTGTGTGTGTGTGTGTGTGTGGTGTGTGTGTGTGTGTGTGTGTGTGTGTGTGTGTGTGTGTGTGTGTGGTGTGTGTGTGTGTGCGTCCTTGTCTGTCTGTCTGTCTGTCTGTCTGTCTGCCTGCCTGCCTGTCTGTCTGTCTGTCTGTTTGTCTGTCTGTCTGTCTGTGGTTGCGGTTGTTTTCAGACCACACGACAACTCTGAGGTATATTAATGACAGGCCTATAGTAAAATGTTGAAAATGTGGAAGGGAAAAGTATATATCTACACAGATTAGTCTATTGCCTGGGGGTGGAGACCTCACATGTCCAAAACTTTAACTTTTCAGGATTCAGATTAAAATATGACAACATCTAAAATTTGACCCACAGCTAATCTCTCCCTCCCTCCATGGTGAGTCATCTACCACTAGAGGGCGCTATCGAGGTAATGATTCATGCCGCTGCAGGCTTCTCTCCCAGGAGAAATTAACAGACTTTTTTTTTTTAATCGTACCCACGTCTCCAATTCATTACACAACCCTGTGCACATGCATGTGTGCACGTACACGCACACACAGCCACATGCACACACATACACACACACTTCTCAGAATATCTCACCTCTGTCTTTGGGAGTCAAACGACACTTAACATCCCTGCCAGTCACACACCAACCTCAGAGGAGAGATGAAGGAGATGGGCGAGAGAGAGAGAGAGAGAGAGAGAGAGAGAGAGAGAGAGAGAGAGAGAGAGAGAGAGAGAGAGAGAGAGAGAGAGAGAGAGAGAGAGAGAGAGAGAGGGGCACCTGATCCACAGCTCTCATCATCTCTCATCATTTCCCCACACTATTAGCATGCTCCTCCACTTAAGTTCTGCTGCCGTCTCCATCTTCTGTCCTTATCCACCTGTCTCCTCCATAAATGGCTTCCCTCTCACTGTCTCATTGTCCTGTAAAGTCCCTATCCTGCTATTACTCTCCCTCTCTCTCTATTTCACGATTCATATTCAAATGACAGCAAAACTATAAGCTTTGTGAGCTTGAAGGTCTTTCAATGCCTATTTGTCACACTGTAGTGTGATCAATTAAACAGTAAAGACATTAATCTATGGGGGGGAAAACACAAAAACGAATTTGGGATAATAGGTCGCACGCGCGCACGCGCGCACGCACGCACGCACGCACGCACGCACGCGCGCGCACGCACGCGCACACACACGCGCACGCGCACACACACACACACACACACACACACACACACCACACACACCACACACACACACACACACACACACACACACACACACACACACACACACACACACACACACACACACACACACACACGCGCATACACACATCATCATCATCATCATCATACTTTAATTAAGCTCATATATCAGTATAACCCCTGAAATGACCCCAGTCTAGACCCTCTTTCAAACCCCTATTCATGTATGTTGTGTGTGTGCACGGATGTGTACGCGTGCAATGTGAGTGTTACAGTCAAAGTTACGACGCCGTTTGATGACATCATCACAGAGAGACGGCGTTGTGAAATCGGGGTGGAAATTGTGTAACTGAATGTTTTAGGGGCCAGTTGTGTGTGTGTGTGTGTGTGTGTGTGTGTGTGTGTGTGTGTGTGTGGTGTGTGTGTGTGTGTGGTGTGTGTGTGTGTGTGTGTGTGTGTGTGAAATAAATAGTATATTTGTATTATGTCTTTCTGTTGCCACGAACACTAATGCCGCTGTTGTTGTTGTTGTTGACAATAAGTGAGACTGACTAAGCAACTAACTATCTTATGTTCGCACCACTGGTTCTCTTGAGAGGGTTCCAGGGGGTCCCCAGCTAAATGACGTTATGGCTCAAATGCATGAATATAATAATGAACCTTGGTGTGAACAGGGTTGAAAGCCACTGCGTCAGATGACAATCTGTTGTCGTTCACGTGAATCCATGGATGTCTCTTAATGGTTGTCTCTTCTGGCATCACTCTCTCTTCCTCGTCTCTCTCTTCCTCGCCTGTCCTGCAAATTGTGCTGTGCTGTTGGATAAAAGCAATCCATGTAATGAAGAGAGAGAGAAAGACAGAGAGAGAGAGAGGAGAGAGAGAGAGAGAGAGAGAGAGAGAGAAGAGAGAGAGAGAGACAGAGAGAGAGAGAGATTAATACAAAAAAGTGCTCTATTGCTTTAAGTAAAGTTATTAAAATATCAGGGCATTATTTTCCTGCTGTTGTCCACATAATTCGTAAATTACGGAGTGTTTTCATAATTAATTTCCTGACCCCCGGGGCCACAGAATTAATTCAGCATAGTGATGATTATGATGCTGCTGACGAAATTGAATTTATATGAGAAAACACAGAAATGGCGTGTTTAAAGTTTCGACGGGGCAGCATTGTGCCCGTCACCGCGCTGCACTGCAGTGTGTGTGTGTGTGTGTGTGGTGTGTGTGTGTGTGTGTGTGTGTGTGTGTGTGTGTGTGTGTGTGTGTGTGAGTGTGTGTGTGTGCGTGTTCGTTAAGGGAGATATCATTCCGCCCGAGGAATTAAACTCAGTCATTTTATTAAGATTATTATTTTTTTAATTTTACATTAGGTCGTAGGCTACTTAAATCAGATCACACACTGGACACACAATAATTAAAACAACAGTAAGACGCCTGAGGGTGAGAAGGGCGTGCATGCGAGAGAGAGCAAGTGCAAAAAATTGCAGTGGCATACGCTTATCCAAACCTAAACCAAACTCTACCCTAACATAACCTTAACCAAACCCTTACCCTAACAGTACGTTTTAATGGCGGGCGAAGGCGGGCGATGGACAAGAAACGTTGGCCGATATGAGCGACGCCGACGGTCATTACCGTAAATTCTCGCTTAGAATGGCATGCAAAATGAGTATCGTAAAGGACGGTGCTGTGGTGCACTGAAAAAAAAAGTCGCCCGTTCTGCTGCTGTCGCCCGAATCGGTGGCTCCAATAGAGAAAGAATGGACGTCGCTTTATCATCGCCTGCCGCCCCCCACCGTTAAAACGTAGGGTTACTCCCCCCATAGTATGCTGGGTGACAGCAGACTGCTATGGGCAACTGCCTGCATTTTGGCAGGCATGGGGCGTAAGTTTTACATTTTTGGGGCTGTTAGGAAAACATGTACGTTGTATTTGCCAGATGCATTTTAGACCTAAATACATCAGCGTCTTTTAGAAGAAAACGCAAACTGATCTTGTGAGACTGAGTTTTTTAACCAAATTGCTTAAACCAAATTGTAAAGGATTTAAACATGTATTCATAATAGACCCACAGTACATGCAATTATGCTGGATGCAAGACTTCGGAATCCCAAAAGCTTTCTGAAATGTTTCTGTGACTTGGTGCTCATCCTTTTTCACATCAAGGACCAGCAGAATTATCTGTATTTGGCGTCCATCTGAAAATGGATCTTCCATGACACCTCCTCCCCAGTAGCAAAGATTTGAGTTAAAAGCATTAGATCTGAGAATATACAGTATATTCAAAGCTTTGTGCCACATTTTCACAATTTAAAAAAAGGCTGATCTACAAGCTCAAATTTTGGCAGTTGGTGCTGCATTATGAGCTTGTAGATGTGGGTTAGAATCCCAGCCTTTGTGATGACACTCATACTGAGTGGCAAAACCGCATGCGACTATCCTGGGCAATCTATCTTTTAAAATATGCAATGTAAAATTTCAGAGATTCTGAGATGGATGGAGTGGCCTAGGGAGGTCAGAGTGGCCGCTTTTGAACCGGAAAGATCTCTGGTTCCTCCTGGCCAAAGGACGAAGGTTTCATTTACAATCCTTAATGTGTGTCAGTCGGTTCCATTTGAGGACAACGAGTGGAATAATCTCTCATCTACACCATTTTCTGTTTCTTTGTGTATGAACTGTCCCACTTTGGTCACACCACAGCGTCACAAAAAAGCATCAAAATTACCACAAGCTCATAATGCCGTGAAAGTCACTTCTTTTGAGCTTGTGTAGATCTGCCATCTGCTTTTGGATATCGGAATCCTGGAATGTAACTAATGGTCACATGAGGTTTCCAACCAACAGAGACTAACGAGATACGCCTTCACTGCATGAGGAGCACGCACGGCACGCACGCACGCACGCACGCACGCACGCACGCACACGCACACGCACACGCACACCACACACACACACACCACCACACACACACACACACACACACACACACACACACACACACACGTTTGAACTCCCCAAATTCCTCCTCCTCCTCCGCTGTCGTCTCGAAGAAGAGAAAGAGTGGATAAATATTCCTGAAAGCCAAGGTGTACCAGCTGACAGCACGGCTCTGGTGATTAAGCCTTCTCATTGGTTAATTAGCCCCCGCAGCAGCTGTGGAACAAACAAGGAGAGGGCGCTCACCGCGCCGACGATCAAAGAGAGAGAGAGAGAGCAGGCTGTCAGCAGCGGGGCTCAAACACACGGGCACCTGTGGGACTGCCGGCTCTCACACACACACACACACACACGCACGCACACGCACACGCACACACCACACACACACACACACACACACACACACACACCACACACACACACACACACACTCAGCACGAATGCATACGCTCATACCTGTGGGACTCTCTCACACGAGCAGCGGTGCACCTGTGAGACCTGCATGCGTCTCGAGTTCCACCTCCACACACACACACACACTTGCAGGCACTGTTTCTAATCGCCTTATCAACAATGAAACGAGGGCAAGAGGATGAGGAGGAGGAAGAAGAGCTGTTTGTTCTCCCAGCGCGTTTTCATCTCCCCGTGAGACGCGCTCCATGTTGGAGAGCGATAAAACTGCTGAGGGTGTAGCATATGATACAGCCTATGCTGCTGCTGCATCGGGAAGTCAGTGCCAGGACACTGTGTGTGTGTGTGTGTTGTGTGTGTGTGTGTGTGTGTGTGTGTGTGTGTGTGTGTCTGTGTGTGTGTGTGTGTGTGTGTGTGTCTGTGTGTCTGTATGTGTGTGTCCGAGTTTCATTTGAGGACATGGACTTGTTGTATAGAACAAGTGTCCTTAAACTTCTAATCTTCATATTTATTTTGTAAATTAACATCCTAGTCAATCGTCAAGCTCAAAATGCGCAGCGTAACAACACATTTGCACAAAGCTCAAATCCCACCAGTTACAATTGACTGTAATATCTATATATTTTTTAAGTTCATGAGGATATTCAATTTCCAAAAACATCAGGTTTCCTGTATACCTTCAGAAGATCAGATAAATGTACACATCTTCCACACAGTGTCTTTGGGATGGATGAAGTTGCCCCAAGTTACAGCATTCCCTGTAGGCCTATGTGTAGAAACCGCATGGCTGTGTTCATTGGATATACTATCTATGTATGGGGTGGAGAAGATTCTGTATAGACAACAAAAACTCACAGCAACATGACAAATGAATTTGTAAATTTGAGGCCTATCAAAACCTAGATTACACTCAAAAGAATATCCCTGCTACCACCCTTGGATAATTTAGGTATTATTTGTATCTTGAAGTACCACTTCAGAATATACAATATTTGGCTTTCCAAATAACACCACCATAATAACTACTGTAAAAAAAACAGGAAGCCATTGGCATAGGCGTGCATACATAGACGTCAAGGGGGGTTTGAGCACCCCCTAGTGGCCCTCTCTGGACCAACATGCCCTTTTTAAAAGAGCAAAAAGATGCTGAAATGCTGTTTTCTATGCGTTTTTAACCCCCCAAAACTCAATTTTCCGCCGTGCCCTCCTGGTTACATTTGAGCACCTGCCCTTGAAACTCTCTGTGCACGCCACTGGCCATTGGAGAATGTACCTTCCCTCATAAGACAGTAATGCTGACAAAAGCTTGTCTATAAACACTATTGAACACTAAAGATACCAAAGATAGTTCTAATGTGATAAATCCATTCTCAAGTGTTCCATTAAGGTGTGCTGTCATGCTCATTTCAGTACGTCTGGATAGCCTATTGTGTATTTTCTCCTTTTTTGGGGGGAGATACCTCTGTGTACCGCGATAAGGGGTGATTCAAGTACCAGCAGTGGTACAAGTACCAGTGGTTGAGAACCTCTGTGTCACTTTAAAGAAAACAGGCAGAGGTTGTCTTCTTCCACCCACCATCACCCCCTCTCTCCCTCTCCCTCTCTCTCTCTCTATCTCTCTCTCTCTCTCTGGGGGTTTGTCACTTGGCTGGAGATGCTACGGCCTGCTCAGGTTTGTCTGTTCATTCAAGCCCTGTTGCTCTCGACTTAGAAGTGGTGTGTGTGTGTTGTGTGTGTGTGTGTGTGTGTGTGTGTGTGTGTGTGGTGTGTGTGTGTGTGTGTGTTGTGTGTGTGTGTGTGTGTTTGAAACGGCGCGGCACTCCGGCAGCAGGGCCAGTAGAGTGTTTTTTTGCGTTCCCAGAGGAGAGCTTTGGTAGAAAAGAAAAGAACTTCTCTGGGTATATAGTACAAAAACAAGGGGCTTGTTCTTTATTCTGCAGTCAGCAGTGCTCAGCACTTGGCTGAAGATGTTGCGGGTGGAGAGGGGTCAAGAGAGAGAGAGAGAGAGAGAGAGAGAGAGAGAGAGAGAGAGAGAGAGAGAGAGAGAGAGAGAGAGAGAGAGAGAGAGAGAGCAGTGTTGCCAACTTTGTGGCGCATTTGTCGCTATATTTAGCTTTTTTTCCAGACCCCCTAGCGCCAAACTCCTGGCGGAAAATCTGGTGCTTTTTTGCTGGTGATTTGGGGCGAAATTGTTTGACAGGCGCCAAGATAAAACCCTCGTTTTTCACCATTTTTCCCCCTATGATATAGAGTCCTCCTTCCTTCCTAGAAAGAAGCATTGGTAACCAAATAGACCCTTTTAGATCTGTAACTCTTGAGATTGTAATCCGTTTGGTTTCATTTTGCGCTCAAGAGTTAAATCATATCTGAATTACCTAATTTTCAAGCATCTGCACATTTAGAAAATGTAGAAGAATTGCTGTTATGACCAACATTTTGTCAGTTATTTCTCCTAAATTAGGCTGAGAGCTAATCTCAACATCACACGGTAGTCCTCTGTGGCTAAATTGCAGAATATAAATAATGGGCCCTGGTATGAAAATGGTTGAAAACCCACTGCTCTAGCACATTCTAGTGCATTCCGGAAGTGCCACTGGTGCATTTTGGATTTTGGCAGTTGGCAACACTGAGAGAGAGAGAGAGAGAGAGAGAGAGAGAGAGAGAAGAGAGAGAGAGAGAGAGAGAGAGAGAGAGAGAGAGAGAGAGAGAGAGAGAGAGAACCCCCCTACCCACCCATGGGGGAGGCTGAACGCCTGCCTGGCAGCCTGCGAGGCGAGGAGGGGGTGTATACGGGGGAGGATTTGTGCCGTCCTCAATCACTGGATGAACAGGAGTCTTGTTCCCAGTCCCCCCGCAACCTGCAGCTCAACCTAACACCCCACTCCCCTCCCAAGCCCCTTCCTCCATGCAGTTTGCCGCATTTGGCAACAATCTATCTCTCCCATCTCTCCCCTGTCTTCAAGCAGACTCCAGGATAGGATAGGATAGGGCCAATGTACTGTAGCAGTGAGCCGTGCTGTTCTGAGCTTCCACTGAAAACTTCCAAGTGAAGTACTGAAGTACAAGTCAGTTACTAGTACCCATCTTTTGGTAAACAACTCTGGAGGGGCAGCAGTATAGTTGTAGGATTAGAATTTATCATTTTAATCCCAATAGAAAAAAATCAGTGATGGTGGCAGTAACTACACAAACATACGGAAGTTAGGGTTAACTTGCAAGAAGATGCGTTGTGACATTAAGATGAAAGTGAAATCACTTCATGATTATCTAGGACGTAAAGGCCTCTCACTCAATTATCAGAAGGAAAAGCACCTTTTTTTATCTTTATTGATTCCAGTTGGATTAAAGAACTTGTCTTAAGGGAGCTATTTAAAGGTACATTTACCTTCGTCTCAATGTCTATAGCACTGAAAGAGTTAAGTAAGGTCAATCAATCAATCAATCGCTTACATGTATATCCTAGCATGCATGGCCAGACAAATATCACTGTGTATTAGTCTGGGACAAAGGTGTGGACAGATTTAATTCCAACAGGTGTTTACAGACACAATAGAACTGCACTAGAACTTGCGCATTGTGCCCAAGTAGGCCATCTAAACACCTATGATCTTCCACCAGTCTCTCTGTAAAAGGACCCATACCCACCCTGCCCATGCTGACCATCCAACCCACATACCGACCGCAGCACTTGCGCAAGTAAAGATCATGACTTTGAATTCGGGATGTCCCAATGCCACTTTTTTCATTTCTGATACAATCCCGATACCACAATTTCTGTGTTAGCCGATATCGATGCCAAATACAGATACCAGAGAAGAATATATACAATAATATGAAAGAAAAAAGATCTTATATGAACTCCACCAACAGGGAATAGCAGATTCCTTACTGAATTGTGAACTTTGTCAAACTCCACATGGCCGATGCCATACTTTTTCTGATACTGATAAAGTATGAGGACATCCCTACTTTGAATAGTGAGGTCCCCAGGTATATTGTGGCAGAGATTTGGCTGGTTTGTACAGGATTTTTAAGTGTACAAGCTACTGCGTGGTTGTGAATTCCGTTACGGGGGTGGACTTCTCACACACGCACACACACACACACACACACACACACACACACACACACACATGCACACGCACACGCACACACACACCAGGGGCGGATGTAACATGTCCCATTTGGGGGCAAAAGAACATGTTGGAGGGGCAAGAGAAAATTGGAGGGGCAAGAGCGGCTTCATCGCCCGTGTCGCTTCGCGCCACGGGCGATGAAGCCGCACCCATACCATTTTCGGTTACAGGACTTTTATTAGTCAAGTAAAGCATCAAAAAATAACATCAGTTGTTGTTGAAGTTGCAACAGACACGCAGCATGCATAAAGCTAAAGGTCTGACTCAGAGAGTTTTCTGTTTTCAATGATGAAATGCTGTTGGTTTAGTGGTGCCAAAATTGTAGTTAGTTAGTTAGTAGCAGTAGTAGTGTTTCAAATCATTTTAAATATAAGCACTTTAATTTGAAATATCTTGGGTTGTTTTGCATGGCATCGTGTTTGAGGGGGGGCAGACTGGGTATTTAGGGGGGTCATTGCCCCCCCTTGCCCATGCCTAGATCTGCCTCTGACACACACACACACACACACACACACACACACACACACACACACACACACACACACACACACACACACACACACACACACACACACACACACACACACACACACACACACACACACACACACACACACACACACACACACACACACACACAGGGCATCCGTCAAAGCCGGCCGTCAGCGTGAGGAGGCTATACAGCTATACGGCGCCCGGTGCTCATCATATCCGGGAGCCCGTAACGGAACGTCCAGCACTAAAGAGCAGTAATGGTTCTAATTCCAATAAAGGAGTAGAATCCAAGGTCAGCAGCGGTGAACTTCCTCTCCCCCCCATCAAGACGGACCACAAAGAAACCGACGGAGGAAAGAGAGAGGGAGAGAGAGAGAGAGAGAGGGTGCATAATATCCTCACAGCTATTTTTACCCTCAAATTAAAATCTATGACATGTTGAAATGACTGCAGTGTGCAGAGAGGGGTATTCAAAGCACACACTAATGACGCTTATTAATGGCGTGAATGAAGTCTTGACAGGTCGTGTGTCATTCTGCCGGCAATGCTCTGCTGGCATAATGGCTAATGTAAGTGGGGATAATTATATATATTATACCCTGTCTTATGGTATTTTGGCAGGCCTGGGAGAAGTGTGAGGCGGCTAGAGAGAGAGAGAGAGAGGAAGAAGAAGAAGAAGTGTGCGGGCAGCCCCTCGCTCCCCTTTCCCCGAGACAAGAGGTGTGTGTGTGTGTGTGTGTGTGTGTGTGTGTGTGTGTGTGTGTGTGTGGTGTGTGTGTGTGTGTGTGTGTGTGTGTGTGTGTGTGTGTGTGTGTCCAGGGGGGTGATGATGAGTAATAGTAGGACAACAGCGCCAAACGGTGGTCAAATGGCATGCATGCAAACAGACAAATATACTATAGGTAAACTACATTCAGGTATGTTTGTGTTTCATTTGATTTTAGCCTCATAATGATGATGTCATCAATGCACTCTACTTTGTATAATTCCTCCTCCTCTTCAGTCTTCAGTTCCAAATTTTGCATTTCCACTTTGTTTACATTGTCCACCGCTGTGGATTTTCCAAAACTGGCTTGGAATGGAATCGTCAGGCCTGGTTTTATCTATAGCATCAGTATTACCGGTATAATAACTCAAGTATTAAATAATGGCTATAATGTAAAAGTATGCATCACAGGGCTACTGCTGGCAATAATGGTCCAGGTGCATTGCCACGTAATATAGGCATGATATAGCCTGACAGCGCGTCGCATGTTCGAGTTCATGACGACCTTTGCTGCATGTATCTCCCTCTTTCCTGTCTGTCTTCAATATCAATCAATAAAGGCACAAAACCCAAAAACAAATATTTAAAAGGAAAAGTAATACGGCATATGATGTAGAAGTATATGAATGTTCACATGACGTCTACTCTTGCTAAGATGTGTTTTTGACAAAATAAGCATATTGTACAGTGATTTTGGCCATCCTAATGCCCCTCATAGTATATACTCTATACCCGATATGAGGATGAAATGCTTTTTTTTCCTTCATTCATGTGCAACATTAATCCGATGTTGGGAGTATCCTATTGTGTTTTTTTCCCCCTGCAAAGTTTTTCATCCAACATTCCACAATTAAAATGGATGAACCCATTGTGAGCGGTCGAAGGCGCCGTGTAATAAATGAAGGAATAAATGGCTTCATTAGACAGAGTAAGTGTGTTATAACATTGATGGTGTTCCTCTGCAGTCGATGATGAACTGTGGAGGCATCGTTCTCTCCAGGTTTTTTTTTTCTTTTCTTTTACTGGTTGTCTAAGAGAGAAGAGAAGAACGGATCACATGCGTGGCCCTGAGACAGTGGGAACTAAAGAGCAGAGAGACACAAAGCAAAGCCAGAAATATGGTAGTAAAGAGTGGCAGTGGTCGATTTATCTACGAAGAAAGAATTATCACGTTTGTTCGCCAAAGAAAACTATTAGATAGAGTCATAAAATCTAAGCTACAGTGAATAAACTTCAGTAGGAGTACAAAACATACAAACTAGGTTGAAATGTTAGGGAAGGACTAGTGGAAAAGAGATCCACTGGAACTAAAAGACTAAGGGCTCCGTTTTCGTTACTGCTAAACCCCTAAATCCCTTAACTTCTTTGCCTTTTTAAACTATAAAAAAACATTTTTCAGTAGTTCAAATAGAGTGTTCAAATAGGTGTTAATAGATGGACATATTGAAATATTCCAAAAGGTTTTTCAAAATAGTAAAAACGAAATAAGGGATTTGAGATAAGGAATTTAGCAACAAAAATAAAGCCCTAAAAGTAAAACTATCTCCACATTAATTGTCAAAAACCTACTCCTCTCCACATGAACTGTATTTGAGGAAGCTGGTGATGATATAAAAGCACATTTAGGACTGTATTTGGGTAAAGTGATGATGATACAAATGAGTACATTTCACATGAAAGCCTGCAAACTTCAATACAAAGGCTGTTTACTGTGGATGGCACACTGACAAAGCATTATACTTGTTTACAACAGAGTCTACCTTGTACAACTCATCACACCGTGCCGGATCGTGGCACAAGTGTTCACGGAGCGGTTCTTCATATCTTTGCCTTGACTTTGTAGGTACCGTAATTTCCGGATTATAAGACGCACCTGAATATAAGCCGCACCAGCTAAATTTGGGGCAAAATACAATTTTTTTTCCTTGTATAGGCCGCACCTGACTATAAGCCGCACCAGGCTTATACTCAGGTGCTTCATGTTAGAGCAGTGGTTTTCAACTTTTTTCACAATTTAACAACATCTTCACCCCACAGACCCCAAAACTAAAGATTTCTTTTGGTTTTGTTCATTTGTTTGTTAGATTGGCCGTACCGTTGTATAAGCCGCAGGGTCAAAAGCATGTGAAGAAAGTAGCGCTTATAGTCCGGAAATTACAGTAATCGTGCCATTTTAACCGTGCAAGTCCGAACGCAGTCAGTTTCACGTCTCACCACAACACCTATACGCTCCCATGCCGTCCCAGTTGCGTTGCTTTTTGGGTTGTTTTAATATGATAAGTAACCTGTGCCGTGGTGATTATTGGGCTGATGATAACATTGGGTAAAGCGGGGTGAATCGTCGCTCCCAGGGACAAAGCACAGGGACAGACTCAGCTGGGGGTCTGGCGGGGGGGTGGGGGGTGGTGGGGGATCTGTGTGGATCTGCGCTCTGCCTGTGATGTTGGATCATCTGGAAGAGAGAGAGAGGCTGCTAATTGGAGGAGGAGGAGGAGGAGGAGAGGACAGACGCTGCAAGGTGTTCATTAATGCATTCTCCTTCTGCCTCTTATATTGGTCCCCCTGCTCTCACTCTTACTCTCACACACACACACACACACACACACACACACGCACGCACACACACACACACACACACACACACTAGACTCATGTATCTCCCTATTTACACCCCGCCCCCCCTAATCAGGACGCAGGACCTCGCAACACACCAAAGGGTCTTCACAGAGAGAGAGAGAGATAGAGGGAGAGGTGTGTGTGTGTGTGTGTGGGGGGGGGGGGTTGGGGGAGGTTAACTTATGCTCGGTGGGAATTAACAAAGCACTTAGTAATTAAATCTAAATTGACATTCTGGTAATTAGCCCCCTTGATTAGGAGCAATAACACAATTAGCCAGCCCCAGTCTTTTGCTAATTGTTAATTAGTATAAGCAAAGTTATTGTGTGTGGTGGCAGAAGGGAGCCATGTAAAAAGAACAAATGTTAATCTGTCTCTCTTTCAACACGCCCCGGCGTCGTTGCCTTTTTCTACCCCCCCCCCCCCCCCCCCCCCCCCCCCCCCTCCATTCTTCGGTACGTCTCCCTGGCTGTGTCGCCGTCCTATACGCGCTATAGCCTTAGGTAGACGTAGGAAGGTAGATATAGACCGCCTGCTTCGGCTCTGGAGCGCTTATTGCAAAAAAGTGAGTCCGGCGGCCATCTTGCCATCAGAGTTTGGAGACGCTCGTTCTCAGTAAAGCAAACGTCCAGCTGCTTCCAGCAATCAAAACAGGTGGTACGCATTAGCTGTTGAGTAGTAACTAACGAGCGCTTCCAAACTGCCACATTTGGACAAAGACACCTGCAAGCCAGGACACAAGTAGCTCTTAACAGGTCTGCACAAAAACATTCTGATGTTTAAAATTGTATAATGCCGTCAGATTATACGGCTGTAATGGGAAGTTACACCTTGTCTGCACCTTGCCACCTTGAGTCAGACCTTTAGCTTTATGCATGCTGCGTGTCTGTTGCAACTTCAACAACAACTGATGTTATTATTGATGTATACTTGCCTAGACCTGTAACCGAAAATGCACCCATACCATTTTCTCCTGCCCCCCCAATTGGGAAAACGTACATCTGGGCCTGCCCTCCGACACCTCTAGGAGATAGTACTCATGACGATACTTATGAGATATCTTAATTACATCATCATTACATCATCAACTGAACCAGCCAATCGGTGTCTTGATGACCGACGACCGACCGCAAACCGAGCACAGCACTTGCGCTTGCTCTGCTCATGCAAGCCATAATGACCAGCTGCAAGCGGGTCTATCCCAACACTGGTTCTATGCCTTTGGATTTCACGCCCCATGTGCACGTAGCATTCTCATTGGCTACCGTGATGAGGACTCATCGTCGATTGGCTGCCTCTAGCCAATGACACACTATGCCACAAGCCGACCTCTCAGCCGATGGGATGCCAGTCTGAATAGCTGTCTTGTCTTTTTAAAGGGGAACTCCAACCATATTCAACATTTTACTGTCATTAATATACCTTAAAGGTGTTGTGTGGACATGATAAAAAAGTTCCCCCCATTCGGTATCCTCTAAAAATTGAGGTATGAAAAAATCATTAACATGGTGAAATACATCTGATGACATCATCAAGATCTATTTCACCATGTTAATGATTTTTCTGTCAGACCCCTTTTTGAAAATGGGTGGAATTCCCCTTTAATGCAGTCGTTGGTTCCTACCTAAACTATGCGCTGAAACCGACACGGAGGCAATTATAACACTTTACAGAAAAAAAAAAAAACAATCCTTAAAGTCACTTATAATACGCGGACACATGGCAACACTCCAGACACCTCCAGACTCTGAAGGTCCAGACAGGGAACATTCTTCTTCTTTGACCATCGCTGGAGGGAGGGGGGAGAGTGGGTGGTGGTGGTGGGGAGGAGGGGATTGGGTCGGGGGCTATTTGTTCTGAATAAAAGTACGATGTAATGTGGATTAAATACAATCATAAAAAAAGGTGCAAGAGAAGTCACGGCAGCGGAGATGAATCTTAAAGAGGTTTAATTCCAATGAAAGGCTTTCACTTTATTAGAGGTAGAGGTAGTATAGGAGAAAAAAAGACCCCACCTCATTAACACAAATGAGAGGAGAGGAGAGGAGAGGAGAGGAGAGGAGAGGAGAGGAGAGGAGAGGAGAGGAGAGGAGAGGAGAGGAGAGGAGAGGAGAGGAGAGGAGAGGAGAGGAGAGAGGATAAAGCCGTGTCCTAGTTAGTGGAATTGACTTTGGCTGCAGGTGAAACGTGGGTTCTGTTAAATTAGGATGGATTTAGCGGGCTGATAAAGTGAGGCTTGTGCCAGAGTAACCTCACGTCACCATGGCTTTCCAACCGCAGAGGAAAAAGCCTGGTATTTGTTTGAAACCGTGATCCGGTATAGAACAAAAGGTGGCGGGAAAGAAAGAAGTATCGTGTTCATTTGCTATAGGTCCTGCATCGTTTTTTGGTTCTCTACATGATGCATGTTTAGTCCTAATAAACCAAAAGAAACTCACAGATCATAGCAAACTAAGGGGATCATTTTGGAGATCTGGGAACAATGATAGGCCTGCCTATAAGCAAAGACATCGTAGATCAAGATACGAAAACCCACACCATAGTAACGACCTGCGACCATAGTTAGGGAATTGTAGCAGATATTTTAACCAATCTGGGAACTAAATTGTTACCAAGAAGTTTCTTCACCAATGTGTTTCTCATAACATGTACTAAAATGTTGAAATGCAACTCCTGCGGGAAGCATGCTATAAACAGGTCAAAGTCCAGGTACCATTCATTATGCTTTATGTAGCATGCGATATGTCTACTAGGTTTTTTTTTATGATGCTGAATCCATTCCAAGCATTAGGTTTTTCATGCTTGGAATGGATTCAGCATTAGGTTTTTCATGCTTGGAATGGATTCAGCATCATAGTTAAGACATATCATATGCTACAGTATAAGCATGATGAAATTTTGCATGTTTTACCTTCTAATGGTTAGTGAATGGTACCCCGACTTTGATCTGTTTTTATGAGGTTTCCCCACGGGTATTGAATTTAAAACTACAGGTTATTAGACACCAGTAGAAACACTTTAGAGCTTTTAGAGTGTTTCTGTAACTTCTGGTTGCTTTAAAAAAAACATTAAAAGTAATGCTGTCGTAAAACAAAGCATTTTTTCCCTATTCTATTTAAAATATTTACGAAAATAGATCAAAGCAGAAATGAGTGACATTCATTTAGAAGCTCATGCAGATCACCTAAAAATCTTGGAGTGATCTAGTTTAGTCTCTTGTTCTAGATATCTCTTTGACCAAACTGAACCCACTTTAAACCATCAGAGAATCATTTTGGATGTACACAGCACTGGAAGTTCTGGTCCTTAGCTTCTGCTGTCAATGGAGACGCAGTTTTAGAATGCTAAAAATTATTAGATTCTTATTTTGAAAGTCAAAGCAAGCTTGATTTGTGGCTGACTTCTCAATCCCCCTTGAGAATTAATCACTACTAATCACTACTTATTAGTAATTACTAAGCAATCACTCCTGATCATTTTTACTATTTTGTCACTGAATGTTCTTTGATGTTTTGTGTGTGGCGTTTTTAACATTGCCTTATTGCAGGGGTTTTCAACAGGTGGTCAGGCTAAATGATGAACAAAATGACAGATAAATGATGGACAGATGTAACTCTTTGAGAGCATAAATATGATGGACCCTTGCGGGTCCATTTGGTTTCATATTTATAGTCTCAAGAGTTAAAATATTCATCATGTGAATTAGCCCAAGTCTACACAAGTAGAGGATGTAGAAGATTAATGGTCTTGATTTTGATCTGTACGTTTGCCTGTTTCGTTTTCTCCGAAATCCAGCCTGAAATTGTGGACAAAAGCCATTTGATGCCATCAAATGGCTCAAATTCCGAATAAATAGTGGGCCCTGGTATGAAAAAGGTTGAAAAACATTGCCTTATTGAAATAAACGTATCAAACAATCAAGGCACGTCAGTCAATCACTGCCTGCCAGGAAAGGACATACGCAACGCATCTCCACTGCGACGGGGCCGATGACGGGCCGGTGGCTCCGTCCCGGTCCTTCCATGCATCCATCCATGAAGGACCTGAAACAGTCCTGATCCTCTGGAACCTCCGGTCCAGGCCTTGCTAGAGTAGCCAAGGGAGGTAGTGAGTACACACACACACACACACACACACACACACACACTTGCACACAAAGTTCATATCCCCATATTTTATGCGACCCTGTGCGTGCATGTGGTGTGTGTCCACATGGACAGTGTGTGTGTGTGTGTGTGTGTGTGTGTGTGTGTGTGTGTGTGTGTGTGTGTGTGTGTGTGTGTGTGTGTGTGTGTGTGTGTGTGTGTGTGCGCCCAGACCCAGATTAGCCGGCCTCCCAACACAAATATTTGGCAGGCAGATGAGCTGCTCTCAGGATGCACCCGAACATGAAATTAACCACCAGAGGTTAGAGGTGGTAGCACCTCCCACTGAGAGAGAGAGAGAGAGAGAGAGAGAGAGAGAGAGAGAGAGAGAGAGAGAGAGAGAGAGAGAGAGAGAGAGAGAGAGAGAGAGTGAGAGAGCACCTCCCACTGAGAGAGAGAGAGAGAGAGAGAGAGTTCTGATTGGTCGGAAAATATTGTATCCAGGGGAAATCTGATGGTTCTGACACTACTCTGCCTCATGTTGTGATCCACAATTTTCTGTTCTGAGATTTACGCCTGTGATACATATACTTTGCATCTTTGTCCTATATTTTTTGCTACAAGCTCACAATAGGCCCCGAGGCCGGCCTCCTTCCTTCCAATGTAAATATGATGGACATTTCACAACTCTTTCACAGCTGCTGATATGAGCCATAACCAGTCCTATTCAAGGTGAGACTGACAAAATTGGATTCACTTCCAGGTACATGGAAACAATTCAGAAGTCCACAAAAAGAGTTAATGGCTCATTAACTCCAATGCAAATATTTACTTTACCCAAACTGCTCTAAAATGGCCCTGGATGGTCTAGACCAAGTTTTTTTGTTTGTTTGTTTGTTTTTGTTTTTCCCTTAAAAAAAGTCGGCAGCCATTTTATTTTGGGGCAGAGCTTATCTCATCCTATCTTGTACTTGGCTGAGAAAGTGTTTGTAAATACTGGTTCAAAACCAGACCTTCAAAATCTCTTCCAAATCCGTCAACAAGGCCTGACGTGTGAGGAAAATATGTGTGCGACATTTGTTTTTAAAAAAACAATGTTTTATCATAATAGGAAAACTATTGGTGTACAGGTTTGTCTAGCACATGTCATGCTTAGCTGTGATTGGAACATAGCAATTTAGGGAGGAGCTTTCTAGCTCCACTATTCTACGTTGCTTCCTGGGGGTGGGGATGAAGCCTCAATAAACTTCCACTGGTTTTACTTTAATTGAAACGTTTCTTTCTAGCTCTCGCATTGTCACCGTAATTGAAATATATACGAAACGAGAAAAGACAGGCGAGGAGGGAGGTGGAGGAGAGGGTTTTGGCATGATATATCCATGTAAAAAAAAAAATCGCGCATGTGTGTGTGAGTGTGTTTGTATGCATGCGTGCAGAGGTGCATCGTTGCACCCGCCACCCCCCCACACACACACACGCACCCCAGCGGCCCCACCCACCGTGTCTCTAATTGGATCCTTATTACCGGGCCCAGCCCTGTTGGATGATGGATTCACACCGTGTAGCATTCCATTAATCACTCCTCATTCACCGTCCACTGTGTGTGTGTGTGTGAGAGAGAGAGAGACAGAGAGACGGAGAGAGAGAGACAGAGAGAGAGAGAGTGGGGGTAGTAGGGCTAAATTCATTTCTTTATACCGCCGCAGCCCAAGACGGGGCCCCGGCGTGGCATAATGAATATTCATGGAGAGGAAATTTGGGGTCAGGCCTAATAAGGGAGGTAATTTGTAATTTGCGCTGTTCCCACTTGGGTCTTGTTCGCCAGGTTAACCTATAGAACAGGCACGCATGCACGCGCCCACACACATGCGCACACCCGCACACTTAAGACATACTGTATTTTCATGCACCTGTGCCTGTGTGTCGCTACGTATAGGCAACCGCCGTGTATAGGTATTTCAGCTACTATAGTTTTTTAACGATAATATTTATAGCCGGTTGTGACACTAAATAAAATGAAATAACGGCACTTTTTTACCGAGAATAATAGCGGGAAGAATTCCTGCTGAGTCGGCAGCCTCTGTGCTTTGAATTATGCAGTGTGTGTGTGTGTTTTGCTCCAAACACAACTTCAAAGAAGGTGCGAGAGAGGAGAGAGAGAAAAAAGTCTTAAACAAGTTGATGCTTTTCGGTCGATGCATGCCGAAAATATCCGCCGCGCGGCAGCCATTAAGGATCAAAGGCTCGTATTAATAAAACAGCGCGGAAAAAAAGTGTTTCCCCCGTTCCCTCCGCCGTGTGTTTAAACGTGATTGGCCGACGACGGCGAGGGAAGAAGACCACCGCTGGGCTTAAGCAAAGATGGGAAAATTGTCCCCTAAATTCTCCTAGAAATGTGTAGACCCCCCTCTCTCTAACGGTGCAATGCTGACCACACAGGCCTGTAGTCCAAACACACTGTGTGAAGTCCCTTTACGTTAGAAAAACAGCAGCTTTAACCGAAAAATAACAAGCTCCCTCCCTCCCTCCACCCCCCCTCCCCCCAACAGCATTATTTTACTATTCCTTCAGAAAATTATGCCCACCTGGCATCACTTAAAGTCACTTAATTAATAATTTATCGATACATTTGAAGTGATTAAAATTCATGACCAGAAAGTGTTTTTTAAAAAGACACCCCCCGCCCACACACACACCCACACACCCCACGCGCCCGTATATATATATATACCCTTGGGGTGTCCAATCAGTGCACTGCGTTTGTTAGATCAGGAACGAATAATTAATTGTACCTGAATGTTTGGTATAGGTCAGGCATTGAGGGCAGTCGGCCTGCGCGTGCGTGTGCCTGTGTGTGTGTGTGTGTGTGTGTGTGTGTGTGTGCGCGTGTGCATGTCTTCCGGGTGTAATCAGAAGTTTAGAACAGCAGAAAGCCAACGCTAACATAAATGGCGTCGCGGCACAAAGCTAAACCAACACCTTCATGTGTAAATGAGCCCAAGAAGAAGAAGAAGAAGAAGAAGAAGAAGAAGAAGAAGAAGAAGAAGAAGAAGAAGAAGAAGAAGAAGAAGAAGAAGAAGAAGAAGAAGAAGAAGAAGAAGAAGAAGAAGAAGAAGAAGAAGAAGAAGAAGAAGAAGAAGAAGAAGAAGAAGAAGAAAGGATCAGCTGATTGGTCCAGTCAGTCAGTATTGTATACTCGAGGGCGTAAGCAGCATGGGGCCATTTTGTGGTGCCACTTTCAGTTTCAAAAGGCTTCCCAAAAATATTCATTATTTCAGTGGTTTCCAAAGTGGGGCCCCCAGGGGTCCTGGAGATGATTTGGTTCCATTTGTATGCTGGGATACAAATGGAACCAAATTAGCCATTACACTCTGAGTTAAATTAACATTGACCTTACAATATAAACGGGGGTTCCAGCGATAGAAATGACATTAAATTACCGTGGCCTACTGCATGTCAAACTGGGCCCAGTAAGCAACGGTCAGGACTATGATGAATTAGTGACGTTTCTGTGGGGGGGCAGATCAAGTCAAACCAAGACTAGTCACATTGGGTTGAAATCACCTGATTTCAACCAACACATAAATTCTGCCCACTAAGACGGACGTCCCTGGTTGGATCAGAGAGTCAGATTGAGGCAAGATCAATTCATGTCATATCTACTACTCACATCGGGCCCAGAATGAGCTAAATTATTAATGCAACAAGTGACGATGTCCTGAAAATGACGTAAATATCATTGACGGAGGACGTCACAGAATCACAAATATTGTTGTGGGGAGCACATTTGCCCCACCTGAGATAACAGGGTGAACACCATGCTTGGTACAGGCCAAAAGCGCATAGACGTGATCAATGCACAGAATGTAGCTACAGAGATCTTGGTAGGTCAGTAGTAGAGTATACGGATACTGAGACCATTCAATGGTCTGATTTAACCGTATCCCGTTCAGTGCATTGATTCAAAACCGGCGGGCAAATCACAGCCGTCAAACACAAATGTTTTGGTCAAAACATGCCAGGACTGCCATTGGAAAAGCATTGAGACGGCCATCAAAACACAGAGAGAACAATAAACTTGTGCTCTGTACTATGTGTATGAGGCCTGACACTTGCATTATACACTCGATTTGCATCCTCAACTTTCTGCCCTCAACTTTACATACAAAAGTACAAAAGTACTGTCAACAGGTTCACTTTGCTGCGCTGGTGTCACACTGTAACATGTCCGTGTGGAAACACGTACCCAACCAACAATCATTTTTGTTAGACCTTTTACACGTGTGTACATTTCTCCATACATGCACACACGCATCACGGTGATTGATGGGAATTTCATTTGGGGCGGGACGTCCTATAGTGGCCAGACGGCACTGCAAACAAATCAAATCATCACAAATAAATACACAGCACAAAACCGGGCTATAGGACGGAGGAGCCGGCTGGCGCCGCTCAAAAATAAACGTACGAGTACTTTTACTCCCAACGCGGCCCTGCCTCCATCCATCCTTATACTCTCATGTTTAATCCATAGCTTACGTTATGCGCTCCACCCCGGAGTTCAGAAGCCCAGGGCCTCCCGAGACCCACGCACTCTTTTAAAGATATGTGCTCACTTAATCACTGAAGAAAAGGACCCCCTTGAGCTAGCCCCTAATATTATAATTAATTAATTCAACCAAAAAAAAGTGTGTGTGTGTGTGTGTGGGGGGGGGGGGGGGGGGGGGGGGGGGGGGGGGGGGGGGGGGGTGGTATTAAATTTCCTCTCCCTCTCAGGATATCAGCGGGAATACATTGACCTTTGTTGAAATCGCCCTCTAATTCGAAACAGGTTTTTCCGACGCGTTTTACAGACTAAACTTGTTTCTTTTATCCCTCGGCTAGGGCCGTGACTCGATTCTCTTTTTATGCTTTATAGCTTAAAGGACGACTTCGCTTATTTTGTCGACTCGCCGACTTGTCCTCATTACCGTTTGTGATCAAAACGGTCTGCCGTTTTCGTCTGCTCTGCCTGCGTCTCATGGCGGAGGGCTGCCGTGTGCACGCTTAAAGGGGACCCACCATGATGAATATTACATTTCGCAAGATTTTCAAATACTTTTACCATCCCCAGTGTATTTTTACACCCCAAAAATTTGTTTCTTAAAACAGTCAGACCTATATTGAGATCTGTGATTTGCCTGAGTCAGGGCGGATTTAATGATGTCACTAAAAAAATACCAATTTTAACCGTCGTTCCCCTTTGACTTTGGCTCCACCCTTTAAGTCATGGTATCCATGGATTTTAACCTCATGGTGCATCCCCTTTAAGAAACCCACTACTGGCAAAATCATCATTAAAAGTGTGTTTTTGAGTGGTGCAGCCACTAAAAAGGCTTGCCTTTGTACTTATATTTACATGTTTATACATGCACACCTGTACCCCTCTCATTATGTTGAGAGCACTAACGGGGGGGCTGTTTGTCCAGAGTGAGCACACGCACACACGCACACACACACACACACACACGGTTCCCCATCAATGATGTCACCAGTGTAGGCACGTTTCTGACAGCTCTCCTCTGAGACACACATCATGGTATTATAATGAGTGGCCTTTACTGGCCTAGCAGTGAGGACCAATTGTATACGTTGAAAATGGGTGCGATTGTCCTTTTAAAAGGATCCCTGCAGGCCAATAAGCCCTTGATACATTATTATACAGGTAATTGCCCACTATATGGTAAAAGAAAAAGCCTTAAATATCCGCCCATCTTCAACCACTTATCTATAGTCGGGTCTCGGGGGCAACAGCACCGCCAGAGAGCTCCAGAAAAGTCAAATAGCTGGCATCACAAAGGGGCGGTGCCAGAAAAACGCCTGAAAAAAAACAAAACAAAACAGATTTTGTCCACTTATATCCGCAACATTGTGACCCACACTTTGACCGCAAGTGAGAGTAGGTCTAGAACAGGGGTTTTCAACAGGTGGTCCGGGGACCACCAGTGGTCCTTGAGAGGGTTCCAGGTGGTCCCCAGATAAGTTGTATAACCAGATGTAACTCTTGAGAACGTAAAAATGAAACCAAATGGACCCTGGCGGGTCCATTTGGTTTCATTTTTACACTCTCAAGAGTTAAAATAATCATGCGAATTAGTCAAAATCTACACAACTAGAGGAGTAATGGTCATGGAGAGAAACAAAAGAAATCTTTAGTTTTGGGCTCTGTGGGGTTAAAATGTCCTCAAATGGTGGTCCGTGGCTCAAATGCTGAATAAATGGTGGGCCCTGGGATAAAAAAAAAGGTTGAAAACCACTGGTCTAGAATATGTTTATTGTGACCACAGACCACAGTCAGTCCAGTCAGAATTTTTTGTTTTGGTTTGTTTTGTTTGTCGGTTGGTCACTCCAGATATGACCTTGACCATGCCTTGTGACATCATGCAACATCATCAGGGATGGATCAGCCAGAAACTATACATGTGACTCGCCCAGCAATCTGCTGTCACCTAGAGCAGGGCTTTTCAACCTTTTTGACGCCAGGGCCCACCATTTATTCAGCATTTGAGCCACCGACCACCATTTGATTACTTTTTCACCTCAAAGACCTTAAACTAAAGAATTATATTTGTCCACAATTCCAGGCTGGATTTTGCAGACAAAACAGTGTAGAATTCTTAATTAAGTGGTGCTAATTCAGATGATGAATGTGTAAAAATGAAACCAAATGGACCCGGAAGGGTCCATTTGGTTTCATTTTTACACTCTCAAGAGTTATATCTGGTTAACTAACTTCCATCATTTAGCCTGCGGACCACCTGGAACCCTCTCAAGGACCACTGGTGGTCCCCGGACCACCTGTTGAAAACCCCTGACCTAGAGTGATGCATGCAGATAACGAGGTCGCTTCTTGTTCTTGGGTGTCTTACTGGTTTTATGAATTATTCTCTTTATACCCAAGCCTTTCTCTAGCCTGTCACTTGTTTGTCCATGAATGAGGATCCTCAACAAGTTGTAGGATCCTACCCGACAAAAGTATTCCATAAATGGATGGATCGCACATTAAGGGAGTTTAAATACTTCAATTTAAATACTTCATATATACGTGCAACAGCGGAAAGAACATACATCTCGGTTCACATGTGGCTGAAAATATCTGTACAGACTTTCTTTGCCAGAAAGCCTGGAACGTCTGCAACAAACTCTTCAAGAGTCTGGCAGTCTGGCAACTTCAAACTCCAAAGCATTCTGCTGTTCTGAGACATGGACGACTAAGAAGAATGAATTAAACACTGGCTCCATGGCACATTATACAAAACGTTATAGTAGTCATTCAGCTAAAGATAAACAAATACGGTTTACCCACATGTTTCACACAGGTTATAATTTATTTCATACAACAGGTCCACTGTAATTTTGTGTGTGCTCTGATCATTTCATTGCCATGTTATTATTCCCAACTCCCATTGTTGGGACTTCCCATTGTCCAAATTATAATCTCTAATCCTCACCCTCAACATAACCACAAGCACATAGCAGTGTGGACACAGGGCTTTAAACAAGGCAGTCAACCAGCAGTGCTGATAGTGGATTTCCAGCACATGTTCAAACTAATGGAACTTCTGATCTATGGGACTATGGGAGATTAGATCAGACCCCTTGTTGACATGGACGAGTATGAAGAATGAATTAAATGACTGGTTTGATTGGCACATCATACACAACTCTATGTAAAAAAAAATGTCGGAATAGTCATTCTGCTAAAAATAAACATAGTAATATGTTCCCTTAAAAATGCACTATCCACACTTTTCACTCAGATTACAATTTATATTATACAACAGGTGTACTGTATTGCCAAGACTAGGAGAAGCACACAGGTGTATGCTGTGCTCTTAACACATTGAATGCCTTTGATACCGAATGGACGATTTTGCACCATTGTACCAACATGAAAATGAATGGCCTGCATTTTTCAAATGTTTGAGTATATAGCCAATGAGTTTCCAGCGTATAGGTAAATGTGGATCATGGGAAAAAATAAGCCTATGTAATAGGCTATACTGAGAAGGACGGCACTATAATAATAATATCCACGCAGCAGTGATATTATAGTATCGCTATACGCGAGGACTAATCTACTGTGTGTGCACATTACGTCGCTTTGAGTTCTGAGCGTATTATTGCAACACCGCCGCATGCACCCACGTGTACGCGGTGTGCTGTGGTGGTGGTGGTGGTGGTGGTGGTGGTGGAGCGCAGGGCACCACATTGTAGTGAAAGCTAGTGATCTGGAGTTTTATCTCCTCTCCACCTCTCCCTAGATCCCTGCCGTCGCGGCGAAACACAGACGAGAACAGAAAGTTTTCTTATTACCAGAGAGAGAGAGAGAAAGAGGAAAAGGTAAGAGTATCACGACGGCTAAAGTCTCTCTCTCTCTCTCTCTCTCTCTCTCACCCCACCCCCCTGTGGACCGCCGATCGGCGGGTCTTCAGTAACTCTGACTGAAGTTCAGAAGGGGTTAGCGAGTATCCTCAAGAGGGAGCGAGGAAGGGAAGGAGTGAGGGAGGGAGGGGGTGAGGAGACGAGAAGAGGGAGGGAGGAGGGAGGGGGGTTAAGTAGGATTGGAACAGTGGCAGTTTTAAAACTTTTTTTTTTGTTTTGAACTTTAAATCTCTCCTCCTCGCCTACGAGAGAGGGGAGGAGAGAGAGAGAGAGAGAGAGAGAGAGAGAGAGAGAGAGAGAGGAGAGAGAGAGAGAGACAGAGAGAGAGAGAGACAGAGAGAGAGAGAGAGAGAGAGAGAGGACAATGGCGTCATGTGGCGTATAGTCTTGCCGTTGTTATCTTCAGGTCTGTTTAAAAAAAAGGGGGGAAGAGCGGGAGCGCGCGGTTGGGGGGGGGTGGTGGTGGGGGGGTGTCGCCTAAAAGAGAGGGAGAGTTGGGCGGTGTGGGGGGAGGGGAGGGGAGGGGGGGATGAAAAGAAGCGATAGAACGGTAGAAGAAGAGCATGAGTGTGATAACAGCTCTAGGCTGTATAATCTAAAGGCTGCTTTAACAGGGAGAGGTGTGTGTGCGTGTGCGTGTGCGTGTGTATGTGTGTGTAGGAAGGATAGGGAGGGGAGAGAAGAGACAAATCCCTGTAACGTTCATTTTTGTGTGTGGACTCCGCTGAAACAAGCGCACACACACACACACACACACACACACACACACACACAGACACGATACACGTCGTGCGGCCATGTGACAGACAATGTGAGCAGGGCGGATTGGACACTGTGTGTGTGTGTGTGTGTGTGACAGGCGGATGGACAAACAGCATTGAGCGGATGGATGGATGGACCAAATGGTTGGATACTTTTGGCATGATAGAAAATGTAAACGGCGCTACAGTCAGACATTTTGGCCATTTTAAAGGATAATTTGAAGAAAGTCCTTTGTGGTCCTATTGATACCATGGCATATAGGACCTACAGTGTCCATTCAGACGCTATGCTATGCAATCACAGACATGGCATGAATAATGACAACAAAATGCAATAATATCACAAACAAATCTACATCATGGCAGCCATTCACTCCTTTCTATGGGGACATGCGTTCACCGGATGAATGGATGGACCAAAGGATCGACTCTGAGCAAATAGAGACATGGTCACTAAAGCCCAGATTGTATCTGCTGGTGCTGCTGCACCTCAGGCCATTAGAGGAGCTGGAATCAACTCAGAACTGCAGACTCACTCCCCAATCTTACGGTCTAAAGTTTGGAAATCGTATACGCCTTCAGTCAACCATAGCACTTGCTTCAATGACCTATAGAGCTGCGCAGTGACGTCACCGCCCCTGTTCCAGAAACCGATTCCCCATTCATTTTTTCTCATAGACTTTTAGAAAATGATTCATATGAAGACGATTACGCTGTGGACAAAACCAACTCGGGTTGTGACAAATCATAACATAACAAATCATATAATCTAATATATCATAAATCTAATTAGCAAGAATTAGAAAATGGCAGAAAAACACTTTTTGTTTTTCATCTTAGAATTATTATTTGATCGTCCCAAAAGATTGTGTGGGGCATCATGATTTGTCACAACCCGAGTTGGCTTTGTCCACGGCCTAATCGTCTTTATATGAATAGTTTTCGAAAGGCCTATGAGAAATATGAAAGGGGGAATCGGTTTCTGGAACAGGGGCGGTGATGTCACTGCGCAGCTCTATACAGGTGCAACATATGTAGTGGTTTAGTGAGTCGCAAACTTCTTCATGTCAATTGACACCTACAGTATTAGCCCTGGGACCCCCAGTTTCAATATACAGATCATAGAGATTATTTGGACATTCTACTGTTTGGTGGATGTTATAGGTTACTGGTTAACACATGATCCTGACCGTTTCTACAGTATGTACATTATATGCGCTCTTGTCACTTCTCACAGTGCTCAAGAATGCCTAGATTGTTAGTTTTAATTGTTTAATTGTGTGCAGGCCTATATCATCTTCACGGCTCTCTGGCCGTTGTCAAGGACAGCGGCGCTGTCGGTCATACCCCTGAGCCCCGCCCCCTCACATCATCATCATCATCATCATCATCATCACTGTCCTCCTGTCTGTCCTCGGGGACAGACATTGCGGACGGACGGACGAACAGATAAGAGGTATCCGGTCAGATCGTCGTGATGATTATCATCATCATCATCAAGCCAGTCTTTTTTATTATTCATTTAGAAAAGCAGTTTTAAGAAAACATTATAATCAGTGATTCAAGGATTATACACTAAAGTCCAAAGACGTATCATTTCCACTGAGGCTCTCTCACACTGAACGGAACAATACTTTAAGATCCATCACAATGCATAATACTGTAATGCAAACAGTACATGTACATCAGTAACTACACAACACATCTTAATTATCCTGTCCCCAGGATAAATTATGAATTTGGTTAACCAGATGCAACTCTTTGAGAGCGTAAAAATTAAACCAAATGGACCCTTACGGGTCAAGAGTTAAAATATTCACAGCCCAAATTCATAGCCCAAATATTTATTCATCAAGTCTACATAACTAAGAAATACCGGTATACAAGATTAATGGTCATTTTCATCTGTATGATTGACTGTTTTGTTTTCTCCAAAATCTAAAAGCCTGGAATTGTGGACAAAAACAAAATAAATCTTTAGTTTTGGGGTCTGTGGGTCTAAAATGTCCTCAAATGGTGGTCCGTGGCTCAAATAGTGGGCCCTGGTATGAAAAAGGTTGAAAACACTGCTCTAAGCTGACCCTTCATCACTTTTGTCAGCCTGAAGATGAAAAATAACTGGACGTCAGGCCCCAGGTTTGAACCAAGACACCTTTTTGCCACCTTTGAAATATTTTTTGAACTCCAGATAGGAGCAGATAAAAATCCACCGCGTTTACACGTATGGCGACTCAAACAACGTTGTCTCTCTCAGATCTACAACGCCGTCTCTCACATCTACAAGCGTAAATCGCAACACTTGTAGATCTGCTACGTTTGATGCTTTGGTGTGACGATCAAGTCGATCGTTTATTTGCCGAAACTCAAAAGGTTAGAATGTAGATATAAGAGGGATCCATCCACCCAATCTTGCACTGCAATGCAAAGTAACATTATTCCATTTTTTGACTGTTCGGTAGATGTGATGATAGGACAGTGGATATACAAGATGCTAGTTTGGATGGGGGGGAAAATGCCCCAAAATCCAAAACAATATCCTCATTTGCTCTACTAAAAATCGTGTGTCAATTATACTCTTTCCTTCACTAGTTTTCCCCTTCAGGACTCAAGACAGGCTTTAGTTATGGACCACTTACTCCCCCTACTGGGCACCTATAGGAGAACACTCATAAAGCTCAAACATACCAGAGGATTTATGAAAATCCCCATTAGTCCAAATCATCGGTTTTCACTTGCTTTCAGATCTTCTTTATGTGTCTAAACATTGTCTTATAGGTTGAGATGAGAGGGGATGAGATATACATTATTGTCAAAACAAATTCATCTTGGGCCAGAGTGCAGTAGTACAACAACATTTAAAACACATTAAACACAAACAGACACAATAGCAGCATCACAAGAGTTTCACAAGGACAATAAGACAAAAGGACAAGATGTCCCTCTGCCCCACTAAGAGCTAAGAACTATAGGGATGATTGTTCCATAGAACAAGAGTATTTAGGGTCAGTGTTGCTGTTAAATTGTTGCATACGCTAAACTAAACAATCTTTGTATCATAGTCTATGACTTTGTGTAGTTCCACAGTGTAAAAGAGTCCAATGCAACCTGCTGCCCATCACCACTAGAAATACATCCACACTACTAGAGCCAACCGATATGGAATTTTGGGAACGATACGATAACCGATATAATAGAGGAATGCAACCACGATAACCGATTTGCAACCGATATACTGTAGCTGGAATGAAAATAGACCTTTTTTTCTTTGTGAATTGTGCAAAGATTTTGTGCCGAGATGATTATGCAGTGGTCACATTGTCAAATAATAGAGTGGAGTAGTGTGAATAGTGACACAGACAAACACATACCAGTCCAACTCTGCAGCACTGTTGGCATCATTTACAACATAAATATAAAAAGCTTGACAGCAGCCAGTAGTGTGCACTGTGCACTTGTGGCAATTTCCCCGATACGATAGGACCACCGAAAGAAGAGGGACCGCCCGATACGACTCCCCGATAGAATAGACCAGTTCTATCGGTCGGGCTCTAATCCACACCATTCAATCAATCAATCAATCAATCCTTTTGTTTTCGCAGCAAGAACCAAAAAGTTCCCGGTTTGAACCCGGACTCCCCCAGATTCAGTGTCAAAAGTGTCCTTGAGCAAGACTCTATGAAGTTTGGTGCCTTGCATGTTTTTCTCCGCTATGTATTCCTCTCCTCTCCTCAGCTGTAAGTCATATAGTAAGTTTCCGTCTGTAAAGTTGTGGAAGAGGACAGTTAAAGACCCCCCCCACCCACCCACCCACCCATCACATCCACCTCCTTGCCCCCACCCCCCACCCACCCCCTCAGAAGCACCTCATCCCTCTGTCTCCACAACCTTCGGCGTTGCCACATGAAAAGAGGGATTGTGTTAATGGCGAGGACATTATTCATCTCTCCAGCCAATTTGAGCTCCCCTTTTCTTTCAGGGGTGGAGGTACGCGGGGTTGAGAGGAGTCAGCGCCGGAGTATTAAATATGTAGAGGGAAAAGACGGACAAAAGGAAAAGAGAGGAAAGAGACGCTAGAATAAAGAGGGGCAGTGGAGTGAAGGTGGGAACGAGGAATGGGGTTCAGGAGGGTTGTAGGTTGAGAGAGAGAGAGAGAGAACCGGAGGAGACGAAGCAGAGAGAGAAGGAGAGGAGAGAGGAGGACATGTCTGTGTGAAGGCTAGTTATCTCGCTCACGGTTGCTGACCTTTTCGGGGAGGAGAGAGAGGGGGCCGGTTGTTATACGTTTTGGCTGAGATGTGACAGCCCTTTATATCATTTCCTCTCTCCTCTCTCTCTCTGTCGCTCTCTCTCTCTCTCTTTGCCAACTGACATCCAGCCAAAGTACTAAAAAGAGCAGCGCTGTCAGTCAAACATGACCCCTATCTATGGTGGTGTGCAATAAGCTCTACTGAAAAAAACAAGCACAAAACCCCCAGACCAGACCCGGGGTAAAACTATGATAAATATCTGTGTTGAACAAGTAGTCGTCTGTTAGACTGGTTTTGTTTGTGTGTGCGTCTGCGTGTGCGTGTGCGTGTGTGTGCGTATGCGTGTGCGTGTGTGTGTAGACGGGGGGAAGGAATATCATTGCATCTAGGCAGGATTCTGAGTTATGTTGCGAAAATACAGGAAAACATTTATTGCAGAATAAAAACAGCAGAAAAGTAGGTGAGATCCGTTACACTTCTTTCTATTCCCGATCCGATCCCGATAGCACCATTTCTGTGTTAGCTGATACAGTTATCTGTAACTGTTATCAACACAACTCTAATCGTCTTTGTATAAATCATTTTGGAAAAGTCGATGAGGAAAATGAATCAGGAACATCTCTGATGCAAAGACTGATGCATGCAGCTGCTCCAAATGATACTGCTCTCTATATGTCCTTGTGTCTGCCAGCTCGAACGCGACATTAGAGGCATTATACTGTATATAGCGTTGTCTCCCCCTCAGCCAAGCGCATGGTAAATGTTAAATTTATATAGTACCTTTATCCAAGGTGCTTCATACACAGTGCACTACATTCACCCACACATTCATACATCGACTGACGGCTGAAGCTGCGCCAATTCCCAACCAGCACATCAGGAGCAATCTGAGGTTCAGTGTCTTGCCCATGGACACTTCGACACGGGATTCGAACCGCCGACCCACGGGTTCCAATCGCACAGCATGAGCCGGATACAAGCGTTTTTGTGCCTTGACTCGTTCCCTTCTTCCTCCTCCGCCTCCAACGAAAACTTTAAAGGGCAAAAACTTTCTAACTCGCCGCTTGCACCGGGATGAATTATGGAGCTAAAGAATCAATGTTGTGTCAGCGTAACCATCTTCATTAGTGGTTTTAAGACGGGCGGGGCACCGGGTCGTGACAGAGAGCTAAAGACTAATAAAAAAAAGAAGTGTATCCTATTCTGTCGTATGATTGGTGATAAAGGCAAGGTTTTCTTTTTGGGGGGGTGCAGGGGGTACGTCTCTCTCTCTCTCTGTGCTGTCATGGCGGAGGATGAACGGCGGCCCGGCTGGCCTCGGACCAGAAGAGATCATAAAACAGTGAGCGTGATTGACGGTATCTTAATGGCGGGCGGGAGGAATCAATAAGCAATATCAGCAGGTTTTAATTCGAGTCAAAAACCCACACACGCGCACACACCCACACACACAGACACACGTGCGCGCGCACATACACATAAAAAACCTTTAGCAACTTCGCAATGTCACTGCAGTGGCTGTTCATAAAAGTTCCTCCTCCTCCTTTCCCATCCTTTCCGTAAGTCCGTCCGTCCGTCTCTCCCTCGGAAAACCGAAAGACGTAAATCCATCAAAAAAAAGAAGAAGAAAAAAAAAGTCGCCAACGTTTTACAGCCCATCCCGCGTCCCCCTCCTCTCCCTCCTCCCTCCCTCATCTCCATTTTGATGTGTGTCTATTAGCGCGGGGTGAGGCCTTTCCCTGCTCTCGCATCCAGGGGCTAAATTAGCTCAATCAGCCCCCTTTCAACCTCCCCTTCCCTGGACCCGGTAGCTGACTGACACACTGCTCCCCTGGGAGGGGAGGGGAGCAGGGACACACACACACACACACACACACACACACTATGGGAGGAGACATGACAGAAGGGACGAGAGACACTGAGCCGAGAGGGGGAAAAAAAGGATAGAGCAAGGGGAAGGCATGGACGGAAGTGCAGTGTTGATTTAGACTTTTGATGTTGTCCTTTTAGGCATATTTATTACAGTGAGATGAGATGTACTTCCAATTTATTGTCAATGTACAGTATAAAATACAGTATACTGAAAAGTCATTTTATGGTCCACTCAGTCTCATGTGAACACCCCAAACAGTTTATAAGTTACTCCATTCAGTATTTACCATAGATAGTTGATGTTCATTTTAGCTGCCCTGTCCTCTTCCTATACAAAACCAATATAACTTAAAACTCAATTTTAACCAAGACAGATTATTGGAAAACATCCCATCTTTTTTCTGGTTATTGATATTAGTCCTCCTAATACGTGAGAGAGCCGTGGAATTTCATTTAGAGTTTTCATTTATTTTTAAAATATCGCTTTATTCATTTGGCCGTAAATCAAAATATTGGGCATGCCCAGTGCTCACCGTACTAAGTGCAGAAGACCAGTAGTCATTAATAAATATAGTCATACTCATATTTCAGGAATTCATATAGCTTTTGTTTTAGTTGAGGGAATATCACAAGATTTCTTTTGTCAACTAAATCGACAGTAGAAGGCCATGATATAGAATTGAAACTCAAATGTGACAGATGTACCAACTCAAAACGTGTTGCAGCGTACCATAGAAACAAGCCATGAAAGCACAAACAATAATCAGATAGGACATTTCTGTTTGGATGCATAGGCTGTCAATCAGATGTTGCAGTGCCATTTTTGTCAACTAAGAGTAAGTCGACTAAGATTAGACTAACAAACAAGTTAAATGGGACTAAATCATAAACTAAAACTACTGTAACTCTTGTAACTCTTACAGCATATAAGTACACAAGTATTTTTAAATACAATAATTTGTTCAGACATACCTGCAGTATGCATTGCATAGCTTTTCAGGAGAGCAGGTCATGCAATCATGTTTTTTACATAAAACAAAAACTTTTACTTACAAATTCGGCCATGGTTATACGAGAAACTATAAATCTGTATTGCATAAGACGTAAGGATGTAAAGACTAAGACTAAAAGACTAAGACTAAACTAACAAAAATGATTTTCAGAAAACTAAATATAGAGGACTAAATTTGTGTTAAAGACAGGACTAAAAAAACCCTGTCAGATATTTCTGTTTGTATCTATGGTACTATGTCAATCATAACTTTTCCAAATTTTCAAATATGAGCTGTGTGACTTCCCGAGTATGATGATTACACCACACACATACGCCGTAAATTTCTCATCCACTAAACTTGCACAGAAAATAAGGCCCAATGTGGCTTGGGATCAGCAGACATGGCAACAGTGGATCGGGGTGGGCAACAGTGATGATCTCAATCATTTTAATAAGGGTACGGTTCTGTCCACTCTCTTCTGCACCTTCTCTTCTAATAGATCGCTACAAGAAACCCGTACCGCTAACTGTACACAATCAACCACACGTACGGTACGCCACACCGCATACCGCGCCGCTCCGTAGCGCGCCGCAAACCCAGCAGCACGGCCAGCACCTCTTAAATTACACCTTCATGTTTGATTTGTCTCAACCTCAATCCCCCCAACCTTCCCCCTGTCTCTCTACCCCCCCACCCCCACCCCTCTCTCTCTCTTTCGTCTGTACTAAACAGCCACCCAAGTGTTCACAGAAGTGCAAGGCAGGCACTTCTGCAGCAGTTACACGGCAAGCATGTGTGTGTGTGTGTGTGTGTGTGTGTGTGTGTGTGTGTGTGTGTGTGTGTGTGTGTGTGTGTGTGTGTGTGTGTGTGTGTGTGTGTGTGTGTGTGTGTGAGCCATAAGATCTCCAGTGTGCAGCTCTCTTTGGGGGATTTATTAGACTCTGGGAGTGCATTAGCATCATAAAGACTACGGTGGAATGGGAGAATGGGCCTGTGGATGGTCGGCCTCACCCACATCACTATACTACACCTAGTACTACCCTCACGCATACACACACACACACACACACACACACACACACACACACACACACACACACACACTCGCACACACACACACACTCGCGCGCAGGTGCACACACGCTCTGCAGCACGGCCGTGCACACGCGCGCGTGCGGATAAGGAATGAGATTAGCCCGATTTAAGCCCAAGAAAGGCTGTTTAAGGTACAGATATGCATCACCTCCCCATCCCAGCCCGTCCCCCGACTAATAATACATCAGGGAAAGACGGAGAGAATGAATACGGCGCAGGGAGGAAGAAGAGAGGGATGATGGATAAACGACAGAGAGGGAGAGAGAGAGAGAGAGAGAGAGAGAGAGAGAGAGAGATACAGCACTTTTATACCATTGGGTCTCAGACATTTCAAAAAGTCATATGCAGCGGTCACCAGTATGTCCTATAGGGGTCATCTATATGTCCCAGGGATCATCAATCATTGACGTGATCATCAACACGTCTCTGTTGCCAACACTTGGCCTTGCATGCAGTAGTTTGTCTGTTTTCTTTACATTCAAAATAGCTATGACACTGATTACGGTTTCTCAAACTCTCAGAAGGACCCCCTCACCCTCTTGAAGGGTCTTCATGCAGAAACAAATGGACCCTGATTGTTGACATTCTTTGAAAATGTTGGGACATTCTTACATGTTTAACACCGAAAGTCTTGTATGGGGAACACATAAAATGACCTTGACTTTTTTTCCTTCTTTTTTGTGGCTTGTCTTTATTATACATAGTTGGACAGGTAGGCCTATGGTACATGTAACAGGATTACGTAAGCAGATTACAAAAAAACAGTCCTTATGAGACGGTCAAAACAATTTGCGACCGTTGACAAACCCGACAACCATTTTAGTAGCGGTCGACTGTTGGGCAGCCGATGGCCTAAACCTAACCTTAACCGCTGACCGATAGGATACCTGCTGCAACTGCAAAACAGTTGCCAGGAGTGCTAATCATCAACGGTTGGTAATGGTCGTGACTCATTTAATATCAGCCACGGCCCGACCATCGGTCGTGGTTGCAAATTCATTTAATTGGGTAACTCAGTTTAAGTTACAATTTTAGCAAGTAACTACTTGTAACTGTAGGAGATTACTTTTTAAAAGTAACCTTCCCAAACCTGCTGACAGGAAATGTGTGACACGCCAACCCCGATCTCACGTAATAAAATATAAATGAACAGAATTGACAATATCCATTCATATTAGTGATGCACCGAAGATTTGGCTGCAGAAAATACTCGCCCAAAAATGGCTAAAATGCATTTTGGGCCAACTGAGCGCTGCAAGGTAAAAGGTATGAGCCTACTCAGCCCTGTCCAAGTTACAGTGCAATGCGCAGCCCATTGCACACTGCCAGAGGTGATGACCAGCCAAGGTGCCCAGATGCTACCTTGGACATCATGAAAAGGTTTGAGGACAGTCAGTATAGCCTATCATTGGTGAGCAAGCAAATGCAATAGAAGGTATGAGGACACAGCTTGCTCATTACCTCCATCACCACACACACACACACACACACACACACACACACACACACACACACACACACACACACACACACACACACACACACACACACACACACACACACACACACCTTTCTGTAAGTCCCCAATGGTTTGGGATAAACTGCCCTAATAAAATGGTATTTAAAAATAGGTTAATTGCATCTCTCTCTCTCTCTCTCTCTCTCTCTCTCTCTCTCTCTCTCTCTCTCTCTCTCTCTCTCTCTCTCTCTCTCTCTCTCTCTCTCAAAGGAAATGTGGAACTTGGTAAAGGTATCCCATTTGTGGATCTCTGGCTCCCCCTTGTGGATAGACATTGTACCTACAGTCATTTGACACTAACTGTGATCACAGAGCCAGCATCAGTCATCGTCTTTACTCGCGTGGTGTGTGTGGGGAAACGTTGGATGGTTCGAGCGCACAGCCGCGCACATCTATTTAAAACAGCAGTAGGATTCTGTATAAAAAAAAAAACATTGTCTTACCTAGTGGAGAGAAGCAGGCGCCTTTTTGCGTCCACCATACAGTACATGCACACGAACATCTCCTTGCTGTTAAAACGTCAATGTTCAGCATGGACAGAGAAGAAGAAAACCTTGTATCTCCATGTGCGTGAAGTTGGCAGGCCGCGGCCAATGATGATTCTTCTCAATGGGTACAGTCAGTGGGAGCCAGTTGTAGCATCTTGTCAAAATGGAAAACGAGCGTCTGTCTCTTCCATATGACTTGGTGGGAATCCCTGTTAAATAGGCTGCTTGGGACAACCATGTTTTGCAGGGGCGGATGTAACATTTCCCAATTGGGGGGGGGGGGGTGCGGGCAGAAGAAAATGGTAAGGGGGCAGCTTCATGAAGCCGCACCCATACCATTTTCAGTACTGTTTCAAATACTTTTACTGTAAATATACGCACTGAAATATCTTGGGTTGTTTTGCATGCCATCATGTTGCGTGGGGCAAACTGGGCATTTAGGGGAGCATTGCCCCCCCATGCCCATGCCTAGATCCGCCCCTGATGTTTTGGCTGTTGTTGCTCTGCTGGAGGCCCCGGCGCCGGTGACTCTTCTGCGGGGTAGCAGCAGCATGCGTGGCCGACTGGCCGCGGTTCTCCGCGTCGCTGCTCATAGAGTAACAGGTGCTGCTGCTGGTGGTCTTTGCTGGGGTGGCTCTTGTCTGGAGGCCAGTAGTTGCTGTTGTTTTGTTGTTGTAGAAGGAAGCTTCAAACATGTACGGATATCCATCCGTGATTACTTTTGGGACAAGTGGACTACAGGTAGCGTGGGTTGTTGGTGTGGCGCGCGTTTGTTGTGTCATGTGACCAACTCGTTCACTTCCGTCGCAAGTAAGCCAGTTCAATACAATCATGTGACATTAGCTTACACTTTAAATGATTAAACACATTATAATTCAGATGTATTTCTCACAATTCGTTTTATTTCATTACATAAAAGACCCCCCCCCCCCCTTGTACATTTCTCTTTTCCTTTTTTACCTCAAATATTATTTTAATTTCAATGTACCAACACTAAAAGAGACTGCATTAAACATAATCCCCAGTGTCAAATGTATACAAAAACATTGAAAATAGCAGATCTATACAAGCTGACAAAACATTTGGCTTTGAGAGATGTTGTGTTCCATTATGGTCCTAGTGTCAGTAGTAGTCATTCTGCTTGATCTGAGTTCTGGCGCCCCCTTCAGGGATAACCACAGCGTTACACCAATCAGGATGAATGGATGAAAACGGATATCACCATACTGTACATGACAACCATATTGATTCAATATGACGATCCAGTCCGACACGATTGAATGATTTGAAATAACTATTTAAAATACACTGACGTTTTTTTTTTTTAAGTAATTAAACCCCTCTTCTTTTTTACCTTCTAAAAAGGGTTAAAAAAAATACCATGCACAGAAATGCAGTGCAGTGACTATTTGTATTGCAAAATGATAAGACACTGCAGCACTCCTTGTCAGTGCTAGTGGTATTAATGCATTACTAGTGAATGGGATAGAGCAGGGCTACTCAACTTTAGATGGCTCAGGGGCCACTCCACTACCAAACTACCAAAAGCCGTAGGGCCGCAAATAATGGTGATTATATTGCAGGGGTTCTCAACCTTTTTCATACCATGGCCCACTATTTAGTCAGCCCCAAAGACAACAAAACAGCCAAACATACAGATCCAAATGACCATTATCTTCTACATTCTCTAGTTGTGTAGACTTGGGGCTAATTCACATGATGAATATTTTAACTCTTCAGAGTTACATCTGGTTAACCAACTTACATCCAAGAGTTACATCTGGTTAACCAACTTCCCATCATTTAGCCTGGGGACCACCTGGAATCCTCTCAGGGACCACTGGTGGTCCCCGTACCACCTGTTGAAAACCCCAGCTATATTGGACTTTTTTTTGTTTTGTTTTTTAGTGATTTTTCAACACACTGTGAGGCGTCTATAGAAATGGAGGAAGCACACATAAAACGACGATATTTGAATACGGTCTTTGTTGGCTACCCCAGTTATCTGGTTTGGCCTGGCTTTAAAATATCCCTGGCTAATAAGACAAAAATGCCTTAAAACACTATACTTGCCTACTATAACTAAAACATGCAGATAAAAACACCTTCAATACTTTATTTTTCATAAATAGAGCATCTTTCACTCAATAGGAGGTGCTCCTGTCACAGGATGATGATGTCACATGAGCATGTTCATCCATATTCTATAGAGCTAGATCACACGTGACATCATCATCCTGCGCCAGGAGCAGTTCCTGTTGAGTAAAATATTCTCTATTTATGAAAGAAATAAGATGCCATATGGGTGTTTGTTTATTTTAGTTATATAGGCAAAGTATAATGTTTTAAGCAATGTTTATCTTATTAGTCAGGGATCCTTTTAATAATTTCTTTCACCAGTAAATTAAATACCAGGGGCCAATACTACTGGAATTCGTCCATATCACAGTCTCATGGACTGGTAGGTTTTGTTGTGTTTCGGGATATGATGATAAAATGCTCTCTGCACATGAAGAAAACATTCCAATGAACAAGCTACGTTCACATTAACACATGTTCTATAATGCACCTTTGAGTTAGAAAATACAGAAGTACTGCTATCAAAATGCATTATACCGAAGGTTAAAGTAATGATTGCATTACATTGCAGAATGTTTTCAAGGTAGGAACATCTTTCGAAAACAGCCAAAGCACAAGCTCACAATGTGCCGCGCTGTGACGCATGGTGCAGTGGAAAGTAAAAACTATTTAGATAACTATTATAGATTTTAGCTGCCCCGCCCCCTTTCTATACAAACCCATTGCAACTTAAAACTTAATTTTAACCGTGATAGATTCATCAAAAACACCTGTTTGTTTGTTGTTTGTTTGTTTATTTATTAAACTGATGGCTTTCAAAATAATTGGTTACAAAATATTACAACAGACGTTCAAGGATCAAGGATTATGATAACTGACTATACAATATATACAAATGATCATATGCAAATCAGCACACAGATATAACATCTTATCTTATCTTATCTTATCTTATCTTATCAGGTTGTAGTAAACTTCCAATGTGAAGTTTCCAGCCAATCTTTCATGATTTGAGGCGTTTGGTTTAAAACGAGACACTCCTCCAAACTTTAGACGTCACTCTTAGTCAATCAGGATGGAAGGATGACAAATCAGATGACCACAGAGATTAAAAAAAGCAAACCACACCTGTGTGAAGTGAGGGGCGCTGGCATCATCTTACAACATCGATTAAAACATAATGTTTGTGTTAGTGACAAAGCTTTCATTTCTCGTCACTGTTGGTGGTATTTTTAAAACAGACATTATTGAAAAAGAAACATTAAAGCTGTGTATAGGAGGGATTAGCACCCCTAAATTGTGGTGCTATAACAGTCCAATGTTTCTGAGGGTCAAACGTAGTCTGGACTATGCCTTCAGCCTGGCGGAGATAATACATTATATTATGTTATTATACAATAATAACATAAGAATGAGAATAATACTAAAATAACATCCTTATACAACACAACTCAGATGGGGGATCCCTGGTACAACACATGTTCAGATGGGGGTCCATGGTACAGAATATTTACATATGGGCCGAGATGATGATGCCACCATGCCCAAAGTCTATCCTAGTCTTTGATGTCTGACTGAGCTGGGCAACGGTGGTAACCATGGTGACCTATGTGACCTCGTATAGAATATATTTCTGCTCACACAGAAACACTGAGGAGTCATCCCTCCACAACGCGAACCCAACACATAGTGGTTCAGTGGACGTGGTCTGGAAGGTGTACAGGTGGACCAGAGTGTCCTCTGAGGACACGTCATAGAAGGACAGAGTCCCAGCGCGACGGTCCACGTAGACTGCTACTCGGTAGACACCGTTGGAGTGTCTAGAGGGCCGGAAAGGGAGGACAGTCTTCTCCCCATTGTGTCTGACAGAGTAACCGTTAACATAACACTCCAGACTCCAGGACATGACATTCCATCCAAGCCTACAGTCATCACCATCTCCTTTCCTGCTGATTCTTCTATCGGTTCCTGCTATGTCAACCAGTCCACTGCACTCTACCTCAGAGTAGCAGCGTTCACTCACACTGTCTGTACACAGAACCTGAGGCCAGACATCAAACCTCTCATGGTGGTCAGGATACTGATGCTTCTGTCCATCCCGTGTGACCTTCCTGTTGTCCTCTGACAGAGTGGGGTCACAGTGTGTTGTGTTTGTGTCTAGTGTGAGACGATGGAAATCTGATGAGAAAACACAGTAAACATTAAACACACATGGACAAGTACACACACAAGCATGCACGCACGCACACGCACACGCACACACACACGCACACACACACACACACACACACACACACACACACACATCAAATCGTCAGGTTCAAAATCATTTTTTATGTTTATTAATTTGTTCATGTCAGAAAGACTGACTTACATTATTTAGCTGCATTGAAGCATATGGTTGAACTTTTCATGGTCTGTAATATTTAAAATTGCTTTAAAATGTTCTAGATGACTGAACCTGTCATGGCCCATATACCAGAATTGTTTTAATACGTCCTATAGCGTAATTTGTGTGACAAAATGCAATACATTGAATTGAATCGCAGCATAATTAAGAATCTAATATTAAAAGCATCATTCTTGACACAGTTAATTAAACTTTCATAATGTTTTTTCCACAGCTCAGCAATGTTTTTTTTTACCCTATAGTGCCATCAGTACTAGAATCAGCGTCTTACTGTTATTCACCAACTTAACCTCTCTCCAAAAGTCACATATGTCATGAATTACAAAATTATATATGTTTCACTATTTTGAATGTCATATATAATTCTTGTGAAACACAAAAAATACATATATTATATGTTTCGCTTTACCAAAAATAAAGCGATAAATAAATACTAACTTTCTGCATATAACGTTTTTTTCCTTTTTTCCCCCCATACGATAAACGAGTTGCATGTAGATCTGCCCTAAAACACTTTGTGTAGGATGTAAATATTGAGAGGTACTCACATCGTTTAATGAGAGTAGCGTTGAACCAATCTTCTCCACCATGTTTCACTCTGTAGGAAGTAGAACAACAATACATCAATGTCTAACTGTCTAACACAACGTCTCCACTAGCTGACACTACAGTGTGTCACTCTGTAGGAAGTAGAACAACAATACTGTACATCAAGGTCTAACTGGTTCATTTCCATGTGTATATCATTCCATGTGTTTTCATCATATTAATAAGAGATATCTTGAAGACTAGATCCTTCTGCTGGGGTCCGACTGTGAACAATCTAGAATGTCCCGGTAACACAGGTGTTACCCTTAGGGGAAGCACTGAAATACAGTAGTGATCCCACCGAGCCAACATCACCCACAAATAGCATTTAACAGATTCTTCTGAAAACAGAGCCATAAGTCTACTCACTTGAGATTCCCCTGTCCAGCAGAGAGCAGCATCTTCATTCCTGACTCATTCACCATGTTGAGACTTAGGTCCAATTCCCTCAGATGGAAGGAGGGGTTAGAAGTTAGAGCTGAGGCCACAAGTTCACAGCATCTCTCTGCCAACCAGCAGTTCTTCAGGCTAAGTGAAGAATACAGAGGGGGGGGGGGGGGGGGGGGGGGTACAAAATGCACATTATAAATCTATTATTGTCTCATGCAATAATAGTGCCTTTATCCAAGTCGCTTTACATAGTGCCTTTTTCCACACATTCATACACCAAAGACACAACCGGCACATCACGAAAAATTGGACCCGCAGATCATTGGACTGCTCTGCCTCCTGAGACACAGTTGTGAGATCTCTATCATGTGTCTATTCAGTGGTTTATGATAGATGGCGCTCTTCACCAACATATGAATGGTTCTAGGTTGCAGCCTGCAATGAACCAGAAGTGAAAAATGTTAAATTATTCTGACCTGAGAGTCTCCAGACAGCAGTTTGGGCTCTTCAGTGCAGTACAGATGAGATCCAGTTTAGAACCCTTCAAGATGTTTCCACTCAGGTCCAGTTCTCTCAAATGGGACGGATTGGAGCTGAGAGCTGAAGCCACAACCATAATGTGCTCATATTTGAGGTCACAGGCAGCAAGTCTGTAATTATACAGATGTAAAATCAGAATGAGAATACAACAGTGGGCAGTGTGCTTCTGTGTGGACACAGACTGTATCTTTGCCGAGTGGGAAGTATTTAGGAGGATGAAAATATCTCTTTTGCAAAACATCATGAGTCGTATAGCCTGGGCCTTAGACATGCAAAAGATCTCCCCTAGTTGTTAGAGTAAGGGAATATCATGTTACCAAGAAATGTCTTTACTGATGTGAAGCAATGTTTTTTCTCACCTCCCTGGGCTAAAAACAATTATATTCTCACACACACACACACACACACACTCACACTCACACACACACACACACACACACACACACACACACACACACACACACACACACACACACACACACACACACACACACACACACACACACACACACAGACAATGATATTCTCTTGACTCCTAACCTGGCTGTTATGCAGTTAATCACTGCTGGGACCAGTCTCCATCGCCCCACATCTGATGTGTTACATTTCTTCAGATCCAACACCCCCAGGACCTCATCTGATATCTGCAGCATTCTGACTAGAGCTGAACACTGGGTCTCATCGAGTCTCTTTCCTGACTCCAGGAACTGTTGGATCCCCTGGCTTACTGAGAGGGCCTTCATCTCCATCAAGCATTGGAAGATGTGGATGCATCTGTCAGGAGAGCCACTGAAAGGATCCATCTCCTTCAGGTTGGCGATGGCTTTCTGGATCTCCTCTGGACTGTTTTCTGTCTGATCCAGCAGACCTCCTAACAGTTTCTGGTTGTCCTCCAGTGCAAGACCATGAAGGAAACGGACAAAGAGGTCCAGGTGACCACTCTCACTCTTCAGGGCTTTTTTCATAGCAGCTTTGAGGAAGTCAGACAGGGAGCTGTCACAGTTGAAATCATCATCTTCCAGGAATGCCTTCAGGACCTCCATGTCCCTCTTTGTAAAACACTCAAACAGGTAGCCTGCAGACAGAAACTCCTGGATGCTCAGGTGAACAAAACAGTAAATGGTTTCCTGGAAGAATTTACTGTCTGGTCTGAAGATCTCTGTGCACAGCCCTGAGTCAACTGGGCCGTCTTCGAGGGCAATTTGACATCTCTCCAGATCTTCTGGGTAGAAAATGATGTTGCCTTTCTGCAAATGTTCAAACGCCAGCCGGCCCAGCTTCAGGAGAACTGCTCTATCAGCCTCTGTGAGTTTCCGATGTTTCCCACCATGCCTGGACCACTTTCTCTTTATTTGAACAAACAGGAAGCGGCAGTAAATCCCAGCCAGGGTCTTGGGGAGCTCTCCTTTCTTGTCTGTCCGCAACATGTCCTGCAGAACAGTGACAATGATCGAACAGTAGACTGGGGTTTCACACATGATGTGGAGGTGTTTTGATGATTTGATGTGTGAGATGATTCTCTCAGCCTTCTTCCCATCTCCGCATCTCTTCCGGATGTACTTCACCATGGCGTCATCAGTGAACCCTCTCACCTCCGTCATCAAGTCAACCAAGCCATCAGGGATCTGTTTGGCTGCTGCAGGCCGTGTGGTTATCCAGAGGTGAGCAGAGCGAAGCAGGTTACCTTTGATGAGGTTGACCAGTAGAACTTCCAGGGGTACAGCCTGGGTCAAATCATCAGAGCAGTCGATTTTAAAGTCCAGGTTCAAGTGGCACTCATCGTAACCTTCGAGAACAAACATGACTTTGAAAGGACTCTGGTCGTAGTTGGGGATTCCTGACATCTGCATCTTAGTGAAGATGTAATCAAGAGCATCTTCTGGGATGCATTTGGTTGCATCAATGCATTTGTGGATTAGCTGTGCCAAACTAAACTTTCGCCCCTTGAGCAAATTGAGCTGGCGGAATGGGAGCACAAATATGAGATGGGGAGCTTGATCTTTTTTCCTTGCCCAGTCAGACAGAAACTTGTGTACGAGAAAGGTTTTTCCAACTCCTGCGTCGCCAGTGGACAACACTGTTCTGATGGGTTTGTCTGGTCGAGAAGGATGTTTGTAGATATTGCTGAGTTGGACATCCTTGCCGGCTTTCTTCTTCCCCATGTGTGTGACCACAGGTTCACTGCTGATCTTTGTTTCATCAATGTGTGTGATGGTGAGACGTGAGTAAGATTCTTCAAACTCATTCCTGTCCTCCCTTGACATTGCCCCTACAGGTAAACACGAGAATGGTTCCCTAACATTTGTTTGGAGCATGTCTTGGTAGTATGTAATCGGATGTGAACCCGTTCGGCTTTTCACCAGGACAGCTGGAGGGACAAAGAAAGACCATTAGATATTGAGAGAAATCAGCAGATATGCATATTTGTGTCAACATACAGTAACAGTCAATAACACGGAAATGATCAGAGTACACGATGAATAACAACATGTTGTGCTTTCACTTTCTGCGTTTGTGAAATAAATGACTCTTCTTTGTAACAATTTTGGGGATTTTGGGACAGAATCCAGGGGAGAAATTTGGGGCAGAGGTTCATAGTTGGAATCTAGGGATTGTGTGTGCCAAGTTTGGTTTAACAGCGCCAGAGATTAGCTGGTAACGGACAGACAGACGAGCTGACGGGCAACCTCACGGACGGACGTATGGACGGACGGACGGACAGAAACATACTCCCCACTAAGGCTGTCACCCGAAGCTCGGTATTCGAACCATCTGCTCGTTAAGGTCGGTGCGCAAATGAATCAAACCGAACCATTCGTTGTTGTTTTGTTTTGTTTTTTCTTTTTTTATGGATTAATATCCATAAAAACTGCGCTATGATGGGACTGATGATTACAACATCAACAACAGAAGGAGAATTTGTGAAGGAGAGTAATCTGGGTAAACATGTTCGTAAATATCCATTTTTATTGGACTTAATGTCCAATAAAAATGATGTTGACAGAAAATAATCTGGAGTCAATACACTTTAAACTGCACTGACCTTGGCTGGATGCAGATGATCCTTTGGGTTGTGATGGAGGAGAAGGCTGAGGGCATCTGGTGTGAGATGCAATACTGTTACACAAAATAAATTATAAATAAATGTACAGATTCACATTCATGTTGGATCAACAGACATTCAAAATAGTGTTGAATATCTGATGGGATAAAGACAGAGGAGCATAATTCCTATTGGCTTTCATTGCTGTGGGCCTCTAGACGTCATCATGCACCACGTTTTTGTATTCAGGAAGTAATTAAAATATTTTTATTGGCTTTTGTTATAAAAAATGCACAAACCTACAAATACAAAAATGTTTGTCTTAAAAATGAAAAGAATTAGAAATACTTACAGCTCATGTAGAAGACACTCCTCGTACTCCTCTAGAGCCTTGTAGAAAATGTATTTCCTCTTTTTGGAGGTCAGGAGGGTGTAGAGTTCCCTCATCTTGTCCTGGTTGGTGGTCTTAGATGTCACGTTGTCGTAGCTCTCCTGGTTGATGGTTTGCTCAAGAAGAACGTCCAGGATGGACTTGACATTGGTCACTCTCTCGATCAGGACACGCCGGTGTTGGTCAACGAAGTGTTCCACTGAAGCAACGTGAAATGAACATTGAGTTGAGTGTTAGACTGTGTGTGCGAAACATGCTAATAAATATCCTGTTTCTGAACACACAGGCATTATTGTGATCGTAGTTACAAAACGTCTAAGCTAATCACTGCCAGGGGTACCGGGCCTGGATGTGAGATTGACATCCCGGGCCCCAAACAGTAATGTCCTTAGTATCAGGTCAGCTTTACTTTTACAGATTTATGCCCATAGTGTCAGCACACCAGCTCAGTGGCTTTGTACACAGGAGTGTCCTCCCCAAGATTGGGAAGTCAGGGTAAATTCCCGGCCGGGTCATACCAAATAGCCTAAAAAAGACCTCCCTGCTTGACACTCAGCGTCTGTGGCTGGATTGGGGAAAGGCCCCACAACGTACTAGTGTCATGTCGAGTGGGTGTAGCTCATGTTACAAAAACAGGAGATAGGCTCCTGACTTATGTGCCTCATGGTTCGAGGCTACTTAATTTAGTGTCAGCTCACCTTCAGTCTCGGAGAGTGCTGTCTTTGTTGAAGTGGCGGTCGGTGTTTCAGTGACTGTAACTTTATGTTGGTCTGACGTTTCAGTAGTGGTAGCTTTGTGCTGGTCCGGTGTTACAGCTATTGTTGAGTCTGAATTTGAAAAGACAACAGACTTTTATAAGGGGTGCGGTCAGTTTGTTGAGTGCAGTGACCGATACTGATCAACCCCAGCTCCAGGGAAACCTGGAACCTAACTTATGGAATTATTTTCTCCACCTCAATAATACCCATTGACAGTGATGGACAGTAGCTTGTTACAAGTAGCTAAGCTGCATAGCTTAACGACATTTTCCCATAGCTTGTAGTGTAGCTTACTACATTTGTTTCGAGTAACAAAGAGTGTAGCTTAGTACATTTTCCCACACACATTTTTGAATTCCGCCTATTTTTAAGGGGTAGAAAACCTCTAATAAGATCCCCAAACTTAGACATGCCACAATCCTATGTTCAAACCCACCCCTAGATTACTATTATTATGAGTTCCATTTATATTATTAATTTTTATTATTATGATTATTATTTAGAAAGTTGTACATTAAGTTGAGATAGTGAAGCTGTAGTGAAGCTACACTACTTGTTTTGAGATTAACAAGTAGTGTAGCTTACTACATTTCCCAGTAACTTGCCCATCACTGCCCATTGGTATTGTATCTTATATCATTCATCACGTTTACAACAAGGTATGAGGTGAAGAGATCGAACATTCCTGAAATGAGAGACACTGATAAAAGTTTGGGTTGCACCCCCAATAAAATCCCCAAATTTAGGTTTGGGCACGTTTAGTATGTGAATCTCTTAGGAATAGGTCAGCGTTCAGGTAATTAGTGTGAATTGTGTGAACATATCACAGTTGAATGAGTTTATTACAGCTTCAGCTTACCTTCAGTTTTAGAAACACCAGTCGCTGTTGAAGTTGACGTTGCTGGTTCAGCAGTTGTAGCTTCAAGCTGGACTGTTGAATCTATTATGTGATAAAAGACAGCACATACTTATAATAAACCCAGTGATAATTATCCTGTTATGAAATCTTAAAGGTTCGGTGAACCGGAAATGGTGGGGGTTTAATCATGGATCCCACCCGATTATCTGGCACAGAGGGTTTCTGAGCCAATAAGAGGGAGTCAACGGTCAGCCAAACATGCACGTGGTCACTCTATCTCAATGGGAGTTCCAATCATGGACCCAATGTTTGGTCCAATGTAGCCCATAGGTACCCGCTTTGCGGCGAGATCAAAACGTGTCGCCACTCTCCCTCTATGGTACGCTAGGCTCTACTAGACGAGATGCTTGGGGTCAGTGTTTGTTTACTTTTGTCACTGCACACATTGTGGTAGGAATAAGCCACATAGGCTTATTTATACCGTAATGTGTTCAGATATCCATACTATAATCCAGGAAATGTCTGTCTGTCTGTCTGTCTGAATGAATGAATGAATGAATGTCTGAAACACGTGTAACTCCACGATGGCAAATCAAATCAAAGACAAAGACGCACACCACCAATCGCTGTAAGTTTTCACACAGCCGTTCACCATAATATCATGAAGAGAGTGACAAAGCCCTTTTGCCAAATTAAACACATCGTTGATTAATAATGAATTTATTTGTGCATGAAAATTTCCCCATTAAGTTTATATGGGAAAGTCCGTCGGGGCCCCCTAACGTTACACAATTCACGGCCACCGTTATCGCGTTACCCCACTGCCACATTTCCACTGCTACACCAGCAACACAGCTTTCAAATAAACACATCATTGATTAATAATGAATTTATTTGTGCATTAAAATTCCCCCATTAGTTTATATGGGGAAAACGCGCCCGCCCCATCATTACACACATCACACGCCACCGGCTGCCACATACGCCCATCTCTCTCTCTCAAGCTGGTATAGTAACATTTCCACTGTGGCACGCTCGATCTTCCGCACGCACGCACACGCACGCACACACACACACACACACACACACACACACACGCACACGCACACGCACACAACTATAGACTCATTGACAGTGGTGTCAATGAGTTCAAATGGATTTTAACTCTATATGCACATTCTCATCTACCTTCATAGCTGTGTGGAAACCTCTCCACCACCAGATCATTCCTGAGGATGTTCTTCAGAACTTTGACCATGATCTGCTGAGCGTCGATGCAGGAGTATCTCTGCACCATCAGATGGGCGATGGTCCTCCTTTCTGTCCTCCTCCTTCCCGTCCTAGTCCTTCCCTTTGGGATGGGGTCGAGGCCTTGGAGGACGTCAGGATGACGCAGATGGAACTTGAACATCACAAACTCCAACTCGTCCAGCTTATCCAGAGTTTTCAAGATGTGTTCCACTAGGGGATCCATGGCTGGTCCCTGGAACAAAACAGAGGATGTTCAAGACCAGTGATATGGCTTTTTGGGGGGGATTTATTTAGAAGTTTCAGTCTGAAATGTACGGCAGGCCGGCCATGGGATGTTACTATGTGCAATGTGAGCCAGACTGAGGAAGACGGCAATATGTGCTACTATAAGCTTTGTGACAAATCATGACCAATCAAAGAATTAGTAAGAAGAAAGAACGGCAGGATACAAGCCTTTTCTTTTCGTTTTTCTTCTTAACTATATTATTGCATTGCCCAAAAACATTGGGCCGTATTCTAGAGGGAGATTATCTTGGTATAGCGTACAAGCGTTAGTGCTGCGCATGCATACATACACTGTAAGCCCATAGGCCACAAATGAAGCTTGTCTAAATGTTCATTGTGCAGTGAATCAGACCATGTCCATGTCCTTTTTGGGGAGACGCTGCGTTTGATGCCAACACATAGATGTTCAATTGCAGCATAATAGTAATAGTGATATAGCCCACTACTACTACTACTACTACTGTTTTAATGTGCTGTAGGCCTACTGTTTACATTTTTATTAATTCAGTATTCAATCAATCGCTAAATCACTCAATAAATTGAATAGAATACCATACTATTGTGGTGGATGTAGGGCTAAATATTTTAGAGAGGTTTATTAGTCATTATAATAGGCACACCTCGAGTCACTCACTCAACCGCATGGGACGCCATGCCATATTTATATACAAGCGGCGGGCGCAGGCAGCTTATCTACACCAAAACGTGAATGTCTGAGGAGAAAGCAAAGTGCATCATCCAGAGTTTACCGGTATTTTCCCTGCGTTGGTTTTTCAGTTATATTTTTAGTTTACACTCTCAAGAGTTACATCTGGCTAAACCAACTTTTCATCTGGTTAACCAACTTAGGGGACCACCTGGAACCCTCTCAAGAACCACTGGTGGTCCTCGGACCACATTGAAAACTACTGGCCTATAGGACCAGTTTTTTTTATTACATCGCAGTAAACGGAATAGGCTACAGGTTTGTATTCTGTAGTGTAGGATTAAATCCATGCATTTTTAGGTGCAAGCAGTTCAGACAATGCTGCTCTGCATGTTTAGGACAGAAAAACAGACGAGGACAAATCCTACGACAGCTCCCGACCTGACGTGTGTTTTGTACGGACGTAGGATCAACTTCAAGTTCATGGTGGGAATAATAAATGTGAACAATGTGGGAATTCTGCTCTACGCATGTTCTAGGTTCATTTTTGGGTGTACACCTCATTGATAAATGAGGGCCTAGATGTTGAGTAATTGAGTGTAAACAAAGGTACACTGCATCGTCTACTCTACACTCCAATTTGCTCTGTTACCAAATTGGTGTGGGTCTAGAGCTATACGTGACAGCCATTTACATACCAGTCGCTCAAAGACTTTCATAATGACAGATGTTAGGGCAACAGGCCTATAGTCATTAAGACAACAGATGTTATTTTTCTTAGGGACAGGAATAATCACAGCAGATTTAAAACAAGCAGGTACAGTACAGAGTTGCTGTGACCAATTGAAAATAGAAGTGAGGATAGGTGCTACAGTAGTTGGTCAGCACAGTGTTTTAGGGTGGCGGACGACACACCATCAGGCCCCGCGGCCTTCCTGGGATTTTGCTGACGGAGCAACAGTCTGACATCGTGTTCATTGATAGCAGGTGTAGGGTCACCCTGCTCTCCAAGAAAAGAGGGGGACTGGGATTTGCTCTCAAATCAACAATAAAAGTCATTTAGTGTCCTCGGAAGGGAGGGGTCCCTAGCTGGGACATGCTGTTTGCTTTTATAGTCAGTGATGTCCTGCAGCCTCTGCCAAACAGCCTTAATGTTGTTTGCTTGCAGTTTGCGTTCAAGCTTTGCTTTGTAGGAAGCCTTAGTTTTTAACACGGCTCTCTGAAATTCATATTTCAGTTTCTTAATCAGAAGCAGCTGTGTTTGGAGGAACTGCGTCAAACAGGTGAAACTCGACACGTCATCAGGATGTGTCATGTGATGTCACGTGACATGTGTGATGTGTCATGTGACGTGGCATACTCACAGAGCGCATGCGAGGTTTCAAGACTCTCTTTGTGGATGTTACGTTCCCCATTGTTATTCCTTCCTGGATACTGCTTCTGTTGACAACAAGGGACAACATCAACAGTGGACTCTAGTGGAGGTGTTTTTTGTTTTAGTTATTTTTTTTAATCATGTTAATTATTATTAATTAAAATAATTATGTTAATTATAATTTATTTTAGTCATAGTGTGCAAGCATAATAAACAGGTTTACATTGACAAATTTGGTCAACCACAACATGTATTCTTCTTCAATAACATTTGTGAATCATTATAGTCTTACCTGTGTTGTTGTTGTTGTTGTTGTTGAGTCTAAGACATCTCTAGTGCCATCTAGTGGTGTGGAGTCATCTTCACGGCTAACTGACCATAAAAGGACATGGACACGACCTGGAAAAGGGAACACATTGTCAGGTGAAATTCTGATTGGTGTAGAAAATATGAAGTACTGCGATGTTAGAATGATGAGGGAATGAGGGATAGTTACATGATGGGATGACAACTGTAACTGGTTATTCCCTATTCCTCCATGTTTCTTAAACAATGTTCATTCAATCATTAGTCTAGTGCAGGATTTTATCGAGTCCGGATCAAGGTCCAAATGGGTCCCTTAACGGATCCCAATGTGTATATTTCCACTTTTTTTTTTCTTTATAGGGCAGCTGTGGCTCAGAAAGTAGAGCAGGTCGTTGAATGATCCGTGGGTCGGCAGTTTGAATCCCGGCTCCTCCTGTCTACATGTTGAAGTGTCCTTGGGCAAGACACTGAACCCCACCTTGCCTCCAGCAGTTGCCACCATTGGTGTGTGAATGTGGGAAGTGAGGACGGAAGTTATTTAACATGTTATGCCTTATAGCATGTGTTTAATTGGACCTGCTTCCATGGAATACTGTAACTCTTGGTTGGGATATGGAGGAGGTGCAGCCAACACTTTCTGGTTCAGGTTGGAGTGGTCAAATCCTTCCTGTCAGCAGTCTCTCATTCACGGTGAATGTACAGTTGGGAATTTCTAGGAATAACATTCTTTAAATGATATACTCATACTTTGAATTATTTGCGGTGTGCTGTTGACATGTTCACATGAGTCTGTGATGTCATGCGACATGTTGTGTGATGTGCAGTGTTGGGACATGTGCACTACGTAACTTTATTACATAATATACTACCAACATGCAGTAACTTGTAGTATAAATATATTACTTAACAAAAACAATCTATACTTTTCTTTCTGCATTACTGCATTACTTTTTTTCAATATTAATTTTTGTCAATCTGTCTTGTTGAAAATGTTCTTGTGAAATTATCTTGACTACTGCAGAAGTTAAATAATTATTTTATCTTATTTTCTATCATTTGTCATCAAATTATTCATTCAGGAGTGACTTTTTTTTTTTTTTTTTTACGTCTATTTCATATGGATTTGGCCAGATAGCCAAGTGTGTTTGCTTTATTGTAGGTATGCCACTTGGCCTACGCAATATTTGATTAATAGTGACACTAAATATTTAATGTTTTGTAAAAGTTTTTTTTTTTTTTCAAAGTAATATGTAATCGTAATATTAATATATTACACTTGCTCAGACAGTAATATTGTAATATAATATATTGCCTTAAAATCAGTGTTGTAGTGGTACTTTTATAAGTGGGGGGACGCCTCTTAAGACACGTGCACGCACACATGCATGTGCATTCGCGTGCACCTGCACAACGCAGACAGACACACTATTAAAACATGCATATTGAATAGTATATTGAGAAAGATGGTTTACAATGCTTAATTGTATCCATAAAAGTAAATGACAAGTCAAAAAAACAATTTTTGCCCCCAAAAATATTTTAGATGTGAGAGAAGTGGGGGGACTCCGTCCCCCCGCGTCCCCCCTCCACTACACCCCTGCTTAAAATGAAGGTGATAATTAATAAGTAATATATTTACAAGGTAAAGTAATATTCCCAACACTGATGTGTCATGTGACGTGGCATACTCACAGAGCGCATGCGAGGTTTCAAGACTCTCTTTGTGGATGTTACGTTCCCCATTGTTATTCCTTCCTGGATACTGCTTCTGTTGACAACAAGGGACAACAACAACATCAACAGTAGACTCTAGTGGAGGTGTTTTTTATTTCAGTTATTTTCTTAATTATGTTTTATTTTGGTCATGGTTTGCAAGCATAGTAAACAGGTTTACATTGACAAATTTGGTCAACCACAACATGTATTCTTCTTCAATGACATTTGTGAATCATTATAGTCTTACCTGTGTTGTTGTTGTTGGTGTTGTTGTTGTTGTTGTTGAGTCTAAGACATCTCTAGTGCCATCTAGTGGTGTGGAGTCATCTTCACGGCTAACTGACCATAAAAGGACATGGACACGACCTGGAAAAGGAAACACATTCTCAGGTGAGATTCTGATTGGTGTAGAAAATATGAAGTACTGGGATGTTAGAATGATGAGGGAATGAGGGATAGTTACATGATGGGATGACAACTGTAACTGGTTATTCCCTATTCCTCCATGTTTCTTAAACAATGTTCATTCAATCATTAGTATTAGCAACCTTTTTCAGTAAAGTTGCTTGAAAATAATGATTGATTGATTAATTATTTTATTACACAATCAACTGCAGTAAAAGAACAGTATAGAGTACAGTCACACACAGTAACAGTCCAAAAGGAATCACCGAAGAAAGACCTTGCGGTCTTATCTCCATTTGAAAATAAGACCGCTTGAGCGCTCAATTTCTGACCCCTCAATGTCAAACTCTTCTACTAGATGGCTCTGGAGCACACAGTCCACACTGCGCTTTTTCTATGCCTCTGCATGCTGACCCAACCCCCTTCTGGCTTTGCAGGCCATATAACACTTACGTAGTGCTGCTCGATGCGATGAAAGTCCTCGCCATTTCTCTCTATAATCAAGAAGAACACACACATGCAGAAGACGGACGTTACTTACTCTTTCTGGGAGGCGCAAAACCAAGCGAATGCATCTTACGCCTGCTGCTCATAGTGTTGGATATATACGAAACGCAGTGCTATCGACACACAAGTATATAGTGTCCCCTACGAGGCTGCCTGCCCTACAACCAGCAACACGCCGACAACACTTCACAAGAGACAGCATACCACACAGAAAACACACAGCGTCGCTACAGAAACAGAATCCAACAAGCTGTTGTAAAATGCTTGCCAATTTCTACTTGAAGTGATTCTTTCCATATTGCTTCACATGCAACATGTTTCACATGCATGCATGTACGTGCTGCCCGCGTATATTAACATTTAGACTGATTAACATTTAAACGACAATGTTTCTTTTTAATTCCATGCATAATATTATTAACCGCGTGCGCGGTGTGTGACTGTGTGTGTGCGTCTTCATGTACACTGATGTATACTAGACATTCCATCTTCCAAGCACACGTGAATATCTATGCATAGTAGTGGTAGTCATAACAATATATAACTTTAGTTGTATAGTAGCCTACATTTCATGACAATATACAAACTTTTACATTCCAAGGACCCCCAATGGAAGGGAATATTTTAAAGATTTCGCAGTGTTCATTTTAATTGCAAGGACCCCCAGTTTGACATGAATTAGGCTCCACACACCCCATTTAATGCCAATTCTCTTTCTGTGACCCTCAATTTATAACAACATTAACAGCAACCGCTGTTAATGTAACTCTGATTGTGTACAACACCTCTAACGGGTCCATTTGGTTCCATTTGGACACTGAGTTGCAGACCCAAGGACGCATTTGGTTCCTATCACTATCTCAAATTTAGGTATCCCTCAACTACGGGCCAGATAGTATAGGATGCCATCATGTGTGTGATTGTATATGTCATATCTATGGTGCATGTGCAACTATTACCACATTGTAAAGGCACAAACACACTGCCCTCTGCCTATATATATTGGCGTTTCCAATTTTCGCTTGAGTGCACTGCTATCCCTCCAAGGCCCGGACTTATTTCTACTTGAAAAAAACAGTTTTCAACCTTACTACTAGGTTGTACTACCATGATCTATTAAAAAAGCAAAAAAAAAATGTCTTGGAAAAATATTTTATTTATGCTAATTAATTAATTATAATAAATTCCCCTTTTTTTTGGGGGGGGGGGGGGGGGGGTATCGTTTTTGCAGTCATTTTACATCACTTTTTTGCAGTCATTTTACATACTTTTATTAGGTTTAAAGGCTAAAATTCAAAGGTTAAAAATCATCAAAAATTGGTCATGGTGTGCAAGCATAATACACAACATATAATATGTTCTTTAGTGTACAAAGTTCATATTTTTTATCCCTTGGGTGGAGGGGCGCCATTTTACGTTGCCTGTCATAGGTATGATGTCATAGGACATCTTACGGGTCCAGTACGAGTCTTACGGGTCCATTTGGTTCCAGGGAAAATCTTGCCTGGGGCTCCAAATTGCAAACATAGCAACCATTGCAACCATTCCAAATACCAATTAAGCCAAACTAGTATGCAAACATCAGAGCCTGCACCTCCCCGCCCCCAGAACACAGGTGAAGTTACCGAAGGGGAAAAATACATACATACAGTACCAAGAACTAAACACCAGAGACCAGGGTTCAAAACTGGGTGCATACGCCATTTTCTATTACTTTTTATGCTTGATTTTATACAGTATTAGATGTATGCTGTCTCCTCTGGATGATTGGGTATGTGGTCTACTATAATTTAGACTCCTCTGCCTTGCATAGTCCCCACTGGCAAACTAACTTTAACTCCTAAACATTGAAGGCACTGTAGGCTGGACTTTACAAAAAAACAACAACAACACACACACACATATTTAATTTGGCGAACAATTAGAAGGAGAATTCCACACCAAAACACATGGGCCATCAATTTACCTTGATTCCTGTGACATGATGATTTTTGTCACAGATGCCCCATTTTCTACATTTCACCATGAGTTCAGTTGCAGTTGCAGCAGCTGTTGCTGCTGCGCCAGTGCAGTTTGCATGGCCGCAGGTTGTCTTTATTCTAATGCAGGTATTTCTGTAACTCCAAACTTATTTTTTAATACATCACATCAAGCCACACACTACAAGATAAATGGACCACTACTGATTTTTAAAAACTCAGGTGGCACCTGTGTGACAAGAGTTTTAACCAGAGTGATTGGAGAGGAGAGTGACAAAATGGAGGGGAGGAGAGGAGGAGGAATAGATTAGCTCTGGGATTACATGTAAAGACTGCCCCAAAGTGAAGTAAAATTCAAGCGTGACTATCAGTATACTATTAATTTGTGATGTGTGAAAAAAAGTTTGGAGTTACAGAAATACCCGCATTAGAATAAAGACAACCTGCGGCCATGCAAACTGCACTGGCGCAGCAACAACAGCTGCTGCACCTGCAACTGACCTCATGGTGAAATGTAGAAAATGGGGCATTGTGACAAAAATCAAGGTAACAACTAAAGTCTCTGCAATGTGTATGATGTGCTATTGGGAACAATTAGCGGTTAAGTGTCTTGCTCAGGGACACATCGACCCTTATAACTCTGGGGGAACCGGTAACCAATGTGGTTAGCATCCGGTAACTACCCATGAGGCACTGCCAAAGGCATGCGTAGGTCAGTTTCATGAGAATAGTAGATATGGTGATAACAGGATCTTTTAGTAAAAGAGTGAAACGTGACAAAATGTTACAATTATGGAGCCTCATCACCAGGCTGGGATTAACAATGTGGAGCTTGAGTTCCAGAGCCCTAACTTTCACTACTGAATATCTGCAAGACTGAGTTCCATTTATTATTACTGCAATAAATAAGCAAGCCTACAAACACTGTTGTAGTGGTCTTGTTAACAACTCTACTAACAACCAGAAAGTAATAGTCCTTGAATTGTATTTTGTAAACTGATGGTCATTCTCTGATGGTGGCCATGTACCCTTACTTAGTAGTTTAATAAAGAAGTTGAATGGATGCGCCCAGTCCAGGTACACGTTACGTAACACGTAAATAGCTGTGTTTTGTGCATCAGCATTGGCAGCAGCAGTGGTGGATATGTACGCATTGGTGCGCTGAGCACACACATGCTACTGTAGTTGCTGAATCACATAGGGCCCGTTGATTTCGTAATCAAAGCAGGCCACACGATGAAAAGCGGGCCACATGATGAATATTTTAACTCTTGACAGCGTAAACATGAAACCAAATGGACTGGTCGCATGTCTGGCGACCAACAAACAGATCCCAGACTAATAAGCGTTATTTGGATGAGCACATAGTCCTCTAGAATTAGAATTGAACATTTAAAACACATATACTGTAATGTGTTCTTTAGTTTACAAATAGTTCATATTTTATCCCTTGGGTGGAGGGGCGCCATTTTACGTTGCCTGTCATAGGTATGATGTCATAGGACATCTTACGGGTCCAGTACGAGTCTTACGGGTTCATTTGGCTCCAGGGAAAATCTTGCCTGGGGCTCCAAATTGCAAACATAGCAACCATTGCAACCATTCCAAATACCAATTAAGCCAAACTAGTATGCAAACATCAGAGCCTGCACCTCCCCGCCCCCAGAACACAGGTGAAGTTACCGAAGGGGAAAAATACATACATACAGTACCAAGAACTAAACACCAGAGACCAGGGTTCAAAACTGGGTGCATACGCCATTTTCTATTACTTGGTAGTTTCTTTTTTATGTAGACTTTATATTAGATTTATGCTGTCTCCTCTGGATGATTGGGTATGTGGTCTACTATAATTTAGACTCCTCTGCCTTGCATAGTCCCCACTGGCAAACTAACTTTAACTCCTAAACATTGAAGGCACTGTAGGCTGGACTTAAAAAAAAAAAAAAAAAAAAAAAAAAACACACACACACACACACACACACACACACACACACACACACACACACACACACACACACACACACACACACACACACACACACACACACACACACACACACACACATATTTAATTTGGCGAACCATTAGAAGGAGAATCCCACACCAAAACACATGAGCCATCAATTTACCTTGATTCCTGTGACATGATGATTTTTGTCACAGATGGACCATCTACATTACATAGCCAAAATGGATATAAAGCACTCGAGGCTAGAGAGTGAACTGTGGCCATAGCCCCGCCCCTTGCTATGCATTTCAATACAAGTTGCTCAGTGCATTTCAATACAAGTTGCTCAGTGGCGTTCTCATGCACACGGAACACAACGCCACGGAACACTGACACAGCTGGTCCTGGCTGGCGCAAGGGACGTCATGAACGTCCGTCCAACTCCGTTACGTCCGCCGCCATTAACATACTGCACTTACACATTTCGCCACTAGGCCCCGAAGCTCGAAAATAGTTTCACAGGAGTTTTGGGGAAACATATTTGACCCCCTAAACTTTGTGTTGCGCTTTGACAGAGTATGAGCGAGAACATTCGAAAACAAACAGAGCCACCACACACATACTGATCTGTAGCGTTGCCACATCAAACTGCCATTGCTCGTATGTCATCGATTATATTTTTATTTTATTGTTTGCGTTCGAGATCTCACTTTCTCACCCCTCAATGTCGCAACCTTTCCAGTACACACGCCCCTCCCCGGCCTCAACCACTGCCTTACACTATAGACAGTTAGGACATACAAGTTGTTACGACATCTACGTTCCCCACCATTGCAGCAGCATTTCTTAATGGACCTATTTACGAACTGGGACGGAGATCCAGCTTTGCAGAACGACATGGATTACACCCTGCTAGCAGTCAAAGCTACCATCGTCCAGCCTCTGCCGCTGCTGTCCAATGTCCATATTCCAATACTACCCACTCATTTTCGACCGATGCATATCACACACGTGTTGATTGTGTTGTCTAACAATAAACTGCATGTTCGACTGCGCGTCTGTCCAGGCTGCATGAGCAGCGCTCGAGCGCTCAGTTTCTGACCCCCCAATGTCGCAACTGTGACTCTACATGCCATTGATGTCGCAACTCTGACTCTGCATGCCCTTGCATGGCCACTGTGTTACAGACAGTAGACAGAGTTGCGACAACTCCGTAGACATGTACAGGCATGGCATCATGGCGCAGCCATCCCGTTCATGTAGCACCTTTGCCCACTGATTTTTCAAACGGACGCATTTCCAAACACTGGAGGGGACATCTAACTCACGTGGTTTTCAACCAGTCGGCCGGGCGGGGACCACCAGTGGCACTTCTGAGGGTTCCAGGTGGTCCTTAGCTCAATTATCGAAAGTTGGTTAACTGTATTAACAGTATTGTATTACAATTTCCACTGCAAACACGATCCACTGCAAACACGATCGTATTCCACTCATTTCGACCCATGCATCCCACGCGTGTTGTGTCTAACAATAAACTGCACGTTCGACTATGCGTTCTATATTGGATCTATGTTTGACTGTTTTGTTTCCCCAATCCAGGCAGTCTGGTATTGTGGACAATGCAAAAGACATCATGCGTTTGGGGTCTGTGGGGCTAAAATGTCATCACATGCTGGTCCGTGTCTCAAAGGCTGAATAAATAGTGGACCCTCGTACTATCAAAAGGGTTGTAAACCAATGATCTAACGGATCACAACACACAGGGGTGGACTGGGAGCTCAAAACGTACCGGGCAATTTTGTCTCAGAGCGGCCCTCTGAAGACCCTTATAATTAGCGTTGCAATCTTTGTGGGGCTCCGGGGCCTGAGCCCCCATGAGAATTTAAGACATAAGGGGCTCTGGGGCTCGGGCTAACTAAAATTAGTTAGTTAGTTTTAGTTAACTATAAAAACCCTGCAATAGGCAGTCTCATTTGAAGAGGACAGAGGGCCGCCAGCACTGATTCGTGGGCCGGTTTTGTGCAGATTTTTTTTTTTTGATTCATTATTATTATTTTTTAATTAAAACACGACATTAACGGCCCCCGGGGGGGTCGGCCCACCGGGAAAATGCCCTGTATGCCAGACTGTCAGTCCACCCCTGACATCACCGAACACACTGGTTTTGGACGCGCGTGCTTACACAGCCATACCTCACTATAAACTATTTCAACAACAGAGACGAAACGATCGAGAGACACAGAGGAGATCTAGAGACGTGAATTGGCGTGAAGAAAGTCGCTTAGAAACACTGATTGATCATCAATACGTGCGCACACACGCAGCCTGCAGCACTCTCTGACGCCGTACCGTCTCCAAGTCTGAACTACGGTGCAAATGAACGGTGCGGCTGACGTTCGTTTCCACCACACAGCTTCTGCAAAGTTCTTTCCTACCTTTGACTTAATGTGTTGCTAAAAGACGCCCAGATGATAGATCCAATTGATTATATTTGCAGGCATGTAGCCTGCAGTGGTCAGCACTTAGCACTTGAGATTGTCACTGTTACCATCTGACTGCCTCTGAGGCACCTGGGTGGTACGACTCCCCCACCGTAGTAAGTTTTCACACTTCATTTAAAAGGTGTCAATGGTTGTAGTGTGGCAGAACAACCACCCCAAATTGTGGTCGCTCTGCCACAATGCCTCAATGCAATAACAATGTATTATACGGCCTATAAAAAAGCACTTTGAGGTGCATTTCATTTCATGAAGGGTGCTATAAAAAATAAAATGTTTTATTTTTTAGGGTAATAATAATTATTATTATTATTATTTATGAGTACATTTGTTTATAATGGTTAAATATAACATTAACATATTTTAAACATAATGGGTGCATTATATTCCATTTAACAGTTTCATGGGCTCATATCAAAGACCACCAAGTGCAGATCAAGACTGACCTCTCCAACCTACTTCCAACAACTTCAAACCACTCAGCCTTCCACCCTACAGCCAGGATCTGCCTGATGTTTCTTTCAGTTAACAAGGACTCATTCTCTACCACTGTTGCAAAACTGCTTGCTCAGGGTGTACACATAACTTAAGACAACCTCTTCAGATTTGATATGTCAATAAAAATATTTTGATTTGTAACACCATTCAGAATATTACTCATTATTTATGTGTTGTCTATGTCAACGTTGATTACCGTACTTTAATGTATGGCTTGCAATCCACTACTTCAGAACCCCTGCAGTTTTCCATCAACTAGCTATTTGATTAAAAACAATTAACTCATGATATTTAGTTCCTCACAGATCCAACGCGTGGCGCTAGAGGTTCGGGGCGCGAAGCGCCCCGAACTTCTAGTTTTCTACATTTCACCATGAGGTCAGTTGCAGTTGCAGCAGCTGTTGCTGCTGCGCCAGTGCAGTTTGCATGGCCGCAGGTTGTCTTTATTCTAATGCGGGTATTTCTGTAACTCCAAACTTATTTTTTTAATACATCACATCAAGCCACACACTACAAGATAAATGGACCACTACTGATTTTTAAAAACTCAGATGGCACCTGTGTGACAAGAGTTTTAACCAGAGTGATTGGAGAGGAGAGTGACAAAATGGAGGGGAGGAGAGGAGGAGGAATAGATTAGCTCTGGGATTACATGTAAAGACTGCCCCAAAGTGAAGTAAAATTCAAGCGTGACTATCAGTATACTATTAATTTGTGATGTGTGAAAAACCACCCTTATTTAACCCATTAATAATTCAAACAATACACAAGGCCAGTTCTCATGAATATGATGTTCATGCTGTATAAATATGAATTACATAATGTTAATATGAATTGCATAAATTCCATTCAGGACTCTTACCTGTGCTTGAGGGTTGTAGATCAAGTGTGTTGCTGGCTGTAGAAACGTCATCTTCTATACTGGAGATCTACAGGATTAGAGAGAGCAGATGTCAGTCAAAGGCATTGTATTATCTGTGGAGGTTTTGATTGGTTTAGAGAGCACTGAACAGGCGTGGCCAGTGCATTCAGGAACTGTCATAGATATGCCAGTAAAAAAATGTAATGTGGTACGCAAGCATGCATTTAAGTACGACTTTGTCATTGGCTCAGTAAAACTATATGTAAACCTAACCTTAACTCCCTGCTACACTAGCAATATTTTGAGCAATATCAACTAGCAATGTCAACATCAACAGGCAACATGATGAGACACATGGCAACAGGCAACATTAAAAGGGGAATTCCACCCATTTTCATTTTTTCCTGAGTGCACAAATGTGAACCAATGGACCCTAGCGGGTCCATTGGTTCCAAAGTCAACGTTGATAGTTGACGTTGCTCAAAACATTGCTAGGTGTAAACCTAACCTTAACTCCAACCTTATGTAAACAACAACCTAACAAGAAGTACAACTCTAAAATATGATGGAGATATCAAATTGTTGTCACTCTGTGTCCGGTTCATGGTTTCTACTTGAGAGAGACCAGATAGGAGTAAACTGGTGAACTGAGTTCAGGGTAGTGAGCAAAGCTCATTGGAAAATAGACCATGGTTTTAACTACTCAGAGCAATGTACTCTCTGCACATTTCAGGGTTAAATATTCACCAATATTCCCTTGTTATCAGCCATTACGGTCTCAACACTCATTAGAGTTCTCAACAGAGCTGAAAAGGCCCTACCTTCAGGGCCTATACCCTACCCTGTTATCACCTAGTATGGTTAGGGTTTGGGGTCTAAGCCAACACTAGGAAATCCATTATTTCACACATTTCACACATTGTACTTAGTGTCACATACTAACGCAAAGGCCTGTTTAAAGATGAGGCACAGTTCCAGTGATATGTTCATGTGCTGTGATGAGTGGGGGGTGAGGTGGTTAACTGGAAACCAGACGCTGAAACCTGTAATATCACTCTAGAGTAAAAGGAAAAAAAGGCTCACATAACGTCACCATGGTTAACATGAGTGCCAAACATTCTCTCCGAAAAAAGTCGCAACCTACAAAGCGTTCAGCTCTTCACAGCACAAGCCGTTGAGAGCTTGTAGATCTGTGGCGTTGAGGCGACAAAATGTATCTGAGCCGCTCCCACATTTTAAAGATTGTTGTTGTTGGGGGGGGGGGGGGGATAAATGCCAGGCGTTTTATGCTGGGGCCCGGGGGGAGCCACGCACGAAATGTGTGGCCCAGCAGCCAACAGGCTACCAACTTTCCAGTAGCCTACATCCTAGCAAACAGTCAACCAGGGTACCTGATCATGATCACGCTGAATTTACAATTCATTTACAATTTACATTCACAATTAATGACTCACCAATAATGATGGCTGCAGCCGTAGAGGTTGATATTTGAACGGAGACTGTAATTATTCCAAGTTGTGTATAGGTTAAATGCTGCCCATAAAATGGGCAGCAACCAGCACGGTTTAAATATGTTGTATAATAAACTCTGCTGGCTAAAAGCATGTAACCAACATGCTTCACTTTGTCATAGCGTGACCGTGGTCCGTGACACAAACTCACAACACGTCGCGCAAAAATGCGATTGGGATGAGTCGTTGGAGCAGCAGCCTTTCATAGAGCTTGCAGGTGATGCAGAGGATGGAAATGGGTCGGTAGCTCTTTGGGGTCTTTGCCAGGTTTGGGGATTGCAACGACATTGGCCTTTCTCCAGACAGAAGGGATGGTTTTCTGTGCTATGCATGTGTTCATCATCTCCAGGATCCAGGACTTTGCGTTAGGTCCAAGGTGCTGTAACATTTTCACCAGTATGTCATCAATCCCTGCTGTTTTCCGGGTTTCAGCTTTCTGATTGCAGTTTCGAGTTCATCTTAGTCGAAGGGTTTGGTGAGAGGTCTGGCTAGTTGTGGTTGGTCTGATACCACTGTACAATGGTGTTCTCCTGTGGGTTGGCCATTAGCTGCGTTGCAACAGTTTGCTGTGACCGTTGTGATTATGGGTGGTGTAGAGTGGTCTGCCCCGAGACGACGGATTGTGGCCCATGCCTTCATGCTGCTGTTTGTCATGTTGGTGTTCTCTGTCAACTCCTTCCAGACTTTCCTTCGTTCTTCCCCAACTTCACGGATCAGGGTCTCTCCAACTTCTGTGGTGGTGGGGGAGAAAGGGTCCTTGTTGTACTCTTAATAGTAGCAGGCTGCTGGATATTTCTGATAAACCAGGGATATTGTGTTAGTGGGGTTCCATCTCCATGTTAAATTTATTTGTCATTTACAACTCTTGTAAAAGTTTAACTCTCACTACTAAATTGAAAGTGAGGGTTTATAGAACCATTTTGGTTCGAGTGGCCAGCACGCATACCAAGATTTTTGCCTCTAGGAGGCAAATCAGCCCATCAGCCCTCCCAAAATCCGATAAGTTCCGCAACTTATCCAATATGAACATATGAGATATGCATGAATTCACAAACAGGAGTAGTATTTGGTCATTTAGACCATTACCCTCCACCCCCACCTGCTCTGCCCCATAGTGTAAAAATAGCACATAGTCCAGGCTCTGTGCAGTATTTTGGTACAGCATGAAATTTGCAACACAGTTGGAGCATGTCTTTAGGAACATTGTTGGCTAGGATCTTGATTCCGGTAACTAATCCCACATTGTCAATGATGAGGAATACTGTGTTACTATTTACATTTGTCATGTGACCACGGTAGATATTTTCATAATGGCCACCACCTGCTGACATTTTACCAATAACTCAAATTCTGGACCTATCCTGATTATGATAAAATCCAAACTCTCTGCCAGAGTTTCTACCCTTTCCTTGGGTCTCAGTGTTCTGGGGCTATGTTATAGTCCTCATGCTGTACGTTGTCTTTGCTGAAGCTTGCTTTCCCAGTCTAGCTGGGCGTGCAAGGTTCAACCCAGACTTGTGCAGATGGCTGCTGGCTCACCTGGAGGCCCCAATTGGTGTGATTAGGTGTTGGGTTGTCTGCCCCAATCAGGATGAGGGGCTTGACTCTTTCAAACTGCGGCAGTCTAGCCAAGTGTCTGTATTGGTTTTGAGGCTATAGACAGGAGAGAATTGCTCCACAGCCCCAGGTACTGGTCACTCGGGTAGAGCTGGTCTGAGTTGAGTGAGTGAGTAGTATTGTTGCTTCACTGTGTTATCTGATGCGGGGTACAAGAGATGGTGTTCTGGCAGTGCCGGATAATACTGGAAGTTCAGGGCAGGAGCTGGTTGGCAATCTGGATGGGGATCTGGCTAGTAGTACACGGTCTGGTGTTCTGACCTCACTGGGTACTGGTCACTCGGGTAGAGCTGGTTTGGGTTGGAGTGAGTAGTACACAGAATATGTCAGCTGATTTTCTGGGCACACTTGATTTGAATACACATGAATGTTGTCTAACCTGAATTTTTAAAATAACACCAGATGGTGGCCAATTGGAAACTAGCTGTGGCAACTAGCTTATGGCATGTTTTAACTGTGTGCCAAATGTCATGCTTTTAACAAAAGTGCCTGATTTTCACGCATAGAGGCTAGGCTATGAGTAGGTACTGTATGTCTAACTTTAGCCCCCCACATACTGTATTGTCTATTTATTCATGAACAATGTATACCATCATTACTCATTCATGATAACATAGGTAGACACTAACTCCATCCGTTTAGGATCAACAGAATTTAAATGGTGAACGAAACAGTGTCTCATTATTATCAACAGATGTTAACTAGGCACTTATGACAATAATGCTTTTTGAATTACTTTGCAGTCCAGTTATTCTACAATTGTCACTGTTCTACACTTCTTTCTGCTCCATCCATTTTATGAGGGTGAAGAGCTTGAAGACTCTGAAACAGCAGAGGTCAAGTAAATGCAGACAGTTCACTTGACAGTGGGTGTAGACTCATATCCTTCAGTGGTGTTAAAGGTAGGGGAAGTGATTTCACTTTTGTCAGATATCACCCAAAAAATATTTTTTTCTGTTAAAATGCTCTATTATAAGGTGTGGAAACCACATATGGAGTTTCCCCCTCCCCCACGTTAGCAGAGGAGCTAATAAAAGTTCCCCAGGTCACCACCAATTCCCCTCCAATCAGGAGAGAGCAGCAGGTTCACATAGTGTAGCTACTGTTGGGGGCCCCTAGTGCACCAGGCTGGTACTACACCATGAATTTCAAATCACTTCCCCTACCTTTAAGGTACTGTATAAAACAAAATTCAAACCGCAATAGCAGATTAGACAGATTCAAGTCTTTTGGCATTTTGGACTTGTTTTGATCATAAAGAGGTTACAGTATACTTTTCAGAAGGTCTTCCATTTTTATCTAAATGTAATGGCTCAAGTCTTACAATTGCTTGTCAAATTGTTAGGTCCCTACACAGTCCACATATAATTATCTCTTGGGGCCCAGAGCTCAAATATGTATGGTACTTTAAAATATAGCCCAGTCAGCTATCTCACAAGTAGATTTATATTCACTGGTTTCATATTCTTCCAATCACGATCAAGTGGCGGTGGGCCCTGTTGTATGTGCTGTTGGCCTATTGCACTTCCCCCTACTGTAGAGCGTGTGCATGTGCACATCTTATTATCAAGCTGAACTGATGAGTAACACACTGCTAAACGTGTGGGTTGCACCCCCATGACTTTGCCAAAATGCAAATTTAAACTTGGTTTGAGGCAGATTCTGAATATATGTCATAACAAAGTCACACAAATGCTGCAGATAAGCCTATTATAATTGTGTGTGCTAGCTTGACGAGTTGAGTCCTACACAGTGTTGTAGTGGTACTTTTAGAAGTGGGGGGACGCCTCTAAAAGGGGAATTCCACCCATTTTCATTTTTTTCTGAGAGGAAACTCATTAACATGGTGAAACACATCTTGAAGATGCCGTCAAGATGTACAGTATTTCACCATGCTAATGTTTTTTTTTTTTTTCCAGACCTACATTTCCAGGAAACTGGAGGAACTTTTTTTTTTTTATCGTGTCCACACAGCATCTCTAAGGTATATTAATGACAAAATATTGAAAATGAGGAAAGTTCCCCTTTAAGACAAGTGTATGCACACTGCATGCGTTGTTTACAATTGCATCCATAAAAGTAAATGACAAGACAAAAAAAAAAACATACGGTAGGCCTACTTTTGCCCCAAAAATATTCTAGGTGTGAAAGAAGTGGGGGGACGCCGTCCCCCCGCGTCTCCCCTCCACTACACCCCTGGTCCTACATCTAAATGTAGAATACAATGACATCGCCACGCAAGCAAGATTTAATGCATGTTTCACAATTAAGTTATTTGAACTATCGGACTTAATGAGTCACTTTGTGCTGTCGTAATGCTCACCTTATGTAATGTTGCATACTGCAAATAATTATTGTTGTTTATTATGGGTTCTGGTTGTCTTCAAGCACCCAGATCATCCAGGCCTTTAGGCTACTACTTTACATGGATGTTGAGAGTTTTACTGAAGCAACAAAGCACTGCAGCACTTCATCCCTCGACAACCAGACAAATTTATAAGGAGATCTGTGTATTCTCAACTTCGTCCAGCAATGCAAGGAACTGGAGGTGATTTGAAGTGTTTTAGAAAATAAAAACGAAAACGAAATCAGGTGTCTTTAACAATGAGGCAGAGAAAATAAAAGCAGGAGAAAAACAATGTCCAAGATGGCCAGCAGAGGGCTACAAATATTCAAACCATGAAGGTACAAAGAACCAAAGTGGAAGTACTAATCAGGTTTAAGACGTTGTTTGTATGTCAACTAAAATGTTGAATGAGGCTGTAGTGTGTTGAATGAGGCACAGTAGTGACTGTGAAAGGTTAGATTAACCACCCTGTGTTTTCCTCTGTTAGGTATTTTTGATTGTCAGTGATACGTTGTATTTTAGATGTGACTGCAGGGGTGAGCACAAGACAAATTCACCTTGTGGACAATAAAGTTTAATGCTTGCAAGTCGCAACAAGATATTGGGGAGGAAAATAATAATAATGAAACTGAACTGAACTAGTTCATTTTAAAATCTGTGAACTGAACTTATAAAGTGAATTATTTTTCCAGTATCAGGCACCCCTAGACTGTTTCAAGAAAGTATCACTAGCCTCGGTCTCAGGCTTGCTCATTTGCAAAGACAAAGGCCTGGTAACAAACTAAGGCAGCAATGTTATCGGCAAAGTGTTTAAGTGTCTGTTCAGAACATCCATCAGATGTAATTCCCCCAGATACAACAATGAAATCATTCATGGACTGTAAACTTTAATATTAAAGTGGGAAAGAGGAAGGTGTGAGACATAAGACTGAATTAATTTATGACCGTTATCAAAGCAAAACTGGGTTTCCATATCTCCTCAAAAGTGCCACAGGTTGAACACCTCCATGCCATGCCTCATTGATGAAATGAAATAATGTGTTCAAAAGTAGCCCAAGTTGCCCAGACCAAGTATTACCTCTATACATTAGTACATTTTTCAGATCGTCAACATTATAGTCTTGTAAAAAATATGATAATTCATTGAGATAGGATTTTGGGGTTTTCATGAGCTGTGCACAATCATCAGGATTAAAACAATAAAAGTTTTTTAAATACTTAATGCACAACTTAATGCACAAATGAAAGTTTTTGTATTATATGGGTAATAATATATTATTAAAAATAATGTATTATTATTATGGAGGAAAATGAACTTTTATAGAATTTGCTATTTTTTTTTAGAAGGACCTGTGTATATATATATATATATATATATATATATATATATATATATATATATATATATATATATATATATATATATATATATATATATATATATATATAGCATATTAGATGCTCTGTGGCCAGATAAACACATACTGTAGCATGTTGCCTGATATCTTTCAGCCTATTGAACTCTCTTGAACTCATTTCTTTGAAATATTTTGTGCTTAAAATTTTTAAATTATATAGTACCCTTCATTTTCATTGTGCAAATTGTGTTTTTGTTTTGTTTTTTTGACAGTAAGAGTAACAAGGAAGCTTGTACACCTGAAACTTACGGTAATTATAGCCTATCTTAGAGTTCTATCTAGCCAGTTCAACCAGTTATTGAAAACAAATGTGCATCAAGCAGATGTCATAACTGTTGCACAAGTTGCCCGGGTCCGGGACTGGCTGCTGGATTATGTTGGATAATGCAGACCTGATGCTGTTCTTCATGAGGTAAGCTATAACATTTGTTCCATCGACTATGCCTATAAAATCGCCATTTACCATGATGTCTTGTCCATACATTAACAGAAATGTGAATACTTGGTCCTACATGGTACATGAGCAGAACGCGTTGGATTCCAATGATCAATAACTTTAAAAGTGATCCCTGTATGCTCTTTTAAGGACAGTACTAACGGTTCCAGCACAATTTGCAGTACATCTAATTAGGACTAATAACTTTTAGTTATTATTTTCTGGGTACTAGCAGAGATCTTATATTTAATTTAGCAGTTAGTGTACTGTAAATTGAACATAACCACAACTTCTGATAGATACCGTATTCTCATTTCCATGAGAAATCCAGTCATGCTTATTATCTAAGCTTATTTGGGGCCAGGGGAAATAGACCACTTTTTTGCAAATAAATCAACTGTAAATGAAGTTAAGAAAGCCTTTTGTGATGGAATTCTCCTTTAATTTTACTTAAAGTTACATTGTTTTAATTACAAATACATGCTGTAATTAAAGACAAAATTGGACAGAAGTGTACTGTAAATTGTACAGCAGGTCCTACTTCAGATTTCCATATACCTTCACGTATCATTACTCGAATGCATAATGAGATTAATGCTAATCTCTTGATGCCAGTCAAGTCTTACTGTACCTCATAATCTGTAGGCCATTACCAGAAAAAGCCGCTGTACAATTTGCTGTACAATAAATAATAATAATAAAAAACACATTAGTTCTAGGCTGTTATTATTACTCAACATGTACAAGTAAGTAATCATGAAACTTGCAATTGCAATTCCTTAATAATACCATAATGAAGGGATGATTATGTATCTATGTAAAAGTTAACATTTGCTGAGATGTACTTTATTATCCCCACAGGGAAATTAATACGCTACAGCAGCATAATGTAACAGTAACACAAACAAACAGAAAAACACAAAGGACACAAAAGTACACAATCCCAACAAGACAGTAGACCAAGACACAAGATACAACTGTACAACTAGGGGGGAGATGCTCCTATAAATTATACAGCCTGATGGCGGTAGGCAGAAAGGAGAGTCTGTACCGCTCAGTGTTCATTCTCGGGGTGGTGAGCCTGCCACTAAAAGAGCTCACTCTATCCTGCAATTCACCATAGAGTGGGTGTGAAGGGTTTGACAACATGGAGACCAGTTTGTCCCTAATTCTCCTCTCTGCAACTGACTGCAGCCCCTCCATCTTGAGGCCCACCACAGAACTGGCCTTCTTTGTAATTTTATCAAGCTTTTTCAGCTCCCAGGCCTTGATACCCCCACCAGCATACCACTGCATAGCAGAGAACATGCTGGGGTGGGGATGATTGATGATGCTATTGTTGTGTTAAGTCTAACACACTATTATTCCACCTTATTGGCCTAATTATTTGTACCGAATGAATGAATGAATGAATGAATGAATGAATGAATGAATGAATGAATGAATGAATGAATGAATGAATGAATGAATGAATGAATGTGTCCGGACAATTTCTTGCCCCATCCCACATGGGATTATCAGACACAGCACTTCATAAATTAAACAAATATAAACAACACAAAATGAAAAGTAAAGAACAACAGAGTCTTACATGCAGTCAGCCGACAACAACAACAGTGAGCACATTTGACTATTTAGAAGGTTACTCAGTCCTTGATTTTAGTTAAACTAGCCCTATACCCGTTGTGAAATATATGATCTGGAAATGATGTGTAGATTGATTGGGAGGGAATTGTTGATGTTGGAAAGTTGGGTTGAACGTGGGCACAAAAGTAATGTTATAGACCTATAGGCCTACATACCTACATATAAAGTAGCCTGTGCTCAGTCACACAGCCTGGTAGGCTACTCCCTAATATATTTTGTGAGTGGCACAGATGAAAGGCTAGGGTAAATTGTGTGCACAGTGTGTGTGTGTGTGTGTGTGTGTGTGTGTGTGTGTGTGTGTGTGTGTGTGTGTGTGTGTGTGTGTGTGTGTGTGTTTTAGCTCTGGCTGGGAAAACGCATGGCTCAAGCAACCGTTGATGTGAGCTTGTAGACAGGCTATTTGGGGCGTGTTCGGAACTTCAGAACTGCGCCCTAATGCACTGGTGTGCCCTGTTGCGTTTCATTTATACGTGGTGTATTTGGGGCATTTGGTGCTCCTCGGTCGTTTATCCACAGTGTTGTGTTTGGTGCACGCACTGAGCAACCCTACGCTGGAGACGGGGTTGGCCGGTGGCATGATTGCGTCAAAGCTATGTCTTGAGCGCTCCCGTTCAAGAAAAAGCAATGCAATTGGCTCCCGTTCAATAAAAAGCAATGCAATTGATGTGAGCTAAGACGCTAGGCTATGGCTAAGCACTGTACTGTGGTCCCCTAACTTTTCTGTGTAAAGGTTTAGAGAAGTAGATGCCATGGCCGCCGTGCATAATGAATATCCAGACGTGTAGATTTCAGTGGTAGAAGAAATAAGTCGTAGCCTCGTAGGTGACTGTAGTAGCACGTACGCTGGAGACGGGGTTCGCTGCCCGGTGTGGAAGGCATGATTGAGTCACAGCTGTGTCAAGCTAGCCGATGGCTAACGGCTAAGCACTGTACTGTGTGGTCCTGTAACTTTTCTGTGTAAAAGTTTGGAGAGTAGTGGATGCCATGGTCGCCGTGCGTAATGAATATCCAAACGTGTAGATTTCAGTGGTAGTAGAAAAAAGTCGTAGCCTCGTAGCTGACCGCAGTAGCTTGTTATGTCATCACGCCGTGTGTCAGGCGGAGCAGCGAGGACAGAGAACGCAAGGGGAGGTGATCCCGTGTTGCACGACAAACTGTGACCACAAATAAATGTGTGTCCGTGTCACGTGATCTGCGCTGTCCGTGTCACGTGATCTGCGCGGCGATGAGCTTTTAATGCAAATCTATTAAATTAAAATGATTGGTAAAATATTTGGTGTTTGTACGTAGTGCACATTGGTGCTGGTTAACAGGGCTGTGCTACGCGAGGTTCATCGAGGCTGTCCGTGCGCCGTGGCATGTGTGGGCGATCCCCATTGCATAGTGCATTTGCGCAGGTAACAGACAGACAGACACACATTCCTAGAATTATTTAGAGAGATGTTATCCTGCGCCTCCTGTCCCATGCCTTATAGAGGTACTCTGAGAAGGCAAAAATATTGTTGACTACCACTACCAATGTGATATCTGTGTTAAGTGTACTGAAGCTTTGTTTTATGTTGATCGCAGTGATTTCCTTGTCTGAGGAACATAGATTCTCCCAGTCCTAAAGAACACACAAATTTAAAATATAATTTCCCACACGTTTAGAGCATACTAGCATTCATAATTCTGACATCATTAGATGCCTTGCCTTGTTGTATGTTCTTTCTTACTTCAAAAGTTTCTAAAAGTCAAACTTTATAAATCAAGCTTTGATTACGATGAACCTTCCTTTCCTCCATTCCCACCTGATGGGGTACTCTTAGGCTGCAAAGGTTGATTATCTAAGAGAGATTTTTGAAGGGGAGAATAAGGGGAGAGGAGGGTGCAGAGTGGCTGTTGTGGTCACCACTGCTCATCCTGGAGGTCATCCCAGCTCTCACAGGTCCTCCCTCGCTGGAACCAGTTGAACCCTTTCTTGACACAGCAGTGTTCGTAGAGCCTTATCCTGTGATCTCCCAAGACCTGTCTTGTTTGTTCCCCTGCATGCAGTTATCCAGTTTGGCTCTGTAGCTCCCATTAATTGTTTGCAGCTTCTCCACCACCACCCTTATGCCCTCAAAGTCTCCAGTCAGGAACTTTAGAAAAATACTTGAACTATACTTGATACCCTGAAAATGAACACTGAGACAGACCACGCAAAGAAAGAGATCAAGTCAGAAGTCCTCCAGGAAGTTAAGTTCCGGGAGAGAGATCAGGTTCAGCCAGGGCTACCTGTGACTAGAACGTAAAGTTTACAAAATGGCAAAATAACAAATATGATGTGAGAATGTACTGGCATAATCTGGTTTAAACTGAATAGTCCGAGAGGACATGGAAGGCTATGGTCCTATCCCTAGTCAAAAAATCCTATAGGATCAGATTATGGAACAAATCCTATTGAATTTGCAATAGGATCGAGTCCAATAAGATTCCAATAGAATCCTATAGGATTTCCCCCAAAATTCTAAAGGAATCCTAAGTCAAGAAAATCCTATATGATTTAAAGGAATTTTAGCAATACAGTCAACAAACAGCCAGGCGATAAAACAGATAAGCGCCAACCAAGGGTAGATATTCTGAAATACACAAAATGCATAATACAGAAACAGGAAACATGATGGCATGTTGAAGTCAAGGGTATCATCATGATGACATAAATTAGGGCATATGTAAAATCATTCACAATAAACTCGAAAATCCCCTAAAAAATACATCAGCCGGTCTGACCTGATTAGGGGGAGAAATGTCACAAAAAGGACCTATACCTAGATATACCTAGTTCTGTCACTGTATAGCTACAGACAAATAAGGATGGAGTGCTTGAAGTGATCTTGAGATGTGATTAAATGGAGGAGGGCAGTTGGGCCTGTCAGATGGTTCATTACTTGTTTTAAACTAAAATAGTACTTTAACTCTAGAACAATAAATGTGTGTTACCTGGGCAATTGTTTTTTGTGAAAAATAAATTAATAAAATCATGTTGCTGATGTGAGGTAGGTGTCTATTCCAGTACCTTCATAATACTCACTCAGTGACAATAGTGGTAAAACAAAGTCATTAAAACTGTAATGAGAGTGCCATATTACATGCAACAATGGACCTAATATTGTCCTTCCCCTTTGTTCTGCATAGGTGCTGATGGGTTTCACTGTTTCTGTGACACTTTAGTTTGGTAAGAACGCAGAATCAAATACATATTTGTCAATTCTAAACTTAAGGAAACTTTTAGTTTTTTCAACAAAGATTCATTAGTATTACCCACCCTTATTAGTATTACTATACACTTGAGAACAGAAAAGTAAAAAAAACAACAACAAAAAAAAAAAAACAACACATATCCCTAGAACTCTAAACAGGGCTAAATTTTACCCATGTTTATTGATAGGGTGATTCGCTCACAATGGACTTTATTTTATTTTTTTCCTCACTGGACCAATTTCACAGGTCTTAGGAATGCCTGGACCAAAGGACAGGTTCCCAACATAATCCCTCTTTTTTTAAGGATTTAAAAAAAAATAATAGTATGAAGAGATGAGAAATATTTTTTATTAAATAGTTTACATTGGGTAAACTATACCCGTGTTTAGTGATGGAGTAACAAAAATTAAGTTTAATGTTCTAGGGTTAAACAAAGTTACCCTTGAGGACAAACAGAATAACGTTCTTCTTAGAGCAACTGTTAATGTACTAATTGATCATGTTTTCATTGTTCTCTAGATTTTCCTTTGCTGAGTATAAAATAGAGGGGAGATGTTGGCTACTGTGTCCTCCTGGTATGAACCGCGCACACGCACACACACACACACACACACACACACACACACACACACACACACACACACACGCACACGCACACACACGCACAAACACACAGCTGTCGCCATGCAGGGCTAACCGTGACAAGAACTGAAGTTTACAATATGGCAAAATATCAAAGATGATGTTAGAAACTTAGAATATACTGGAATAATCTGCCTTAAACTGCATACAGGGATTAAAGTAAAAAAAAATCTTGAGACTGAAAATGATCTTTTGCAAATAAGCACTGAGCTAATTAAATGACCCCTGTGAAATCCTCAAGACTGAAATCAGTACCCAGTACTGAGAACTTTAATCCCTGTGCATAGTCCGAGAGGACATGGAAGGCCATGGTCAGCCTGACCTATACTCTATGTAGCATGGGGCTTTTTAGGAGAGAATATAAAATAATACATAATGCCATATAACCTAGACTACGCCATCTTTTTCTAGAGGGAAGGTCCTCTCCAACAATAAGAAACCACAGGTTCGAATAAATGAGGATGAGCATGGAAATAAGAGATTTAGATTTTAAGCATAGGCTTTTTATGCTACTTTTTTGTACAAAAGGTAATTTCTTGCCAACAGTCCAAAACATAGCATACATTTAGCTGGCGTACCGGAGAAGGAGCACAGTAGCATGGAATAAGGGCATCTCTACTTACAAATTCATCAGGCAGCCAGTAAGCATACTGATATACAGTATTTAGGAACACCATGCCTTCAAACTCTTGTCACCATGCCTTCAAACTGTGATATCGAATCTGACCAGGCTTTCCAAGACTGCTCGGTGGAACACTAACATAAAATTTTGATCAACGCCATGAACCCTGAGGCGTAGGTAGAAAGTGCAGTGTTTGCTGTAATTTACTACAGAGACTGTCTACATGTGTGTTCCATGTTAGTGAATTGTCAATCCAGATGCCTAAGTACTTGTATGAGGAGACCTGTGAGATGGTTGAGTCATGAATGACCACAGGATTGTGGTGTCACCAATACTCTTGGGGTCAAATACCATCTCCTGTGTCTTCTTGACAGTAAGTACAAGGTGGTTGTCATCACACCAGTTCTGTACCTCTAAAAAGTAAACAACTAAGCCTCCTTCCTTATCCAACAGGGCTAGGATGACAGTGTCATCTGAGAATTTAATGATGTAGTTGTTTGAGTTGCCGCTTCTGCATTCATTTGTGTATTAGGGGGACAAAATTTACAGAGATAGGGATGTCCAGGAAGTCACACAGTTAGACAAATAAGGCTGGAGTGGTTGAAGTGATATTGAGATGTGATTGAATGAAATTGAATGTCCATCTCAGGAGGACAGTCAGACTGTTAGATGGTGCTTTACTTGTTTTAAACTCAAATAGTACATTAAGTAACACTAAATACGGGTGATTTTTTTACCTGGACAATTGTGTTTTCGTAAAAAAAAAAATATAAAAATAAAATCATAATGTTGCTGATGTGACTCTGAGGTGGGTGTCTATTTCAGTACCTTAACCATAATACTCACTAAGCGACAATAGTTTAGCGGTTCAAGGTTCAAGGTTCTTTATTTGTCACTCCAGTGTATGTCAGGACATATACAGCGATGAAATAACATTTCCATTGTTCCCCAGTGCAATAAGACAATAGACACTAGACAGTGCAATAAGAAAAAGGACAAATACAAACAATATAATAAACAGTAAGTGACGTAGTAAAACAAAGTAATTAAAACTGTAATGACAGTGCCATATTACATGCAACAATGGCGATAATAGTCCTTTCCCTTTGATCTGCATAGGTGCTGATGGGTTTCGCTGTTCCACTTGTCTTCGGCTTGGTAAGACAACACATAATTGAATGCATATTTGTCAGTTCTAAACTTATTTTTTTCCAACAAAGATTCATGTTTTATGTTGCTATTAGAGTAGTCAAAGTAAAAGTAAAATAGTAAAAGTAAAATAATGCTCTTCTTAGGGCAACTGTGAATGTACTAATTGAATAAGTATTGATCATGTTTTCATTGCTCTCTAGATTTTTTCAGTGCATATTGGACCTGCTGCTGCCTGTTCCTTTGCTGAGTATGAAAATAGAGGGAAGATGTTGTCTACTGTGTCCTCCTGGTATGAACCACGCACACGCACGCACACACACACACACACACACACACACACACACACACACACACACACACACACGGACACGGACACGGACACACGGACACACGGACACACGGACACGGACAGTCACATGCACAAATAATCTACTGCTATTATGGTTAACTCAAAGGTATTAAATCAATTATGACTTTATCAATTAAAATGTGATGCTCTTTCCATCAGGGAGCTATGTCTCAAAAGTCTGCACACAGTTCACACAAACATCATGTACATTCTGCCCTGAGGGAACCTACCTGGATGTGCCTAACGGACGGCATAAATGTTATACATGCAACAACTGTTATGCAGCCAATGCAGGTACATCATTTGTCACTTGTTATTCAACATGAGAGTTGAATAACAACTCATTACATTTGTGGCATGTAATGACACAAGACAAAACACATAGATTAGGCTGACCATATGTCCTGGAGCATTTTGGTCATATAAAAATATGGACAGTTGCACAGGCGTTCACTTCAGTATATACCAGGTTTTGGGATCTGTTTTGCGCATTTTGAACTTACAAGCATATTTTTATGTGACTGATCTCATTTTAAAAAATGGGAATGTGCTCACCCTACCATAGATTGATCATACGGTTGTTGAATTGTGTTTAGTTTTCCATGTGAAAATAAGCTTCATGATCTCAAACTCAATGTAATCCACAGCTCATGGTTTAAAGGTGAAGACTCCATGCACATCAACATCTAATGCATTGTGTGAACCATCAGAAGGATTCCACTGTGTAGCATCAAGAGATGGGATGTGTTTTGAAGCACAGAAACACAGCAGCTGCAGGCCTGGACAATATGTTGTGCAAAGAGGTTACTCTAATAGTATTTATATTTTTATAATTATTGAACACAGGGCAGATCTAACTGATCTGCTGATCAGACAGTTGTCTTACAACTTGACAAAATTATTTCATATTTTATAGACCAGGCTTCCCCAATAGACGGCCCGCGGGCCATTTACAGCCCCCGCGGCGCTAGTGGCCTGCGGAGGTATTTAAAAAAAATAAAATGAAATAATATAATAAATATATATAAAAAAATACCTCCACGGGCCACTAGGGGGGCCCCTATCCTTCATCATTGTTCCATTTGTACTCTTAGTTTCTTGCCCCCTAGTGGCAACAAATAAAACCTCTGGTAACTCAGAATACAATTACATTTAAGTTGACATGCTTTTATGGTAGAAAAATAAACTAAATAAATGTTATAATAAATTGGTTTACCAGATACAAATGGCATTAAATAGGGGCATTTGTGTATGCATGTCAAACTGGACATGCTTCAAATTAAAATCATAAGAATCACTGCTAGAACACTGCAATACATTTTCAAATGGGTTTTTGCACTGAAATGCATTTATTGTCATTCAAGAATTAAAGATCTATAAGGGTCCCTTTGGTTATGAACTCTCCATAATTTAGCTATGGATCACCTGGAAACCTCTGGAGGACCACTGCTGGTCCAGAACCATTCGTTGGGAACCTGTTCTAAATATAATAAAGATATTTCACTTTAAGATTTATTTATATAAACACCCCAGACATTTTAAGTTGCTTGAGTCAATCAGTTATTATTTGTTTGATATGAAGGGGAGAGGGCAGCTGAAATGAATATCAACTTAACTTAAAAACTGTCTCCATGGTGTTCACAAAAGCCTAAAAAGATATTAAAATGAATTAACCCTTTAATCAATTAATGGGGGAAAAAATAGAACCCAAATTTCCGCGCACATGCACTCCACACAAATATGGCCCTTAAGGAAAATTAATTGGGGAACCCTGTCTTAATTACAGTATTAATTACAAAATGATTTGAAGTTTGGGATAGCTATTTCAACCTAGCTATCAGATTGCTTCAATGGAACAACCCTTTGTAAATACTTACCTGGAATACGTTCCTTGTGTTTGTTTTATTGCAGGAACCTCCACTACAGATACAGAATGTGCTGATTGTACCGGTGACACATATTCTGATGGTACATTTACAACCTGTCAAAAACACACAAAGTGAGTGTCATCTGAGTCCAATTTCCCTATATCGGGGGTCAGCAACCTGCGGCTCAGGAGCCGCATGCGGCTCTAGAACACAGCCCTAGTGGCTCCCTGGCTGTAGCATTGTTACATACACTGGGGTGATCTGCACCAAAATAATAAACATTTCAGTCACTGACAGCACCCAAAATGCGTTGCGCTGTCTGACAGCTGCCAGTTAAAGTAGCACTTGTTGGCCATGCCAAAAAAGCCCAGCAGTTATCAATCTGAACCATCCATTTTCAATATACCTTAGAGATGTTGTGTGGACTAGAAATGGAGTTCTGAAAAAACCCTTTGTTTTTTTTTTCAGAAGCTCCATTTCTGAAAAAGGTTGTGTTAATGATTTTTCTTTTAGGACCTTTTTTCTGAGGTTCCATTTGTACACTTTCACGAAAAAGAATAAAATAGGTGGAATTCACCATTAAGCACTTAGTAGGCTTACATTTTTGCGGATCCAGACAGATTTTGAATTTAATTTTTGGTCAAAAATGGCTCATTCAACATCTTGGGTTTCCGACGCCTGCCCTATATCATACACATTCATAATTTGAACCGATTTAAAAACATTCTCTCCCTGTCCTTCCAGCTGTAAATCTATCGGACGCCGTCTACTAAGAGCAGGAGATCATTGCAGTGATTCTATGTGTGAAGAGATATCAAATTCCACGTGGGAAGAGGTATCAAATTCTATGAATGAAGACGTATCAAATTCTAATTCTTCTACACGTGGAGCATCAGCAGATCGTTTTGTTCTTGTTGCGGTAGTTGGTATTGTTCTAATTGTAGCTATTTTGGTCCAATTGTTGATAATGGTGGCTTGTGATTCATATAGTCTCCGATCATACATGATAGGGTATCGTGGTAGGGTAATAATGTAATAGGGCACCCCCCGCACCCCCGCTCACACACCCGGGGAACACACAACCCTCAAATAGCCTTATTAAATGCCCACTCCATTACTGGGACATTGTTTATTTTGAAGGCCTATTTTTTGCATTACCAGACCGGAGGGGGCAAAGGAATATATGGCACTTATTGAGCTATACCAACCTAACTGCTCATTCACTTGCTCTTCTAGGCGAGCCAGATCTAATGTCAGAGCAGGGGAGGATTATCCAATGGGCACTGTAGCAGGGCACTGTCATAATTGCCACGATAGAAAAAAAAATCTGCGGTGTGTGACTGTGTCAGAGGTTCGTCATTTTTATGCCAACAACATTCAGTTATATTCAGTGATTAGTACAATGTTAATTTTAACATGTGTCTGTCTGAGGCCAAAAGCATGCATTCCTGGTGGTTGAGAGTATTGGGCCCCTCAAGAACAAAGTGCGCACCAACCTTTAGAAACCTGGGTGTACATTTTGAGTATGCATCTCAACTCTCACCCATACATGTTTTTCCACATCAACAACATCGCAAAACTTCACTCCCTGGTCAATTAGGGCTATTTTGCCTTAACAAAAGAAGTATAACCAGGATTAGTGACTAAAGTATAACAAGGATTAGTGACTAATCCTGGTTAGCAGTCAGTCATTCACTACTGAATGGGCTGGAGACTGTTTAATAATAATAATGGGGTGACGTGGCACTGTCCACTAATTTAGTAGACAGTGCCACATCACCCCAGTATTATCACCCCAGTATTATCCTCCTCACACTGGCGTTCTGTCATTTTCAGTGTTCGTTCGTTTTAAAGTCCTGGTGCTCACTTATAGAGCTCTGACCAGGCCCCAAGTTATCTAACTGATCCTGTCCAGCTCTATATGTAGAGAGGGTCTGCAGAACAGGGTGTATTATTTGTTCCCAGTTCTAAGCTCAAAACTAAAGGCCTTTCAGGTTGTAGCTCCTTCCTTGTGGAATGCTCTTCCACATCCCTTGCAATCTGCAGCTTCTGCGGACAAACTCAAAACTCTACTATTTGTACCGGCATTTACAGATGCTTCATGATGTTTTTCCAATGTATGTATTTACCATTTTACTGTTTTGTTGTGATCTACTGTGATGTTGTGTCTAGACTGTCTTGGCACTATAATTTTTTTGTAACTTATTTACCTTAGCATGTTTATTTCATTGTATGCAAAGCACTTTGTGGCAATTCTCTGTGAGAAATGCTATATGAATAAAATGTACTTGCTTACTTCATTATAATACTTACGGGTCATTTACGGAGAACTAGAGCATATCAGCAAAAAGGAAAACACTATAGCTACCCACACTTTATCTTCTCTATTCTGTCCTGAAGTTGGAATATGGTGTGATATAGAAAAGCAAAAAAGGTTTTGTACATTTTTTATATAATTTGTATATATCCGATTCTGAAATTGGAAAAAGTTTAGTTTGTGTTTTGCCTGCTGCTGCATTGTCTAAAGAAAGCCAAACAAAAATGTGTTTTACCATTACCTGTACAAGATGCAATAAAGCACATTCTTAATCTTGAGTTGTGTATTTGATTCAGAAATTAACCACAATAACAGTCTAAATGGCGCTAAGTTGCTGCTCTCTCGAGCAGCAACCTGTTGTGTGTTTTGTGTGATAAAATACATAGTTTAGTCATCACAGTCATTGACTAACATGAATAATAATAACAACAATAATTTATTTACATATAGACACAGTAAAAAACGTACAGAGGTCTTGCTGATTATTGGGTCTGACTCCTCCCTGTCGAGCAGAATTGTTTCTTTTGGTGTTGATTGAGTTCATGTTCACTCCAGGAGGAGTTATGGGCAACTGGCAGCTACACACCATTTTTATTCTAGAGAACCTGAGGTGTCAACACTATCTGCTTGGATTGATAGAGGAGAACAATAGAACCAATTCTCCACCAACCATAACCTAACAAATTGCTGCATGGGCTACACCCCACTATAGCTCCTCCCCCCAGATCATGTGCAACCGCCCTGCAATTTGTATAATATATTTCAACAAGAACATTCAATGTTTTATACACATCATGAAACTCAAACCTAAAATCACAATGGCAAAATAAAACAAATTAAATAAAAATAACAATAAGATAAAGAAAGAGTGAAATGCAATCAAATGCAGAGTGAAACATAATAAATGTAAAATGTTAATTTGTAATATTCACAATATTAACTTCATGGATCACTTCAATAACTGCACGCTGACCCCTCCTACACTATAGATAACATAAAATTGGAAAGGATTAGATAAAAAGAAAAACTAAAAACTAAAATAAAATGAGAATGGAGCTGAGGGCTCCATTCTGTCATTTACATTTGTTACATTTGTTGAATGCCACAAATGTCTTCTTTGTGAGGGTATGAATAAGAAGGAAAATAATGACGGCTCTGTAGTGTTTTTCTGACTAAACGGTGTGTCATATCACTCGGCATACAGCAGAATTGGATTCAGCACATTAAAAACATAGGAACAACACCTCAAGTGACTTTTCACAAAAATGCCATGACACTTCATTTTTAGCCGTCTCCTGACTAATCCATTTCAGTGCTCAATGCATCCATTTCCCACAATGCTTTGCAGGATGTGGGCAATTGACGATGAAATGCAACAGATCCACATGTTTGCCGTGTAGTTCTCTTGTCCACTTAAAGGGGAATTCCACCCATTTTCAACATTTTACTACCCACATGGAAAGAAAATATATGTACATATATTCCAACATATGCACCATATATGCATCATATATGTTGCATTTATGCAGTAATCAGGTACATATATGTGCATATACACTACAGTATGTGCACATATAGGACATAATGTGTCATATACTGTATAACCACATACAGGTAGGTTCATATGGCATATATTAAAGCATATAGGTTCATATATGTAGAGGGGCAATTTCATATATGTAGGGGGGCAATACATACAGTATATTTTCTTTCCATGTGGGTATGTCATTAATACACCTTAGAGATGCTATGTGGACCTGATAAAAATGTTCCCCTATTCTGTGTTTTCTAAAAATGGAGGTCTGAAAAAAATCATTAACATGGTGAAATACTGTACATCCTGATGACATCATCAAGATGTGTTTCACCATGTTAATGATTATTCTTTGAGACCCCTTTTTTCTGAGAGCGTACAAATTAGGATTTTGACCCCTGGTCCATACAATGAATGACATTCTGAAAAATGAGAAGTTACAGTAGGCCATACAGTACTGTATGTCAAGTAGGCCTACACACTGCAATAAAACTGATAACAGCTTGGATAATTACAGTAGAATTCAAGTACCACTATGAATTGAAAAACTGTGACAGGACACATTTGTTAAAATAGCTGTTTACACATACACGCACGCGCGCACGCACATGCACGCACACACACGCGCGCGCGCGCACACACACACACACACACACACACACACACACACACACACACACACACACACACACACACACGCTCTATATACTGTATATATACACTATATATACTGTATCTCAGGAGGTAGAGCAGGTCGTCCAATGATGTTTGATTGGTTGGCGGTTTGAATCCCGGCTCCTCCTGTCTACCGGTACATGTCGAAATGTCCTTGGGCAAAACACTGAATTCCAAATTGCATCCAATGATTTCTCGCTGTGAGCTTGCCATCATTGGTGTGTGAATGTGGGAAGTGAGGACACATGGCGTCGACTGTTCGCCGGTTCACCTCCCAATGTATGAATGAATGGACCATTGTAAAGCGCTTTGAGCACTTGGAAAAGTGCTATAACAATGCAACCCATTAATAATTGTAGGGAATTATTTTGTGTGTGGTATAAGAGAATAAAGTAAATATAGGATAGTATTTTTGTAATGTGAACATATATAACTGTGTAATTAGAATTATACAGTATGACATTCAAAAATCTTTTATATGATCAGGGGTGTAGTGGACGGGGGACGTGGGGGACGGTGTTCGCCCACTTCTCTCATCTAATATATTATATATATATATATATATATATATATATATATATATATATATATATATATATATATATATATATATATACACACACACATATATATATATATACACACACACACACACACACACATACAGTATATATACACACATATACAGTATATATATATATATATATATATATATATATATATATATATATATATATATATATATATATATATATATATATATATATATATATATATATATATATATATATATATATACAGTATATATAGAAATATCTAAAATATTTTTGGGGAAAAAATATGATTTTTGTCATTTACTTTTATTGATACAATTAGCATTGTAAACCATCTTTCTCAATATGCTATACTTGTCTGTGTCTTTTTAATAGTGTGTATGTGTGCGCTGTGCAGGTACACGCAAATGCACATGCATGTGTCCGTGCACGTGTCTTAAGAGGCGTCCCCCCACTTCTAAAAGTCCCACTACAACACTGTATAAGATCCATAGTATTTTTGTAAAGTGGCTTGTATGAAACGTGCCACTTTCAAGAGTTCCCATATAATTTTTTTCCATGGGTGGAGCAAATCCTGCTACACTCAAAATGCAAGAACACAAGCACAGGTAAAGGTATGTTTATGAGGTAGGAACAAAAAAGTAACAGCGTGGGAGGCATGCTGCAGGGCTGGCACTAGTATGCCAGAGAGAGAGAGAGAAAGGTCAGATAAGGCGTGGTCTATAACTACAACTAACTACAGTAGCTTGTAAAAGTAATTCTGGATTATTAAGTATATAGCTGTTGTTAGTGGGTGATCTTCATGAGGTAAGCTACTATTTGTACCATTGACTATGTCTATGAATGCCTATAAAAAGTCCAGACATTAACACAATTCGAGAATTGTACATGGAGCATGAACAGAACGTGTTGTATTTCAATGGTCATCCTGAACAATACTAGATTTAAAAGTGATTCTTGTACATTTTTTAAGACAGAACTACCAACATGATGTGTGTGTGTGTCATATCGATCAGGTGTGCTGAAGCTCTGTGTTATGTAACCAAGCTGTATGTAGTTAAAACATTGGCTTCCTCAATTGCCTCTTGATCTATTTTGATGTTTAATTTTGATGTTTAACTTGCTTAATTTAATTTAACTTGCTTAACTTAATTTTCTTGCTTTCTTATTGGGAAGTTAATTGCTACGTTTTTTTGTTTTGTTTTTTGAAAATCAGTTAGGCGATGATGAAGAGCCAAGACGGTAATATAGAACCTTGTGGAATATCCATCCTAGATCTTTTTGGGTTCTTTTTGGGTCCATTTATTTTGCACACTGCTCTCTACCTTCCAAGAATGAGGCAAACCAGATGGTTGTGTGCATGGAAAATCTCAAGGATATACGTTTACTTATTCATGTTTCATGGTTCAGGGTGTCAACGGCCTTTTTAAGATCTATGAACACTGCACCTACTGCTTTACCTTTGTCTAATAAGCTCTTGATGTTTTCAATGCGGTAGCAGTTAGCACTAGAGTTCTCAAACTCTGCCCAAACCCGACCAGGACCGAACCCCAACAGGCCCGACCCGACATTTAGGGCCGGGTAGGGCCGAAAATCTATCATAATCAATAGGGCTGGGCCATCCCAACACATTCCTCCAAAGAATAGGACACTCCCCATATGTCACATTCTGTTCTTTCCCTTTGTTCTGGATAGGTCATGATGGGTTTCGCTGTTCCTGAGACACTTCTCTTCAGTTTGGTAAACAACAATACAACAACACAGACTCAAATACATATTTGTCTGTTCTAAACTTAAGCATATCGTTTTTTCAACAAAGGTTCATGATTTATTTTTTTGCTAATAGAGAAAATACAAACAACATGCACAAGAATGCTCAGCTTAGGGAAACTGTGTTAATGACTGTATTACTGTATTAATATATTAACTGAGTATCGTAATGTTTCTCTCAAGCAATGAAGAAACTTGGGTTCTTGATATGTCACTTTATTTGGAACTGGTAGGGCTGGTAGCATACAGGTCATACATCCTACTCTAAGATCTCCAAATGTTTGTAGGTGTGGCCCATATATAGGTCTAGGTTTGCATGGCCAGCATCATGCCATCTAGTGGGGAAAAATCATAGCAACCTAACATCACATATCACAACATCCCCTTTTCTTTAAATGTAAACACTCCTAGCATTCTAAACATTCCTGTTAATTCTACATTTACATTACATTCAATTCCAAGATGAACAGCATATCAGTGTATCAATGTTTTTTTTTTGTTTTTTTTTTTTTTGCTTTGCATGTTTTTTTTGTTTGTTTGTTTGTTTTTTCTTTCTTTTTTTTTCTTTTCTTTTCTTTTTTTTTTGCTTTGCTTTTTTTTTTTTTTTAATGTATTCAACAAGTTTTTTTTTTCTTTAAAAGTCTGTTGTTTTAATCCAAAGGGATTACAGCTCTGAAGTGTTCTTTAGAGGACCAGTCTGTCAGGTGGTTTAGACTGGCGTGTTGACCTTCTCAGTACAGGTGTTGAAGGTGTCTGGTCAGTTGATGTTGTAGTGGTCGGGTCTGCTGGAAGTGGCAAGTTTGTCGGCTCAGGTGGTGCTGTTGGTGTTGCTGTGGTGTAAACTTCATCATCAGCGGACTGTTCTTCGAGAGTCTCTGGTGTTTTCATTAAACTCCTTCGATTCCTTCTTAAAACTTGTCCATCTTCTGTCCTGACAGTGTAAGATCTCGGACCCACTTCCTTCAAAACTGTGGCTTTCTTGTTCCAGTGATTCGAATCTTCAATTCTCACGGTGTCATGTTTTGCCAGTGGCAGTAAGTATTTTGACACTTTGTCATAGTTTGTTTTCTGTCGGTTTTGCAGACTCTTTTGTTTCTGTCTCATGATGTTATTCATTTTCTGTTTTGCAGTGTGAGGCAGTGTGGTTCGTAGTCTGCGTCCCATCAGTAGCTCGGCTGGAGACATTCCATGTTCTAGTGGGGATGCCCGGCAACTCAGTAGAGCTAGATATGGATCTGAACCACTGTCTTGTGCTTTCTTGAGCAGATTTTTCACTATGTGCACACCTTTTTCTGCTTTGCCATTGGATTGGGCATACAGGGGGCTTGATGTGACATGCTGGAAATCATATTCTTCTGCAAAGTTCTGGAACTCCTTGCAGTTGTAACATGGCCCATTGTCTGATTGTAAGATTTGACAAATACCGTGTCTCGCAAATATAGATTTTAGATGTGTTATCACGCAAGTAGCTGTCATGCTGGAAAGCAGTGCAATCTCTGGATAGTTTGAAAAATAGTCTATGACCAGCAGATAATTCTTTCCATCCAAGTGGAACAAGTCAGTTCCCACTTTCTGCCATGGTGCAGTAGGTAGTTCTGGAGTTAACATGGGCTCTTTTTGCTGCTTGACATGATGTTTCAGACAGGTTCCACAGCTCGAAACCATCCTTTTAATGTCTGTGTTCATTCCTGGCCAATAAACTGACGTTCTGGCTCTTCTCTTACATTTCTCCATTCCAAGATGCCCCTCGTGAAGTCTCTCCAACATCTCTTTTCTCAGTGTCTGAGGAATGACAATTCTGTTATTTTTGAGTAGAAGTCCATTTATCACACTCAGCTCTGCTCTGATGTTATAATATGGTTGACATTCACCTCGAGGCCATTTTTTCTCTTTCAGATTTTTTATGACCCTCTGGAGTACAGGATCCTTCTCTGTTTCTTCAGCAATCTGCTTAGATTTCCTGTCGGACACCGGTAGTGATGCTGCAATCATGTTCACATGTAATTGGACATCAGTCTCTGTAGAGCTCACTGGTGAGTCACTGTGTGTGGTCGCCCTGGACAGAGCATCAGCCATCACAATGTGTTTACCGGGTGTGTATGTCAGCTCAAAATCATAACGTTGCAGCTTCATCATTAGTCGTTGTATACGTGGTGACATGTCACTGAGGTTTTTCTGGATGATGGAGATTAATGGCTTGTGGTCTGTCTCTGCCACAAACTTCGGTAGGCCATACACATAACTGTGAAACTTCTCAAATCCATATACTAGTCCTAAGCACTCTTTTTCAATTTGTGCATAGCGACATTCAGTGGGTGTCATTGTTCTTGACGCATAGGCAACTGGCCTCCAATCATCTCCATCCGCTTGTAGCAACACTGCCCCAATTCCATTCTTCGATGAATCAGTAGATATTTTTATCTTCTTCGATGGATCGAAAAAGGTCAGCACTGGCTCTGTTGTGAGAACGGTTTTTAGTGTGTTCCATTCCTCTTCGTGACTGGCAGTCCACTTAAATTCACTCTGGCGATGCAACAACTGCCTGAGGTGTGTGGTTTTTGCCGACAAGGTGGGTATGAACTTCCCAATAAAATTGATCATTCCTAGAGCTCTCAACACTCCTTGTTTATCTTCAGGCCTCGGCATCTCCAGTATGGCTTGCACTTTTCGGATGTCAGGCTCAATACCTGCACTTGAAAGCTTGTCTCCAAGAAAGGTGATTTCTCTTACACCAAACTGGCATTTTGCTCTGTTTAGTTTTAGTCCATTCTTTTTTATGTGTTGCAGCACTTTGATGAGTCTCTCATTGTGCTGCTCGAGGGTGGATCCCCACACGACGACATCATCAACAAACACCCGTGCTCCTTCTACACCTTCCAGGATGTACTCCATCGTTCTGTGGAACACTTCAGGTGCAGAGCATATTCCAAAGGGCATTCTCTGGAAAGAGTATCGGCCAAACGGTGTATTGAATGTACAGTACTTTGTGCTGTCATCATGTAGTTTTATCTGCCAAAAGCCCTGTGAAGCATCCAGTTTACTGAAGTACTTTGCACCAGCCATTTCACTTGTTATTTCTTCCCGGGTTGGGATCTGATAGTGTTCTCTTTTTATGTTGGCATTTAGGTCTTTCGGATCCATGCACACACGTAGGTCACCATTTGGTTTCTTGACACACACCATCGAATTCACCCACTCTGTGGGCTCCTCCACTCTTTTTATAACTCCCAGTGACATCATTCGGTCGAGTTCCTGCTTTAACTTGTCTCGGAGCGCTGCAGGAACCCGCCTGGGAGCATGAATGACTGGCTGTGCATCCTCTTTTAGTTGGATCTTGTAGGTGTAAGGTAGAACACCAAACCCTCGAAATACATCTGCATACTGATCCACTATTGTCTCTACGTTGTTTTGTGCATTTCTTTTGATGCTATACATCCTCTTGACCAGACCTAACTTTTCACATGCTTCATCTCCCAACAGTGAGTCATGTCCATCTGGAACAATTACAAACATGAGGTGATGTTCTTTTCCTTTAACTCTCACCTTCAGTTTGCACATTCCTCTTGTAGGGATGGGCTGTCCATTGTAAGCCTTGAGTGGAATTGAATTAGGACGAACGTGTGGCTTTACCTTCATGTTTCTGAAGTGAAGTTCATTTATCATGTTAGCTTTTGCTCCTGTATCCAGTTTGAAAGGAATTTTATCTCCATGTACGTGCAATTCCTCCATCCACTTGTCCTGCTCCACTCGATTCACACTTGACTGTTTAGTCCCTTCAGACATGTTGTCCATATCCTGCGTCACCATGCCTACAAAGAAGCTGTCACACAAGTCATTTTCCTCCTCTGTGTGATGTTTCTCCACTGTGTGAACATGGTCACCTTTGCCTCGCTTCCCCTTGGAAAAGCATTGCTTGGAAAAATGATTTTGTCCATGACACTTGTGACACATTTTCCCATATGCTGGGCATTGTTTTGGTGCATGGCGAGTACCACATCGTTTACATTGAAAAGTCTCTGATTTAGCTTGTGGATTGGACTGCCTCTGTGCTTCCTTCCTGTATGTCTTTCTTGAGACCATGGCAACTGCTGCACCATTAGTATTGTCTCCTGCAAATGTTCTTGCGTGCTGAAGTGCCAGTTCACTGGCATGGCATATTTTCACTGCAGTTTCAAGGGTTAGTTCTGTCTCCCGCAGTAACCTCTCCCTCAGTTTTGCATCTTGTATGCCAAACACAAGCTGATCACGGATCATAGAATCATGCACATCCTTAAAGTTGCAGGTTCTTGCTTTTAGCTTTAAATCCGTCAGAAAGACATCAAAACTTTCACCAGGCTGTTGCATTCTGCAGCGAAACACGTATCTTTCAAAGGTTTCATTTTTCTTTGGTGAACAGTGGTCATCAAACTTCTGGACAACTTTATCAAACTTGTCTTTGTCTTCTTCATCGGCAAACTCAAATGTATTGTATACCTCCACAGCTTGTTGTCCAGCGATGGTCAGAAGCAGTGCAATCTTTCTTGCCTCAGACTTTTCATCCAGGCCTGCGGCCATCAGGTACAGCATGAAGCGCTGTTTGAAGGTACGCCACTCATAGTCCACATTTCCAGTCCAATTCACTGCATCTGGCGGCTTCACACTTTCCATGATGCCTTGTGACCACTCCTGGTACCATGTAATGTTTCTCTCAAGCAATGAAGAAACTTGGGTTCTTGATATGTCACTTTATTTGGAACTGGTAGGGCTGGTAGCATACAGGTCATACATCCTACTCTAAGATCTCCAAATGTTTGTAGGTGTGGCCCATATATAGGTCTAGGTTTGCATGGCCAGCATCATGCCATCTAGTGGGGAAAAATCATAGCAACCTAACATCACATATCACAACAAGTATCACTGAGTTTCTATCATGTTTTGATTGTTCTTTAGATGTTTTCAAACTATGTTGGACCTGCTCTTGCTTGTTCCTCCGATGCTGAGTATAAAATAGATGGGAGATGTTGTCTACTGTGCGCTCCTGGTATGAACACCACACACACACACACACACACACACACACACACACACACACACACACACACACACACACACACACACACACACACACACACACACACACACACACACACACACACACACACACACACACACACACACACACACACACACACACACACACACACACACAGCCTTTGATCTCCTGCTCACCCCAACACTGCTGTTATGATTAACTGAAAGGTATTATCACTTGATCAATTAAAATCTGATGATTCTCTTTCCATCAGGGAGCCATGTGTCTGACCACTGCACACAGTTCACACAGACATCATGTGCATCCTGCCCTGAAGGAACCTACCTGGCAGTGCCTAATGGACGCTCTAACTGTTATACATGTAACAACTGTTATACAGGTACATCATTTGTCACTGATAAACGTTAGAGTTGAATAACAGCTAATTACATTTGTAGCATGTAATGAAATAAGACAAAAGCCATAGATTGATGGCCCGATTATTGAATTGTGTTTAGCTTGCCATGTTAAAATAAGCTTCATGGTGTTGCCTTTAACCTAAACTCAATGTAATCCACAGCTCCTGGTTTAAAGGTATAGTAATTGATTTGTGTGATTTGGAAAACCCTTCGGTCCCCCTCTAGCAAGATGTGCACATTCAGGCATTCTATAGGGAAGTGCAAAAGGCCAACATCATATACTGTACAAAAAGGCCCCTCTCATCCTGATTGGACGAAAGGCTTTTATCCCAAAGCCCAAAGTGAAACTAGGAGTTCCTCACTGGCACCAGTGACAGTGAGGAACTCCTTATATGATCACCACACTCTATAGGGAGGTTTAGCCAACAAAGAAGAAAAAAATAACAATACTTGAATTGAAATCACTTACTATACCTTTAAAGGTGAAGAGTCCATGCACTTCAACATCTAATGCATTGTGCGAAGCATCAGAGGGATTCTACTGTGTAGCATCAAGAGATGGGATGTGTTTTCAAGCTCAACAACACAGTAGCTGCAGGCCTGGTCAATATGTTGTTCAAAAAGGTTAGTATTATATTGTGTACATTCTCTGCACTACTGAAAATGAAAATAAAAACAGAAGTGAACATTTAGGGCACTTGAGTGGTAAAGTGGTGATGGACCACCATGAAATCTGGGCTGTACAAACCCAATGTGGTGCATCTATACAAACACAGTTGAGCCATGTTCAGGGGCTCAATCTTTTGCCATATGGGGCGGTCAACAGGAAGGCGTTGGTCTGGCTTTCAAAGTAATGGCTTACTGTGTTCGCAATTATTGCACATGTTCCTGTCTGATGTGTTGAAATAGCCACCTACCTCTGTTTCCAACGAACAGGATAGCACACCTAATCAAAATACCAAAGAACTGCTGGGCTACAACCACCCACAGAAGGGTGGTTGTTTGAGTAGTTCAGTGGTCAGTGGTTAGAGTGTCTGCCCTGAGACCGGGAGGCCGGGGTTTGATTCCCGGCCGGGTCATACCAAAGACCCAGTGCATCTCTGTTTGGAACTCGGCACCAAGGGTTGAATTGGAGGTAATTCCCTGCAACATATACTGTAGCGTCTTGTCCAGGGGGTGTGCTTGTACCTCAAGCTGACGCACCTAATCAAAAGCACACAGCAGACTTGCAGAAACATTGTGATAAACGGTAAAGGATGTAGTTATATAGCGAATTTATCTAAGGCACTTTACATATATCGTTATGTGTTGCGTGTGAATGGGATATTTACATATCCCATTCACACACCAATGGCGGTAGACTAGAAACCATGCAAGGTACTGACCAGCACATTGGGAGCAATTAGGGCTTAAGAGTGTTGCTCAGGGACACTTTGGCACCAACTCTGGGGGGGCCCCGAGTTTCAAACGGCAACCTTGCGGTTGCCATCCGGTGACTCTAACCCATCTCATTATACTCGCAAGATTGTGAAGAAGGCAGTATAATGGCCTAGAAGACCATACCTCAATTTCATGGAAAAAGCTTCATTGCGGCTTTAACTGGCAGTGACCAGCAGGGAAGTTCCCAGTACAGCTTTAAGTCTAAAGTAAGTACCCTTGCTGGGCCATGATGTCATGAGTCCCAGCTGAGCCATGAGGCCCATATGCCAGGAGCCTATCTCCTGTTTCTGTAGCGTTAGGCAGCTTGGGATAGCTATTTCAACCAGAACTGCATGTAACTGGAATAAGTGAGACGTGTATAGTATGTTCTACTTGTGTTCTCTTTGCATTGTTTTTTTCTTTTTCTTTTACAGGAACATCCTCTACAGACACAGAGTGTGCTGACTGTACCGGTGACACATATTCTGATGGTACATTTACAACCTGTCAACAACACACAGAGTAAGTGTTTTCTGAGCCATCAAGTCCAATCCTCATCATACGCATTCATAAGATGAATCAATTTGAAAAGGTTCCCTCTCTGTCCTTCCAGCTGTGAATCTATTGGACGCCATCTAATAAAAGTAGGAGATCATTCCAGTGATTCTACATGTGAGGAGATATCACTTTCTAGTCCTTGTGAAATGTTAGATTCACTGGGGGAAAGTGCTTTTGTTGTTGTTGTTGGTGTAGTTAGTATTGTGGTTGGTATCAATATAATGCGTATCAGGGTTCGTAGTGTTGATTTATCTTGTACTGTTAGTAGCAATACACTTGTTACTTTGTGTGGTGGTGGTTATTTTATTGGTTTTTATCCTTTCTATGTAAATCTAGTTAATTTTCATTGTATGCATTATTTCAAAGTTTTAATTCATGTTATCAGTTGTTTTGTTTCTGGTGTTTCTGTTGGTTTTTCCATTAGTGTTGTTAATAATCTGCATATTTGTGTTGTTGCTGCTTTGGCTAGTACTTGTAGCTTTATTTGTAACATTATTATTGAGGGTGGACCTGTTATACCTTGTATCATTGGCATCGTTGTCGTTGATGTCGGTACTACTGTTGGATGGGTGATTCTGAAGTCCAATATGTGGTAAGTTTACATTAAAAATGGCACAAAGTGTTTTATGACATACTCCTGATATAAAATTGTAACGTTGTCATTGATAACCTTAAGGTTCTTGTTATTCTTCAGCAAGAAGAAAGTACAACAGGTATGGTACCAACATTCTTCTATTTAACATTTGCAAAAGTGCATGTAATGATGTTAAAATGTTTTTAAAATGTTTAAAATGTTTCTGTTTTCACAAAAGGAACCATCACAAGAAGATGCAGAGATCCAGATGAACTCATTAGTTAATGAATGAACAAAGACCATAGGGGTGTGTGGGTAATAAAGTACCCAAACTGCTGTAAAATCCTCGAAAATAATAACCTGGATAGTATTCTGCTCCTCAGTAGGAATTATCAGGTTGCATGACCAGGACTCTCCACGACGACCAGCAACAGTGCCAGCATGGTCCACCGTGGACTAGTCCTCATCACCGACATCGACCATGCCCCCCCCCCCGTTCTCTCCCCCGACACGGTCAAGGCAGATGGCCGCCCAACCCAGAGTCAGGTTCTGCCTGACGTTTCTTCCTAAAGGGGAGTTTTTCGTTACCACTGTTGCAACCTCTGCTTGCTCTGGGTGGATCTTTGTCGGTTCTCTTTTTTTCTCTTCTTCTCTTCTTCTCTTTTTTTGTAGTGTCTTCAGACAATGTGTTGTGATTTGACACTCATTGAACATTGAATTGAATTTCTCCTCCTGGACTGCTAATAAGTTAGTAACAAGCTAGTAGTACTTTTTTGAAGATTATCTCATATGGCAGTGTGTGGGATTAATCTGTTTGCTTTTTAGAGCACTTTGGGGAGCAGCCTAGTCAGTCTATGAAGTTTATTGTTTGTTTAACTGTTTACAGCATTTTAGAGTACCAGCCAAGTCTATGGACTCTTTGTTTAGGGCACTAAACGCAGTGAGTGTTTAGGGCACTAAACGCAGTGAGGCAGCCACAGTGTCAGTGGTCTTGATCCTTCTTTCTTTTAAGTTGTTATTATTGCACTTGTATTGTTCCATTGATTGATTGATTGGAAGTTCTACTGTATTAACAGCTTACAGTACAATTCAACTATATAACTATACAATTCTGATAACTGAGTGGATGACACAACACCAATAAAGCTTAATAAACATTTTCTCATACCTTATTTAAGGCTTCTGTGTTGCTTTAAAGAACCATATTATCAGTATTACATGAATGGGAATCTGTTTTGCACTGGCATAGTAATGGTATCTTGTTGATAATGTTGATCATGTTAATGTCTTGCTCCATTCTATAGCTTTGTACTGATTTAGTAAATCCCAATTCTGCTGTGTTTACACATGCTGCAAAGCTCAAATAGAAAGAATTGTAAAAACGGCTGGGAAGATCATGGGCCTATCTTCTCCCCCTCTGACCCCTCACATGTTCTTTACTCAGAATATGAACTAATGAGATCAGGTAGAAGGTATAGGATACCACAGTGCAGACACAACCGTTTTAAACATTCATTTGTACCTCTTTCTATAAAACTGTTGTCACACTCTGCCCTGAGTGAGAGTAATGTGGGCCGAAGGCACTCTGTTTAGTTTACAAAAATACTCCAAAAGTTCTAATAAAGGTTTCCAAATGGCAAAAGTACTCCAGACTACTCAAGTAAAAATACTCAAGTGGAGAAAAATACTCAATGTAAATACCAAAAAGAAAATCAAAAAAAGTACCAGGAGTCCTTGACGCTATTAAGTTTTTATTCACCTTTTCGTGCTCGTGGATGAAGATACAGGAACCGCAATAGTAAGCAGCAGCAAAACAAGGTATTTACACCTGAAACTGGCCCAGTTGGCCTTGAGGTCTCTTCAGCTTGGCTGTCACTCCAACACTAACTGCTGAACAGTGGCATCTGCCTCTTATAGGCCCAAGCCCCTCCCACAGGACCATACCAACCCTGATTGAACAATTCAACCCCCAGTTTCTAATCATATGTCCAGAGACATGAACCCACTTATAGAGCAAACCACATTATGAGAACAAAGTATTTCAATAATGGGCCATTCTATTTGCATACATTCTATTTATCTGTACATTCTATTTACAAAAACACACAGACGGACTGGTCTAACTCGGGGACCAACCATGTGCTCCCATTTTTGGTCAGGCACTATTTAAACCTGCCTCAAACATACTTCTGGTTTCCTACTATTACCCAGGAGGGAACATCTGTGGTGAGCTTGGACAAACAAAAGTCAAACACGTGGTAAACTAAACACAATATAATACAGAAAACAATAAAGACCTAACTTAAACCTTCATATATGTGTGTGTGTGAGTGTGTGTGTGTGGTGAAAGTTCAAAAGTCTTTAGTGGCAGGGTGAACTGCCACAACTGTTAAATAGGTAGTCATTTCCCTTACATAGGGGTAAGCACTTAGGGTGTATATGTTATGTGTTCTTGAGTTGTCTGCTGGTTTGTTTGTTTTTTTTGTCTACTGTATGTATATGTTTGCAGCTGTGGTCCTGTCTCCAAGACAAATTTCTCCCTTGGGAGACAAATAAAATTGAACTTGAACTTGAACTTGCAAGTGCTCTTTTCAAATGTCAGACTGTGTCCCTCCAAATCCCTGTGCATGTCCCTGTTCTCTAAATTGGAAAAAAAAAATGCTGCTCTCCCAGTTGGCATTCTAACTGCTGCAAATATATCAAGTATTTGTTTACAACATTAGCAAATGTTGTGCCAGCACTGCAGCCACACTACCTGTACAGTGCGGATCGCATCGGTGTGATTACACATAGGCATATAGGAATTCTATGCTCACAAAAAAGTGGCCTTCTGACAAGTAACGTCTTCTAGATCAGTACAGACTTTTGAAATTGGAGACCCATAAATCTTATCAATCTAGTATATCTGCCACTTCCATACAGTGGCATATTCACAATAAGGCGAGGCCAGGCGCCATCTGGCCAAGTCTCGATCTAGCCTTGTTTGTTTCCCCTTGAAAATCATTTTGTTGGCCACCCACAAATTCACAGACCATGGCACGACTCACCTGCAAATATATGATGCATTTATGTTCAAGCTAAGGAGAGGTGGGGGACACCTGTTCTAATTTTTTATCAAAGAAAGGGAGGTACTCTTGACAAACTACTGAAGGTTATTTGATGTGTGCTTAGTGTACAGGGCACTATGACCACAGTACTTTTGGTCATCTGGTTGTGCGCTGGACTGGTGAGCGGGGTTCTTGGGTTCAATCCCTGCTTCCGCGTATCACTGCACTAACATTGTGCTTGGTACTATTATGCAAAGAGAAAAATCGGATCTGTGAGTATGCTAGTGCTGTACATACTGTACACAACTGTACTATCTCTCCTACCTGGCTTGTGTGTTTTAGGCCGCGTAACAATGACACCTGGTGGTGAATATATACTAGTCTACTTCAGCAGAGCACACAAAAAATGCTGTATGTCTATAATAAGAATGAATTATTCTGCCTTACTACGAACGGAAGCAGCTTAGTGAATATTGTATTTTAAATTGAACAATGCAACAGGTGTGAACTGAAGTCCTCTCCGGGTAGACACTGAAATAAATGTTTTCAGAGTATACACACATCTCTAGAGAAACTTACAGGTGCTGAACTAAAAACATATAATGTACAAAAGAAAGAGGAATAGTTCGCACACAGCAACATGTGGAATTTGCATAGCACTAGGTATGTAGGAGTTGGCTTCTTACAGCGCCACCATGAGGCAGTTTTGCACTTTTTTTTTTTACTTTTGTAAAACCATTTTTTTTAAATGCTCCTCCAGATTATGTCCAAAAATCATGCAAATTGTTACACAGTATCTCTGTTGTCATGTCCTCAAGACAGATCTGTCCCATATGTCATCTTCCATCCAAATTGGCCCACAATAGCTTACAAAGATTTCAGGTTTAGCCCGTTTTGAACACAAAGCAATGAACATGAGCATGAAATTTATGTGAACAAAATGCCTCATCATTTTATATAGGCTACTGTTGCGACTGTTGGCCCATCTGTCACATCCGTTAGTCCAACAATCGCAAAATGAATTTGCACCTCCTGCCAAAATATGCCATGTGTTCCTGGTACAGAATTTCAACATTTACATAAGAAAAATCTGGGGAACAATTATCAAAATATGTGCTCCATCTAGTCTGTGTATAGAAGAACCTCTCTTGGGCTGACCCCATGAAGTGAACAGGGTTTGTGTGCTGTATCTCCAACTATTGCCTATGGCCCTGGTTACAGGGAGACACACAACAATAACCCGTTATTTTCAACAGCCTTAATGTGTGTGGGGTGTATGGGGGTGTGTTCAGGGAACTTTACCCTGCACCTCCTGGTATGGGCTCCATGACCAGGTTGGTGAACATGCACTGCTCCGTGGTTGTGTTACGTTTAGGGGCTTTGTGTTAGAGATGAGGTTATGTTTAGATGTCGGGTCTCTCTCCTGACCTATCAACTCATCGCGACCATAATCAAATAGTCACAACCAGGTTGCAACTAGGCCTATGGCTGCTCTCTAGTAAGAAACCGGTTGTGACTACATTGTGACCAAGTCTATAGTCTCGGGTGGATTTTGCTGTCTTCCCAAACCCGGACACGCACATGAACAATACGCACAAGCACACACACACACACACACACACACACACACACACACACACACACACACACACACACACACACACACACACACACACACACACACACACACACACACACACACACACACACACACACACACACACACACACACACACACACACACACACACACACAGCTGATGGCAGACAGGTGAGGGAGATTATGCAAATGGAACCTGTTCTGCAACAAGTTGGGAGCTGGAGCCTCATCTGTTACGCCCAAAACACATGCACAGGTGTAAAGGTATGTGTATGTGACAATTCCACACATGCACACGCATGCACACACACGGAAGTACAGTATAGCTGATTGCTGTTGGTGGACGCTCCTCAAGAGGTAAGCTAAACTATTTGTTCATTCGGCTATGCCTATAAATGCCTATAATAATAATAGTGTTATGTTGATGGCAGTGTTTTTTTTCCTGTGTGACGAATGTAGATTCCACGGCATGACTTTCCACCCTTTTAGAGCATATCAGTGTCTATATTGCAGATATTTCATTAGATGCATGTTTGTGTGTTCTTCTTACTTCAAAAGTATCGTCAACAGTTTTATAAATTGAGCTTTGATTACCATGAGCCTTCCATTCCTCCCTTCCCAACTGATAGGCCACTCTTTGGCTGATTAATTGTTTATCTAAATCGGATAGATACACTACATAGCAGCCATTGTGTGTCGCATTGTAACCTTTCAGCACGACAGTCACAAAAGACTTCCCAAGTCTCTCACTCCTGTGTTTACTAAAATACCCCTTTATATCTAGCTGGAGCTGGTGGAAGGACTTTCTCAAATGGTGTAGTTCTCATCCTGGCCACCTCCTCCACTCCCCCCAGAAGCTGCCTTTTTCACAAGCCTGTTAAAGTGTAAGAAACTTGTTTTGCATTGCTTTCCCCAATATAATTGTGTGATTACAGCAGTACTCTGTGTATTTACTTGCAGAAGAAAGGTGGTTCAACCGTCAAAGCACGCCCAATCAGCCTGGAAAATGATGAGTTGATATGGCGAGTCATTAGCAGAAGATCTTATCAGGCTCTCATTGACTTACATTGAAAAGTGGCGATGGGAGTTGCCATATTAAACAATCTATTAAGCAAGTATAGCTTTGTTAATGACTATCACACATTGTATTTTCTTAATAATTGACTGTTAATAGTGATAATAGACTATAGTAATAGTGATAATAGACTGTTTTTTGCAATATCCATAGTGAAACACAGCTAGCATAGGTGGCTATAGCTATAGGTTCTGCACTACAGTCGCGAGGGATGTTTTCACTGCACTCTGTTCCGTGTTGTTTGCTGATGAGACAGTCTATACCCCCAAATGAGTGGAAGAACAACAGCGTTGTTATCATGCATAAGCTGATCTGAGGTGCTATACTGCTATTACAAGTACCTCCACTCCCGCAATTATGCTGTATAATTTCCACGGCCATATATTCAAGTAGTATTCAATCTGCTTCCATCATTTGCAATGCCTGTCACATAATGGATAATGGATATAATGGATAATGGATATAATGAAAGGCATTGTGTGTGGAAGGTGTAGCTTTCTTGGGGAGGGACTAATATTTATTTGTGCATTATTCGGAAAATAAGTTGCTCCCTTGTTCACTTGTTGCATGCACACCGAGGGAAGGAGCTGATTTCGTTCCCTCTTCTCTCTGCTAGGCTGGCACTCAGTCGATGGGTGTGTCTAGTTAGCATTGCACTGAAAGAAGAAACTCATTGGTGGTGTTCTGCTAATGATGAGGCTCTGCTAATGACACTGGGTGTCATCAGTGCATCATCCAGGAAACCCAAAGTCTTTTTGCCAAAATGACATTTCAGTTCATATTGCCTGAATGTTAAATGTGCTGCCTGCAAACAGAATATATAGTTGACAGGGGTTTCTGACAGACATACAGTATGTGCCAACAGTTTTGAGAGTAAATAACAGGTTACCCGCCCTTTAAAGGGATAGTTTGGGACATTTTTTGAAGTTTAGCTGTATGAAATACTTATACTGCCATTAATATAGTGGTTGCAACTGTATTCATTGATTGATTGCCAGAGTCCAGTGGTGGGAGTTCTGCTCTGTTTTGGGGGAAATATGAAGTAGTTCTGGGCATTTTGAGGGGTCACTGGGACCAAGCAGTGAAAAATAGCTTAATTTGTATTGTTGACCTATTTCTAAAATATTAGCACATCCTTCACCCCCATCAGAGGGATATACTGTATGTGTTTTGTGTCCATATCACTACACCCACAAAAAGTGGTTCCATGTGATAGAGGGGTCAAAAATGAACGAAGGATGTGCTGCTAATATTTTAGAAATAATTCAACAATACAAATTATGTTGGTTTTGTGGATTTATTTTTTACTCCATGGACAGAACTGCTTAATATTCACCAAAACCACAGCAGAACTCCCACCATTGGAGCTGGCAATCAATTAATGCAGTTGAAACCACTATATTTGTGGCAAGTATTTCATACAAATGAAGTTCCAAAAATCTGAGCTATCCCTTTAAGGTTATCAATATCACTCGCTTGGTCTCTATACCAGGATGTTACCTTAACAGACTGGTAGAACATATCTCATTCTGTTCTTCCCCTTTGTTCTGGATAGGGCATGATGAGTTTCGCCGTTCCTGTGTCACTTGTCTTCAGTTTGGTAAAACAACAACACAGACTCAAATGCATATTTGTCAGTTCTAAAGTTAAAGGACACTTAGCTTTTTGTGCTATTATAAAAACAACACAAAAAAGAATGCTCTTCTTGGGGCAACTGTGTTACTGAGAATTGATCATGTTTTCATTGTTCTCTAGATGTTATTAATGCATAAGGATGTTGGATGTGCTGCTGCTTGTTCCTCTGATGAGTACGAAATAGATGGGAGATGTTGTCGACTTTGTCCTCCTGGTATGAACCACACACACACACACACACACACACACACACACACACACACACACACACACACACGAACCACACACACACACGAACCACACACACACACACACACACACACACACACACACACACACACACACACACACACACACACACACACACACACACACACACACACACACACACACACACACACACCTTTTTGGTCTTCTGCTATTCAGTTTAACTCAAAGGTGTCTCTTCATAAATAATGAAACCTAGCCTACTGGCCCTACTGTGTGTACACAACAGCTTTAACAAACGCCATGTAGGCCTCAATTCTTTTCCTCTTTGATTGAGGCCTGAAGGACAGTAGTGCTATTTCGGGACAGTCCCACAAGACGTCACCCCACAGGACACAATAGTGGTGGTCCCCAGGTTGTTCTTAGTCAGAATGGTGGTCTCTAGGAAAACAAAATTTGAAAACCCATGTATTTCATCAATTAAGACTTGATCAATTAAAATGTGATTCTCTTTCCATCAGGGAGCCATGTGTCTGAACACTGCACACAGTTCACACAAACATCATGTACATCCTGCCCTAAGGGAACCTACCTGGCAGTGCCTAATGGACGATCTAACTGTTTTACATGTGACAACTGTTATACAGGTACATTATTTGTCACTGATAAACAGAGTTGAATAACAACTCCTTACATTCGTGGCATATAATGAAACAAGACAAAGCCCATTAGATTAATCACCCGATTGTTGAATTGGGTTTAGTTTGCCAGGTGAAAATAAGCTTCATGATCTCACCTTTAACCCAAACTCATTCCACAGTTTCTGGTTTAAAGGTGACGAGTCCATGCACTTCAACATCTAATACAGTGTGTGGACCATCGGAGGGATTCTACTGTGTATTCTTAAGAAATGGGATGTGTTTTGAAGCACAGCAACACACCAACTGCAAGCCTGGTCAATATGTTGTTAAAAGAGGTTAGTCTATTAGTATAATATATTGTTTATGTCCTCTGCACTACTGAAAAGTGGTGTCCAATCCTGACCCACTGAGCACAAGTGTGTAAAGTCATGTAAGGAGGAAGGTTAATTTTCGGCAGTAGTACACATATCCATATGGGCTGTCAGCAGGGAGTGAATATACAGTGTGTGTGTGTGTGTGTGTGTGTGTGTGTGTGTGTGTGTGTGTGTGTGTGTGTGTGTGTGTGTGTGTGTGTGTGCGTGTGTGTGCGCGTGTGTGTGCGTGCGTGCGTGCGTGTGTGTGTGTGTGTGTGTCTGGCCTCTGACCTTTAGATCACACCCCATTTGGAATTATATTAAACACTGTTAAAATCTATCTCCTCCAATCTATCTCCTATCTTTGATCAAAATGCATGAAAACGTCTACAGTCTACATGTGAAGCAGACTTTTTTATGAACCAATGAAAAATGCGGAATTCCTTCTTTTGCCCCAAATACATACATGCACTGTAATTTGCTTGTGAAACTTTATTTGATTGAGGAGCATGCCCCAGATCACTGAAATCATTTCTACTATAATTGGTTAAATATATAGCATTGTTTTGAATATCAATCCTTTGAAAAGACATAACTCACACCTTGTTTGGGCAAAAGTCATGGAACTTGTTTCCACATGCTTCTCATGGGGAACACATCTGTCACCGTGGACACTGACCAGTATGCTCCACCATCTGATTTTCCCTCATTTTGAGCAGGTTAAAAATAATTATACCTGATTTCCTATATATGAGCAATCTATATCTGTAGATATACAGTACCTTTTTTTCTTCGTTTTCAAAGACACAAAGCAAATCTAGTGAATCTATCTATGGCAACAGGGGCTGCAGTGGTCCTCAAAACTCATCCTTTTCTCTGCACTATAACTCCCTCTATGACAAAGGTTATAGGGACATCTTTGGAGGGCCACTGCGGCCCACGTGATTGTCATACATACAAGATATTTTCAGGAGGTGATCTAATAATGGAAAGGTGAGATATAGAGTATGTCTGTTTTTATTAGCTCTGGCTGTAGTTGTCCCATATTTCAACCAGATTGCTTCGCCAGAACTACCGTATGTTGTATATGTTGTAACTACCTGGAATAAGTGAACGGAGTGCTCCGTGTTCTACCTGTGTTCTTTTTTTTTTTCTTCCCCCCCCCCCCCCCCCCCCTTTCCCCCCTTTGACAGGAACCTCCTCTACAGACACAGAGTGTGGTGACTGTACCGGTGGCACATATTCTGATGGTACATTTACAACCTGTCAACAACACACAGAGTGAGTGTTCTCTGAGCCATTGCAAATCCAACCATCATCATAAGCATTCATAATATGAACCAATTTAAAAATGTCCCCTCTTTGTCCTTCCAGCTGTGAATCTATTGGACGTCATCTAATAAAAACAGGAGATCATTCCAGTGATTCTATGTGTGAAGAGAAACCACATTCTAATACGTCTACATGTAAAACATTAGATTCACTTGCATACGGGTCTCTTGTTCTTGTTATTGGTGTAATCAGTATTGTTGTTGGCATCATTGTTGGCAGTTATGCTAGTAATGTTTTATCTTTCGTTTCATTTTGTCCAACTTGTCCCATTAGTGATAGCAACAGAATTCTTATTTTCTGTTGTGTTAGTTATCTTATTGGTTACATACTATACGTAAATCTAATTCATTTTGATTGTATGCGTTTTTCAAAGGTTACAACTCATATTATCAGTGCCTTTGTGTTTGGTGTATCTGTTGTTTGTTCTAATAGTGTTGTTGAGAATAGTAATCTTTGGGTTGTGGGTGTTTTGGCTTCTAATTGGAGCTTTATTGGTCGCCTTGTTATTGAGGGTGGTCCTGTTGTTTGTTGTATCATTGGCATTGTTGTTGTTGATGTCGGTACTTTTCTTGGGCTGGGGATTCTTAAGTGCATGCCATGGAAAAATATGTGGTAAGTTTATATTTTGAAAACTTGACTGAAAGTGTTTTATTTATGGCATACTTCTGGCTATAAAACTATAGCATTGTCATTGATAAGATTCTTGTTTTGTTGTTTTACTATAGCAAGAAGAATGTACAGCAGGTACAGTATGTTTTCAAATATTCTTATATTTAACAAAATTTACAAAAGTGCATGTAATTAATAATGTCAAAATGTGGGGAAAAAATGCATCTTGCTGATTCGAATGTATCTTTCCATTTTCACAAAGGGACGATCACAAGAAGATCCAGAGGTAGGATCCAGATCAACTCATTATAGTTAATGAATGTATAATGACATGTAAAGAAGGTCTGAGGAATGTTTACAGTATTTAGGAAGACAATAAAAAATAACAATCATAAAATAACACAAGCATCGTAAAATAATTCCATTAAAATGATTTCAAGGTTTTTTATGTCACTCCAGTGTATCTCAGGACATATACAGGGGTGAAATAGCGTTTCCATTTTCCACAGTGCAATAAGACAAGACAGTTCAATAAGACAATAGTCAAGACAATAAGACAAAGTCGGGACAATATATAGCACATATAGACGAGACAAACAATAGTGCAGCAGACCAGTAAAGTGCAAACTGTACACCTAACTTGAGGTGAAGGTGCTAAGCTAACCAGGTGTGATAAAGTGGCAGTAGTGTGAAGCTAACAGACAGCTAGACAGGACATACTGTATATACAACTACTAGAAACTACAATATACTACAGCTAGAAACTACAACTAAAAATCTAAAGCTATATACGAGACTATATAAGCTACAACTAAACAAACAACATACAGCCTACTATAAGAGGTGAGGTATACGTGTGCAAGAGGATAGGATAGCAGCAGTTTGATACAGTCCTTCAGTTGTATGTGTGTGTTTGAGCATGTGTGAGTATGTGCATGTGTGTGTGTGCGTGTGTAAGAGGTAGTGGGTAGTTGAAAGTCCAGCGTCCGTGTGCATATGTGTGTAGGGAGTTCAGCGTGTGCGTGTGTGCGCGCACGCGCTGAGGGGGGAGGAGCGGCGGAGTGGGGGGGTGCAGAGTGGCAGGGTGCACAGTGGAGTGCACAGTGAACACGTGTGCACTGAGGAGCTGGGGGCCGCTGCGTCCGCACACGCCACCATCTTGGATTCTATGTGTGTGTGTGTGTGTGTGGGGGGGGGGGGTGATCACTTAACTTAAATGCTTAACTTACTTTGTAATATATTATGTAATATTATCAAAATTTAGTATCTAAGACATTACCTAACAAAAACCTGTAATTTATTATGAAAATCTTTATACTGCATTTCTTTCTGCATGATCAGCCAATGGAGCAGGACCTTCCTAACAGAATGAGGTCACAGGACCAATTCATCCGCAACCGCCATACAAGGATGGACATGATGGTAATAATACATTTAACACTTGTGGTTTTACTACTGTTGGGAGCGTGTCACTATACGTAAGGTGTGTATATATATATATATATATATATATATATATATATATATATATATATATATATATATATATATATACAGTATACAACATATATAACTTTTTTGCAGCACAACCCCAACCCACAAGATCAGTCACCATCCAACATTTCACTTCCCTGCCCTGATGAATCATCCCCGGGGAATCGAACAGACAGCCTTCCGGCAACTAACCTTTAAACTTCATAATAATAAATGAACGAAGAAGCAGAGACTCATCAGGGAAAGCAAACCACATTTGGCACTAAATATACTATTTCACTAAGTACACTATGCACTATACTAATACACTGTTGTTCCTACGGTGAGGTTGAAGAAAATCTTTTTTTTTTAATCCACTATATTGAACTGAGAATTTTGGGGGAAATGTTGTATTTTTGCACTGTTTGCTGTTTGATGATGTTTGATTGTATTTATTGTATATTTGCTGTCTGAAGGAAGCCAAACATTTTTTACTTTTATATTTATACTTGTACTGTACACAAGTTGGAACTTTGTGTTGCTGCTCTCTCAGCTGGCCTTGCAAATGGACCAATTACTAGTTTACAAACATTGAGAATGGTCGCATGTGACTGTGTCATGTAATCAATTAACACCAGATATTCAAACCTGTAGGTTTGGGTAGCACTGGTTTCAAGCCATTCAATGTCCGCTTGTGTGTTGGCTAGTGGGGTGCAGAGCCATCTAGATAAAAAGAGTTGCGTCACTATCGGGGTATAGGAAGCAAAAATTGAATCACAAGGATGAGTTTGGGGAAGAAGCGCTTGTTTTACCCCACCAGCTACTAGTAGTAACCAAAGAAAGCACCGTCCATGCGGACAGAGCTTTACCTTCTAATAGAACTGCAAATCCCAATTCTGCCATGCCTCACTAGTCTAGTGGACTACTCTGCCAACTTGAAATCCATGCATCTATGCTCCGTGAGGTCAGATCCTGCTGCTACTATTTTTTTTTTCAACAATATAATTATATGGTTAGGTTTAGGCATAGTTTTTGTGGGGTTGCGTTTAGGGTTAGGCTGAGCCTTCTGTGACTAACTGGTGTTTATTTTTCGAACCTCGAATATCAATAATTTTAGGCATACATACAACATGTACATGACAACTGTTTTTTTATTTTATTTATTGTTCAGTGACAAGTCTCTGTAATGTGTATTTTGTGCTATTATTAAAAAACAACCTAAAATAAAGAGATTTAAATTAATTAAAGCTGCACTATTGCCTGAGTCTAAAGCATTTCTGCCTACTTCCCAATAGGACCCAGCTAGTCTTGCGAGAATGTCAGTTCTTGACAGTTAGCGAATGAGGTGTCATATTGTGCCGGCCATATTGGATTTCATGGAAAGTTGCAATACAACACATGTTTGTATTTACAACGTATATAATTGATCAACCTGAAGTTTCGTGGAAATATCTCTCAGTTTAAGGCCCTGGCCACACGAGGAAAATATCCGTTCTTTTCCTCCCCCGTTGAAAAAAAATTCCTGTCCACACGACAAAGATATCCACGTCCACACGTAAACCAAAAACGGACATTTGCGGCTCCAACACGTATGCCAGGCCAGTAGGTGGCGCTAAGAAATATTTGGCACAACACAGAAATGGCTGGTGTTAGCTGGTTTCCATGGTTACCCAAATACAAATTTCACGTAACCTGGTAGTAGTAAGGGACTATGTTATTGGAGTTATTGAATTGAAGTGAATTGAATATTGGAGAAAATGTGAACTGTATACAGTTCACATTAATTAATACACAGGAGGGGTATACCCTTCCTGTGAATTAAAAAAACAACAAAGGTCCGCAGCCGCTCCACAATTCCTACCATGATGCGCTATGGGGACTGATAAAAGTCTGGGATTCTGGGAGGTGGGAATATCGTAACTCTTCTACTGGATGTTACATTAAAGTAGTCAACTAGACTACTTTAATATAACATCCAGTAGAAGAGTTACGACATAGAGGGGTCAGAAACTGAGCGCTCGCGCTGTTCAATGCAGCCTGAATAGGGACACCTCGGAAGTTGTTTGGTCACGTCATGAGCTGATAAGTATGAGACGTCATCGTTTTCGTTTCACGTGTCTACACGGCTCCGCTGCTCCGGATATTTTCGAATATCTTCACTTATTTCTCCGTTTGCAGAAAACTCCGTTTGAGTGACATAAAACGCCGTTTGCGTGTAGTAGAACGGCCCAAATGCAGGAATATTTCTGCGTTTGGCAAAAGATCCGGAGTCGTGTGGCCGGGGCCTAAATTTTTGCCCTATTCACCCCCCATTATATCTAATAGGGGCTAATATTGCCGCGGCCATATTGGGTTTCCAGCAAAAAATTGACCGGGTTGTCCATATACAGTAGGTTGTGATCCTACTGCATACCTGGGCATTATGTGGCCCGGGGGCCAAATGCGGCCCTTTGGCTGACTCTGACCGGCCCGGGGACCACCAGTGGTCCTTGAGAGAGTTCCAGTTAAATATGGAGAGTTGGTTAACCAGATGTAACTCTTTGAGAGCGTAAAAATGAAACCAAATGGACCCGCAAGGGTCCATTTGGTTTCATTTTTACGCTCTCAAGAGTTAAAATAAGCATGTTGTGTAAGTCTACACAGCTAGATAATGTAGAAGATTAATGGTCATTTTGATCTGTTTGGTTTCCCAAATCCAGCCTGGAATTGTGGACACATGCAAAAGAAATCTTTAGTTTTGGGGTCTATGGGGCTAAAATGTCATCAAAGGCTGGTCCAAGGCTCAAATGCTGAATAAATAGAGGGCCCTGGTGTCAAAATGGTTGGTCTTATTCTTAGTTTTACCTTGAAATTTTCATCTTGGCCCTCCACAATATTTTATGTATCTCATCAGGCCTCTAAGGAAAAATAATTGCCCACCCCTGTCCTACTGGGTCATAGATAATATTTCTGGTGGACGACTTTTTTTGTTATGGCAAATGCAGGTTTCCTAAAAAGGGGTGGTTTGCCCCCTGGGTAATAGGGAAAATCTATTTTATTGGCTCTGAAATTATGAATGTAGAGAATTATTTTTGGGTAGTTCTTATTCCAGATGAGCAGGTCAGATGGTCACTGAGAAACAGGAGAGGAGCAATGGTCAAAAATCACTCACACACACACACACACACACACACACACACACACACACACACACACACACACACACACACACACACACACACACACACACACACACACACACACACACACACACACACACACACACAGCTGATGGCAGACAGGTGAGGGAGATGAGGCAAATGGAACCAGTTGTACGACAAGTTGGGAGCTGGAGCCTCGTCTGTTACGCCCAAAACACATGCACACATGCACAGGTGTAAAGGTATGTATGTGACAATGCCAGACAATCAGCGCTACTCAAAACCCCACCCTTTGGATGAAGTAGTCACTGTCCAATGCCAGTCAAAATAGTTCAGCAAATGTTGCTATGCAGGCAACAGTTCAAGCTTTCCTCTTCTAACGTGCCTATTGGACATGGACGGATTGGGGAGGGACATAGTCAAGGGCTAATTCCAACCCCCGCTTGTTAAACATGGATGCAAATACAGATGATAAATGTGTGTGCTATAATGACTTCAGGCTTATATGAAGGCAAACATCCACTATCCATCTATATCTAAAACCTAAAAAAACACAATTAATAAACATTTTTGAATCCTTATTGCCACACAAACAACACTGACTGACATATTCATCAAATGTGATACAATGCTTTAAAGCCTGTTCAACCAGTTTGATTCGCACACAATGTGTTTGTGTGCATGCACGTGACACACACACACACACACACACACACACACGCACCCACACACACGGAAGTACAGTATAGCTGATTGCTGTTTGTGGACACTCCTCAAGAGGTAAGCTAAACTATTTGTTCATTCGGCTATGCCTATAAATGCCTATAATAATAATAGTGTTAGTGTCTCTCACTCCTGTGTTTACTAAAATACCCCTTTATCTCTAGCTGGAGCTGGTTGAAGGACTTTCTCAAATGGTGTAGTTCTCGTCCTGCCACCTCCTCCACTTCCCCCAGAAGCTGCCTTTCTCACAAGCCTGTTTAAAGTGTAAGTAACCTGTTTTGCACTACTTTTCCCAATCAAATTGTGTCATGATTACAAACACATTTGCCAATACAACAATACTTGGTGTGTATTTGCTCTGGGGGCTATCAGAAGAAAGGTGGTCCAACCCCCGAAGCACTGGCCAATCACGCCGGAAAGTTACGAGTTGATATGGCGCGTCATTAGGAGAAGATCTCATCGGGTTCCCATTGACTTGGATGGAAAAGTGCCCATGGGAATTACCATATTAAACACTCTCGTAACAGAGTACAAACATAACTCTGTTAATGATCGTGACCGGGGATAGTGCGGCCACCACAGGTTGTTTTTACTCAGACAGTCTCTCAGACCGTTTTTGCAATATCCATGTTGAAACAGAGCTAGCGTATGTGGCTATGGTTGTATACACTGCAGTCGCGAGGGGCGTGCCTTCACTCCAGCTGACCAGTGACTCAGAGCCATCTAGTACAAGACTTGCGACATTGTGGAGTCGGAAACTGAGCGCTCGAGCTGCCTGAATGGGGACAAACTGGAGTTCTCGACCAAGCCAACGTTTAGTTGTTTTCTGCCGCTGGAATGCGAGGGGACTCGGTGGATGGATTATGGACATTACGTTAGCAGCAACTGTGCTTTATGGTGGGATAGAACCATGACGATAACATTAAAAACAGGAGGAGTATTTGTGAAGGAGAGAGTAATCTTGGTAAACATGCTCGTAAATCAGGGGTTTTCAACCGGTGGTCCGGGGACCACCAGTGGTCCCTGAAAGAGTTCCAGGTGGTCCCCAGCTAAGTCGGTCAACCAAATGTAACTCTTGAGATCGTAAAAATGAAACCAAATGGACCCTTGCGGGTCCATTTGGTTTCATTTTTACACCCTCAAGAGTTAAAATCATCTGAATTAGCCCAAGTGTACACAACTAAAATGGATGGACAAAAGCAAAAGAAATCTTTACTTTTGGGGTCTGTGGCTAAATGTCCTCAAACGGTGGACCGTGGCTCAAATGCAGAATAAATAGTGGGCCCTGGTATCAAAAAGGTTGAAAACTACTGTCGTAAATAACCGAACGAGCCAGCGGACCACCGCTGCGTCTACCCACTGATACCGATCCTCTCGGGGATCAGCAGCAGCTTCGCTTTTCTCTTTCACAATCTGGTGTCCGGGCAGTAGCATTGTTTCCGAGTTTTACGCACACTGCTGCCTGCGTACTAGGAGCACACTGCGTAAAAACATCCACGCTCAATATGCCAGGTTATAGTCACAGCATCCATTTTCAAATGTAGCTTTGAGGCCATGCCAGATTTCCACTGACCATAGCCGTTGTAATCGGATGGAAGAAAATGTTCCCCACATATAGTGGACTTCCCCGGTGGCCCCTTGGTCCAGTCAGCACGTCTAATGCGTGCGAAAGTGTCCCATTTTTGGCTGTCTTTTCGTTTTTGGGCCAAATGTGTATCGGAATTCCCTTCCCACCTATATTGCTGCACCCACCGATTACGCATCTCTTTGGCATTTTCCAAAAGTTGTAGACGACCGAAAAGTTGTTCCTAGAACTGAGCGCTATAAATAGTCTCGACTCCACGCTGATTCTGTCTATACTCAATAAGCACGCCTGCGTTGCTGGGGGGATACCGTGCTGACGAGGAGAAGGGCGTGTCCATCGGAGTTAGCATTGCAACAAGAAGAAAAGACATCTCTCTGCTGTCTCCTATTGTCGTCACACACCAGCGACATCAACAGATTCAGAACTACATTTCCCAAAGTGGCGGATGTAGTAATTTTATTTTTATAAACCTCAAACCAGAAATGGAGCTCGTGCTGCCTTCTGTGGAAATGTGGATCGCCCCAGGGGAAACCTTGCATCCTTCTCTGTTGTCGATGAAGAGGTAGTCCGCAACACCATTTCACAGATGACATCTTCCTCCTGTTCGCTTGACTCCATCCCCACCCACTTCCTCAAATTAGTTTTAGACAGTGTTATTGGCGATATTCTTACAATTGTAAACAGTTCCATTCAATCAGGTGTCTTCCCAGATTCTCTGAAAACTGCTGTGGTTAAACCATTACTTAAGAAACACAACCTCGATCCCACTGTCCTTGGAAATTACAGACCCATCTCTAACCTCCCCTTTATAGGCAAGGTCCTAGAAAAAATAATCTTTCACCAGCTGGATGTCTTTCTTCAGAACAACACGGTCCATAACAAATTCCAATCTGGCTTTAGGAAAGGACATAGTACAGAAACAGCACTTCTCAATGACCTTAGGTTAGCTGCCGACAAGAAATTTGCTTCTGTGCTATTACTTCTGGACTTAACAGCTGCGTTTGATACCATTGACCATTCAATTCTGGTACAACGTCTGGAACACTGGGTAGGTCTTTCAGGCACAGCACTGTCCTGGTTCTCCTCATACCTGTCGCGAAGGAGGTACTTTGTCAGTCTAGCTGACTTTGTCTCGGACACTCACATAATTAGCTCGGGCATTCCCCAGGGCTCAATCTTAGGCCCCCTACTGTTCTCTTTATATATACTGCCACTCGGAGACCTTATTACTGCACATGGAGTCAATTTTCATTTTTATGCCGACGACACCCAGCTGTATCTTTCCGTGGCCCCGGAGGACCCTTCCGCCCTTGACCCGCTGTTGTCTTGTCTTTCTAGCATTATATACTGGATGAGTGAGAATTTCCTTAAATTAAACGAGGACAAGACTGAAGTTCTTATAATTGGCTCAAGCGAGCAGAAAGAATTAATTAGACATAGGCTTGGTAACCTAAAGGAAGGAAATAACCACACAGTAAAGAACCTGGGAGTCATCATTGACTCGGATCTAAATTTTAATGCACACATTAATCAAGTCACCAAAAACGCCTTTTTTCACCTTCGAAATATTGCACGCATTCGAGCATACCTATCCCTACAAGATGCTAAAACACTGGTTCATGCTTTTGTCTTCTCACGGATTGATTACTGCAACGCATTACTCACTGGTTTGCCCAAAAAAATGACAGACAGGCTTCAACTTGTCCAGAATGCTGCTGCAAGAATTTTAACCAGGACCAAGATGCGAGAGCACATCACCCCAGTTTTAGTCTCTTTACACTGGCTCCCTGTACTTTTTAGGATTGATTTTAAAATTCTTTTATTAGTTTATAAATCTTTAAATGGCCTTGCCCCTGCATACCTTTCCGACTGTTTAACCAAATATAGTCCTGGCCGCCCCCTAAGATCCTCTAATGCAGGCCTGCTCGAGGTGCCAAAGATGGCTAGTAAAAGGTTTGGGGAGGCAGCCTTCTCCTTCTATGGGCCTGTGGCCTGGAATAGGCTTCCTGTAGAGCTAAGGCTGGCACCCTCTGTGGACGTTTTTAAAGCAAGACTTAAGACCCACCTGTTTACCCTGGCTTTTAGTTGATGTTTTAGTTTTTAGGTCATGCCTGTTTTTTTTCCCTGTTTCTGGCCGTATTGTTTTTTATTGTTTTGTATTGTTTTTTATTGTTTACATTGTCTGTCTGTATTGTCTTGTCCATATTGTTTTTATTGTCCTAATTGTTTTGTTTCACTGTTTTATGTTTATGCATTTTATTTTTGCCTGTAAAGCACTTTGCGCTGTCTTCATTGGCATGAAAGGTGCTATAAAAATAAAGTTTATTATTATTATTATTATTATTATTATTAAATGTGAGATGTGTACGGCCCCATCAGGCATTTTAATATATCATTGGGATACTTAGGCTATTTTTGAGGGACATGTGTCAACAGTTTTGAGGGTTTTTTTGCAGGTTACCTACACTTTAAGTGTAAGCAACCTGTTTTGCATTGCTTTCCCCAATGTAATTGTGTAATTATGAACACATTTGCACTCTACTAACACTCTACTAAGGGAGTACATGCATAGCTTTGTTAATGACCATCACACATTGTATTTTTTAATAACTGATGAGACTGTTTTTGCAATATTCATAGTGAAACACAGCTAGCATAGGTGGCTATAGGTTCTGCACTACAGTCACAAGGGGCATTTTCACTGCACTCTGCTCTGTGTTGTTACGTGTTGACTGCTTCTAGAGAAAGTCTATTACATCAATGATTGGAAGAACAACAGCGTTGTTATCATGTATAAGCTGACCTGAGGCGCTGTACTGCTATTACAAGTACCTCCACTCCCGCAATTATACTGTGTATAATTCCCACGGCCGTATACGAGTATTCAATCTGCTTTCATCATTTGCAATGCCTGTCACATAATGGATAATGAACTAGTCTAATGAAAGACATTGTGTGTGGAAGGTGTAGCTTTCTTGTGGAGGGACTAATATTTATTTGCGCATTATCCGGAAAATAAGCTGCTCCCTTGTTCACTTGTTGCATGCATACAGAGGGAAGGATATAATTTCGTTCCCTCTTCTCTCTGCTAGGCTGGCACTCAGTCGATGGGTGTGTCTAGTTAGCATTGTACTGAGAGAAGAAACTCTCTGGTGGTGTTCTGCTAATGACGATGCAGTGGGTGTCATCAGTAAATCATCCAACACAAAGTCTTTTCGCCAAAATGACATTTCAGTTCATATTGCTCAAATATTAAATGTGCTGCCTGCAAACACAATATCCAGATACAAGGGTTTCTGAGAGACATACAGTATGTGCCAACAGTTTTGAGAGTAAATAACAGGTTACCTGCACTTTAAAGGGAGAATTTGGGATATTTTTTTTTAAGTTAAGCTGTATGAAAGGGTCCAGGACGATTTGCCGACTCCTCATTGTCCCGACGCTCAATAGTCCGAAAAATTCGGAACATTGTCCGAAATATTTACATTTTCTACCAACCTTTTGAAGGGACATTATCCCGAAGGATTTCGGGAAATAATTCTTCCGAACGGACAACATATCGAACGGTCAATATCCCAAAAGTGGGTAATATCGTGCACTTTGTGTGTGTATGTCATCTGGGTACGCGCGTATTCATTGCGCACCGGTTTCATTACGGACAGACAGAGAGCGTTTCTCTGCCCCACTCTCCTTCTGCCTATGTCTATGTCTCTGTCTCTCTGTCTCTCTGTCTCTCTGTCTCTCTCTCTCTCTCTCTCTCTGTGTTTACTACGGGTTGCTAAGGTAACCCGCACCTGGTACACGTGTGTGTGTGTGTGTGTGTGGGGGGGGGGGGGGGGGGGGGGGGGTCTGGCGAAGTGAGGGCGTGAGAACCCTAACTACATTTAAATGAATGAAGAGTAAAAACTAAACCGAAATGAAAGGGGTCTTATATTATATATATATATATATATATATATATATATATATATATATATATATATATATATATATATACTGTATATATATATATATATATATATATATATACACATATATATACTGTATATATATATATATCTATATATATATATATATATATATACACACATATATATATATATATATATATATATATATATATATATATATATATATATATATATATATATATATATATATATATATAATTTTCCAACGGGAATTTCACACAAATTGGACCGTCTGTGCATTAGTCTCTCCCCCCCCCTCTCTCTCTCATTATATGAAGCGCAATATACGCACGCACAGTTCTAACAAAAAAAAAACAAAAGTAAAAACTAGTAGGCTAGGCTAGTAGGCTTTTATTATGATCTGTGTGTGACTGTGATCTTGACAACTTGTTCTTGATGTGTGCGTTCATCAGAGTGCTGGCCAGGCTGCATGTTAAAAAAACAAAAAAGTCGGGCCTCGGGCTGGGTTGAACTCCAACAAGATCGATGCTTCGGAACCCCCCCGGCGCACAGCTGATCGGCGCACTTGTCGCGGGTGATCAAGAATTAAAATCATTGCAGGAGCAGGAGAGAATGAACAGGTCACGGCTCTGATTTGGGGACCACTACTGTACAACATCCTCATACTGCCGAAAAGGAATATAGATGAGGAGAAGCATTTTTCTATCGTGTCTGCCAGCTGTCTGCTATGGATCAACTGACCCACTCACTACAATGTCAGGTTAATACATGCTGATTGTTGCGCTGTTTCGCGGACCCCATACATACATTAATAGCAGCTGCGTGCGTGCGTGCGTGCGTGCGTGTGTGTCTGTTTGTGGACCCCGTTGGGTTGGTGGGAGATGGACAGACTGTTCTCTGTGTTGGACGAGGCGTGCCACGAATCTCTTGTGTCATGTGAGCTGGGGGGGGGGGGGGGGGTTCAGCCCCAGCCCCAGGCCCGACTTTTATTATTATTATTACATGCAGCCTGGCCTACACACTGATAAACCCACACATCAAGAAGAAGTTGTCAAGATCGAGAGAGAGAGAGAGAGAGAGAGAGAGAGAGAGAGAGAGAGAGAGAGAGAGAGAGAGAGAGAGGCAGAAGGAGAGCGGGGCAGAGAAACGCTCTCTGACTGTCCGTAATGAAACCACGTAATGAAACCACGCGCAATAAACGTGCGTGCGCGCACCCAGACGACATACACACACAAAGCGCACGATATTACCCACTTTCGGGACATTGTCCGTTCGAGATGTTGTCCGTTCGGAAGAATTATTTGCCGAAATCCTTCGGGATAATGTCCCTTCGGAAGGTTGTGTAATGCAAATACTTAGGACAATGTTCCGAATTTTTCGGACTATTGAGCGTTGGGACAATGAGTAGTCGGCAAATCCGGCGGACCCCGTATGAAATACGTACTTACTGCCATTAATAGAGTGGTTGCAACTGTATTCATTGAATGCCAGAGTCCCATGGTGGGAGTTCTGCTCTGGTTTGGGGGAAATAAGAAGTAGTTCTTTTGAGGGGTCACTGGGGCCACGCAGTGAAAGTAAATTAATGCAAAAAATAGCTTCATTTGTATTGTTGACCTATTTCTAAAATATTAGCACATCCTTCACCCCCATCAGAGGGATATAATGTGTTTTGTGTCCATATCACTATGCCCACAAAAAGTGTTTCCATGTGATAGAGATGTCAAAAATGAACAAAGGATGTGCTAATATTTTAGAAATAATTCAACGATAAAAATTATGTTGGTTTTGTGGATTAGGTAATTTATTTTTACTCCATGGACAGAACTGCTTAATATTTACCAAAACCATAGCAGAACTCCCACCATGGGAGCTGGCAATCAATTAATACAGTTGAAACCACTATATTTGTGCTTCATTTGTATTTCATACAAATGAAGTTCCAAAAATATGAACTATCCCTTTAAGGTTGTCAATATCACTCGCTTGGTCCCAATACCAGCATGTTACCTTAAAGGGGAATTTCACCCATTTTCAAAAAGGGGTCTGAAAGAAAAATCATTAACATGGTGAAATACATGTTGATGATGTCATCAGATGTATTTCACCATGTTAATGATTTTTTTCAGACCTACATTTTTAGGAAATACAGAATTGGGGGGACTTTTTTATCATGTCCACACAACATCTCTAAGGTATATTAATGACGTATTAAAATGTTGAAAATGGGTGGAGTTCCCCTTTAACAGACTGGTAGAACATCTAACATTCTGTCCTTCCCCTTTGTTCTGGATAGGGCATAATGAGTTTCGCTGTTCCTGTGTCACTTGTCTTCAGTTTGGTAAAACAACAACACAACAACACAGACTCAAATGCATATTTGTCAGTTCTAAACTTAAAGGACACTTAGTTTTTTGTGCTATTATAAAAACAACACAAAAAAGAATGCTCTTCTATGGGCAACTGTGTTACTGAGAATTGATCATGTTTTCATTGTTCTGTAGATGTTTTTAATGCATAAGGATGTTGGATGTGCTGCTGCTTGTTCCTCTGATGAGTATGAAATAGATGGGAGATGTTGTCTACTGTGTCCTCCTGGTATGAAACACACACACACACACACACACACACACACACACACACACACACACACACACACACACACACACACACACACACACACACACACACACACACACACTTCTGCTATTGAGTTCAACTCAAAGGTATTACAAGGTCATGGGTTTTCAACCAGTGGTCCAAGGTATTGCAGGTGTTCTCTGGGGGAAAAAAATGAATGTCTCTTCATAAATAATGAAATCTAGCCTACTCTCCTACTGGCCCTACTGTGTGTACACAACAGCTTTAACAAACGCCATGCAGGGCTCAATTCTTTTCCCATATCTTTGATTTGAGGCCTGAAGAACAGTATAGTGCTATTTCGGGACAGTCCCACAAGATACAGTATGTGACAGGCCTAGTCACCACACAGGACACAATAGTGGTGGTCCCCAGGTTGCTCTTAGTCAAAATGGTGGTACCTGGTAAAACAAAGTTTGAAAACCCATGTATTTCATCAATTAAGACTTGATCAATTACAATGCGATTCTCTATATCCCTCAGGGAGCCATGTGTCTAAACACTGCACACGGTTCACACAAACATCATGTACATCCTGCCCTGAGGGAACCTACCTGGCAGTGCCTAATGGAAGATCTAACTGTTATCCATGTAACAACTGTTATACAGGTACATCATTTGTCACTGACAAACAGAGTAGAATAACTCCTTGCATTTGTTGAATTGGGTTTAGCTTGCCAGGTGAAAATAAGCTTCATGATCTCACCTTTAACTCAAACTCAATCCACAGTTTCTGGTTTAAAGGCCAAAAGTCCATGCACTTCAACATCTAATACAGTGTGTGGACCATCAGAGGGATTCTACTGTGTATTCTTAAGAAATGGGATGTGTTTTGAAGCACAGCCACACAGCAACTGCAGGCCCGGTCAATATGTTGTTAAAAGAGGTTAGTCTATTAGTATAATATATTGTTTATATCCTCTGCACTACTGAAAAGTGGTGTCCAATCCTGACCCACTGAGCACAAGTGTCTAAAGTCATGTAAGGAGGAAGGTTAATTTTCGGCACTAGTACAAATATCCATATGGGCTGTCAGCAGGGAATGAATATACAGTGTGTGTGTGTGTGTGTGTGTGTGTGTGTGTGTGTGTGTGTGTGTGTGTGTGTGTGTGTGTGTGTGTGTGTGTGTCTGTGTGTGTGTTAGGCATGTCACGATATCCGGTTTTACCGGTATTACCGGTAGGGGGCGCCAAAACCGGTACTTTGCTTGCCCACCGAATATACCGATTTTTTTTTTTTTTTTTTCGCGTCCATTCATTCAATATTGTACGTTATTGGTATGTTAAGTATTGTAATTGTAAGTATGGTAATATTGTTGTCGATGTTTATACTACAAAATATATGCGCCAGAGTTGCCTACAAAATTGTCTCCATCGCTGCAAACATGATGTGCGCTGCAGAGTAGTACTCCACCAGGGTTGGATATAGTCATGTGTATGGAGGGGGGGTAATGCCCCCTAAATGGCCTGACTGCCCCACCAAACATGATGGAATGCAAACGGCTGCCCCTCCCCCCCAATTGGGAAACGTTATATCCGGGACTGTTAGCTTCACACGGAGCAGCATAATCGCTCGATTCGCTCCTAAACGTTTTCGTGTCAAGGAATACTTCCACATGCCTACTACACGCATACAAGGACCACGTAATCAAACCTTCCCAAATCTGTAAGCTGTTTATGGACAACAGGCACAACAACGTGAGTAGCATCGCAGCGTGTTGTGTTGTGTTGTGTTTTTAGCTTGGAGAGCTAACCAGCTGACCAGGAGCTGTCCCTGTTGCAAACTGTTGCAAGGACGAGCAAAGAGTTTTAGAGGGGGGATGGGTGACCATGGCCATACCCAGTCTTATAAACTGAGTAATGGGGCACAGGGCAGGGGCTGAAGTCTCCTTTGTCTTTGTGTGTGCGCACGGTCTGCTGGCTTCGTATCAGAGCCTGTAGTGTCAGATTTTACGACATTGAGGGGGGCACAAACTGAGCGCTCGAGCTGCTGTTCATAAAGCCTGAATAGAAAAACGCTGGAGTTGCAAATGCATCGCTTTCAATGAGGGCGGCGCAAATAAGAGCTGTTTAGGCATATGTGCAACAAGTCAACTGTTTTAAAGTATTGTACACTAAGTAAACGATCTAAAATAAAGGGGCTTGGGATAATTCAAAATAGGTTGCTGCCAATGCATTTATATGTAGAAGAGCCGCCATTGGACTGGCCCCATGAAGTAAATGGAGTTGGCGTAACTTTGTCTATTCTCTTAGGCTCCGTGTAGGATGCATTTATAGCCGATTGCATCTGCAATGCGTGGATCAAAACTACGAATGTGGCCGGTACGGGTTACTATGAGAACGGGGGACGTGGGGGGGGGACGTGGGGGGGGGGGTTACCGGTTTTACCGGTATCAAAAGCCTTCGGTTTTTCGGTGATAGGACTCTGACACCGTGACATGCCTAGTGTGTGTGTGTGCGCGCGTGCGTGCGTGCTGTGCATGCGTGCGTGTGTGAGTGTGTGTGTGTGTGTGTGCGTGTACCGTATTATCCCGAACTTGAAAATGGAACCTTATGCCACTTCTGGCCTCTGACCTTTACATCACACCCCATTTGGAATTATATTAAACACTGTTAAAATCTATCTCCTCCAAGTATCTTTGATCAAAATGCATGAAAACGTCTACAGTCTACATGTGAAGCAGACTTTTTTATGAACCAATGAAAAATGCGGAATGTGGAATTCCTTCTTTTGCCCCAAATACATACATGCCCTGTAATTTGCTTGTGAAACTTTATTTGATTGAGCAGCATGCCCCAGATCACTGAAATCAGTCTTACTATAATTGGTTAAATATATAGCATTGTTTTGAATATCATTCCTTTGAAAAGACATAACTCACACCTTTTTGTGCAAAAGTCATGGAACTTGTTCCCACATGCTTCTCATGGGGAACACATCTGTCACCGTGACCACTGATGCTCCACCATCTGATTTTCCCTCATTTTGAGCAGGTTAAAAATAATTATACCTGATTTCCTATATATGAACAATCTATATCTGTAGATATACAGTACCTTTTTTTCTTCGTTTTCATAGACACTTCCATTATTAGAGCGAATCTAGTGAATCTATCTATGGCAACAGGGGCTGCAGTGGTCCTCAAAACTCATCCTTTTCCCTGCACTATAACTCCCTCTATGACAAAGGTTATAGGGACATCTTTGGAGGGCCACTGCGGCCCACGTGATTGTCATACATACTAGATATTTTCAGGAGGTGATCTAATAATGGAAAGGTGAGATATAGAGTATGTCTGTTTTTATTCGCCCTGGCTGTAGTTGTCCCATATTTCAACCAGATTGCTTCGCCAGAACTATCGTATGTTGTACATGTTGTAACTACCTGGAATAAGTGAACCGGGTGCTCCGTGTTCTACCTGTGTTCTTTTTTTCTTATTTTCTTTTTTCCCCCTTTCCCCCCTTTGACAGGAACCTCCTCTACAGACACAGAGTGTGGTGACTGTACCGGTGGCACATATTCTGATGGTACATTTACAACCTGTCAACAACACACAGAGTGAGTGTTCTCTGAGCCATTGCAAATCCAACCATCATCATAAGCATTCATAATATGAACCAATTTAAAAATGTTCCCTCTCTGTCCTTCCAGCTGTGAATCCATTGGACTTCGTCTAATAAAAACAGGAGATCATTCCAGTGATTCTATGTGTGAAGAGAAACCACATTCTAATACGTCTACATGTAAAACATTAGATTCACTTGCATACGGGTCTCTTGTTCTTGTTATTGGTGTAATCAGTATTGTTGTTGGCATCATTGTTGGCAGTTATGCTAGTAATGTTTTATCTTTCGTTTCATTTTGTCCAACTTGTCCCATTAGTGATAGCAACAGAATTCTTATTTTCTGTTGTGTTAGTTATTGTATTGGTTACATACTGTACGTAAATCTAATTCATTTTGATTGTATGACTTCTGTAAAAGTTTTACTTCATATTATCAGTGCTTTTGTATTTGGTGTATATGTTGTTTGTTCTAATAGTGTTGTTGAGAATAGTAATCTTTGGGTTGTGGGTGTTTTGGCTTCTAATTGGAGCTTTAGTGGTCGACTTGTTATTGAGGGTGGTCCTGTTGTTTGTTGTATCATTGGCATTCTTGTTGTTGATGTCGGTACTCTTCTTGGGCTGGTGATTCTGAAGTGCATGCCATGGAAAAATATGTGGTAAGTTTATATTTTGAAAACTTGACTGAAAGTGTTTTATTTATGGCATACTTCTGGCTATAAAACTATAGCATTGTCATTGATAAGATTCTTGTTTTGTTGTTTTACTATAGCAAGAAGAATGTACAGCAGGTACAGTATGTTTTCAAATATTCTTATATTTAACAACATTTACAAAAGTGCATGTAATTAATAATGTCAAAATGTGGGAAGCATCTTGCTGATTCGGATGTATCTTTCCATTTTCACAAAGGGACGATCACAAGAAGATCCAGAGGTAGGATCCAGATCAACTCATTATAGTTAATGAATGTTATACATTCATTAACTATAATGAGTTGATCTGGATTGACATGTAAAGAAGGTCTGAGGAATGTTTACATTATTTAGGAAGACAATAAAAAATAACAATCATAAAATAATTCCATTAAAATGATAGTCTGTGTGTGTGTGTGTGTGTGTGTGTGTGTGTGTGTGTGTGTGTGTGTGTGTGTGTGTGTGTGTGTGTGTGTGTGTGTGTGTGTGTGTGTGTTACTTTGTAATATATTATGTAATATTACCGAAATTTAGTATCTCGTAAGACATTTCCTAACAAAAAACCTGTAATATATTATGAAAATCTTTATACTGCATTTCTTTCTGCATGATCAGCCAATGGAGCAGGACCTTTCTAACAGAATGAGGTCACAGGACCAATTCATCCGCAACCGCCATACAAGGATGGACATGATGGTAATAATAAATTTAACACTTGTGTTTTTACTACTGTTGGGAGCGTGTCACTATACGTAAGGTGTGTATATATATATATATATATATATATATATATATATATATATATATATATATATATATATATATATATATATATATATATATATATACTGTATATATACAACATATATAACTTTTTTGCAGCACAACCCCAACCCACAAGATCAGTCACCATCCAACATTTCACTTCCCTGCCCTGATGAATCATCCCCGGGGAATCGAACAGACAGCCTTCCGGCAACTAACCTTTAAACTTCATAATAATAAATGAACGAAGAAGCAGAGACTCATCAGGGAAAGCAAACCACATTTGGCACTAAATATACTATTTCACTAAGTACACTATGCACTATACTAATACACTGTTGTTCCTACGGTGAGGTTGAAGAAAATCTTTTTTTTTTAATCCACTATATTGAACTGAGAATTTTGGGGGAAATGTTGTATTTTTGCACTGTTTGCTGTTTGATGATGTTTGATTGTATTTATTGTATATTTGCTGTCTGAAGGAAGCCAAACATTTTTTACTTTTATATTTATACTTGTACTGTACACAAGTTGGAACTTTGTGTTGCTGCTCTCTCAGCTGGCCTTGCAAATGGACCAATTACTAGTTTACAAACATTGAGAATGGTCGCATGTGACTGTGTCATGTAATCAATTAACACCAGATATTCAAACCTGTAGGTTTGGGTAGCACTGGTTTCAAGCCATTCAATGTCCGCTTGTGTGTTGGCTAGTGGGGTGCAGAGCCATCTAGATAAAAAGAGTTGCGTCACTATCGGGGTAGAGGAAGCGAAAATTGAATCAATGTGTATTTTGTGCTATTATTAAAAAGCAACCTAAAATAAAGAGATTTAAATTAATTAAAGCTGCACTATTGCCTGAGTCTAAAGCATTTCTGCCTACTTCCCAATAGGACCCAGCTAGTCTTGCGAGAATGTCAGTTCTTGACAGTTAGCAAATGAGGTGTCATATTGTGCCGGCCATATTGGATTTCATGGAAAGTTGCAATACCACACATGTTTGTATTTACAACGTATATAATTGGTCAACCTAAAGTTTCGTGGAAATATCTCTCAGTTCAAAATTCTGCCCTATTCACCCGGCCATATTGGGTTTCCAGAAAAAAATTGACCGCGTTGTCCATATAGGTTGTGATCCTACTGGGTCATAGATAATATTTCTGGTGGACGACCTTTTATGTTATGGCAAATGCAGGTTTCCTAAAAAGGGGTGGTTTGCCCCCTGGGTAATAGGGAAAATCTATTTAATTGGCTCTGAAATTATGAATGTAGAGTATTATTTTTGGGTAGTTCTTATTCCAGATGAGCAGGTCGGATGGTCACTGAGAAACAGGAGAGGAGCACTGGTCAAAAATCACACACACACACACACACACACACACACACACACACACACACACACACACACACACACACACACACACACACACACACACACACACACACACACACACACACACACACACACACACACACACACACACACACACACACACACACACACACACACACACACACACACACACACACACACACACACACGATGGCAGGTGAGGGAGATGAGGCAAATGGAACCAGTTGTACGACAAGTTGGGAGCTGGAGCCTCGTCTGTTACGCCCAAAACACATGCACACATGCACAGGTGTAAAGGTATGTATGTGACAATGCCAGACAATCAGCGCTACTCAAAACCCCACCCTTTGGATGAAGTAGTCACTGTCCAATGCCAGTCAAAATAGTTCAGCAAATGTTGCTATGCAGGCAACAGTTCAAGCTTCCCTCTTCTAACGTGCCTATTGGACATGGACGGATTGGGGAGGGACATAGTCAAGCGCTAATTCCAACCCCCAGAGTCTATGCTTGTTAAACATGGATGCAAATACAGATGATAAATGTGTGTGCTATAATGACTTAAGGCTTATATGAAGGCAAACATCCACTATCCGTCTATATCTAAAACCTAAAAAAACACAATTAATAAACATTTTTGAATCCTTATTGCCACACAAACAACACTGACTGACATATTCATCAAATGTGATACAATGCTTTAAAGCCTGTTCAACCAGTTTGATTCGCACACAATGTGTTTGTGTGCATGCACGTGACACACACACACACACGCACCCACACACACGGAAGTACAGTATAGCTGATTGCTCTTTGTGGACACTAGGCCTACTCAAGAGGTAAGCTAAACTATTTGTTCATTCGGCTATGCCTATAAAGCTGCCAGATGCTGCTTTTCTCACAAGCCTGTTAAAGTGTAAGAAACTTGTTTTGCATTGCTTTCCCCAATGTAATTGTGTAATTATGAACACATTTGCCTATACAACAATTAATACCCTGTGTATTCACTTTGGGAGCTATCAGAAGAAAGGTGGTCCAACCGTCGAAGCACGCTCATTCAGCTGGGAAAGTGACGAGTTGATATGGCGCGTCATTAGCAGAAGATCTTATCGGGCTCTCATTGACTTACATTGAAAAGTGGCGATGGGAATTACCATATTACACTAACACTCTACTCATACACACATGACACTCTACTAAGGGAGTACATGCATACCTTTGTTAATGACCATCACACATTGTATTTTTTAATAACTGATGAGACTGTTTTTGCAATATTCATAGTTGAAACACAGCTAGCATAGGTGGCTATAGGTTCTGCACTACAGTCACAAGGGACGTTTTCACTGCACTCTGCTCTGTGTTGTTACGTGTTGACTGCTTCTAGAGACAGTCTATTACATCAATGATTGGAGGAACAACAGAGGTGCTGAGGTGCTGTACTGCTATTACAAGTACCCACACTGCCGCAATTATACTGTGTATATATGAGTATTCAATCTGCTTTCAATCTGCTTTCATCATTTGCAATGCCTGTCCCATAATGGATAATGAACTAGTCTAATGAAAGACATTGTGTGTGGAAGGTGTAGCTTTCTTGTGGAGGGACTAATATTTATTTGCGCATTATCCGGAAAATAAGCTGCTCCCTTGTTCACTTGTTGCATGCATGCAGAGGGAAGGATATCATTTCGTTCCCTCTTCTCTCTGCTAGGCTGGAACTCAGTCGATGGGTGTGTCTACTGTCTAGTTAGCATTGCACTGAGAGAAGAAACTCTCTGGTGGTGTTCTGCTAATGACGAGGCTCTGCTAATGACACTGGGTGTCATCAGTGCATCATCCAGGAAACCCGAAGTCTTTTCGCCAAAATGACATTTCAGTTCATACTGCTCGAATATTAAATGTGCTGCCTCCAAACAGAATATCCAGATATATAGTTGACAGGGGTTTCTGACAGACATACAGTATGTGCCAACAGTTTTGAGAATAAATAACAGGTTACCTGCACTTAAAGGGATAGTTTTTTTAAAGGGACATTCTTTAAGTTAAGCTGTATGAAATACTTACTGCCATTAATATAGTGGTTGCAACTAATTGATTGCTAGAGAAATATGAAGTAAGTTCTGGGCATTTTGAGGGGTCACTGGGGCCATGCAGTGAAAAATAGCTTCATTTGTATTGTTGACCTATTTCTAAAATATTAGCACATCCTTCACCCCCATCAGACGGATACACTGTATGTGTTTTGTGTCCATATCACTACGCCCACAAAAAGTGGTTCCATGTGATAGAGGGGTTCAAAATGAACAAAGGATGTGCTAATATTTTAGAAATAATTCAACAATACAACAATACAGAACTGCTTAATATTTACCAAAACCAGAGCAGAACTCCCACCATGGGAGCTGGCAATCAACAGTTGAAACCACTATATTTGTGGCAAGTATATTTCATACAAATGAGGTTCCAAAAATCTGAACTATCCCTTTAATGCTGTCAATATCACCAGCATGTTACCTTAAAAGGGGAATTCCACCCATTTTCAAAAAAGGGGTCTGAAAGAAAAACCATTAACATGGTGAAATACATCTTGATGATGTCATTAGATGTATTTCACCATGTTAATGATTTTTTCAGACCTCCATCTTTAGGAAATACAGAATTGGGGGAACTTAACATCTCTAAGGCATATTAATGACATATTAAAATGTTGAAAATGGATGGACTTCCCCTTTAACAGACTGATAGAACATATCTAACATTCTATTATTCCCCTTTGTTCTGGATAGGGCATGATGAGTTTCGCCGTTCCTGTGTCACTTGTCTTCAGTTTGGTAAAACAACAACACAGACTCAAATGCATATTTGTCAGTTCTAAACTTAAAGGACACTTAGCTTTTTGTACTATTATTACAAACAACACACACAAGAATTAATGCTCTTCTTGGGGCAACTGTGTTACTGATCAACTGAGAATTGATCATGTTTTCATTGTTCAGATGTTTTTAATGCATAAGGATGATGGATGTGCTGCTGCTTGTTCCTCTGATGAGTATGAAATAGATGGGAGATGTTGTCGACTGTGTCCTCCTGGTAGGTAACTCAAAGGTATTATGTCATGGGTTTTCAACCAGTGGTCTGAGGTATTGTAGGTGTTCTCTGGGGGAAAAAATGAACGTCTCTTCATAAATGATAAAATCTAGTCTACTGGCCCTACTGTGTGTACACAACAGCTTTAACAAACGCCATGTAGACCTCAATTCTTTTCCCATATCTTTGATTTGAGGCCTGAAGGACAGTAGTAGTGCTATTTCGGGACAGTCCCACAAGATACAGTGTGTGACAGGCCTAGTCGCCCCACGGGACACAATAGTGGTGGTCCCCAGGTTGCTCTTAGTCAGAATGGTGGTCCCTAGGACAACAAAGTTTGAAAACCCATGTATTACATCAAAGACTTGATCAATTAAAATATGATTCTCTTTCCATCAGGGAGCCATGTGTTTAAACACTGCACACGGTTCACACAAACATCATGTACATCCTGCCCTGAGGGAACCTACCTGGATGTGCCTAACGGACCCTCTAACTGTTATCCATGTAACAACTGTTATAGAGGTACATCATTTGTCACTGACAAACAGAGTTGCATAACAACTCCTTACATTCGTGGCATGTAATGAATAGATTAATCACCCAATAGTTGAATTGTGTTTTAGCTTGCCAGGTGAAAATAAGCTTCATGATGTCACAGTTACAGTTTTCTTATTCTATTGCTTATTAGTAGGCAAATTGATCTCATAACTTATTGCCTTCCTGCTTACTTGGTCCAGTCTTTTTTTGGACATGTTATATGTTATATGTTTTGGACGTGTTATTTTGGGTGTGTGTAATCTGTGGTTCCTCACCCATATGGGAGACACAGCTGTAGTCAGAGCTGTTTTAATCATAAGAAAGCTAGATAGCTCGTCCACGCTGCTGGCCAATGGGGAGTAACATTGTTACATGGCGGCCATCTTACGAGGGTACAGATAACATTGTGTATCAAGCTTTTATATACATCTATGGTTTTAATGGCTCTGGTTGTAGTTGTCCCATCAATCCCATAGCCAGAGAAGACAGGGTGGGTGTGTTAAAACTTTAGAAAGTATAAAACTTTGGATAGCTAATTCAACCAGATTGCTTCGCCTGCTGAACTACGCTGTACATGCTTATACCGTGTTCTACCTGTTTTCTTTCTCTTTTTTTTCTTTTTTTTTTTGTCTTTGACAGGAACACCATCTACAGACACAGAATGTGCTGACTGTACCGGTGACACATACTCTGATGGTACTTTTACAACGTGTCAACAACACACAGAGTGAGTGTCATCACAGCCATTGCAAGTCCAACCATCATCATAAGCATTCATAATATGAACCGATTTAAAAATGTTCCCTCTTTGTCCTTCCAGCTGTGAATCTATTGGACGTCGACTAATAAAAGCAGGAGATCATTCCAGGGATTCTACATGTGAAGAGATATCACATTCTAATACTTCTACATGTAAAACATTAGATTCATTTTCAAACGGGACTCTTGTTCTTGTTATTACTGTAGGTAATGTTGTTGTATCATTGCTGGCATTTTATCTTCCGTTTTGTTTTGTCCAACTTGTTCCATTAGTGATGGCAACAGAATTCTTATTTTATGTTTTCTTAGTTTACATGGTTACATACTGTAGGTAAATCTAATTCATTTTGATTGTATGCATTTTTCAAAGGCTACAATTCATATGATCAGTGCTTTTGTGTTTGGTGTATCTATTGTTTGTTCTAATAGAGTTGTTGAGACTAGTAATCTTTGGGTTGTGGGTGTTTTGGCTTCTAATTGGAGCTTTAGTGGTCGCCTTTTTATTGAGGGTGGTCCTGTTGTTTATTGTATCATTGGCATTCTTGTTGTTGATGTTGGTACTTTTCTTGGGCTGGTGATTCTGAAGGGCATGCCACTTCACTTCTTCATGAGGAATCTTCCCAGGGGAATCAAACCAACATCCTTCCGGCAACAAGTGGGGTGCTCGACTCGTCTAATCTTTAAACCTCATAACACTTCATGAACGAAGAAGCAGAGTCTCATCAGGGCTACCTTTGCCCTCTTCCTGCAAAAACGTTTCTTCCCACTCTATTCTACCCTGAAGTTGAAAAAAAGAAAACACAGCATTTGTTCTAGAATGCAGAGCGCTCGTCACTTTAGTGATTAATGATTGATATGAATAATTGTTATATACAGTAATTCGCTTTGGTTAATGTATTGCAACTTAAGAAAATAGACTGTGTTGTGATGCAGTGGTTAGCTAACTTAGCTTAGCAGTGTTCCTGTCCATCCAGCCATCCACTCCAGGCTGAGTCTGAACAGTTACACTGCTATGACCCGTCCAGCTGTTATAAATATTTGTTTTAATTGTTATTAGCTTTATTGTTAAACTTATGGTCAACCAGTGTGTACAACTGGTCAATAAGTTATATGCCAGGTTATATAAAATTAGTTTTATAGATTATGTTTATTCTCTATAGTAGCAATGTTGGGTGGGGGAAACAAACCAAAAAGTCACATTGCTTTGTTATATACAGTACATTTTATACCCCAGAGTGTAGAAGCTGCCAGACAGCAGTCTGAGCAGTTTTTATAATTGGGATAATATGTGGCCATATGTAATAGAAAAGACCATATAGCAGTTCTCCTCGGTGATACATTTCCTGGTGGTCGCCAGCCAAATTACTGAAACAGAAGGGGGGTGGAAGGGGGTGTACAAAATCAAACTAAATATGCATTGCATACCAATATGGGAGTCCTTGCACATTTGTAAATATGAAATCAGTATGTCCGTTAAGTTAAATATATAAAGTTACATAAAAATAATACACTATATGCACTGTTTTTTGTTTGTTTTTTGTGCATTTCAGGACAGTGACTCGGGTGCCAATAGAGATGATTTTCTGTTTACCAGAGGGCCAGGACACAAGAAAGAACAGGACATGGAGATGATGGGCCAGCCTGCTTGCACCCCTTGGATTTTCGGGGAAAGGCAGGATGAAGAGTATTTGAAGTGGTCAAACTAGCAGGCAGTAGAATACATTTTCAGAAGCATCTTCCATAAACAAGTCTGAAATTTTTCATATGCACATACAGTTTAAAGCTTCAATGTCCTTACCTGGTTGGCTGTAACATCAAGAACATTAACATCACATAATTGTTTTGGAAAGTTTCTTTCATGCTGTCTCTCAAATGTCAGTCAAAATGTTCTGAGATATATATTTTCCCACAGTTACATCATATTTTGAGTGTGTGAGTGATATTTTTGTGCACATTTTAGTTACTATATTTGTGAATAAAATGTTTTATTGATTATCCATTCTCCTAGCATATTCCGTAATCTTTACTGACATGTCATTTGGTATTTGGCCTCAGAACCCCAAATGAAAAGGTTTGTCCCTGTGACCCCCTCATTATGTCATTATTGGCTGATCTACAACATCACAACACGTCCTATTTAAAATCCATTGTGAACTTGTCTCATTGAATTTTGAATGAATAGTTTATTGGAAGAAAAGTACTGGGTACAAGGTACAGTCAGACAGGGTACAGTCAAACAGCCAATAGGATCACTGAGAAAAGTCCTTGCAGTCTTGTTTCCAATTCAGGACAAGGCCAGGCAGGTACAGAGTGAAAGGTTTTTTGTGGAATGTGTAACATGAATCCAATAGCCCTAGTACTATGAAAGCTAATGCAGTAAATCTGAACTGAGTGATGTCATGTATGAGACGATTGTCAATCACAGACTGATTGATGGCCGTCCTGCAGTGAATGATAGGTGGCACCCCAATCATGCACGGCTGGAAGTGATCGGGATGAGGAAGGAGAAACTATAAACCTGACAGGGAGTGACATGGTGTGTCTGGAAAGCGGAGCTCTGCATGATTTGCATATAATGCCAGCAATTGTATTGGGTGGGAGGGCAATTTGCTTATGTTTTATTGTTGGTAGTTATTAAATGAAGAATGTTACTTGCTCAGCCTCCATTATTAATGTTTGCAGTAGAAATATCCTGTAAATAGGCACTTTACATTTCTCCTACCTGAGACAAGGATTATTACACTATGATCAAATCTGCAACCCTGCTTCAACACACACAACTGAAATCCTAACCCAACCAACTCCAGAGTAGACCTAATGTAAATTATTAAACCATAACCATTTGGCCTATATGGTCAGAGAGGCAAATACAAAAATAATATAGCCTAGCATATTTATTATCTATAATGAGATTCCAGTTACTCTAAAGCAGGGGTTTTTAACAGGTGTTCCGGGGACCACCAGTGGTCCCTGAGAGGATTTCAGGATGTAATGTCCCCTGGCTAAATGATGGAAAGTTGGTTAACCTACCAGACGTAACTCTTTGAGAGCATAAAGATGAAACCAAATGGACCCTTGTGGGTTCATTTGGTCTCATGGTTATACACTGTCTGTATGTCTTTATGTTTGACTGTTTTGTTTTCTTCAAAATCCAGCCTGGAATTGTGGCGACAAGCAAAAGAAATCTCTCAAATTATAAATAAATATAGTGGGCCAGCAAGGCATGGAACTAACAGTGATTTGAGGCTTTTTAGAAAATAAATCAAGACAATCATTCAAACAAACTCAGGTGTCGTTAACAATGAGGTACATAAATACAACACAAAAGCATGGCAAAAACTATGTCTAATGGCCAGCAGAGGGCCACAAATACTCAAACCATGAGCAGGTACAAAGCACCAGAGTGTAAGTGCAATCAGGTACAGTTCATCAGGTCTAAAAAGTCATTTTGAATGTCAACTAAAATGTTGAATGAGGCTCTAAAACAGTAGTGACTGTGAAAGGTTTGATGGAGGAGCCCAGGATCGAACCAGCAACCTTGCGGTTACCAGCCGGTGACCCTAACCCTGAGCCACCAAGAATGCAAGGTGGCTACATTTGACACACACTGGAGGTATTAGATGCATGCTTACATGGGCTGGTTCTGCTGTATATGGGCTGTGGCAATCATTTTCACAAATAATAGCTTGCAAGTTGCAACAACGTATTGGGGAGAAAAGTATCAATGGCATTTAGCTGAAATAGACAATATTTCTTTAAAATTATGAACTGAACATAGAAAGTGAAGTTTCCCCAACATGGGCATCAGGCATGCTAGACTGGGTTTAAATAAAGTAACTATTATCCCCTGTCCCTGCAGGCTTGCTCATCTAAAAAAAATGACAGACAAGATGCCTGTACTGTGTAATAACCAGGGGTGTAGTGGAGGGGGGACGCGGGGGGACGGCGTCCCCCCACTTCTCACATCTAAAATATTTTTGGGTCTGAAAAAAAAATCATTAGCATGGTGAAATACATCTTGATGACATCATCAAGATGTGTTTCACCATGTTAATGAGTTTCCTTTTTTCTGAGAGTGTACAAGTGTACACATTTGTACACTCAAATGGGGGGATTCCCCTTTCTCAAATGGGGGGATTCCCCTTTCTCCCCTTTCTCAAATGGGGGGGATTCCCCTTTCAGAGGCGCCCCCCACTTATAAAAGTACCACTACAACACTGGTAATAACAGCATATTTATTAGGCCTGGCCTACATAAATCCCAAGAACAAGTTGACAGCGCCGCGCGCTTGGGCTCGGCGACCCGCGTGTTCCTTTCATCATCATCATCATCATCATCATCATCATCATCATCATCATCATCATCATCATCATCATCATCATCATCATCATCATACATGCATCACACAGTCCTGAGCCATCCCCGTTAGAATATAAGAACACAATACATAAAGATCTCACGTTAATTCAGCAACAAGCAGCAGTTAATTTGGCACGGCGGCCACAGTAATTAGTTAGCTCTAGCTCTAGCTCTAGCTCTAGCTCTGGTCCAGAGCTCCACTGATTCTACAAGTCTGAAGGAAGAGGCAGACTCATAGTAGCAGTGGAGCTCTGGACCAGAGCTACTTTAATACTATATAATTTCTCCCTATAGTAAATATTACAGTGAGAAATAATATAGTTAAATAGTAAAGGCTTTAGCCTACCTTGTACTCCAAATGTGCTCTTCTTGCACTCCGTTATTATTGTTGTCCACCTCACCCGACGACAAGACAACAAAACGTCCACTCAAATCGTAGTATCAGAAACACATATTCCTAGCCTGGGTACCAGACTGCGTTACGTTGAAGTTCAAGTTCAAATTCAACTTCAACGCAACCCTTAACGTTCATAATTATGTTAAATGTTAATGTTGCCAAGGTAAATGGTGTGGTTCCAGGCTTGCTTATTCCAGGCCTCCCCTGCTGAACAACAGTGGTGCTGCTGCTGCTGCTGTTGTTGTTGTCCACCTACTCTTCCTCCGACGAGAACTACACGATAGTAGTGTCATCCTTTTCAACAACGTTAGCACTCGTCCCCTGGTAGCCTACACACTGCTGCTGCTGCTGCTGGTGCTGGGATGTACGGGTTCTTAAACTACATTTGTTTTGTGCTTGGGCCTAAACCAAATAGGCCTAAACCAATTCTCTTCTGAGCCGAGCCATGCTGACGACAACAACCAGAGAATAAAATAGACGACAACACACACTGTCACGCTCAGCTGATTCAAATGGTGCGCCCGGAGTGTAAAGGAAAGGTAACCGGAAATGCCGTCAGCAACAGAAGCAGAGATAGCGGAACAAAAAAAGTACCCTTCTGGGGCTCTGGGCACAGGTTGGGTTGTGGCCTCCATCCATTTGAGGCATTTTGTCCAAAAAATGTGTTTTCCAGATATCAACCTGTTGGTGGCATATAACAACAAGGCATTGTGAAAAGAGGAGGATATTTTTTATGAATTTTCTCAGTCTAGTAGGAAAGAGTGTTAAAGATTTTATGTAAATTGATTTTATGTAAATTTTGAAATCAAATTATAGCCAATTAGAATGGAAAATGAAATATGGACATATGGAAAATGAAATAAGTGTGTAAGACATATCTAGAAATTATGGGATCCTGGGCTGCCACCAGCCAAAGGGCTGCCGGAGCTGTCAGACTTTGGAGCCCCATAAATCTTAATAATAAATCTATTTACTGATATTTTCTGTGTGGCAGCTACAGCTAAACCTCATATATGTAAAACATTTGCCGTTCAGAATTCAAATAAAATATAAAAGTAGCATATCTACAAGCTTGGTTACTTGATGAATCGGACACATGTATTATTCTGTATTTTCAGTGTTCTGTGCTGTGGTTCTATATGAGTTATAGCATTTTCACAATTGCTCGCAACAACGTATTAGGGAGAAAAGAATAATAACAAAACTGAACTGTAGTTCATTGAACTTAGAAAGAGAATGTACCTATAGGCTATACCTATAGCCTCGGTCCCAGGCTTGCTCATCTGGAAAGACAAAGGCCTGGTCACAAAGTAAAGTAGAGATGCTGTTGGCAAAGTGTCGGTCCAGAACATCCATCAGATGACCGGATGCTATGACCCGATAGCACCGGTAGTACTCATACTCTGTGATGCTATGGCAGAAATTTTCTAGAAATCGTGTGCATCGTGTGCAGGGAAAGGGTTAACCCAGTTTAGTCTATCTTAATCAACTTTTAACAAAGCACAATGCTAACATTGCTATAAGTGCTCTGTACTATTTTTGGCACGTGGAAGGTTGGCTTTCTGGCAAGCTTTCCGTTAAGCATCCGTAACAGCGGATGCGCCCTTGAGACGAAAGAAGCATCTAGCTTTTTTGTCTATGCCCGTATAGCCTACAGACAGGTTAAATCTTTGGAGTGTTGGCTGGCAGGGCAAGCCGATCCCCAACTTCTTCCCTGGGATCAGAGAGAAAACCTAAATGTATTTGTTTTTGTGTTGGATCAAATGGAACTGACTGTACTGTGTTTCAAGGTTTTCTTTATGGAAAATGTGGATATTTTGGGGGGACGCATTACCCTGGTGGCCCACTAGTGGGAGCCACACCGATGGTTGGGAACGGGACTGGTAGTGGCAAAAAGTCTTATCTAATTGTATTAAATGACATCAAACTCATCAAATTTGCAGCTGTATGGAAAGCTTGAATTATGCTCTTGCAATCTGCCAAGTGTTTATTTCATAAAAATCCACCATAGAGCTACTTTCTGTCAAGAAATGTGCATTTGATTCATTTTCTAAGCGTCAGAGTTTGGAAGCGCTCATGCAGGAGGCAGCAACCTCCTGCTGCCTCCTGCATTATGTGCAAATCAAAACAGGTGTTGTATGTACAGCAATGTTTGACATGTTTCATGCAAGGGTCCATTTGGTTTCACTTTTACACTCTCAAGAGTTAAAATATTCATCATGTGAATTAGCCCAAGTCTCCACAACTAGAGAAGGTATAAGATTATTGGTAATTTTGGTCTGTAGGTTTGACTGTTTTGTTTCCAAAATACAGCCTGGAATTGTGGACAAAAACAAAAAAATCTTTAGTTTTGGGGTCTGTGGGGGCTAAAATGTCATCAAATGGTGGTCCGTGGCTCAAATGCTGAATAAATAGTGGGCCCTGTCAAAAAGGTTGAAAAACACTGGTCTGGATGAATGGACTGCACAGCACACCTCTACAAAATGGCTGACCCGCAACAAGCTCAAAACAAGAGACGGAAGAAAGCAGTCAAGGTTTTTAATTAAGAGTAGCAAATACCACAATATAGAAATACTCTGTTACAAGTAAAATGGAGGGGGCCCGTCCGTGTTCAATATTACAAAAATATTGGCATCAAAATATACTTACAGTATACCATATAGTAAAAAATAAAAGAAAGAAAGGAGGAAAGTAATTCCAATCTATAAAAGAGGGCTTGGGTGATTCATGTACAGTATATGCCGACTCGTAGCGATAATCTAAAATGTACAAACTAACTCGAAAACCAAACGTTTTCAAACAAAATGTGTAGTGGGAGGATAAAAGTACAATATATAATATATATCACCTCTGAGATGTATAGCGGAGGTAGTGGAAGTATTACCGTATAATACTGAAACCTGGAGATACTCCCCCAAGTACAGTAAAACAAAAGTACCTCATTCGTACTCAAGTAGAAGTACAGCATGGTTTCCCAAAGTGGGGACACCCCAATTGTAATGACAGCTAGGAACAAAATGGACCCTTATGGGTCCATTTGGTTCCATGTGTACACTCTCAGAGTTAACACTTCGACTGCATAACCCACGTTTTCCAATTTTTTTCCCCCAAAGGTTTATAACACGGGTCCGTGGGCTAATGAGTCATCATTTTGGGGGTCCTTGGCACTTGAAAAAGTTTGGGAACCAGCACTGAAGTACAGTGCTTGAGTATACATACATTTGGGTCTGCTACGTTCATTGGGCGTGGCAAATGCATTCCCGCGACGGCGCACGGATGAAGCGTTTAGCCATGCATGCACTTAAAGCACATGTTTAGACCGTGTGGCTCTAAAAAATATATATATACTGTATATATCACATGGGTTTAAAAAGGAGACAAAAAAAGAAAAACTCCCGATCTATACAAAACAAATTGTCATCAGAAATGCAACAATTCCTGGTGAAATCTCACTCTCACAAGAACCAGTGGCTCTACTTTTACCGTAAAATTTACTGTAAATAGAGAAGAAAAAGACAAAGCTTTGGAGGAGAGCAGGGGAGTTTGGAATAAAAATAAACAGGAAAGGAAAATAATAATATTAAAGGGAAAAAAGGACAAATACAAATAAAATACACTTAAGTGGCTTAGTGGCATAAAACATCTGAAATAAATCTTATTTCAATCATTTCAATAATTCTTCAATAATATACAAAGTCAATGACAATATAGTTTTTCCAGTGCGTTTTGGAGAAAAAAACAACGAAAACAACAAACTTATAGTAATAATAACAACAACAACAACGAATACAAACACTTTCTTTAATCAAAAAAGAAAAAGAAGCAAGAAAAAACAAATTACTTGTGTTTTTCTCCTTCCTTTTTCAGTACTGATCATAAGCCATTATCAAAAAAAAAAAAAAAAAAAAAAAAACACAAACCCCAAAATTTGATTTCACATCCGACGACAAAATCGACAATCTCTGGCCTAATGTACAGACGACCGCACCGCGAGGTGACCGCACTGACGGATGCCCAACTACGTGATCGCATCTCTGTCGCGTGGAAACCTTGCAAAACTCTGTACTTCTCAGGATAAAAAAGTTATTTTTTTTATAAAAAAAGCACCAAGCGCTCCGAATGGATGTGCTATGTTTTTTCCGATGCTGCCTTCTGTGCGGCACCGTATGGCGTGATCAAAATACAGGACGCATTTCGTTTACAGGGCAAATAAAAACACATTTGCGCTTCTTTTAATTTGCGCTTCGCCACGAGGCGATCCTGCAGGGAGATTACGCGACAGGCGCACGTGTGAGTGATGATCGGTCCCTGGCGCTCGCTCTCCCCTGTTCGCGGTCTGTACAATCCGGCCAAAGGCCCCCTCCCCCCGATCCCCGGCCGCCACCTACTGTTGGGTCACCTCCCACCCGAGGGGGAAGGGGAGGGGCTTGTATGACGTGCTGATTTGAAGACAGCCTCAAGGCACACGGCACTGTGTGTGTGTGTGTGTGTACAGTGTAGACTACGACACTACCACCTCTGAGCTGAGCCCATAATAATAATAATAATGGACTTAATTTTGGCAAAATTGAAAATAAATATAAAAATTGTTGCAAAAAACAACAGTGTACGAGCAACAACCTGCAAGCTCACAGCGTGCAGATCGTCAAACATAGCCCATGTACTGGATGTCGGTTTAAAGTGGCCCAAATGGTCTATGAACTCGTTTTTACTATAGGGACCGCCTGGGGGTCCCTAGAAACCACACTTGGAGAACCACAGCTGTGTGATAGACGTATTGTCTGTGTGTGTGTGTATGCATTATGTATACTGTATGTGTGTACGAGAGAGAGGGGGGGGGAGCGTACATGTTCACCAAATGTATATCTAATATGTACAGTATGGATGAAAATCCAATATGCGAACCAAAGTGAATCAAAATGTTGTCATTCTCTGTGCACGAGTGCCCACCGTCAATCGTGTGTGTGTGTGTGTGTGTGCGTGTGCGTTGCGATGCCAGTGTGTGTCACCTCCAGTGTGCTACCATGTGATATATCGTACAGTATGTGCTGTACTTTCAGTGGGTGATCACAATAATAATTATAATAATAGTCATAACGATGTGAATGATGAAAGTGATTGATTCTGCCGTGCTGTACATGCTTCAGTGTCTTCTACCGCTTAACGTGTGTGTGTGTCTGTGTGTGTCTGTTTGAGTTTCGCATCCCTTGTCTTTTACCGCGTGGTTTTTCAACCCTGAGTTCCAATTTGATGACATCTAGGCTCTCAAACCCCCAAACAAAGAATATTTTGGTTGTACCAACACCATGCTGGTATTGGTGTCAGTACCATTAGGAGAGATGACAGGCCAAACGTTGATCAAAGTCACAATTATTCTACATTCTTTAATGGCTTAGGTTTCTTTTAAATTAACAATGCCGACGTTTAACGATAATTTAACCCATGAGAGTGTAAAATGGTTCCATCATATAGCTGCATGGATTGGAGGACCCCCTGGAACCACCCCCTCAAGGACCACCGGCGGTCCGGTCGGTTGAAAACCTTTGCACTAACACAAAGAAAAACAGATCTGTGGTAAATCTTCAATATTAGCTGGGATGGGGCAATAAAGTGGGTAAATGCATTCCCCATAGATGTCCGTTAAAGGGGACCCACCATTCATTTAAAATCTAATGTACGATATATGAATGTCGCCCCTTTAATACCTCTAAATACCCACTGAGACGTAAAACAACCACTCAGATCATTCGTCCTTCAACATTTTCATCCTTTCTTGGGATGCTATTCATGCAAGGTGTGGTACTGCGTTTCAGCTGCAGTACCACACCTTGAATGGGGCAACCACAGTGGGAGGAGGTGGGGACTGATCCATGCACACCAATGACTTTAATAAAGGGCGGATGGAGGAAAAGATAAAGGAGGAGGAGCTATTTGCATTTGTTAGGAAACAATCTGAGATGGGACCATCCAGACACGCCCTTTTCAGAAAATCACAGATTCCCCTCACTGTTATAAAAAGAAAACTTTTTTGTGGGGTGTAAAAATACACTGGGGAGGCTCTAAACACCGAAAATGTTGAAAAATGTCCATTTCCAAATTCATGGTGGAACCCCTTTAATGCCTGGTTTCACTCAATGTATGTGTGCGCGCATGTGTTTGTGTGTGTGGGGGGGGGGTGATGTGTGATGGGTATTTGGCTGGGTGGGTGTTTTCGAGGGGTGGGGGGGGGGTCCTGGGGTGTGTGGGGGGGGATCCCAGGGGTCCTTTTACAGTATGTCGTCGTCGATGCTGAAGCTGGAGCGGCGGCTGGAGTTGAGCGAGGCGCCACCGCCTCCGCAGTCACCGCCGCCGGGCGACATGGCCGAGAGCAGGGGGTCCCCGCCCAACGGGGACAGGGGCCCGCCGTCGTCCATCATCAGAAAGCCCCGCGGCCCGCCGACGCCGCCCAACCCGTGGGGCATGAGGCCGCCGCCCACCATGCCCCCTCCTCCGTGCCCGCCCAGGGTGGGGTCGCTCCCCCCGAAACCGTCGCCGGGACCTCCGCCGAAGCCGTCGCACAGGTCCAGCGCCGCGCTAAAGTCAAAGGGCGACTGGGTGCTGCCCACCGCCGGGTACTGGATGGGCGGCTGGGGCTGGAGGTGAGGGGGCAGCGGGGGCAGCTGCTGCTGCTGCTGCCCCCGTTGGAGGTGTTGTTGGGCCTGCTGCTGCTGCTGCTGGTGGAGGTGGTTCTGGTGGGCCTGTTGCTGCTGCTGCTGCTGCGTGTGGTTCTGGACGGCCTGCTGCGGGTGGGACAGGCGCTCCTCAGGGCTGGTCTCCTGCTTCACCACGTAGGGAGACATCAGCTCGGCCGGGTTGAGGCCCGACGGGGAGTTGCTGCTGGGGAGGCCGTGCATGTGGGCCTGCATCTCCAGCTCCTGGACAGCACACACACACACACACGCACACAACAGTTAGCACAATGTTTGCCAGTGCCACAAGCCCTGTTAAAGGGATACTCTGGATATTTTGAACTTAAGTTGTATGAAATGCTGTCCGTTAATATAGTGGTTTCAACTGTATTAATTGATGGCCAGAGCGGTGGGAGTCCTGCTCTGGTTTTGGTCAATATGCCATTTGCCTTCCACACATAGGAGAGGGAATGCTTTGACGCTAGAATGACAACATTCATCACAAACAAGTGAAATCAGCTCTGGCCGCCAATTGCCACAATATACTCAGATATGGACCTACAGCGCACATGCACAAATATGCGTGCATAGGGAGGGTCCCAACGTTAGCTGAAGATGCTAATTTGGTTAGCATTGACCGAGATTAAAGTGAATTAATCAATGGAGTAAACTCTACATTTATGGCATCTGTAAACAAGCTTGTTTATGACTCCTTTTATAGTCCTTGGGGGATAAGGAGTTAATTGCATCTCACCCATGCCAAAACGCAAGGTCACGTCTTTCTTTTTTAATTCTAAATCGTATGCGTTTTATTTCATTTTATTGTTATTACCATTTTATGTCCTACACACATGTTTAGAAGGCCTCCACATCGCTCCCCATGTACGCACAAAACCAGACATAATTCACCGCTTGGAATGATTCTAAGCGGTGAATTCACCCTTTCGTATAAAAGTCCATCTATACATCGCATAATTCAGACTGTGTGTAGGAGAGGGCTACGCATCCAGAGAGCTGCTTCTTCTACTTTGGAATGTGCACAAATTCGACTCATTTTGGCCTGGGGTGGAAGCAATTATTGAGTTAAGGGTAGGGGTCAGTGATTTTGGTTTGGTTAAAACAGTTCATGCCCTAGTGCTGCAGCCGAGTCCACCTCAGATTCAAAATCAAACGTTTATTATCGCATTATGTTACAATGAATGAATGAATGAATGAATGAAATAGGCGTGATCGGGGCATAATGAATCATTCAAACAGCATTGCGCTGATGTGATTGGGACGTTAGCGGGACTACCTAAGTCTCAGCCATTCACCCTCCCCTTCCTTTACAGAGGAAAGTAGAAAAACAACAACTACCGCCTATGTTTGGCTCAATGTGTCCCAAAATATTAACTTTTCATATTAACCGTAGCCTATGTTCCTCTGGAGTTACACCGCTCACTTCACATGGGTGTGATTTATTTTTAAAATAGTGTCACAGGTTGTCTGTGAGGTATACTGAATGAATCCTGTTATTTTAATGCGTGATATAGTGAATGCTGTCTCCTTCATATACTCATGCCTATAGTAGACTGCAGAGGGCGCTAATGTCATGCATATTTAAGGCCCTGATGCACCTAGCAATGTTTTGATCAATATCAACAAGCAATGTCAATTATCAACTTTTACTTTTTAACTCCTGGTTGTTTACTAGAAAAGTCAGATCATTAGCGCCCTCTACTGGTCAACATTTCGGAATCCCCCAATCACAGCCCTCCTTGACGTCATGTGATCCTTTCTCCCAGGCTCCCACAGATGAACTTTTCTAAAAACAACATGGCTGCTGCTGCCTCACTGGACAGAAAATACCATAACTTTCTTATTCTGCCAAGTGAACATTTTGAGAACAACTGTTGGGCGAAAATGATTTAATTCAAACTGAAAAGAAGCAATTTGAATTATATTTTTTAATAATACTTAGTGCTATAACATCTTTTCTTGTAATGAGAACAATGCATCTTATAACATCACCATGTTAATATATTTTTTAGGCTCCTTTTTTCTGAGAGCGTACAAATGCAACCAAATGTGCCCGCTAGGGTCCATTTGGTTCAAATTTGTATGCTCTCAAAAAAAAATATGGGTGTAATTCCCTTTTAATGGGAGGTGTTGCCTGTTGCCATGTGTCTCATCATGTTGCCCATTGATGTTGACATTGTTAGTTGATATTGATCAACATATTGCTATTCTTTGCTGCCAGGGCAACAGTGCTAAATGACTGACTGTCTAAGGAACTCTGTGCTTTCAGCACGATTTAAAAGGCTCTGGTACTTTATGGAATGAAGCCCTGTCTCCCCCTACAGGCACCTGGCATTCAAGCATTTGGCATGATACAGGTAGCTGCAAGCACCAGACAGCTCTCTTATAATGTGGACCCAATACTACCCACCACTACCTGTTACTGCCCACCACCACAGAGGTTGCGCACAAATGAAGCCTCGAATGCCTGCATGTGTGTTGTGTATGTGTGGGTGTGTGTGTGTGCGTGCGTGTCACCTGGATGCGCAGCCACAGCTGTTTGTTGGCCATCTCCATCCTCTTGAAGTTGGTCTCCACCTCCCGCGTCCGCTGCACGTCCTTCTGCATGCGCTTGATGTACTCCACCGACGCTCGCAGGATGGTGCCCTTGTTCCAGCGCACGTCACTGGAAAACACATGGTAAAAATTAAATAAACTTTAACTACGACACCACTGTGAACGTGCATCCAACGTTCACACGTCACACAGACGCATTTTATGTCCTTGTTTTGCATATTAAAGTCTGGAAAAAACAAAAGCCACGTGACAACTCTGTGCAAGTCAACGACCTGTTGACGCCGCAACTGATCAAGTCAACTTCCCGCAGTGGGGCCCCTTGGCCCAAAATGAGTTTGACACCCCTCGAGTCTGCTCCCTCAATGTCGTAAATGGATTGTCTGTACTCTGTGGCTCTGGGTTAAGGGGAGTTAGAACACTGAAGGGTAACTCACAGGTCGTTGGTCTTGGGGATCATGGTCCCGAGCTCCTTGATGCGGTCGTTGATGTTGAACCTCCTTCTTCTCTCGACTGGAGGAGAGGAGAGGAGAGGAGAGGAGAGGAGAGGAGAGGAGAGGAGAGGAGAGGAGAGGAGAGGAGAGGAGAGGAGAGGAGAGGAGAGGAGAGGAGAGGAGAGGAGAGGAGAGGAGAGGAGAGAGTGTGAGTCAGTCTGCACAGCGCTGTAAATTCTACAAAAAAATCAACGTTATTGCACAGTGAGTGACCTTTGGAGTTACTGAAGTTGACCGTGGATGACCTTCAACAACACATCTGTTTTATATGGAAAACACTATCATAATACATGTCATAAAAACAGCCATCACGAAGCAGTAAAACCCATCGCACACACACACATGCACACACGCACACACCAAAGTCACGGACCAATTACACTTCTACACATAGTGCCAGGACAGCAGAAATGATCAGGTTAACCATCCACTCCACTAGTGTCACTGTGTCAGCTGAATCCACACGGAATGGTGCATAAAAACCATCTCGAACGTGGCCTATTGCTTTGTGCATGCGTGCACGTGTGTGTGTGTGTGTGTGTGTGTGTGTGTGTGTGTGTGTGTGTGTGTGTGTGTGTGTGTGTGTGTGTGTTCTTACTCAGATTGTGGTTGTCTTTCTTCTGTCTCTCCTTGGCCATCGCACGTTGTTCTGCATCTTGACAAGAACAAAACCTCGTCAGTGGACAGTGAAAACGCACCATTTACAATGCCTGCATTTGGCAAAACCTTTCAAGGACTTAGCCTCGGTCAGAAGCGGTCACAGATGCTCTTGAACCAGTGTATGGATTCCACTCCAAAACACATTTACATTGGTGCAGGTTGTCTTTATTCTAATGTGGGCATTTTTGTAGCAATTTTTTTATTTCCACACATTTTTTCAACACATCATTTTTTTATAATATACTGTAAAGATCTCAACAGGCCTGAAAATGAAGGCCCGGCCCTAACCGGCCCTAACAGTTCAGGCCCTAGGGCCTATCCGGCCCTACTATGGAATAGATTTTAGGCCCTACCCGGCCCTAAACTGTCGGGTTTGGGCAAAATTTGAGAATTCGCCACAGATTAAAAATGAAATGGCAATCAGCACCATCTTCATAATAGGTAAATACAGAAAATAACTATTATTCTTACTATAGTAAAATAATTCAATATATATTATTTTTTCATGGGGCCCGAGGCCCTACCCGGCCCTATTTATTAGGATAGATTTTAGGCCCGACCCGGCCCTAAATGTCGGGTCGGGCCTGTTCGGGTCCGGTCCTGGTCGGGTTCGGGCAGAGTTTGAGAACTCTAGTATACTGATACTGATGCATGTCTTTTACGTCACTCTGGAACAACTTTTACATGTAATGCCAGAGGTAATCTATTTCTCCTCCTCTCCTCCCCTCCCTTCTGCCACTCTCCTCACTCCAGTTGAAACTCCTGTCGCACATCATATAGTGGCCCAATTATCTTGTAATGTGTAGCTCAATGTGATGTGTGGAATAAAATAAGATTGGAGCTACTAAATACTCACATTAAAATAAAGACAACCTGTGGCAATGCAAACTGCATTGAAGGGAGGGGGACCTCAGGGTGAAATGTAGAAAATTGGGAATCTATGACAAAAATCAAGGGCATTATGTATCATTATGTATAATGTCACAGGACTCAAGGTAGATGAATGCCCAATGTGTTTTGGTGTGGGATTAACCTTTAACTGCAATCTAAGTGATATATTCTAGTCTTTGCTTGAGGGCTGTAAGGTTGTCAAGGATATAGGTGGAGGTGGAGTCTGAACCTCACAAACTCAGGGTATTTACTGTATGCTCAGGATTGCATATGCATGTAAAAATAGGATCAATTGTGACAAAAATAGGTATGGATACAGTAGATATTTCCTGGGGTAGCTAGGGCATGTATGTTTCAGTCAATGACTGAAACACAACGTCATTGAAGGACAGAATGAGTTGTTTCACTAAATGAGTTGTTTTGATCCTAAACGAGTTGTTCGTGTAAATCAATGCCCTACTTGATCTTACAGCAAAGGGCATCAAAAATAGCAGCCCTGTGTGCTCCAAAACGCAGTGCCAAGTGACACATTTTGTCTTTCAAGCTCACAGACTACTTTTGATGCTTTTGAAACGAAATCACTGAAAACTAAAAGTCTCAATCATATACTACGAGGTTAAAAGAAATCTCGTGCGATAAACAACTTGCGATCGGACGGCGATTAGCGAACCCCAGAGTTGTTGTTGGCTCCGTCTGCACTCTTGCGTGGCACGATGAATCACATAAACACGGTTAATGCGTAACCCGCCAACATAGTAATGCAAGCAGAAAATGCATTGTAATGACATTAATCAGTAAGCCTGATGTTCCTGGCAGGCAAGCAAGGTTCTCAATACACATGGGGGGGGGGGGTTGTTTTGTACACAGCACAGATGCTTCTCACACTGACAGGGTGCTACTCAACATAACTTTGTATCTAATGCGTCTGAAACAGCGCAGTGCAGACATGCAAAGACAACAAAACATGGTGACAGAACCACGCACAGAACGTTGGAAACTAACGCAAACAACGGCCACAAGACGCGAGGTTGTGACACACAAACATACAATTGAGGGATCGCTTCTTTCACGTCACGACGGTATCTGATTTCTTGTGATCTTCTTATGATAGTGGGGTAGATCAGGGTTTTTCAACCTTTTTGATACCAGGGCCCACCATTTATTCAGCATTTCTGGCCACAGACCACCATTTGAGGACATTTTAGCCCCACAGACCCCAAAACTAAAGATTTATTTTGGTTTTGTCCATCTTCTAGTTGTGTAGACTTGGGCTAATTCAGATGATGAATATTTTAACTCTTGAGAGCGTAAACATGAAACCAAATGGACACGCAAGGGTCCATTTGGTTTCATTTTTACGTTCTCAAGCGTTACATCTGGTTAACCAACTTAGCTGGGGACCACCTGGAACCCTCTCAAGGACCACTGGTGGTCCCCGGACCACCTGTTGAAAACCCTTGAGATAGATAGCGAGTTAGTCGGCGTGGACGACTGTCGCTATGGTGTGTGCATGCATTTTGGACATTTCACAGAAGACTGTTCTGACAATCTTCCAACAGCTCCTCAGAGCACAGTGCCATGAACACAGTGCAGCAAGCCAGTGGATTCGGTAACCACTCGATATCCAAGCTAAATCCGGGAGCCACTAAATATCTCTGGGTCCATTATTGACAATCCATTAGACATTTGACTCTTGATACCGACTTGTTCTATTTAAGGGAGCTACAGTAGCTACATGTTTAGGTAGATAACTGTATGTCACTCATGATTCGCTTATCTAGATAGTTGTTATGAATTCCTCCTGTCTATGTACTATATTTTGTACATACAGTTCTGTTGTAATGTTTACTTAAGAAATATTAGAAGAGAGGATGTGGTTTTACATTGAATTGATCCGTAGTGTAATATTGCAATTATACCACAGTTAAAATTAGGCGAATCGGCTCAAAAGTTAGCTAGCCGCTGAGCCTGCTGCACTCTGAGAGAAAAACACCAGCTGAAATCTATGTTTTGATTAGGCGTGACACTGGTAGTTTAAGTACAGTACATGTGACCTGTTTCAACCAATCAGATTAGTTCCTCAAAACGACTTGTTGTAGAATGTGTCATTAGAACTTTTGTACCTAACAGAACTTTTGTACCTATTCATGTTCTAACATGAATAGCCCAATTTAGGACATGCAAATAAACTAGACCTTGACCTACTGAACAATCTATACATATGCCAAGGACCCTCTCATAAGAGAAGATTTGTTCATGGCTCTAGCAGTGATTTTTCAACCAGGGCCCACATGGTTTGACTTGAATTAGGCTACAGTCGACTATTTAATCCAGGAGTGCCCAACCTTTTTTGACCCAAGATCTACTTTTCAGCAGCCAACCCCTCCGGGATCTACCAGACCAATATCAACATTTCAAACCACACGCATCATTGCCAGCCTGCAGTAACTTCACAACAACACAACACACTTTGTTTTACCACTTTACTTTATGTCCATATAAGCATAAAGTACAACAGACTATTCATAAATAGGCCTACAACAGTACAACATAAGTACAACTTGGACAAACACTGCAATTGCAAATGCAATCATAAGAACAGTCCAGAATAGTCCATTATAAGTTGCAGAACAGTCCATTACACGTTGCAGAACAATACTGTTGGCATAATTCACAGACAGCAGACAATAATCCTCCAAATGAGCCGCTTCGTAGACAGACAGACAGACACGCAGACACACACGAAAATCGTTTTTTCTTTTCCACCCCATTTTTTTTCTTTCCCCCCCACATCTCCCGAGATCTACTCATGATCAGGCCGAGATCTACCGGTAGATCCCGATCTACTGGTTGGGCTCCCCTGATTTAATCGCATCTCTAGGACCCCCAATTTATAAATAAAGGTTACTTTAGCTGAGCCAAGACCCATACGGGTCATTCCAAACTCTCTTTTAGCTGGGGGACCCCCCAGAACTCTTTCAAGCACCCGCTAGGGGTCTCCTGCCCTGCTGTATTGTAAGGTTGTGATTGGTCATCTCTTGCGGAGGTGTACCGTAGCAGGCAGTGTGCGATTGGTTGATTTACGGTACCTGTGAACTCTCTCTTGATGGCCAGGTTGGCGGGACAGGAGTTGCTGGTCATGGCGATGGCCGGGCCGGTCATCCCAGGACCGCTGTACACGTCCAGGTGGCTGCTGGACAGGGGGAGCTGCAGGGTGTGACACACACACACACACACAGACACAGACACACAGACACACACGTGCACACCGATCAATCAAAAGGACTATCAAGGAGTGATTGCAGACGATCGTCGGCAACGGCGATGGACGCACTTATTGTTTAATTGACAACGCCAATGGCGTCGTTTGTGCTAACCACTTCCCCCGTTATTTCCTGGCGTATATACCAGTAAGATGCTTTGCACTTTAGACATTGCACCACATTATGTTTTGTTTGGTTGCTCTGCCCTGGTTCGCTTCCTCATGTCCGCAATGAACCTGAATGTGTGCCAGTTTGCATATGTAAGATTCTGTGCATACAGTAGTTGCTATATATTGATGGCATAATGCTAATAATATACTTGAAATCAAACCGTGCTGTAAAATGAGATACAGTTAGGCAATGGTTTTCAAACAGTGGTCCGGGGACCACCAGTGGTCCCTGAGAGGATTCCAGGTGGTCCCCAGCTAAATGATGGTCCTCCGTGGCTAAGATGTTGAATAGATAGTTGGCCCTGGTATGAAAAAGGTTGAAAACCCACTGCAGTAAGGCAAAAGCAACGCAAATGTAGGGTCACCAACAAGCAGGAAACCAAAACGCCGTCCACAGCCACGCAAGAAAATGAACGATAGCGTTCCGAACATGCAGCGAGGTGCAAGAAAATGCAACAAATACAAAAAACGGCGGAGCCAACAAACCTGTCAACCTCCAGTTGAGTTGAGTTAAAACCTCACTTCAAAAAAACGTTATCTTTTTATCGTTTACGACTTCGCAACCTGCGTAACCCCCTCCGCCCCGCCCCCGGGTCGGCACACTACCAAGAAGGAGTTCGACTCTGTAAAACTGTAAATAAAAAAGCGAGATAAAGAAAAAAACGCCATAATAATCACACCTGAGAGCGACTCCGCTTGCCAAACACCATAACGATATAACGAGCGACTAACGCTATCAGCTGTTATCTCCCTGCTTTAACCCAGTGAGACCACAGGACGCGTCTGTGTCGCCATGTAGCCTGTAAACACTTTAAGCAAGGTTTTAAACCGGTTAAAGTTGTTTCAAAAATAGCAAGTCTACAGTATAAGCTCAAGCTTATTGATTTTTGAGGAATAAATAAATAAACAGCGACTGCTTAACTCATAACCTTCCAGTCATTTTTTTGTGGGAGTTTTTCGTACTGCTACATGGTAGTGTATACCGTAAAATACCAAATAGTAACCTGGGCTGTTATTATGCAAAATCCATTTGGACCCCGGGCGCTTATAAGGTACTGGGCTGTTATTTGGTAGTGGGCGGTTGTTTGAGTAAGGGCTGTTATTTGGTATTCTATGGTATTTGTATTGAGTTGTGCTTGGAATTTTACTGTAAACACTGCTGTAAACACTGTTAACAAATACTTCAATCAATCAATCAATGGCTCTGCAAGCCAAATAAACCTCATTCAGGGGGTCCTTGTAATGGTCCATGAAATAGTTAGAAAATAATCGATAAGCAATAATAGCAAAACATACAGTTTCGCTTAAAACAATATGGAAGTCATTTCGCAAAATCTGATGTCAGGTTTTAATGTCTTAACGACTTGATATTCTCCCCCGCGTTCTGCATGTCAGATCCACAAACTTCTTCTGGAACAACTCCTTGCCTCCTGCGTGGGTTGAATTTTTGCCCTTTAGACCCTTGCACCACACTGTTCTGTTTTCTTGCTCTTGCCCCTTAAATCACTACCAACAAAAAAGACGCATTTCCTCCTCCTACTGAAATATTGACGTTAAGGTTATGCTGCTGTGTGTGTCCCTGCTGTGCTCGCATGCGGGTAGGTAGGTACGCAACTTGAAAGCTAAACCGAGGTCCCTGCAGACCACTGATAACGTTAGTGTTATCTCGCGGCCCGGTAGGTAGCAGATAGCGGCGGCCGTTATCTAAAGGGGAGGCCGGCTACTGTGTGAGTGAGCTGCTCCGGATCAAACACATGCAGACGCATAAACATAGGGAGGAATGGGCCAACAAAACAGATTATATGGACTCTATACGGTGTGTTAATGATCTGTGTGTATGTATATCCCAGGTCAGAAGAGCCTTTGTGCCTTTAGCTGGCTAAAACAGAAGGAATACACAAGGCACTTTTTAAAAAAACTTTTTTGAGTGTCAAGGACCCCCAAAATGATGACTCATTAGACCATGGACCCGTGTTATAAACCTTTGGGGAAAAAGTCGGTAGACACGGGTTATGCAGTCAAACTGTTAACTCTGAGAGTGCGCAAATGGAACCAAATGGACCCTCGCGGGTCCATTTGGTTCCATTTGCGCACACTCAGAGTTACAGAACCATAAGGGTTCATTTGGTAGAGCTGGGGCCCCCCTGGAACCCCTCACAAGGACCCCTGGTGGGGTCGGAACACTACTGTAGTGTGACCAGATCCCAAACTGTTCATTTGAGGGGCAAAAGTATCACTTGTGTGGGATAAGTGGGAGAATGGGACAGGCTTAGTTAACCTATTACATAAAAAGCCTTGATGTCATATTCAACCATAGGCCTAATAATATCGCCTCTCCTTTTGTGTTTAAACTTCGCATTTCATTTTAAATTGCTGAATTTGGTCGCGGGTATTATGGCCCGAAATGGTACTGTCACAAAGGGGATATTTCCATGGGTGAGAGAGATTTACAACAGAAAGACAGCTATTATCTGTCCCTGATGCTAGATATACCCTCATAAATACATGTCTGATCTCTAGACTGCCTCCCCCTGGCCAGTTGGGGCGCCTGATGGTTGGAATAAACATTTTCCTTTCCACGTCCAGCCAGGGAAACTCCCCTCTGTCAGGTAAAAGAAGGCAGCATGGACTCCTCATGCATTGAAGGAAGCATGAGGCCAGTTTGCTGCCTCCATCAGGATGGTGGAGTAATGTGTAGTTCCCAGGATCACATTAGGTAATTGGCACTGGGTGAATAAAATGGGCTACAAAATCTAAATGCTCTCACTATAAGTGAACACTGATGTCTGCCAGTCACAATGTGGGACAGGGTCTCAACTCCTGAAAAGGGGACCTTCCCGTGTGAAGTGGGATTCGTGCTACTCCTGGCGTAGTGATAGTGCAGCGGTTTTCAACATTTTTGACTCCAGGGACCACCATTTATTCATCATTTGAGCCACGGACCACCATTTGATTGCATTTGCACGCCAAAGACCTAAAATTAAAGATTTCTACAAATAACAGATAACAGATAACAAAATTAAGTGCTGCTAATTCAGATGATGAATATTTAACTCTTGAGAGTGTAAAAATGAAACCAAATGGACCCACAAGGGTCCATTTGGTTTCATTTTTTACATTCTCAAGAGTTACATCTGGTCAACCAACGTTCCATCATTTAGCCTGGGGACCACCTGGAACCTTCTCAAGGACCACTGGTGGTCCCCGGACCACCTGTTGAAAACCCCTGTGATAGTGTACACACAAAAATATTTGCAATGAAAGTTGCGGTACATGGAAAAAATAGCTCAACATTACAAATGACGGTGACATATGTTATGCTTGGCCCCCTGACCACCAACTTATTTATCAGAACTACTACAATATTCACCAAAACCAGACCAAAACTCCCACCATGGGACACAGAGCATCTACTACTTTTGCAACCACAATATTAATTCATTTCCTACAGCTTTAAGTCATTTTCTAGAGCTTTAAGTCAAAAATAATCCTTTAACTCTCTGACGGTGAATAGCATATTTATCTACACAGAGTTAGCGTAGCTGCAACTTTCTGTTACTGACACCTTGGCAGTTAAAACAGCGGCTCTGTTGTGTAGCTTGTGTGTGCGCAGCGCACAACAACGTTACAGCAAAATAAATCACGGCTAATTGACTGCATGCGTTTTATGGTGCACGCACACACGCACACGCGCACACGCACACGCACACACACACACACACACACACACACACACACACACACACACACAAACACACACACACACACACACACACACACACACACACAGGTCAGTCATGCCTACTATACGTTCCTTCCCAGCTCTCGCTAAACTGGCGGATTCCAAAGATTCCATGGAATGTTCCACACTAATCCCCGTCGGGATCAGAAGGTGAGGTTTTCATTCAGTACTTAAGAGACCGGCCGGCTGCAAATACTACATTAAAAAACTGAGTTTTCATTCACTGAAATACTACAGAAAATATACTGAGGGGTTTCATTCATCATATTATACAGTAGACCGGCTCACTGAAACATTGATAAAATACTGGGGGGGTTACATTCATTCACTGAAATGAAGCAATATTACAGCAGAGGGTGTTCTTCGTCGTTAATGCATGCCTGCAGTGCCATAGGCACTCGCAGAAGTGCGTTATTGACAATATAGAATGCCCTCGAGTGTAATAACGGCAAGTATACAACAGTTACCCACCACTTGCTGCACACTGAGGGAAAAGCATAGCTGAATTCTCTGTTTTTATTAGCCGTTCCATTACCCTGACTAGACAGCTGTTTCAACCAATCAGACTGCTTCCCCGACACAACCTGTTGTATAATACTACATAAAATACTACCTAAAATACTGAGGTTTTATTCACTACTGGACCGACTGACTGATTATACTATACTAATACTATTGTCAGTAGAAGGTCTGAACCTCGTGGGGAGAAGGGCATTTGCAAAGGCATAGCTATGATGACAAGAATTGTCGAAAAATGTGACACTTGATTCCAGGACCCAAAGAGAAGAATTCAGCAAAAGGATACAAACACTGACAAGAACCATCACGGGCGAAACTAGTGCAGGAAAAAAGTACATGAAAGCCACGTCTGTTCTGTACTGTAAGAGCTGGGGAGGTTTCTGTGAAAATCGATGAATCGGGGTCCATGTTGGCTTAAGTTGCGGTAGACATTTTTGTCAAAATCGCCACCGACATACAAAATGAGTGTTACCAGAACACGCATAGCAGAGACGTCGTAGTAAATCAGTGTCATACATTTTCCCCAAGTCAAACCTGGAGACTTGACATTCAGTATAATCGGGATTTCTGGGTGTGGGAAACAGAACGCGGATACATTTTGTCTTTGCACAGACATCGCAGATGATGACCCCCTGGGACATTATCTGTGGCCCCCTGGTGTGAACTGAAGGGCTGGGCTGTTCATGCAGCGTGTTTTTTTCACACAGTTTGTTAGACCTCTGGCTCCAGAACCCGTTTTGTGGGATCGCACTCTGAATAGCAATTACATAACAATGCGCTTCCCAACACAAATACAAATGTATGATTATGTTTGTATTATTACGCACATGCACAAGCACACGCACCCACACACAAATGCAATGCAGCCCTCGATTTGTCTGAATGACAACAACCTACGTCTGACATTCCATTCACATCGCTGGTCCGTTTGGCTTATCACGGAGTATGCAGAGAGACACAGAGAGAGAGAGAGAGAGAGAGAGAGAGAGAGAGAGAGAGAGAGAGAGAGAGAGAGAGAGAGAGAGAGAGAGAGAGAGAGAGAGAGAGAGAGAGAGAGAGAGAGAGAGAGAGAGAGAGAGAGAGAGAGAGAGAGCTGCTGATGTGCTGCTGAGTTAGTGAAGATCCCCCCCCCCCCCCTCTCTCTCTCTCTCTCTGCCAGCTTGACTGTGGGGGGGGGGGGTCATCAATAGTCTAATCTAGACAGGCTCAGTGATAGGGGGATTACAAAAACACATGAAGGCAGACAGACAGACACACAGAAAAGCTGATTGACGTGTGTGCACGGCGCACCCGCACGCACACACACACACACGCACGCACACACACACACATGTCTGTTTCCTCTTTGACAGAACAAGAAATGCAGAGCGAATCTTCTTCATGATGTAACAGGCTTGCATGTCCCATATCTCTGCAACCGCGCTGATAGACGTACCACTGACTGCTTGCCCTATGAACGGCTGTTTGCAAATGAATCTTCCGAGGGTTAAAATGAACTTACAGTAGGTTTGTACTGTATAGGAAGGCGGCGGGCAGTTAAAATGAATATCAAATATCTAAATATTGCAAATATTGCAATACTGCATTTTGGAACGACTTACTACTAGGCCCGGGGTTCACATAAGACTGAGTAGACCATATTTACATTTTTACCATTTTTACAGTGATTTTAAGGGCATTTTGACGCTGATAGCTTTGTACTTAAACTTTCAAATCAATTATTGAGTCAATCAATATATTATTTCTATATTGCAATACTTTAAAAGTATATATAAAAAACAGTTGTATAGCTCCTGTCTGTGTATTTGCTTGTTATGAATTTTTGAGGGGTTTTTTTGTACGAAAGAAGCTTCCAAAACAGGGAAGACAACGTTACACTGTAGTCAAACTTGATGCTTTTTTACTCAAGTAAAAAAAACAACTGCGAGTGCTTTATTTTTCTCCATCCCATGCACTGGACGTTGGAAGCAATAAGTCAAAAACCGTGACTGGGATCCATCTCACTCTGACCCCAGCCAACCCCTTCCCCCTCCCCTCCCCTCCTACAACCACAGGCCCTGTTGTCCACCTCCTCTCCTCTCCCCTCCCCGCATGGCAGGGCTAATGTGAGCTCCCATCCAGCTCATCCCATAATCAGAGACCCAAGGTTGGGTGTTAGGCGCGGATCTGACTGACTGACTGACTCACTGCACTCTCTCCTCCACAAACACCCACCCAGCCCCATATAATAACCCACCACCCACCCAGCCTCTCTGAGAGGATTGTGAGGAGGGGCGACTCTATAAGGCACTGAAACCCCCCAAGCCCCTTATAACTCATAACACACATACTTTTGCATTATCGTCGTGGCGGTGGGTCGAAGGGGCTGGAAATCTCTCATCTCTGCATTTAACTTTTTGTGGTTTCTCTAGTGTCCCTGCCGCACTAAAGCACAGCGCACAAAAGCGATCAGAACTACAAGCTCAAAAGTGGTTTCGAGTTTGAAACCTCTCCAAAAGAAAACTGACCGTTTTGGACACTCTCGATTACGTTCTGGACAGATCGAGACCGTGCATTATTATTTTTTTTTAACCTAAGAGCACGTGCGCACATGCGAGCGCAAGCGTGTGCACGCGCAAACTCGATAATGCTCGCGGTGACGCCACGAAGCATGTCAAGCCAGGCAGCGCGGCGATTTTTTTCCCCATGAATGTCGTTCTTGTGTTACGACTAACTCGCCGTTTCCAAACCCCCCTCCCTTGGAAAACCCTATTACATACATGTCATACAGAGTGCCGCAAGTTTGTATGATCTGCTGTTTTTAAATCGCACATAATTCCACATCCAGTCTCACAACCCCACCTAACATTTGTGTGTGTGTTTTTTTCATCTAATTCTATTGCCGGTATACTTGTGGAAGTTTGCCGAGATACACGCACACACAAACACACACACCGAAGAACCCCTCTGCGTGTACACAAACATAGCCACACACACACACACACACACACACACCACACACACACACACACACACACACACACACACACACACACACACACACACACACACACCACACACACACACACACACACACACACAGTCTTACCAGCTGAATCTCTTCTCCGTCAATCACTTCAACAATGGCATAGGTCTTGCTCATCATTTCCTTCATCCTTCGTCAGCGCTGCGCTACCCCTCACTTCTCTCTCTCTCATACAAACGCATGCACTCTCTCCCACTCTCTCTCTCTCTCTCTGTGTGTGTGAGTCACCTCTCTCGCCCCGTGTAAAGCAGACTGACCTGGTCAGAGCGGCTCCCGTCTCTCTTCTAGTCGGCTCAACACAAACCAAGCCTAACCCTCCTACTAAACAACACGCAGTGAACTTTCCCCCAACTGGACTTTCAGCCTCTGTGTGTGTGTGTGTGTGTGTGTGTGTGTGTGTGTGTGTGTGTGTGTGTGTGTTTCTTTTTTTCCCCTCCTCCTAACACCAATTAGCTTCACCACTCCCCCCCCTTCCCTCCCTCCCTCTACCCCCCCATTCCTCCTCCTTTCCTTAACCTACCAGTGGTGGAGAAAAAAAAAGTAGTTTCCACCATTACTAATGTCCACACCAATACTGCAATATGGAAATACATACGTCATTGCAAGTACAACAATACAAAATTCTAAATGTATCTGCATCAGGGCATAATGATATAAGTAGCCTATTGGCATGAAAATGTACTTAATAGTGGCCTACCGTAAAGTTAAAGACCTCATTGTTGCAGAAGGTCCAATTTCAAGTTTTCAAGTGTTCTGTCTGTCTGTCTAACAGGGGCGTTTTTGCCATTAGGCAGACTAGGCGGTTGCCTAGGGCACCACGAGGGGGGGGGGCGACCATGAGGGAGGGGAGGGAGGGGAGAGGGCGACCACTAGACATGCTTTAAAAGGATACCAGGCTAATAAGGACATTAAAACACATGGAATATGTTGTTTAGTTTAAAAATAGTTCATACTTTTATCTCTTGAGGGGCGCCATTTTACAGGAGATTTTCCTGGAGCCCCCCTTACCGAATGGACCCGTAAGGGTCCATTTGGTAAGGGGGTTCCAGGGAAAATCTTGCCTAGGGCTCCAAATTGCTTAGAAAGGACCACTGCCATGTCTAATCTATGAAATGGCATTCAATGCATGTTTCGTAGTATCCTAATAATAAATAATCAAAATCTACGACGGTAAATAGTAATCTAATGTTTTTAATTGAATGCAGTGGAGTAAAAGTCAAGCAAAAGTAGTACGACTACTGGAAATTGAAAATAGTCGAGTACTTGAGCACTTGAGAGTAAAAGTGCTTACAGAAGTTTTACCTTCCACTACTGTTCCCTAACTCTCTCTCTTCTCTCTCTCTCTCTCTCTCTCTCTCTCTCTCTCTCTCTCACTCTCTCTCTCTCTCTCTCTGCCTTGTAAACAAGTTGAACTCTAACTGCCAGAGGTTTAATTGTTAATTTAACCCCCCCCACCTCCCCTCCCTCCCCCATCCCCCCTCGGCCTGGTGTAGAGCGACGGAATGTTTCTATGAGTAAGTCTGTTTAAATCAATTATACAGTTACACAATTAAACCCCTATCTGCCCCTCTCTCTGTGTGCCCCTGTGTGTGTGTGTGTGTGTGTGTGTGTGTGTGTGTGTGTGTGTGTGCGTGCGTGCGTGCGTGCGTGCGTGTGTGTGTGTGCGTGCATGAGTGTGCGCGCACATTTTTCCTGTGCGCCTGACGGAATCTTCCCCCCTGAAACAAGGACCCGAAAGCCCTTCCACCCTCGGGAGGGACACACGGAGGGACGGACAGACAGCCACTGCTATGGAAATGACAGATACAAACTGCTAAACATTATTTAGCAGTTATTAATACTCTTCAGGAAACCACATTGTAGGGCCTACTCAAAAGAAGCCTGATGTCAGCATATGAATCCGACATGTTTCTCAAGTAAAATTTTGATCGATTCACAGCTAGCTGTCTACCATCAACGAACTACAGTCCCTCGGTGGACTCCGGATGGCTGGTTGAGGTTGATGACGCAATGGTGGACCTGTCCCGGGTATTATCTCCTATAGAGATGTCTGGGTACTTGCTGTCTGGTCGCTTGGTCTGCTCGTGCACAAATAGGCAAGTTGGCGGAAATACCATTTCGTAATTCATATACAGTATATGTCAGTTGCCGCCACGTATGCCCTAGCGCAGGGGTGGGCAATTATTTTTCCCAAGGGCCAAATGAGATACATACGGTATTGTGGAGGGCCAAGACTAAAGGCTGAACTAAAGTCTGCATAGTATTCATTTAATTTCAAGATAAAAGTAAGAGTAAGACCAACCATTTTGACACCAGGGCCCACTATTTATTCAGTATTTGAGCCACGGAGGACCACATTTGATGACATTTTAGCCCACAAATCTAACAGTCAAACATACAGATCAAAATGATCTTCCACATTCTCTAGTTGTGTAGAATGGGCTAATTCAGATGATGAAATTTTTAACTCTTGAGAGTGCAAACATGAAACCAAATGGACCCGCAAGGGTCCATTTGGTTTCATGTTTACGCTCTCAAAGAGTTACATCTGGTTAACCAACTTTCCATATTTAACTGGAACTCTCTCAAGGACCACTGGTGGTCCCCGGCCCACTGGTTCAGAACCACAGTAACCTTTCACAAAGGGCCGAATTTGGCCCCCAGGGTGCATAAAGCCCAGGTATGCCCTAGCAGGTAGTGCAATTTGAGAAGCCCAGAATCAGACTACAGTGCAGACAGAATGAAGCAGTGGTATCGTTGGCAGGGAATAAATTAACCGTACCGTGTTGGGCATCTGGACCGAGTCCACATACGCCTGGATGTCGTCGTAGCTGGACTGCATGCTGATGATGTCATCGATGACCTCGTCCATCTAAGAGTTGACAGCAAAAAGAGAGAGAGAGAGAGAAAGAGAGGGAGAAAAAATGGGAGAGTTAGAAGCAACGGATGCAGGTTCATGTCACAAAACCGTTCCCTTTGCGGTTGGCCTCGCCTTTTTTCGTCCTCTTCTAACTGCTATCTGAGGTTTGGTTTTGTTTTGTTTCATAAGTCAATGCATTTAATCCTTTACTTGATGCTTTATGCAAAGCACATCCAAATGCTTTGTTAAAGGGGAATTCCACCCACCCATTTTCAACATTTTTTCGAGTGTACAAATGGAACCGAATGAACCCTAACGGGTTCATTTGGTTCCATTTGTACTTTCTCAGAAAAAAGAAGCGTCTAAAGAAGTCCATTAACATGGTGACAACACATCTTGATGATGTCATCAAGATGTGTTTTCACCATGTTAGTGGTTTTCTTCAGACCACCATTTCTTGGGAACACAGAATGGGGGAACTTTTTTATCATGTCCACATAACATCTCTAAGGTATATTAATGACATATTAAAAATTAAAATGTTGAAAATGGGTGGAATTCCCCTTTAATAACCACACAGTATGTAGTATTACATACCATACAGAATGATGTTTGTTTCTTATCCTGTGAAGACCACTTCAACCATCATTTTTATACTTTTGGCTACTGAGAAAATAGCAGAGCAACAAGCTCGTAGCGGTGCAGCATTTAAGAGCTTGTAGATCTTGTGGATCTGCAGAAAAATGTCATGATTTAGGAGACATTTTGTAGAATCTGGTCTCCGGTGCGTGCAAGTAAGTTTGTGGCTTTGCAGCTTTCTTTTTTAATATCAAGATGTTACAGGGAGAGAGAGGCAGGAGTTGAGGCGACCGCACACTCGCCGGGACGTGCGGTTCAAAGTCCGCCGTGTGGTTCAAGGGCCTCGTCCTTATTGTCTTGTCCATCGCTAACTTGTTAAGCTGTAATGACTTCTGCCAAGGCCATAATGGAGCATTTAAACGCCAATGATAATCACAGCCAGTTAGAGTCAGTTAGTCAATACATGCCTATATAAGCTTTTAAAGGCAAGATCAACAACACGCACACACACGCGCGCACAAAAAGAAAAGGTTTGTCGACTACCTTTTTGTTTGCTGATGAAAACAACAGACAAACTTACTAAATGACACAATGACTAAAACTACGCCTAAATATGCTGACAGGTCTGTCGATTTAACAAAAGAACTAAACTAAAACGTCCAGCAGGGGAAGAAGTGAATGATAAATCCAGTAAAACTAACACAAAGGTTATGTTTGGCTGTGCTCTGAAAATAGCAGGTCTACGACACGAACTTGTGAGTTTGTTGGGGTTCTTTTTCACTTCCATTGTTTATACAATATTTTTTTGTATAGAAGTGCATATTTGTGTGCCATAACTGTTATTCGATGAATTGAGTAGAAACTGGAAACCAACCATAGTGCTTTCTTGAGTTTTTGAAGTCCTCTTTACGGTCCTTGTATTAAACTGCACGAGACGTGCTTTTTAGTTTCTTTTTTTCTGTTAAATAAATAAAGTATTCGAACACCAAAGACGACACACAATACGCATGCTTTCTCTCTCATGCATGTTTTGCACAGCAATACACACTCACACGCATGCATACACCACACATGAATCGTACATGCATACGCACAAACACTCGTATCAAGGAGCAATGAAGTCATTACGGAGTCATAAAATCAGGCGAGGAATTGTCACTTGTCGTATTTTTTATTTATTTTTTTATATACGGGCAGATGTTGTAATGGAGTCGTATTGCAGGGTTTAACGCGTGTCAATCACGCAATATCGCTGCTATGAAACTTTTAACTGAACTCAATTTAAAGTTGCATGATTTTATCGTTCGTGAAACATTTACCCGGACTGAATTAAAGTTTTATTATTTTATCATTTAGGAAACATTTACCCGAATTGAATGAATGAATGAATGAATGAATGAATGAATGAATGAATGAGTGATGTTTGCACTTTATACCACACACTCCCACTTCAAAGCAGATTTTGTACTTTGGACTCCAGAACATTTTTCTAGGAATGGGAAAACTGCATTAGGAATTAACCACTTAAGCCACGGGTAGGCAGCTACTGTAAGTCTGTGTTCGGATTTCTCCTGGTCTTTGGTATGGAGGCCCAGCACTGTGGCAGCAACTTGGGATCTTTGGCACTATTTTAAACCGGCCATTTAGAGTCAAAATGACGTTTAAAAAGGGCTAAACTACAGCAGAATATCTCAATTTAAAATAATATAGTTCCACACTCACTCAGAGGACTGCTATAGTTCCACACTCGCTCCAGAGGACCACTATATTTCCACACTCACTCCAGAGGACCACTATAGTTCCACACTCACTCCAGAGGACCACTATAATTCTACACTCACACCAGAGGACCGCTATAGTTCTACACTCACTCCAGGGGGCCGCTATAGTTCCACACTCACTCCAGAGGACCGCTATAGCTCCACACTCACTCCAAAGGGCCGCTATAGCTCCCACACTCACTCCAGAGGACCACTAGAGTTCCACACTCACTCCAGAGGCCCACATTACATTCCACACTCACTCCAGAGGACCACTACAGTTACCAAACCTCCTCCTCTCCTCGTACCTCATTTTCATGGCTGCTGGATCCGATGTTGAGCATGGCCATGGGGCTGGTTGGGGGCGCTGTTGTTCCCGCCGCCGGACATGAGCTGCTCCGTGCGCATGCGGGGGGAGTGCAGGGGGGCCGAGCCTCCCCCTCCCCCACCCTACCTCCCCCGCCACCGTGGGGGAGGGGGGGGAGGGCTGTACCACGCCCGCTACCGCGTTGACCGTCTACACGCACAGAAAGAGAGAGAGAGAGAGAGAGAGAGAGAGAGAGAGAGAGAGTGTGCCCGTTTTGAATCATTTTTCATTCCGAATTGAAAAAAAGATTTGTGCCACATTTTCACCATTTTCAAAAATATCATAGCGTGCCACGGAATAACAAAACTAACGTTAAGGATGCTGTGTAATGCTAACTAATGTTAATAATGGTAACTAATGCTAACAATGCTAAGTAATGCTAATGATAATTATTGTTAATAATGCTAAGTAATGCTAAGTAAGTAATGCTGATAATGCTAAGTAATGCTAATTATGCTAAGTAATAGTATATAACTTTATTTACAGGCTCATGGCCCACAGCTTAAGAACAAATCAACACAGATAATAATAATAAAAAAAATAATAATAATAAAATAAAAAATAAAAAATAAAAAAATAAAAAATAGTAATTATGCTGATAACGCTTAGAACACCAAAAGGCGTACCTACCCAATGTGGGTTAAATCAAAGACTTTTTGGACAGACAGACAGACAGACAGACAGACAGACAGACAGACAGACAGGTACCTGTCTGGTGGCGTGGGTGGTAGACAGGTACTCCTTCACCTGCTGTCTCTGAGACTGACGGATGTGATAGTCTGTTGGATTCTCCAGGTGGGTCTGCACCTGTACACACACACACACCACACACACACACACGCACGCGCACACACACGCACACACACACACACACACGCGCGCACACACACACACACCACACACACAAACACACACACACACACACACACACACACACACACACACCACACACACACACACACACAACACACACACACACACAGAAAATGAAAATAAATTTAATCCTGGACATCACTTTGAGAAGGACATGCAACTGAGTGCTGATTGCCTCCCATATACAATCCATATTTGGGTATGCCCAATTATATGGAGTGTGACACACAGAGTGAGACGCACAGAAAGAGAGGCAGACATTTCTGCCAGGTTTTGGAAGAGAACAAACACCTGTGTCTATGTAAACAACCTCCAAAGAAGCCTGATTAGGCCAATTCATGAAACAAGGCCAAAGTCACGTATAACAAGCAGACATGGCAACACTCAAGCTCCTGAATGAATTGTGTTTCAACTAGTGCAGTGGGTTTCAAAATAGGTGCTCGAACACAAAGATGTATAGGTAATACTCATGCACAGCATGGATAGTTGTGGCCGTCGGTTGCAGAATACTATGAAAACCTGTAAAACCTGTCAGTGACTCCATTGCTCCACCTATGGTCCTGATGCATGCCATATATGGCCGTGTCCAATGGCTCGAATAGGATGCTATGTATCAAACACCAGCAATAGGAGCCTCGTAACAAACACCGCCCGATAGAGGCTACAACAGCTTCAGGAATGCACAGATACATTTCCATCCAATTGCCGTTAGGAAAACAAGCAGTCACCACGGCGTCTAACTAGCAAACCAACAGCGAGGTGACAGAGTCCTTATCAGGGTTACAGGGAATTAAAAAAAGGTCGGGATTTAAATAGTCCACAGAGTGCCAAGTACACAAACTTCGTTAGCATGTGCACTCGTGTGTGTGTGGTGTGTGTGTGTGTGTGTGTGTGTGTGTGTGTGGTGTGTGTGTGTGTACATGTACATGTACTGTATGTGTACATGTATGTGTGTGTGAATATGATCCGTATACATTTAATGGCAGAGAAGCCAAGTCGTGACAGCTGACATAAACACACTTGATCGACTGTCGCTGCATAACCTGTCGACGTCTTCATCGGACAGACAGACAGACAGACAGACAGACAGACAGACAGACAGACAGACAGACAGACAGACAGACAGACAGACAGACAGACAGACAGACAGACAGGTCATATTGACTACACATCCAGCCTCCTCAGTGAAATCCTCAGTTATACGTGTGTTTACATCCAGCCCGTTTTAAGCGTGTTAAGGATTTTGCACATTAATTCCTTGATAAACACTTTTTTTTTTTTTGCACTTGAAGGGGGCAACCCCGGGAGCACGGGAGCTCTAGAGGACTCAGACTCACGGAGTCAGAGCGGGTGCCCAGGGTGCCTGGCCTTTCGGGCGTGAGGTGGATCACCGTAATTTTCCGGACTGTAAGCCGCACCTGAATATAAGCCGCACCAGCTAAATTTGGGGCAAAATACTGATTTTCCCATGTATAAGCACCTGACAATAAGCCGCACCAGGTTTATAGTCATGTGCCTCATGACTATAAGTCCCCACAGACCCCAAAAACTAAAGATTTCTTTTGGTTTTGTTCACAATTCCAGGATGGATTTTTCGCAACAAAACAGCCAAAACATCAAAATTAGGCAAAAGTGAACATGACTTATTACTTATTAATTAAGTGGTGTGTAATTTAGATGGTGAATATCATAACTCTTGAGAGTGTAAAAATGAAACTAAATGGACCCGCCAGGGTCCATTTAGTTTCATTTTTACGCTCTCAAAGAGATACATGGGTTAACCGACTTTCTATCATTTAGTCTGCGGAGCCCACCTGGAACCTGGAAAATCCATAGATTGGCCGCACCGTTGTATAAGCCGCAGGGTCAAAAGCATGTGAAAAAAAGTAGCGGCTTATAGTCCGGAAATTACGGTACCTGTAACATCCAAAACGCAACATCCTCTTCCACCTCTCACAACAACAGCTGTTCTGGTAGATGTCCCCTGACAATGGGACATCCAGGGGCGGAGCTAGACATGGGCTGTGTTTGCATGCTACCAAACATGATGGCATGCAAAACAACCCAAGATATTTCAAATTAAAATACTTACACTACTACTGCTACTAACTAACTACAGCTGTGGCACCACGACACTGTGTTCCAAATTATTATGCAAATCATGTTTTTGTTTGATTTTCCAAAATATTCGATGCAAATGATGACCAGCAATATTTTCACTAGCTGTCAATTTTTATTCCAAATGTTATTGAACAAACCTCCTACTGAAATTTAGAAAATAAATAGAAAACTTAAAACACAATGTTATTATTGATGCTTTACTTGCCTAATAAAAGTCCGGTAACTGAAAATGGTATGAAGCCGTCCCCATACCATTTTCTCCTGCCCCTCAAATGTTACATCCGCCCCTGGGACATCCTTCAGAGGAGTGCCCATGGCAATGGGTCAAGTTCACAGATTCTAATCTAAAAATGTGAGGAAGGCACTCTGATGGAGTGCTCTGACTGGCAGTGACCAGTGTATGGAACTCTAACCTTGTCCTGAACAAATCAAACTGAGCTTGTTTTGTGCAGGTATGGCAGTGAATGCTGGACCTGAAGCCAACCCTGCAGAGTTCCAGCTCTCGACGGGATGCAACGCCAGAATGTTACGCGTACCAGTGCACAACATCGGCAAGAGCACACACACGTTACCAACGACAATCTCTATGTTGGATCATTCAGGGTGAGCAGAGCGGCACAATGTCAGCCAGGTGAATGAGACACGGCCAAAGGCAAAGATGGCAAACTGGTGCTGTGGGAACGCTTTTGGGCCTGCCCTGTATCGAAAAACATTAAGGGCTCCATTTCCGTTACCGCTAAACCCTTATCCCCTTAACTTCTTTGCCTTTTTAAACTATTAAAAAAAAGAGTTCAATAGTTTAAATGGCCAGTCTACAAGCCCACACAATGTGTCAATATATTGGCACGTTGAACTATTCCAAAAAGTTTTTCAAAATAGTAAAAAAAAATGATAAGGGTTTTAGGATAAGGGGTTTAGATGGTAACGAAAATGGAGCCATAAATGTGCAAATGCGGGTATACAATGCAGAGGCATTTGTGTTAATCGCGGTGTCGATCGATCGATCAGTGAGCTTTTTCAGATGGCCAATACGTTAGATGTAAAATGTATGTATTAACAAAACGATGCCCCTAGAGTTATTCAGAATAGAGACGCAGAGTGTCCCGATTTTTTGACAATTAAAACAAACAGAACATAACATAACAGAAAAGTTCATTATCCGGAGAAGTCTGGATATTTTGTTGCAAGGGCGATCCGATTGGTTGGTGAGTCATATTATTATTATTTTTGGAGACCTGGCCGCTTGTTTTAGGGAGTTTAAAGCATCTCTTTAGTCGTCATGCCAATTAAAATAAACCAAATTCCAATCGCCCCCAAATTTCGTTCACACACACTTATTCTCCTCTCCCATCATCGTGGGTGTGTGATAGGTGAAATTGGTGAAATGTGCGACTGCGTCATACACGATCACCTAAGACACCAAGTGTCCTTTTGTTTATTACCAAAAGGACCTATAGCGGTATTTAGGCACATATTTAAAGAGCTCCAAATGTGTCAGAGCACACATGACACAACCACACACACACACACACACGCACACGCACACGCACACGCACACACACCACACACACACACACACACACACACACACACACACACACCACGCACACACACGCACACGCACGCACACGCACGCACACCCGCACACACACAGGGGCGGCAGCCGTCACAGATAAGCGAACACAGAGGCATGTGTGGATTGCGTGGAATCAGGACAAATGTCACTTTGACACTATCTTTACCTGTCCCTACAGTCTGTCGTCTATCTAGCCCTATCTGTCTGTCTGTCTGTCCGTTTATCTGCGGTATCTGCTGGTTGTCATGGCTGACATGAAAGTCTGTCTGTCTGTCTGTCTCCAGGAAATGCAAACGGTGTCTTCCTACAGGTTTATCTCAAAGCATTTTTTCAAGACATGCTTCGAACCATTTTCAGGACCCTAACCCTCTTGTCTTGTATTTGCTTTTTCCTATGCTCTCTCTATCACTCTCTGACTCTCTCTCTCTCACTCTCTGAGAGAAAAAGAAAAGAGGTTTAGTGACAAGCATAGCATTGGGTGAAAATAGGACTGTGCTGCTGTACTGCGTTGTGTTGTTTTATCAACCGCTTATCCGTAGTGACTCGACTACGGAGCCAGACTTCCCACTCCAGAGCAACATCAGTGATTTCCTCCTGTGAGGTCGATGTGATCCCTCCATCTGTGCCTCCCCTGTGTTTCATCAGATTATCTGGAGCAGAGGGTCTCTAAACCAATCAGAGCGCGTATCCCTTCAGGCAATGGGATGGCACAAAGGCGACAAATGGACTGTGTGTTTACAAGAAGCGTCGCTCAGCTCTGCCACTTTACTGCTATGTGCTTATTTCTACCATATAATATGCTGTATATTCCAATGTGGCAGTAATACACAGTATTTCTGACTGTCATCAAGGCAACCTGTGTTTGTGGAGGACGATTCAGAAATGGGATTGTCGTGTCGTGTCGTGTCGTGTCGTGTCGTGCGCGTACAAAAGCTGTTTACACTCGTGTTAGGGGGGAAAGTATTAAATCGATGGATGGTGGCTCCATGAGCGTTACCTTGAGCACGGCGACGGGGACCTGCATGCTCTGGAACTGCGGCTGAGGGGTGTTGATGCGCGGTGGAGGGCCGCGGGGGGGCGGCCATGCGCGTTG
>CM076971.1:44617767-44632767 GCA_039105355.1 Benthosema pterotum
CACGTGACAACTCTGTGCAAGTCAACGACCTGTTGACGCCGCAACTGATCAAGTCAACTTCCCGCAGTGGGGCCCCTTGGCCCAAAATGAGTTTGACACCCCCCGAGTCTGACCCTTCAATGTCGTTAACTCTGTCTGTACTCTACGGCTCTAGGTTAAGGGCAATTAGAACATTGAAGAGTAACTCACAGGTCGTTGGTTTTGGGGATCATGGTCCCGAGCTCCTTGATGCGGTCGTTGATGTTGAACCTCCTTCTTCTCTCGACTGGAGGAGAGGAGAGGAGAGGAGAGGAGAGGAGAGGGAAGGAGAGGAGAGGAGAGGAGAGGAGAGGAGAGGAGAGGAGAGGAGAGGAGAGTGAGGGAGGAGAGAGAGGAGAGGAGAGGAGAGGAGAGGAGAGGAGAGGAGAGGAGGAAGTCAGTCTGCACAGTGCTGTAAATTCTAACAAAAAAAAGTGAAGTGACCTTTGGAGTTACTGAAGTTGACCGTGGATGACCTTCAACAACACATCTGTTTTATATGGAAAACACTATCATAATACATGTCATAAAAAACAGCCATCACGAAGCAGTAAAACCCATCGCACACGCACACAACACATGCACACACGCACACACACCAAAGTCACGGACCCAATTACACTTCTACACATAGTGCCAGGACAGCAGAATGATCAGGTTAACCATCCACTCCACTAGTGTCACTGTGTCAGCTGAATCCACACGGAATGGTGCATAAAAACCATCCCGAACGTGGCCTATTGCATTTGAGCATGTGTGTGTGTGTGTTTGCATGCGTGTGTTCTTACTCAGATTGTGGTTGTCTTTCTTCTGTCTCTCCTTGGCCATCGCACGTTGTTCTGCATCTTGACAAGAACAAAACCTCGTCAGTGGACAGTGAAAACGCACCATTTACAACGCAGGCATTTGGCAAAAACCTTTCCATGAACTAGCCTCACAGATGCTCTTGATCGACAGTGTTTTCATACCAGGGTCCACTATGTATCCTGCAGTTTAGCCACAGACCACCATTTGATGTTGAGTTTAATCTCTCGGACCCAAAAGCAAGCATTTTGAAGTTTTTGTCTACAATTTAGGAGAGATAAACTGGCAAACTGGCTAATTCTGATTCTGCCTACATAACTGTTAACTGCAATCTAAGTGACATATCCTAGCCTTTGCATGAGGGCTGTGAGGTTGTAATATTGTAATATCACACCTTTTCTGGTGTGATATTAATACTCAGGATTGCACATGCATGTAAAAAACAGGGTGAATTGTGACAAAAATAGGTATGGATACAGAAGATATTTTCTGGGGTAGCTAGGGCAGGAGACAAAAGCATACATGTAAATCAACGCCCTACTTGATCTTACAGCAAAAGGCATCAAGGATAGCAGCTCTGCATGCTCCAAAACACAGTGCGAAGTGACACATTGCACCTTTCAAACTCACAGACTACTTTTGACGTGTTTGAAACAAAATCACCGAAAAGTAAAAGTCTTGATCGCATATTACGAGATCAAAACAAATCTCGTGCGATAAACAACTTGCGATCGGACGGCGATTAGCAAACCCCAGAGTTGTTGTTGGCTCCGTCTGCACTCTTGCGTGGCACGATGAATCACATAAACACGGTTAATGCGTAACCCGCCAACATAGTAATGCAAGCAGAAAATGCATTGTAATGACATTAATCAGTAAGCCTGATGTTCCTGGCAGGCAAGCAAGGTTCTCAATATACATGGGGGGGGGGGTTGTTTTGTACGCAGCACAGATGCTTCTCACACTGACAGGGTACTACTCAACATGACTTCGTATCTAATGCGTCTGAAACAGCGCAGTGCAGACATGCAAAGACAACAAAACATGGTGACAGAACCACGCACAGAACGTTGGAAACTAACGCAAACAACGGCCACAAGACGCGAGGTTGTGACACACAAACATACAATTGAGGGATCGCTTCTTTCACGTCACGACGGTATCTGATTTCTTGTGATCTTCTTATGATAGTGGGGTAGATCAGGGTTTTTCAACCTTTTTGATACCAGGGCCCACCATTTTATTCAGCATTTCTAGCCACGGCCACCATTTGAGGACATTTTAGCCCCACAGACCCCCAAACTAAAGATTTATTTTTTTTAGTTTTGTGCATCTTCTAGTTGTGTAGACTTGGGCTAATTCAGACGATGAATATTTTAACTCTTGAGAGTGTAAACATGAAACCAAATGGACCCGCAAGGGTCCATTGGTTTCATTTTTACGTTCTCAAAAGTTACATCTGGTTAACCAACTTAGCTGGGGACCACTTGGAACCCTGTCAAGGACCACTGGTGGCCTCCGGACCACCTGTTAAAAACCCCTGAGGTAGATAGTGAGGTAGTCGTCGTGGACGACTGTCGCTATGGTGTGTGCATGCATTTTGGACATTTCACAGAAGACTGTTCTCCTCAGAGTACCGTGCCATATACACAGTGCAGCAAGCCAGTGGATTCGGTAGCCACTCGATATCCAAGCTAAATCCGGGAGCCACTAAATATCTCTGGTTCCATTATTGACAATCCATTAGACATTTGACTCTGATACCGAGTTCTTCTATTTAAGGGAGCTACAGTAGCTACATGTTTAGGTAGATAATTGTTTGTCACTCCATGATTCGCTTATCTAGATAGTTGTTATGGATTCCTCCTGTCTATGTACTATATTTTGTACATACTGTACAGTTCTGTTGTAATGTTTACTGAAGCAATATTAGAAGAGAGGATGTGGTTTAACATTGAATTGATCCGTAGTGTAATATTGCAATAATACCACAGTTAAAATTAGAACTAGGCGAATCGCTCAGAAGTTAGCTAGCCGCTGAGCCTGCTGCACTCTGAGAGAAAAACACCAGCTGAAATCTATGTTTTCATTAGGCGTGACACTGTGGTGGTCACTGCATGTGACCAATTTCAACCAATCAGATTAGTTCCTCAAAACGACTTGTTGTAGAATGTGCTATTAGAACTTTTGTACCTAACAGAACTTTTGTACCTATTCATGTTCTAACATGAATATCCCATTTGGGACATGCAAATAAACTAGACCTTGACCTAGTGAACAATCTATACATATGCCAAGGACCCTCTCATAAGATATTGGATTATGGCTCTAGCAGTGATTTTTCAACCAGGGCCCACATGGTTTGACTTGAATTCGTCTACAGTCGACTATTTAATCACATCTCTAGGACCCCCATTTATAAATAAAGGTTACTTTAGCTGTACAATTAATGTAATTGTACATTTTCCCAGTTGCAGACCCATAAGGGTCCATTTGGTTGAATTTTGTACACTCTCAAATACAAGACCTATACGGGTCATTCCAAACTCTCTTTTAGCTGGGGGACCCCCCAGAACTCCTTCAAGCACCCGCTAGGGGTCTCCTGCCCTGCTGTATTGTAAGGTTGTGATTGGTCATCTCTTGCGGCGGTGTACCGTAGCAGGCAGTGTGCGATTGGTTGATTTACGGTACCTGTGAACTCTCTCTTGATGGCCAGGTTGGCGGGACAGGAGTTGCTGGTCATGGCGATGGCCGCCGGTCATCCCAGGACCACTGTACACGTCCAGGTGGCTGCTGGACAGGGGAGCTGCAGGGTGTGACACACACACACACACACACACACATAGACAGACACACAGACACACACGTGCACACCGATCAATCAAAAGGACTATCAAGGAGTGATTGCAGACGATCGTCGGCAACGGCGATGGACGCACTTATTGTTTAATTGACAACGCCAATGGCGTTGTTTGTGCTAACCACTTCCCCCGTTATTTCCTGGCGTATATACCAGTAAGATGCTTTGCACTTTAGACATTGCACCACATTATGTTTTGTTTGGTTGCTCTGCCCTGGTTCGCTTCCTCATGTCCGCAATGAACCTGAATATGTGCCAGTTTGCATATGTAAGATTCTGTACATACAGTAGTTGCTATATATTGATGGCATAATGCTAATAATATACTTGAAATCAAACCGTGCTGTAAAATGAGATACAGTTAGGCAATGGTTTTCCAGGGGATTCCAGGTGGTCCCCAGCTAAATGATGGTCCTCCGTGGCTAAAATGTTGAATAGATAGTTGCCCTGGTATGAAAAAGGTTGAAAACCCACAGCAGTAAGGCAAAAGCAACGCAAATGTAGGGTCACCCACAAGCAGGAAACCAAAACGCCGTCCACAGGCCACGCAAGAAAATGAACGATAGCGTTCCGAACATGCAGCGAGGTGCAAGAAAATGCAACAAATACAAAAAACGGCGAAGCCAACAAACCTGTCAACCTTCAGTTGAGTTGAGTTAAAACCTCACTTCAAAAAACGTTATCTTTTTATCGTTTACGACTTCGCAACCTGCGTAACACCCCCCGCCCCCGGGTCGGCACACTACCAAGAAGGAGTTCGACTCTGTAAAACTGTAAATAAAAAAGCGAGATAAAGAAAAAAAAACGCCATAATAATCACACCTGAGAGCGACTCCGCTTGCCAAACACCATAACGATATAACGAGCGACTAACGCTATCAGCTGTTATCTCCCTGCTTTAACGACTTGATATTCTCCCCTGCGTTCTGCATGTCAGATCCACACACTTCTTCTGGAACAACATCCTTGCCTCCTGCTGGGTTGAAATTTTGCCCTTTAAAAAACCCTTGCACCACCCGTGTTCTGTTTTCTTGCTCTTGCCCCTTAAATCACTACCAACAAAAAAGACGCGTTTTTTCCTCCGCCTCTGAAATATTGACGTTAAGGTATATTGCTGCTGCTATGTGTGTCCCTGCTGCGCTCGCATGCGGGTAGGTAGGTACGCAACTTGAAAGCTAAACCGAGGTCCCTGCAGACCACTGATAACGTTAGTGTTATCTCGCGGCCCGGTAGGTAGCAGATAGCGGCGGCCGTTATCTAAAGGGGAGGCCGGCTACTGTGTGAGTGAGCTGCTCCGGATCAAACACATGCAGACGCATAAACATAGGGAGGAATGGGCCAACAAAACAGATTATATGGACTCTATACGGTGTGTTAATGATCTGTGTGTATGTATATCCCAGGTCAGAAGAGCCTTTGTGCCTTTGCTGGCTAAAACAGGAGGTATATAATACACAAGGCACTTCTTAAAAAACTTTTTCAAGTGCCAAGTACCCCCAAAATGATGACTCATTACCAAAATTCGGTAGGCACGGGTTATGCAGTCAAAGTGTTAACTCTGAGAGTTACAGAACCATAAGGGTTCATTTGGTAGAGCTGGGGACCCCCTGGAACTCCCACAAGGACCCCTGTTGGGGTCGGAATACTGTACTGTAGGGTGACCAGATCCCAAACTGTTCATTTGAGGGGCAAAAGTATGAGTTGTGTGGGACAAGTGGGACAGGCTTAACCTATTACTGCCTTGATGTCATATGCAACCATAATAACCTTAATATCGCCTCTGTTTAAACTTCTCTGGCATCTCGCATTTCGCTTTAAATTGCTGATTGTGGTTGCGGGTGTTATGGCCCGAAATGGTACTGTCACAAAGGGGATATTTCCATGGGTGAGAGAGATTTACAACAGAAAGACAGCTATTATCTGTCTGATCTCTAGACTGCCTCCCACTGGCCAGCTGGGGCGCCTGATGGTTGGAATAAACCTTTTCCTTTCCACGCTCCATGTCCAGCCAGGGAAACTCCCATCTGACAGGTAAAAGAAGGCAGCATGGACTCCTCATGCATTGAAGGAAGCATGAGGCCAGTCTGCTGCCTCCATCAGGATGGTGGAGTAATGTGTAGTTCCCAGGATCACATTAGGTAATTGGCACTGGGTGAATAAAATGGGTAACAAAATCTAAATGCTCTCACTATAAGTGAACACTGATGTCTGCCAGTCACAATGTGGGACAGGGTTTCAACTCCAAGTTGTGGGATGCCTGAAAAGGGGACCGTCCCGTGTGAAGTGGGATTCATGCTACACCTGGCGTAGTGATAGTGGACACACAAAAAATAGTTCCAAGTTGAATGAAAGCTGCGGTACATGGAAAAAATAGCTCAACATTACAAATGACGGTGACATATGTTATGCTTGGCCCCCTGACCACCAACTTATTTATCAGAACTACTACAATATTCACCAAAACCAGACCAAAACTCCCACCATGGGACACAGAGCATCTACTACTTTTGCAACCACAATATTAATTCATTTCCTACAGCTTTAAGTCATCTTCTACAGCTTTAAGTCAAAAATAATCCTTTAACTGTGACGGTGAATAGAATATTTATCTACGCAGAGTTAGCATAACTGCAACTTTCTGTTACTGACACCTTGGCAGTTAAAACAGCGGCTCTGTTGTGTAGCTTGTGTGTGTGCAGCGCACAACAACGTTACAGCAAAATAAATCACGGCTAATTGACTGCATGCGTTTTATGGTGCGCGCGCGCACGCACACACGCGCACACGCGCACCGCACACACGCAACGCACACACGCACACACGCACACGCACACGCACACGCACGCACACGCACACGCACACGCACACGCACACGCACACGCACACGACACACACACACACACACACACACACACACACACACACACAGGTCAGTCATGCCTACTATACGTTCCTTCCCAGCTCTCGCTAAACTGGCGGATTCCAAAGATTCCATGGAATGTTCCACACTAATCCCCGTCGGGATCAGAAGGTGAGGTTTTCATTCAGTACTTAAGAGACCGGCCGGCTGCAAATACTACATTAAAAACTGAGTTTTCATTCACTGAAATACTACAGAAAATAGGGGGTTTCATTCATCATATTATAGACCGGCTCACTGAAACATTGATAAAATACTGGGGGGGTTCCATTCATTCACTGAAATGAAGCAATATTACAGCAGAGGGTGTTCTTCGTCGTTAATGCATGCCTGCAGTGCCATAGGCACTCGCAGAAGTGCGTTATTGACAATATAGAATGCCCTCGAGTGTAATAACGGCAAGTATACAACAGTTACCCACCACTTGCTGCACTCTGAGGGAAAAGCATAGCTGTTTTGATTAGCTGTTCCATTATCCTGATTAGACAGCTGTTTTACCCAATCACACTGCTTCCTCAACACAACAACCTGTTGTATAATACTACATAAAATACTACCTAAAATACTGAGGTTTTTATTCACTACTGGACCGACTGACTGAAATACTGTTTTCAGCAGAAGGTCCGAACCTTGTTGCGGAGAAAAGAAGGGCATTTGCAAAGGCATAGCTATTGTTGTAAAATGTGACACTTGACTCCAAGACCAAAAAGAGAAGAATTCAGCAAAAGGATACAAACACTGACAAGAACCACCACGGGCGAAACTAGTGCAGGAAAAGTACATGAAAGCCACGTCTGTTCTGTACTGTAAGAGCTGGGGAGGTTTCTGTGAAAATCGATGAATCGGGGGCCATGTTGGCTTAAGTTGCGGTAGACATTTTTGTCAAAATCGCCACCGACATACAAAATGAGTGTTACCAGAACACGCATAGCAGAGACGTCGTAGTAAATCACTGTCATACATTTTCCCCAAGTCAAACCTGGAGACTTGACATTCAGTATAATCGGGATTTCTGGGTGTGGGAAACAGAACGCGGATACATTTTCTTTGCACAGACATCGCAGATGATGACCCCCTGGGACGTTATCTGTGGCCCCCTGGTGTGAACTGAAGGGCTGGGCTGTTCATGCAGCGTGTTTTTTTCACACAGTTTTGTTAGACCTCTGGCTCCAGAACCCGTTTGTGGGATCGCACTCTGAATAGCAATTGCATAACAATGCGCTTCCCAACACAAATACAAATGTATTATTATGTTTGTATTATTACGCACATGCACAAGCACACGCCCCACACACAAATGCAATGCAGCCCTCGATTTGTCTGAATGACAACAACCTACGTCTGACATTCCATTCACATCGCTGGTCCGTTTGGCTTATCACGGAGTATGCAGAGAGACAGAGAGAGAGAGAGAGAGAGAGAGAGAGAGAGAGAGAGAGAGAGAGAGAGAGAGAGGAGAGAGAGAGAGAGAGACAGAGAGAGAGAGAGAGAGAGAGAGAGAGAGAGAGAGAGAGAGCTGCTGATGTGCTGCTGAGTTAGTGAAGATCCCCCCCCCCCCTCTCTCTCTCTCTCTCTGCCAGCTTGACTGTGGGGGGGGGGGGGGGGGGGGGGGAGGGGGGGGGGGGGGGGGGGGGGGGGGGGGGGGGGGGTCATCAATAGTCTAATCTAGACAGGCTCAGTTGATAGGGGGATTACAAAAACACATGAAGGCAGACAGACAGACACACAGAAAAAGCTGATTGACGTGTGTGCATGGCGCACCCGCACGCACACACACACACGCACGCACACACACACATGTCTGTTTCCTCTTTGGCAGAACAAGAAATGCAGAGCGAATCTTCTTCATGATGTAACAGGCTTGCATGTCCCATATCTCTGCAACCGCGCTGATAGACGTACCACTGACTGCTTGCCCTATGAACGGCTGTTTGCAAATGAATTTACCGAGGGTTAAAATGAACTTACAGTAGGTTTTGTACTGTATAGGAAGGCGGCGGGCAGTTAAAATGAATATTAAATATCTAAATATTGCAAATATTGCAATACTGCATTTTGGAACGACTTACTACTAGGCCCGGGGTTCACATAAGACTGAGTAGACCATATTTACATTTTTACCATTTTTACAGTGATTTTAAGGGCATTTTGACGCTGATAGCTTTGTACTTAAACTTTCAAATCAATTATTGAGTCAATCAATATATTATTTCTATATTACTGCATTGCAATACTTTAAAAGTATATATAAAAAACAGTTGTATAGCTCCTGTCTGTGTATTTGCTTGTTATGAATTTTTGAGGGTTTTTTTGTACGAAAGAAGCTTCCAAAACAGGGAAGAAAACGTTACACTGTAGTCAAACTTGATGCTTTTTTACTCAAGTAAAAAAACAACTGCGAGTGCTTTATTTTTCTCCATCCCACTGGACGTTGGAAGCAATAAGTCAAAAACCGTGACTGGGATCCATCTCACTCTGACCCCAGCCAACCCCTTCCCCCTCCCCTCCCTCCCCTCCCCTCCCCTCCTACAACCACAGGCCCTGTTGTCCACCTCCTCTCCCCTCTCCCCTCCCCGCATGGCAGGGCTAATGTGAGCTCCCATCCAGCTCATCCCATAATCAGAGACCCAAGGTTGGGTGTTAGGCGCGGATCTGACTGACTGACTGACTGACTGACTGCACTCTCTCCTCCACAAACAACCACCCAGCCCCCATATAATACCACCACCCACCCAGCCTCTTCTGAGAGGATTGTGAGGAGGGGGCGACTCTATAGGGCACTGAAACCCCCCAAGCCCCAGGACTTATAACTCATAACACACATACTTTTGCATTATCGTCGTGGCGGTGGGTCGAAGGGGCTGGAAATCTCTCATCTCTGCATTTAACTTTTTGGTGGTTTCTCTAGTGTCCCTGCCGCACTAAAGCAGCACACAAAAGCGATCAGATCTACAAGCTCAAAAGTGGTTTCGAGTTTGAAACCTCTCCAAAAAAAACTGACAGTTTTGGACATTCTCGATTACGTTCTGGACAGATCGAGACCGTGCATTATTATTTTTTTAACCTAAGAGCACGTGCGCACATGCGAGCGCAAGCGTGTGCACGCGCAAACTCGATAATGCTCGCGGTGACGCCACGAAGCATGTCAAGCCAGGCAGCGCGGCGATTTTTTTCCCCATGAATGTCGTTCTTGTGTTACGACTAACTCGCCGTTTCCAAACCCCCCTCCCTTGGAAAACCCTATTACATACATGTCATACAGAGTGCCGCAAGTTTGTAGAAATGGCGTTTTTAAATCGCACATAATTCCATATACAGCCTCACAACCCCACCTAACATTTGTGTGTGTGCGCGTTTTTTCGGCCAATTCTATTGCCAGTATACAGTACTTGTGGAAGTTTGCCGAGATACACGCACACACAAACACACACACCAAAGAACCCCTCTGCGTGTACACAAACATAGCCACACACACACACACACACACACACACACACACACACACACATCACACACACACACACACACACACACACACACACACACACACACACACACACACACACACACACACACACAGTCTTACCAGCTGAATCTCTTCTCCGTCAATCACTTCAACAATGGCATAGGTCTTGCTCATCATTTCCTTCATCCTTCGTCAGCGCTGCGCTACCCCTCACTTCTCTCTCTCTCATACAAACGCATGCACTCTCTCCCACTCTCTCTCTCTCTCTCTCTCTCTCTCTGTGTGTGTGAGTCACCTCTCTCGCCCCGTGTAAAGCAGACTGACCTGGTCAGCGGCTCCCGTCTCTCTTCTAGTCGCTCAACACAAACCAAGCCTAACCCTCCTACTAAACAACACGCAGTGAACTTTCCCCCAACTGACTTTCAGCCTCTGTGTGTGTGTGTGTGTGTGTGTTGTGTGTGTGTGTGTGTGTGTTGTGTGTGTTTTCTTTTTTTCCCCTCCTCCTAACACCAATTAGCTTCACCCACTCCCCCCCCTTCCCTCCCTCCCTCTACCCCCCCATTCCTCCTCCTTTCCTTAACCTACCAGTGGTGGAGAAAAAAAAAAGTAGTTTCCACCATTACTAATGTCCACACCAATACTGCAATATGGAAATACATACGTCATTGCAAGTACAACAATACAAAATTCTAAATGTATCTGCATCAGGGCATAATGATATAAGAAGCTATTGGCATGAAAATGTACTTAATAGTAGCCTATGGTAAAGTTAAAGACCTCATTGTGCAGAACGTCCAATTTCAAGTTTCCCGAGTGTTCTGTCTGTCTGTCTAACAGGGGCGTTTTTGCCATTAGGCAGACTAGGCGGTTGCCTAGGGCCCCCGAGGGAGGGGGGCGACCATGAGGGAGGGGAGGGAGGGGAGAGGGCGACCACTAGACATGCTTTAAAAGGATACCAGGCTAATAAGCCTCATATGGACATTTAAAACACATGGAATATGTTGTTTAGTTTAAAAATAGTTCATAATTTTATCTCTTGGGGGGCGCCATTTTACAGGAGATTTTCCCTGGAGCCCCCCTTACCGAATGGACCCGTAAGGGTCCATTCGGTAAGGGGGTTTCCAGGGAAAATCATGCCGAGGGCTCCAAATTGCTTAGAAAGGACACTGCTGTCTAATCTATGAAATGGCATTCAATGCATGTTTCGTAGTACCCTAATAATAAATAATCAAAATCTACGACGGTAAATAGTAATCTAATGTTTAATTGAATGCAGTGGAGTAAAAGTCAAGCAAAAGTAGTACGACTACTGGAAATTGAAAATAGTCGAGTACTTGAGCACTTGAGAGTAAAAGTGCTTACAGAAGTTTTACCTTCCACTACTGTTCTCTAACTCTCTCTCTCTCTCTCTCTCTCTCTCTCTCTCTCTCTCTCTCTCTCTCTCTCTCTCTCTCTCTCTCTCTCTCTCTCTCTCTTGTGTAACAAGTTGAACTCTAACTGCCAGAGGTTTAATTGTTAATTTAACCCCCCCCCACCCCCCTCCCTCCCCCATCCCCCCTCGGCCTGGTGTAGAGCGACGGAATGTTTCTATGAGTAAGTCTGTTTAAATCAATTATACAGTTACACAATTAAACCCCTATCTGCCCCTCTCTCTGTGTGCCCCTGTGTGTGTGTGTGTGTGTGTGTGTGTGTGTGTGTGTGTGTGTGTGGTGCGTGCGTGCGTGCGTGCGTGCCGTGTTGTGTGTGTGCGTGCATGAGTGTGCGCGCACATTTTTCCCTGTGCGCCTGACGGAATCTTCCCCCCTGAAACAAGGACCCGAAAGCCCTTCCACCCTTGGGAAGGACACACGGAGGGACGGACAGACAGCCGCTGCTATGGAAAATGACAGATACAAACTGCTAAACATTATTTAGCAGTTATTAATACTCTTCAGGAAACCACATTGTAGGGCCTACTCAAAAGAACCCTGATGCCAGCATATGAATCCGACATGTTTCTCAAGTAAAATTTTGATCGATTCACAGCTAGCTGTCTACCATCAACGAACTACAGTCCCTCGGTGGACTCCGGATGGCTGGTTGAGGTTGATGACGCAATGGTGACCTGTCCCGGGTATTATCTCCTATAGAGATGTCTGGGTACCTTGCTGTCTGGTCGCTTGGTCTGCTCGTGCACAAATAGGCAAGTTGGCGGAATACCATTTCGTAATTCATATACAGTATATGCCAGTTGCCGCCACGTATGCCCTAGCGCAGGGGTGGGCAATTATTTTTCCCAAGGGGCCAAATGAGATACATACGGTATTGTGGAGGGCCAAGACTAAAGGCTGAACTAAAGTCTGCATAGTATTAATTTCATTTCAAGATAAAAGTAAGAGTAAGACCAACCATTTTGACACCAGGGCCCACTATTTATTCAGTATATGAGCCATGGAGGACCACATTTGATGACATTTTAGCCCCACAAATCTAACAGTCAAACATACAGATCAAAATGATCTTCTACATTCTCTAGTTGTGTAGAATTGGGCTAATTCAGATGATGAAAATTTTAACTCTTGAGAGTGCAAACATGAAACCAAATGGACCCGCAAGGGTCCATTTGGTTACATGTTTACGCTCTCAAAGAGTTACATCTGGTTAACCAACTTTCCATATTTAACTGGAACTCTCTCAAGGACCACTGGTGGTCCCCGGCCCACTGGTTCAGAACCACAGTAACCTTTCACAAAGGGCCGAATTTGGCCCCCAGGGTGCATAAAGCCCAGGTATGCCCTAGCAGGTAGTGCAATTTGAGAAGCCCAGAATCAGACTACAGTGCAGACAGAATGAAGCAGTGGTTATCGTTGGCAGGGAATGAATTAAGCGTACCGTGTTGGGCATCTGGACCGAGTCCACATACGCCTGGATGTCGTCGTAGCTGGACTGCATGCTGATGATGTCATCGATAACCTCGTCCATCTAAGAGTTGACAGCAAAAAGAGAGAGAGAGAGAGAAAGAGAGGGAGAAAAAATGGGAGAGTTAGAAGCAACGGATGCAGGTTCATGTCACAAAACCGTTCCCTTTGCGGTTGGCCTCGCCTTTTTTTCGTCCTCTTCTAACTGCTATCTGAGGTTTGGTTTTGTTTTGTTTCATAAGTCAATGCATTTAATCCTTTACTTGATGCTTTATGCAAAGCACATCCAAATGCTTTGTTAAAGGGGAATTCCACCCATTTTCAACATTTTTTCGAGTGTACAAATGGAACCGAATGAACCCTAACGGGTTCATTTGGTTCCATTTGTACTTTCTCAGAAAAAAGAAGCGTCTAAAGAAGTCCATTAACATGGTGACAACACATCTTGATGATGTCATCAAGATGTGTTTTCACCATGTTAGTGGTTTTCTTCAGACCACCATTTCTTGGGAACACAGAATGGGGGAACTTTTTTATCATGTCCACATAACATCTCTAAGGTATATTAATGACATATTAAAATTAAAATGTTGAAAATGGGTGGAATTCCCCTTTAATACCTACACAGTATGTAGTATTACATACCATATAGAATGATGTTTTGTTTCTTATCCTGTGTAGACCACTTCTTCAACCATCATTTTTATACTTTTGGCTACTGAGAAAATAGCAGAGCAACAAGCTCGTAGCGGTGCAGCATTTAAGAGCTTGTAGATCTTGTGGATCTGCAGAAAAATGTCATGATTTAGGAGACATTTTGTAGAATCTGGTCTCCGGTGCGTGCAAGTAAGTTTGTGGCTTTGCAGCTTTCTTTTTTAATATCAAGATGTTACAGGGAGAGAGAGGCAGGAGTTGAGGCGACCGCACACTCGCCGGGACGTGCGGTTCAAAGTCCGCCGTGTGGTTCAAAGGGCCTCGTCCTTATTGTCTTGTCCATCGCTGACTTGTTAAGCTGTAATGACTTCTGCCAAGGCCATAATGGGGCATTTAAACGCCAATGATAATCACAGCCAGTTAGAGTCGGTTAGTCAATACATGCCTATATAAGCTTTTAAAGGCAAGATCAACAACACGCACACACACGCGCACAAAAAAAAAAGGTTTGTCGACTACCGTTTTGTTTGCTGATTAAAACCACAGACAAACTTACTAAATGACACAATGACTAAAACTATGCCTAAATATGCTGACAGGTCTGTCGATTTAACAAAAGAACTAAACTAAAACGTCCAGCAGGGGAAGAAGTGAATGATAAATCCAGTAAAACTAAACACAAAGGTTATGTTTGGCTGTGCTCTGAAAATAGCAGGTCTACGACACGTGTTTGTGAGTTTGTTGGGGTTCTTTTTCACTTCCAATTGTTTATACATTTTTTTCTGTATAAACAAACAAAGTGCATATTTGTGTGCCATAAATGTTATTTTTCGATGAATTGAGAAGAAAAGACCCTACTGGAAACAAACCATAGTGCTTTCTTGAGGTTTCGAAGTCCTCTTTGCGGTCCTTGTATTAAGCTGTACCGAGATGTGCTTTTTAGTTTCTTTTTTTCTGTTAAATAAATAAAGTATTAAAGCAACCAAAACCGACACACAATACGCATGTTTTTGTCTCTCTCATGCATGTTTTGCACATCAATACACACTCACACGCATGCATACACCACACATGAACTGTACATGCATACGCACAAACACTCGTATCAAGGAGCAATGAAGTCATTACGGAGTCATAAAATCAGGCGAGGAAATTGTCACTTGTCGTATTTTTTATTTTATTTTTTTATATACGGGCAGATGTTGTAATCGAGTCGTATTGCAGGGTTTAACGCGTGTCAATCACGCAATATCGCTGCTATGAAACTTTTAACTGAACTCAATTTAAAGTTGCATGATTTTATCGTTCGTGAAACATTTACCCGGACTGAATTAAAGTTTTATTATTTTATCATTTAGGAAACATTTACCCGAATTAAATG
>CM076971.1:44637767-44735267 GCA_039105355.1 Benthosema pterotum
TTATTTTTGGAGACCTGGTCGCTTGTTTTAGGGAGTCTAAAGCATCTCTTTAGTCGTCATGCCAATTAAAATAAAGCCAAATTCCAATCGCCCCCAAATTTCGTTCACACACACTTATTCTCCTCTCCCCAGCATCGTGGGGTGTGATAGGGTGAAATTGGTGAAACATGTGACGACTGCGTCATACACGATCACCTAAGACACCATGTGTCCTTTTGTTTATTACCAAAAGGACCTATAGCGGTATTTAGGCCACATATTTAAAGAGCTCCAAATGTGTCAGAGCACACATGACACGAACACACACACACACACGCACACGCACACGCACACGCACACGCACACACACACACACACACACACACACACACACACACACACACACACACGCACACACACGCACACGCACGCACACGCACGCACACACGCACACACACAGGGGCGGCAGCCGTCACAGATAAGCGAACACAGAGGCATGTGTGGATTGCGTGGAATCAGGACAAATGTCACTTTGACACTATCTTTACCTGTCCCTACAGTCTGTCGTCTATCTAGCCCTATCTGTCTGTCTGTCTGTCCGTTTATCTGCGGTATCTGCTGGTTGTCATGGCTGACATGAAAGTCTGTCTGTCTGTCTGTCTCCAGGAAATGCAAACGGTGTCTTCCTACAGGTTTATCTCAAAGCATTTTTTCAAGACATGCTTCGAACCATTTTCAGGACCCTAACCCTCTTGTCTTGTATTTGCTTTTTCCTATGCTCTCTCTCTCACTCTCTGTCCCTCTCTCTCTCCCTCTCTGAGAGAAAAAGAAAAGAAGTTTAGCGACAAGCATAGCATTGGGTGAAAATAAACTGTGCTGCAGTACTGCGTTGTTGTTTTATCAACCGCTTATCCGTAGTGACTCGACTACGGAGCTCCAGACTTCCCAATCCAGAGCAACATCAGTGATTTCCTCCTGTGAGGTCGATGTGATCCCTCCATCTGTGCCTCCCCTGTGTTTCATCAGATTATCTGGAGCAGAGGGTCTCTAAACCAATCAGAGCGCGTATCCCTTCAGGCAATGGGATGGCACAAAGGCGACAAATGGACTGTGTGTTTACAAGAGTCGCTCAGCTCTGCCACTTTACTGCTATGTGGCTTATTTCTACCATATAATATGCTGTATATTCCAATGTGGCAGTAATACACAGTATTTCTGACTGTCATCAAGGCAACCTGTGTTTGTGGAGGACGATTCAGAAATGGGATTGTCGTGTCGTGTCGTGTCGTGTCGTGTCTGCGTACAAAAGCTGTTTACACTCGTGTTAGGGAGGGAAAGTATTAAATCGATGGATGGTGGCTCCATGAGCGTACCTTGAGCACGGCGACGGGGACCTGCATGCTCTGGAACTGCGGCTGTGGGGTGTTGATGGCGGTGGAGGGCCGCGGGGGGGCGGCCATGCGCGTCTGCATGTACTGCAGCGCCGCCGCATTCTGCTGCTGCTGCTGCAGCCGCTCACGCTGCTCCTCCTGCTGCCGCTCACGCTCCTCCTCCTGCTGCAGCTTCTCTCGCATCAGCTGCACGCATACACACGCACATGCAGAGACACACAAAAACACACACACACGTTATTCCAAAATCACTTTTTTTGTCTCTCCCCGGTGAGACCCTTCCCCCTTTTTTGTGACATTCATTTTTTGTTTTACTTTTCTCAGTTTTTGCCATCTCAAATTACACCCCCCCAAAAAAACTGAACTTTGAACATTCAATTTCTGTGGTTTGGAGTTTTCTCTGGGGTCTGGATGCCTGCAATAAAAATGGGCAAAACAGTGGCAACAGTGACATCTGCTGGTACAAATCCCATTGACATGGCTTTTGCAGAATGTGACATCACAGATAGCAATAAAATCAAAGCTCTGGGGTTTTCTGGCTCATGTTTGAGCAGAAGGTCTAATGAACGTGATAAAAATAATGTGATGAATAAAATTACAAAAAGTTTCCTTAATGTCCCAATGCCTTTAAAACAATATTTTCTATTGATGGGAGAGGTTTGTCTAACCCAGTGACCAAGAGCATAGACAGAGTTCTGACAACCGGTTCTGGTGCTTGATAGCTCAGTTTCTGACCCCTCAATGTCGGCAACTCTTCCTACTACCTCTGTACTGTAGATGGCTCTCTGGTGTGGAGGATGCAACCAACTCACCTGCAAGCGCAGGCCGATGCGCGACGCCATGGCGGGGGGGCGAGGGGGGAGGGGGGGGCGAGCCGACGTCAACCCGCCGCCGTCCAGCCCGAAGAGAGGAGAGAGAGCTGAGGGTGGAGAGACACAGAGACAGAGAGAGAGAGACAGAGACATTCAACATTAATGATTTATCATACAGTAACTTACACTGTCTGATCATCTGTATATTTGTGACAATACGCTGTAGAGTTCAAGTGGTGAAATGTGTGTCATATGTTCAACCTGCCAAGATTTCCTCGTTTCATACTGTAATCTTATTAGAATTAAAGCTTTACATGTCAATGGACCGTGATAAGCTGCTCTTACAAAGTAACAATGCCAGTGTGCCGTGGATGGACTTATATCATTCTTAACAGGGATGCCCTGAAAATCATTTTCAGACTCTCATTTTTTAATACGGTTGCCTTACAGCTAGAAGGTCCTGGGTTTGATTCCAGCTAGGGATGTGGGTGCTGGTGTCCCTTCCATACTAACAGGCAAAGACAAAACTGAACTTGAACTGACTCTGTATCAAAAAGCAGGGGTTGACACTAAGGTCTCGGAGGCACTTGCCCATCGGGCAAGTGCAAGTCAGTTTCTACTTGCCCTCAGCTCATGGTCACTTGCCTCCCAAAAATATATTGTAAATTTTGCAGATGTAACTCTTGAGAACGTAAAAATGAAACCAAATGGACCCTTGCGGGTCCATTTGGTTTCATTTTTACACTCTCAAGAGTTAAAATTCATCATCTTAATTAGCCCAGGTCTACACAACTAGAGAATGTAGAAGATTAGGTCATTTTGATGTGTATGTTAATTTGCCTGTTTTGTTTCCCAAATCCAGCCTGGGATTGTGGAATAGCTAGAAAGCAGGGAAAGACACAGAGGCAGCGGGCAAGTGTTTGTGTCAAGCCCTGAAAAAGAGTCTGCTAGCATGTCATACTATTCTTCTCTAAATGTTTTCAGCTTAAGCATAATAGAATATCAGAACCTGAATGACAGCAATGTCCCGTTTAGATGCAACAACAGTAAAGGGTCCTAACAGTAGCACAGTGTGCAGGAGGAGGAGACAGCCTACCTCTAATATTAGCCCTCAGCACTGTGCATATGACAGTCTATGGATAGCAACATGGCCTGTAGACAGACACACTACTAACCACCACCACAAAACAAAACACTACTCCCCCCTCCTCTATTTAAGGCAGTGGTTCCCCCAAAGTGAGGTCCACTTCCAAGGGGGTCCCCAACTAAATGATGAAGTGCGAATTCAACCAAATGGACTTGCTCCAGAGATAGAAATGCCATGACATGAGTGTCCGTAGCCTATAATGCATGCCAAACCTGGCATTGAACTTGACATTGAACAGGTTGAGAATCACTGCTACAGCTAAAACCCTTTCATGAGGGTCTCTACTCTCTGGCATATCATTTCAAAGGCAGTGTGTGTGTGTGTGTGTGTGTGTGTGTGGGGGGGGGGTATAGTGTCAATTTGGGGGTCTTGACATGGAAAGGTTTGGGGCATTATATTGTACATTACAATGTTGACATATACTGGAATTCCAGGTTTGATCGTTTGAATGCTTAGCAGACTGTACTTTTTTTCCTGCAAACTGCTAAGACCTCCCATTGAGGAAATTCCAAAATATTCAATTAATCCGAGAGCGAGATCAGCTTAGAATCAGGCTCCATCAATGTTGAAACAGCCTGGGATGATTTGTTTATGTTTCAAACACAGTTCTTGTCAGCGGCGGATCTAGGCATGGGCATGGGGGGGCAATGCCCCCATAAATAACCAGTCTGCCCCCCCAAACACGATGCCATGCAAAACAACCCAAGATATGTCAAATTAAAGTGCTTCTATTTAAAATGATTTGAAACACTACTACTGCTAACTAACTAACTACAGCTGTGTCACCACTAAACCAACAGCATTTCATCATTGAAAACAGAAAACTCTCTGAGTCAGACCTTTAGCTTTATGCATGCTGCGTGTCTGTTGCAACTTCAATAACAACTGATGTTATTATTGATGGTTATACTTGCCTAATAAAAGTCCTGTAACCGAAAATGGTATGGGTGCGGCTTCATCGCCCGTGTTGCTTCGCGCCACGGGCGATGAAGCCGCACCCATACCATTTTCTCTTGCCCCTCGAACATGTTCTCTCCCCCCCCCCCAAATGGGACATGTTACATCTGCCCCTGGTTCTTGTTTGAGGTAATAAAAAATCCCTCTATGGGGATTGCAAGGCAAATAAAAGTAGCACTGAAACAGTGGACTTATCTGCCTCTACTGATATTGAAGTCAAGACTTAGCTGCTCTACTGACCTGTGCTTTTGTTTGAACTGTACTGTAAACAAAAAGTTCAATCAGCCAATCAATCTATGACTATTTGCAGTTGTGCATGAGCACTGGTCCTAACCCCCCAAAAGCCCACAATGTGTTTAATACCAGGTGTGGGCAACAATGACAGTGGAAGGGCCTACTATATTGGTGGGTGTCTACACATCACACATTGTATATTACTGTCATAATAACAGTGATGGGCAGTAGGTTGTTACAAGTAGCTTAACTTAACTACATTTTCCCGTAGCTTGTAGTGTAGCTTACTACATTTGTTAGAATAGCTTGTAGTGAAGCTACACTACTTGTTTTGAGTAGCTTGTAGTGAAACTACACTACTTGTTTCGAGTAACAAGGAGTGTAGCTTACTACATTTTCCCACACACATTTTCAAATTCCGCCCATTTTTAATGGGTAGAAAACCTGTAATATACATACTAAAACTTAGACATGCCAGCATCTTATGTTCAAACCCAGCCCTAGATTATTGTTATTATGATTTTTATTATTATGATAATTATTTAGAAAGTTGTACATTAAGTTAAGATATATATATACATACACAGTATGTAGTGTTGATGTAGCAAGTTACTGTACATCAAGTTACTTTTGTCGTGTAGCTTGTAGTGTAGCTTGCTACAATTTTCTGGGGATAGCTTGTAGTGTACTTTAGCTACAATTTTTCAAGAGTAACAAGTAGTGTGGCTTACTACATTTTCCCAGTAACCTGCCCATCACTGCGTAATAATGTGCACGACAGTAATACACAGTGTGTGTTTACAATATGCACACATTGTACCGGTATGATTGTCGTAGCATAAAACAGTTACAAGCTCAAAAGTGCAACACATTTTGGCTTGTAGATCGGCTATTTTTTGCTATTATTTGAATGGAAAGGAATGAATGATGAATAATTATTTGCTATTTTTGGAACCCTGAAAAGCTAACTGCATTTACTTTCAGATGCATTAATTAAGCATTCAGTTAACTTTATGAACTAAATCAGGGCTTTTCAACAGGTGGTCCGGGGACCACCAGTGGTCCCTGAGAGGATTCCAGGTGGTCCCCAGGCTAAATGAAAAGTTGGTTAACCAGATGTAGCCTGGTCTAGCCCTCAATGATTTTGGCCTTGGGGGGCGGGGGTATCGTGGGATCCACACGGCGGAAGTGCTGCGCTCTGATTTGATCTCACTAACGTGTCGTCATCCCCGGCCCCTCCCCCTCCCGTCCACTGCTGTTCTACGTCACATCATTTAGAGCGACGCCCACCCCGGAAGGTTCACTCCCACTTGAAGGCCAATTTCCAACGTGCGTTAGTCCAGGCTTTCCGTTTTCGCGCAAGGCGAACGAAAATGACAGCCTGGGTGTCGAGGCTAAACCAGATGTGACTCTTTGAGAGCGTAAAAATGAAACCAAATGGACCCTTGCGGGTCCAAGTCTACACAACTAGAGAATGTAGAAGAATGTTTTTTTTTTTATCTATATTTGACTGTTTTGCCTGGAATTGTGGAAAAAAACCAAGGAACCAGTTTCACAGGGGTGAAACTGTCATCAACTGGTGGTCCGTGGCTCAAATGCTGAACAAATAGTGGGCCCCCTGGTATCAAAAAGGTTGAAAACCCCTGAACTAAATATAAAGTCCCACGGTCCGGGCAGCGGACCGTGACACATACATGCCATACATGCCATACATAGTACATAATGTACGGGTTAACATGGACTTCATCAGGGGCGTTTTTGCTATTAGGCAGACTAGGCAGTTGCATGGGGCACCACGAGGGAAGGGGGGCACCGGGGCGACCACCAGGCAAGCTGTAAAAGGATCCCAGGCTAATACGCCGCATGGATAAATACACTATGCTTGTCCTCTATAACTAGAATTGCACATTTAAAACATATATATACAGTATGTTTTTTTAGTTCATGATTTTATCGCTTGGGGGGCGCCATTTTACTGTGCCTGTCATAGGTATGATGTCACAAATGGACCCCCGGGGAAAATCTTGCCTGGGGCTCCAAATTGCTTAGAAACGCCCAATGGATGTCATTGTGAATGATGTCAGGCCATCTCACCCCCCGTATATAACGTTGATGAACTATGCCATATGCAATTTGAGTCTCAGGCGTGCTAAAGGTAATTTTAATTCTACGTAAATAAACAACTTCCTCCTCCACTCACAATGGCAAAGTTCTTTACTAAGGTTAGCGCCAGCGAGAGCGACACCGAGTCCTCATCTGAAGACGAGACTACCCCTAAATCATCTGGTAATGTCTTAAAGCAGACTTCGACTCAGAATTTGTCGCTCAGTGACGATGAGGAGAAGAGAGTGGCGCGCAGTGCCAAAGACAAAAATTCTGACAAGCTCACCATCTACATCAAGAACATCCGCAATGCCATGAAGATCCACGACATGGCTAAATGTTTGGAGGAGTTTGAGAAGCTGTGTCGAACCTTCGACACAGCTCTAGTAGTCGGAGAGGAGGCGCCCTCCTTCTACGTACGTATTTTGGCCGACCTGGAAGACCATCTCAACCAGGTTTGGGAGGACGAAGAAGGAAAGAAGAGGCTGAACAAGAACAACGCCGAAGCCCTCAGCACACTCCGCCAGAAGATCCGCAAGTACAATGCGGACAACCCTGAACTGCACGACATGGTTGTAACGTACAGGAAGAATCCACAGATGTCTGCGGATGAGGAAGAGGAAGAGTTAGGTTCCTCCCCAACCGCTGACGCTGAAGATGAGTCACTCTTGAAGAAGCCTCCTGCAGGACCCACCCCAGGCGTTACTCTAGGGACGAGGACGATTCGTCCCCACAGTCTTTAGACTCTGGAGACTCTTGGTTTCAACCAGTCTAGCCTGGTTGAAACCAAGGGATGCATTTTCGTTACCGCTAAACCCCTTATCCCTTAACTTCTTTGCCTTTATAAACTATTAAAAATAATAATTTTCAGTAGTTCAAATGGCCAGTCTACAAGCTCACAACGCGTTAATAGATTGACATGTTGAAATATTCCAAAAGGTTTTTCAAAATAGTAAAAAAAAGAAATAAGGAATTTGGGATAAGGGGTTTAGCATGTAACGAAAATGGAGCCCCAAGTCTCTTGGTCTGGAGTCTGATAAGCAGGCTAGCCGCAGTCAGTTTGTTTTATTAGAGCAGTTGAACTTTTTTTGTGGGACATTTTATGCTGAACATGTTGGATGCTTCATTAAACACACAGACTGCTAGAACTTTTTTGTGACTGACACATGCTACAGAAGTTATAATGGGTTTGAACATGTTTGTTAAAAACCCCACTCATTCTTGTGGTTTAAGGCTCATTCAGAGTTCAGAATTTCAGTGGCCACCGCGAGCACCGCTCAGAGCACCGCTCAGAGCACCGCGACCACCATAGTCCACTACCAGCAACGCCCCCCCCCCCCCCCCCCCCCTCGTCGCGCTGTGGTGTTGTGTTTTCTTTTTTTTAACCAGCTGTTAGAAAAAAGCAAAGGCTGCAGTGCGGTGCAGTTAGACGCTGCCGCGTCTTGCTTGCTCGCAGGAAGCAAACACAGAATGCATACCCAAATATGGTAAGTGTGTGACACATGAAAAATAGTGTTTGACACATGCCCAAATACAGAGTGTGTGACACCTGAAAAATATAGTGTTTGACACATGCCCAAATATGAAGACTGTGACACCTGAAAAATATAGTGTTTGACACATGCCCAAATACGGTGAGTGTGTGACCTGAAAAATATAGTTTGACACATGATGTTTGAGTGTGTGACAAACACATGTATGATGCAGAGATGTGTGTGACGCACCCACACACATTTGGCCAATAAAGAAAGACAATAACAGCCAGCGAAGGAGAGCATTATTTTGTGTCTGCGGTGTCCACGTACCGCGCAGGCTCTGTGACCGTGCCAGAGGTCATGTGTGAGTCATGTGTGTCGTGTTGTTGTGGCCACGATCATGTGATCACGTGAGCACCCGACCCCCAACCAAGAGAGGAACGTGTGCGCACACATGCAGGCACCCTTCGCCCAAGCAACCACACACACTCGCACGGACAGACATAAGCGCACGTAGACCAGGCGGATAGGCATGGGCAGGGCAATGCCCCCCTAAATACCCAGTCTGCCCCCCCAAACATGATGCCATGCAAAACAAACTAAAACGAACTAACTACAGCTGTGTCACCACTAAACCAACAGCATTTCCCCATCGAAAACAGAAAAACTCTCTGAGTCAGACCTTTAGCTTTATGCATGCTGCGTGTCTGTTGCAACTTCAACAACAACTGATGTTATTATTGATGCTTTACTTGACTAATAAAAGTCCTGTAACCGAAAATGGTATGGGGGCGGCTTCGCGCCACGGGCGATGAAGCCGTCCCCATACCATTTTCTCTTGCCCCTCCAACATGTTCTCTTGCCCCCCCAAATGGGACATGTTACATCCCCCCCCCCCCCCCACACACCACACACACACACACACCACACACACACCACACCACACACCCCACACACACACACACCACACAACACTGGGACGTCCCATGGGTGCCAGTAGGTCTCCTTTCTGCAGTGACAGGTCCTCTCATGTGTTCAATCGCCATGCATGACTTTAGTTTTTTTTCTTAGGTCTATAAGTATCGGAAATGATTAAAAATAAATTGATTCTGTGAATTCCCCACTACCAGGGGCACCTTCCAGGTGGGACCAGCTAAATGATGGTGAGTTGGTTAAACCAAATGGACCCCGCCTTTAAATGGTATGGCGTAAAATAAATTCTCAAAAAATTGTATTTCATTGTTAAACACATCTGCATTTTTGACTCACAATAAGCCGTACAGAAAATAGAATGCAGAACGTTTCGCTCCTGGTTGGTTTCGGACATCAATACAGAATGGAAATTGCACCTAAAGTCACCAAAATGCGCTTGAGTCTTGGAACTGAGAGGCTAAATGTCATGTAATGGTGACAGCCTCAGTCAGACAACTGAACTCAGATAACTGAACAGGTGGATGCTGGGGAGGTGATGCAGTGGGATTTGCAAAAACTGCACAAGCAGCAGGTTAGCAGCAACTGAAGGCAGAGAGGCAACCCCCCCCTTCCCTTCACTGAGGTGAAGGCTGTAGGGTTAGGGTTAGGCATGGGGCTGTCAATCACAGCGACTGGCCAGTCACAGCGCATCCTCTCTATCACCCTTACTCAATGAGCAGGTTTAAATGGCCGCACTGATCAGGTAAAGAGTGCAAGAGACTAGTCACCTGATCAGGTAGGGGGTGCTGTCGAGTTGTCAGCCTGAAACTACAGCCATACATAGGCTGCGTGTTTTTGACTGGCTCAGGCGCAGTATAGTGGACATTGATACATTGAGATGATGATACATGATACATTGTGTGAACAGGGATGAAAACCAGCTGTAGCCACTAGCTACTAGGACCTTCTCTGATTCAGAGACGCTATCTGACACAGGCAGGCAGACACGCAGGACACATAGACAGACAGACAAACAGACACACAGACAGACAGACAGATAGAGACAGACAGACAGACAGACATGGACACCCCAGGCAGCGACAGAGGACAGAGGCATCAGGGTAGTTTCTAATCAGCCAATCAGCGCCAAGAGGTCCTGCCTCTCTTCACACACACTGTCCATATACGGAGAGAGAGAGAGAGAGAGAGAGAGAGAGAGAGAGAGACATAGAGCTCTCATTGTGCCTGAGGTACAATAAGAAGTACAGCTCCTATTGAGAAGGACTGAAGCAGCCTGTGTTGTCCCACGTGCGCGCATTTCATTCTCCCGAGGAGGCAAGACACACACACACACACACCACCACACACACACACACACACACACACACACACACACACACACCACACACACAACACACACACACACACACACACACACACACACAACACACACACACACACACAGTCCTGCTTTGTATCCGAGAGGGCTGGCCCACACAAACACACACACACACTATAAGTAGAGATCTCTTTGACTTTGCAGAGAAGGATAAGCTGACTCCACAACAACATGGCAACCATTTGTGCACGCAGGCCAAAAAAAAGCAACATGACAACCACACAAGAAGCTATAGTGTGTTGTTGCTGCAAAAAGCAACGCTGCTTGTCTCTAGTAGTGCAATTGGTTCTCAATGAGGGTCTGGGGGTGGAGAGGGTCTGGGGGGGGGGGGGGGGGGGGGGGGAGGGGGTCCCTGGGGGTCCTTGGTGAGGTGTGTTTTCCCCCCTCAATGCCAACTAAACAAATGGTTAGTCGTGCAGGAACCAAATGGACCCTTACAGGTCTGTAAGTCTGATAATGTACTATCTATCTATCTATCTATCTATCTATCTATCTATCTATCTATCTATCTATCTATCTTATCTATCTATCTATCTATCCGTCCTTCCATCTATATATAGATGTAGTACGTCACACAACTCTGCGCAGGAATGTGCACAGAGTATTTATAGAGCTTGACTAATGTGGTGATTACATCGCCAACCTCAACGGACTGCAGCCCAAGAATTACACCGGAGGGGCTCTCCCATTGGTCACGGAGAGCAGTGGAGCTCTGCTATTGGTCACAGAGACCAGGGGAGCTCTGCTATTGGTCACAGAGACCAGGGGAGCTCTGCTATTGGTCACAGAGACCAGGGGAGCTCTGCTATTGGTCACAGAGACCAGGGGAGCTCTGCTATTGGTCAGAGAGACCAGGGGAACTCTCAGACATTGGTCACAGAGAGCAGAGGGGCTCCGCCATTGGTCACAGAGACCAGGGGAACTCTCAGACATTGGTCACGGAGAGCAGAGGGGCTCCGCCATTGGTCACGGAGAGGATATTTGATAAAGGGAGCCCCGACATGATCATATTTGACGTGGAGACCCCACCAAAATAATCCTAATTTGAACACAGTGGGAACTACAAGGCTTACCTCATCTGCACTGTGAAAAGCAAAGCCTGGGCACGATCTAAGGCAGAGAGGCTATAGGCAGAGAGGCTATCTGCAGAAGTTCCTGTTGGAACTTGCGTCAAATAAATTTCCGTGGGATACGTATTATGCCATTTTCCTGACCAATCACGGCACTTGTTTCATTTGCGGAGAATGTAAACTGATTTCTAATAGGGTTTCTAGCATCAACACGATTTCCTTAGGCAGTAGCTCCACCCAGATACCAGAATTTCCAATGATAAGGGGGCGGCTGCCCCCATACCATTTTCAGTAGTGTTTCACGGGGCAGACTGCCCATGCCCATGCCTAGATCCGCCCCTGCCACCGAGCCACCGGCAATGATTCATTCAACCCAAACACATTGCCATAAGTGATGCTACTACAGTAGTGTTTCCTGCCACAGGGGCAACTCATTAACATGCACAGCCTTTACTGTATGTCAGAAAGGAGAGAGAGGGAGAGAGAGGCTACGATGATCATGATCCATGTCATATCTTAGGGGGGGGTGGGTGGGTGACACACTCACTAGTCACTACTACCAGGCACTAGTTCTGCTGTGCTGGATGCTCAGTCCCAGTGTTGCCAACTGCCAAAAATCCAAAATGCACTAGTGGCACTTCCAAAATGCACTCAATGCGCTAAAGCAGGGGTTTCCAACCTTTTTCATCTCAGGGAGTGCCATTTATTCAGGATTCGAGCCACAGACCACCATTTGACAGCATTTTAGCCCCAAAGACCTAAAACTAAAGAATTCTTTTGGTTTTGTTGACAATTCCAGGCTGGATTTTGTCAAACAAAACAGTGCAGACTTCTTAATTAAATATAGTGCTAATTCAGATTATGAATATTTGAACTCTTGAGAGTGTGAAAATGAAAATGGTGGTCCTCTGTGGCTCAAATACTGAATAAATAGAGGGCTCTGGTGTCAAAATGGTTGGTCTTACGCTTACTTTTATCTTGAAATTAAATGAATAATTACGCAGACTGTAGTTTAGCCTTTAATCTTGGCCCGCCACAATATATTATGTATCTCATTTGGCCCCTTGGGAAAAATAATTGCCCACCCCTGATCTAGCTGTTTTCCATATCCATGTCTCTTCTCAAAGACACTGTCCTTCCCCCTAGCCTGGCATCATCATCCACGCTGGCATCCGTGATGTGACGCAGGCTAGCGTTGCAGCAGCACACTGCGGCCCATTGTGGCCCCATCGCGGGCGCTGTGATGTCACGGACGCTCCGGCTTCAAACGCCCCGGACCGACCGACCGGCCGGCTCTGGGTGGTGGGCGTCGTCGTTGACGCGGAGCGGCGGGGGAGGGGCCGGGTCAAGGGGTCAGAGCTCTGGATTGTGCCACGGATTAGTCACACACACACACACATGCACGCCACGCCGTGCAAACGTGTGTGCACAGCACGCACACACCAGAAAAACGCTCTTGTCTCTGCAGGGGGTTTCAACAGGTGGTCCAGGCACGACCAGTGGTCTTTGAGAGGGTTCCAGGTGGTCCCCAGCTAAATGGAAAGTTGGTTCATCACATGTCTTTGTCTTTGGGGGCGTAAACATGAAACCATGTTTCATGTTTACACTCTCAAGAGTTAAAATATTCATCATGTGAATTAGCCCAGGTCTACACAACTAGAGAATGTAGAAGATTAATGGTCATTTTGATCTTTATGTTTGACTTTAGGTCAGGTCTGTGGAGTAAAAATGTCATCAAAGGGTGGTCCGTGGATCAAATGCTGAATGAATAGTCGGCCGTGGCATCAAAAAGGTTGAAAAGACAATAGCTGCAAAAAGTAGCAGAGGATCTAGATCAGTGTTTTTTTTACAACTTTTTTTTTTACAGTCAAGATTTAAAGCTCTAACACAGGGATTTTCATCCTTTTTGACTCCAGGGACCATCATTTATTCAGCATTTGAGCCACAGGCCACCATTTGAGGACATTTTAGACCCACAGACCCCAAAACTAAAGATCTCTTTTGCTTTAGTCTAGACTTGGGCTAATTCAGATGATGAATGCTTTAACTCTTGAGAGTGTAGAAATGAAACCAAATGGACCCGCAAGGGTCCATTTGGTTTCATTTTTACACTCTCAAGAGTTACATCTGGTTAAGCAACTTTCCATCATTTAGCCTGGGGACCACCTGGAACCTTCTCAAGGACCACTGGTGGTCCCTTGACCACTGGTTGAAAAACCCCTGATCTAACACCATTTGGTTATCCACACTCTGTCATTTAGCTGGGGGACCACTATGACCACTAGCTAGGGACCACTATGAACGCCTTCTAGGACCCCATGACCCAAATATGCATCGTCCACTTTGTTTGTGTTCCTTATGTTATGAAACACACACAAACACGCACACACGACACCGGTGTGCTCAGGCTCAGATGCAGGGTGTTAATTTGTAAGGGTGTATTAATAGCAAAGAAGCCGCGACGCAATGCCAGGCATGTCAGTTTTACAGCCAAGATCTCTCTCACGCACACACGCACACACGCACACACACACACACACACACACACACACACACACACACCGAGTGGCTAAATATGGGATGTGTTTATGCACAGTCCATACTCCACAGTGCACAAGCCTGCAGCCATGGGGTGGGGAAAAGTTCATGCATTGTTTTTTATTGTAGAACAATCATTTGAAAATAGGCACGGTTTTCAAATAGTCTATTTTAAAGTCAAGTGGTCAATGTGTAATTATTTATCATATTATGATAATAATAGATAATAATCATAATAATAGTTATGTCATAATAAGTATTGAGTATGACATAATCAAATAATCACATAATGTCATCGCGCGATCTATGGTGCATTATATGAACTTCCAAACAGTGGATTAAGTGCCAAGTTTCCAACTGGAAGGGAACATGTTATATCAGCGCACAGGGTCTGGTCGATTCATTCTCTTTTTACCTCTGAGTAACATGGCTACCTCCATAAAGTCACTTGGTGGCTGATGTGGGCCGTGGAATATATGCTGTTTTGACCAAAAATTGCTGTCTGGGAGAATAAATAGGTGATAAAAGGCACTTGAAATGGATAGGGGATGTCTATGGGCACGATGCGCAATTCTATGTTACTAACAAGACCAGCTAGCAAGACGAGTCGATGCTAACAGTGATATCATATCATTATGAGTCAATTAAACAACAGGACTATTAAGGCATGTTTGCCGACGATCGTCGTCAATGGCGGTGGATATAACTATTGCTTTATATCAATTAATTGACAGAGATTCAAGTCAATGGCTGATTAAGGGTTACGTTTTGGTCTGGGTGGGAAGAGGTGCAATGTACGTAACCTCACCGAACCCCCCTGACCCCTCGCTTTAAAATAATATCGGGAGTGACGTGACACTCTGAAGTGCTGTCGCCTCACAGCTAGAAGCTCCCTGGGTTTGATTCCCACTGTGGACACTGGTGACCATCTCTTCTCTGTGTCATCAGTGGCCATACCCGAGAATTGGCAAAAGCTAAGAGGCCAGTGGCAAGGAGGCAAACTTGCTTTGTTTCCTGGCTAGGTAAAGGGGGAAGTGTATTCATTTCCAATTCCAACGGTACAATGAAGATAAACTTATGATACATTCCTTAACTTCACTGACACTAAAGTAAATACTGGACAAGGTACACGATATTACATATTCATAGTAAAATGGCTTCTTGTAGAGAGACAACTGAGGAGAAAATAAACTTTGTTAGGAGTCAGGAAGAGTCTCTCTGTAATCTGCAATTTGACAGACCATTTGTAGGCTTTGTAGTCCATTTGGCCTAGAGTGGCACTAACGCAAGATGCCATCTTCCTACATGGAGGAGTTCTGATATTTGGCGAAAGGGCCTTTCTGTGTGGAGTTTGCATGTTCTCCCCGTGTCCCTATAGGGTAGATACCAGGGTAGATACCCTCACAAAAACATGCAGTAATCCTGGTCTCTAGGTCTAGGCTGCCTCCCCCTGTCCAGATAGAGGGGACAAGAACTGGTTGGAATAACGCAGGGGTTTTCAACAGGTGGTCCGGGGACCACCAGTGGTCCTTGAGAGGGTTCCAGGTGGTCCCCAGCTAAGCTGTTTAACCAGATGTAACTCTTGAGAACGTAAAAACGAAACCAAATGGACCCTGGCGGGTCCATTTGGTTTCATTTTTACACTCTCAAGAGTTAAAATATCCATCATGTGAATTAGACCTAAATCTATACAACTAGACGATTAATGGTCATGCACAGAACAAGCAAAGGAAATCTTTAGTTTTTGGGGGGTCTGTGGGGCTTGAATTCCTCAAACGGTGGTCCGTGGCTCAAGTGCTGAATACATGGTGGGCCCTGGGATGAAAAAGGTTATAAACCCCTGGAATAACGCGTTCCTTCCACATGCATATACGTCTAACCGAGGAAAACTCCCTCCGGTCAGGTGACGAGAAGCGGCCTGCTCGCTCCTCGTGCATCGGAAGAAGGAGCACGAGCTCGGTTCGGGAATCTCCCCAGGTTGGGGAGAGCCCCGCAGATGTGGAGTAGACGTAAATGTGTCGTTGATACTCAAGTACAAATAGCCTAGCTCAAAATGTACTCATGCCACTGTAGGCGCACTTTTCCGGCAGTGACTATTCAAATGATAAAAATAACCCCCCTACTTTCTGTTCCCCTTTTCAGGAACGTCCTGTCCTCCCCCCAAGTGTGTGTGTGTGTGTGTGTGTGTGTGTGTGTGTGTGTGTGTGTGTGTGTGTGTGTGTGTGTGCGCGTGCGAACATACTAATAAAGTAAGTGTACTTGTGGAGAGCACATCGGTATCTGTCTACAAACCAGTGTTGCCAACTGTCAAAATCCAAAATGCACTATAGTGGCACTTCCAAAATGCACCAGAATGCGCTAGAGCAGTGGTTTTCAACCATTTTCAGGGCCCACTATTTATTCTGCATTTTAGCCATGGAGGACCACCGTTTGATGCTAACTTTAGTCTCTCTGACTAATTTAGGAGAGATAACTGGCAAGACGTATGGTGAAAATAGCAATTCTTCTACATTTTCTAAATGTGTAGATCCTTGAAAATTAGGTAATTCAGATGCTTAAATATAATTTAACTCTTGAGAGCGTGAAATGAAACCAAGGGTCCATTTGGTTTCATTTTACGATCTCAAGAGTTACAGGTCTATAAGGGTCCATTAGGTTACCAATGGTCCTTTCTAGGAAGGAAGGAAGGAAGGACTCCATCATACTGTAGGAAGGAAGGAAGGAAGGAAGGACTCATCATAGGAGGAAAAATTGTGAAAAACAAGGGTTTATTTCTGGCACCAGTCAACAAATTTCATCCCAACTCACCAGAAAAAAGCACTAGATTTTCCGCCAGGAGTTTTTCCACTAATTTTGGCTCTAGGAGGGTCTGAAAAAAAGCTAAATATAGCAACAAAAGTGCCAAGTTGGCAACATTGGTGACCAGAACATACACGAGGGCAACCAGCCCAAACTGAAACTAGGGTTTGTTTATATGCCTAAATATGCCTTTGAGTTTTATTTAACATTTATTTAACCATTTAAAAATAAACACTCGTAAAAGAGACTCATGTGTCTCTTTTACGAGTGATTTTTACAACCCCATGTCTTTAATGTCAGTGGTTTATTAGAATGACTAGGGTAGCAGTTATACCTAAAAGGCCTGGACATTCGCAGCCAATTTGACCGTCCTCACCCTCCTCCCCTGCTACAACTCAAAGAAGGATTTTCACACCAGTCTAATGGGTCATTTACATTTCAATTGTTGTCGCGTGTCGGGTGGGCCTGTCTGTCTCTCTCTCTCTGTCTCTCTCTCAGCACTAAAGCTAACTAAACTTCGTCTTTGTAACTTTTCCACATTTTTAACTGTTTTTATTAGACCCGCAAAAGGTTTTTAGTCCATTTAGTCATTAGTTTATCACGTGCAGCTGCGATGCGGCAACGAGGCAAGTAGCGCAACTATGTGATCTCCGTCGGATAGTCTCTCTCTCCTGTGTTTGTGCCTCATTTTGAACTGTTTTTTTTATTGTTTTTTGTGCTACCGCAAAAAACTTGATTTGCCAATGTAAATGTCTGTTTTCTCATACAAATAAATCATTTCCGTGGAAATGGAAATTAAAAACGAAACGATGTGCCGTGTGCTTGTATTCACAGATTGATTCAGAATATAATGTATAATGTATAACATGTTTTATTTATACATGTATATACATGTATAACATGTATACATTTTGTTGTATTGTATGTTTTTACTTTTGTATGCATGCATAAAGCTAAAGGTCTGACTCAGAGTTTTCTGTTTGCAATGATGAAATGCTGTTGGTTTAGTGGTGGCAAAAATACATGTAACGAAATATGTTGAACAAAAGTAAAAATCCCTTTTGATTGGGACATAATAAAACAATAGCAAAGGAATGCACATCGAAACCACCACAGTGCTGAATGTGTGAACAATTCGTGATCGGCACATCAGGCTATAGTCATCGCAGCTATGCAAATGAAATGCATGGAATGCACTTCTAATTCTAATTGAATAAGGAATTCTAATTGAATAAGGAATTCTGTTTTATTTCCATTATTCAACTCAATAAGGAATTATGTTATCTTATCAGTGTTGGTTACGTTTCTACAATTAGTCTGTTGTTGTTGTAGTTTTTACAGACACAGTCTCAACCTTGAGACTGCATTAGTAATAAGTCCCTTTCCTGAAAACGTATGCAATCTATATACTGCAGATATGTTCGCATACTTAAAAAGAACGAAAAAAATAAGTTAAAGATATTTCCTATTTCCATTAGTCTAAGGTTATCATAGATAACATTAGTCTAAGGTTATCATAGGTCGCGTGTCGGGTGGGCCTCTCTGTCTCTCTCTCTCTGTCTCTCTCTCAGCACTAAAGCTAACTAAACTTCGTCTTTGTAACTTTTCCACATTTTTAACTGTTTTTATTAGACCCGCAAAAGGTTTTTAGTCCATTTAGTCATTAGTTTATCACGTGCAGCTGCGATGCGGCAACGAGGCAAGTAGCACAACTATGTGATCTCCGTCGGATAGTCTCTCTCTCCTGTGTTTGTGCCTCATTTTGAACTGTTTTTTATATTGTTTTTTGTGCTACCGCAAAAAAACTTGATTTGCCAATGTAAATGTCTGTTTTCTCATACAAATAAATCATTTCCGTGGAAATGGAAATTAAAAACGAAACGATGTGCCGTGTGCTTGTATTCACAGATTGATTCAGAATATAATGTATAATGTATAACATGTTTTATTTATACATGTATATACATGTATAACATGTATACATTTTGTTGTATTGTATGTTTTTACTTTTGTATGCATGCATAAAGCTAAAGGTCTGACTCAGAGTTTTCTGTTTGCAATGATGAAATGCTGTTGGTTTAGTGGTGGCAAAAATACATGTAACGAAATATGTTGAACAAAAGTAAAAATCCTTTTGATTGGGACATAATAAAACAATAGCAAAGGAATGCACAGCTGGTTACGTCTTAGTATACTAAAAACTATAAATCTGTATAACATGTATAAACCAACAGCATTTCATCATTGCAAACAGAAAACTCTCTGAGTCAGACCTTTAGCTTTATGCATGCATACAAAAGTAAAAACATACAATACAACAAAATGTATACATGTTATACATGTATATACATGTATAAATAAAACATGTTATACATTATACATTATATTCTGAATCAATCTGTGAATACAAGCACACGGCACATCGTTTCGTTTTTAATTTCCATTTCCACGGAAATGATTTATTTGTATGAGAAAACAGACATTTACATTGGCAAATCAAGTTTTTTGCGGTAGCACAAAAAACAATATAAAAAACAGTTCAAAATGAGGCACAAACACAGGAGAGAGACTATCCGACGGAGATCACATAGTTGCGCTACTTGCCTCGTTGCCGCATCGCAGCTGCACGTGATAAACTAATGACTAAATGGACTAAAAACCTTTTGCGGGTCTAATAAAAACAGTTTAAAAATGTGGAAAAGTTACAAAGACGAAGTTTAGTTAGCTTTAGTGCTGAGAGAGAGACAGAGAGAGAGAGACAGACAGGCCCACCCGACACGCGACAACAATTGAAATGTAAATGACCCATTAGACTGGTGTGAAAATCCTTCTTTGAGTTGTAGCAGGGGAGGAGGGTGAGGACGGTCAAATTGGCTGCGAATGTCCAGGCCTTTTAGGTAGTTCCGCCTCTAAATTCATATTTAGAAATTATTACAAACGAAAAGAAAAACACAGATGACTTGAATTGCATATTTAGGAAAAGTCATGCAAGGGGGACCTTTTCAGACCATCACAGGCAGAGAAAATCCACTTCAAAATCTCAAAAACAGTCGAAATGACCTCTTAGGCATTCTAGTGTTAATGTCAGTGGTTCACAAACTATTTGAAGTCAAGGACCCCAAAGATGATCTGGAATTGACCGCCAACCTCAGATCTGAAAATACTGGATGTCATTCCAGGAACCTCTTCCCAGAAGCAAAGATTCATGGAAAGCCACGTTACGAGCTTGTAGTTCTGCTATTTTCCAACAGCTAAAATTAAGTAACAAGTGGACAAAGTGGATGAAATGACGTGAAAGTACTGCACTGGGAAATAGTATTTTAGATTACGACCCCAAATGTCCCAAGAAAATCTTTGTATTGATTAGGCGTGACAGTGTGGTGGTTACAGTACACACAGAAAAATAAAGGTTGGCATTTGCACCTAAAAAGGTACAACTGAGTTGTCGCCCCAGGCGTACCCTAGTGCAGTACAGAAATGCACGTTGGTATAGTTCAGGGGTCAGCAACCTGCGGCTCAGGAGCCGCATGCGGCTCTAGAAACACAGCCCTAGTGGCTCCGTGGCTGTAGCATTATTACATACACACACTGGGGTGATCCACCAACATAATATAAACATTTCAGTCACCCAAAAAGCACTGCGCTGTCTGACAGTTGCCAGTTAAAGTAGCACTTGGCCATGTCAAAAAGCCCAGCAGTTATCAGAGGTGGAGCTTTCAATCTGAACCACCCATTTTCAAAGGGTTACTCAGTTTACTATGTCATTAATATACCTTAGAGGTGTTGTGTGGACTAGAAATGGAGTTCTGTAAAACTCCTTTATATTTTTTTTAGAAACTCCATTTCTGAAGAAAGGTTGTGTTTCACCATGTTAATGATTTTTCTTTGAGGACCTTTTTTTCTGAGTGTGCAAATGGAACCAAATGGACCCGCCAGGGTCCATTTGGTTCACATTTGCACACTCTCAGGAAAAAGATAATAATAAAATGCGGCTCCAGAAAGATTTTGAATTTAATTTTGGGTCGAAAAATGGCTCTTCTTGGGTTGCCGACCTCTGGTATAGTTGTACCTCTAAAGGACATTATCGTACCTAGCCCAAGATTTGGACTCTCGTAGAGAGGTGTTTGCGATTCTGACATAATCACTCTACAGAGTCCAAGTGCACCTCCGCCAAATATTTCACGAAAATGGCGGAGGTGCACCTTCCTCTGTCACTCTCATAGAGCGACCATGTCAGAATCGCAAACACCTCTCTACGAGAGTCCAAATCACATGGGTTAAAGTACGGTAATGTCCTTTAGAGCAGGGGTGCCTACACATTTTGAATTGCGAGATACTTTCAAAATGACCGGCTCAACAAGATCTACACATAAAAAATGTGATTGTTCCATTACTAAGGAATCCATTTCAAGGCCCCCTGGAAAGTTTGAGCTTTGAAATAGTTGGTGATGGTGATTACTTACTGTTATAGTGTTTAAGAATAATACACTTGAAATGATGAATGATGAAAAATGAATTGAAAAACAGAGGGAGAGAATTGGAAGGTTTTCTTGTACATGTTACTTACTGACGTTTGAAAACAGTATTTGGGGGTTTGAGTTGACAGTTTGTGATGTTGAGTTTAGTTTCTTGCACCCAAAACTAAGAACTTTCACGTTTTTGTCCACAATTGTGAAAGAGAACTGGCAAAACATTGGTCGAAATAACAATTATTCTCCAGTTTCTAATTGCGTGGACTCTTGAGAGTGTAACTCTTGAGAGTGTAAAACGAAACCAAACGGACCCATGAGGGTCCTTTTGGTTTCGTTTTAACGCTCTCAAGAGTTACAGATTTGTGGGGACTGTTGTGATCTACCTGCACGGTCTGTGTGATCTACTGGTAGATTACCATCTACCTTTTGGGCACCCTTGCTTTAGAGGTACAACAAAGCATGGTACAACCCTTGGTACCAATACCAAGGGTACATATCTGGTACTGCACTAGCGTACGCCTGGGGCGACCAAGTCAGTTGTATACCTTTTTTTAGGTACAAATCCCCACCCTTATTTTTCTCTGTGTAACTGCATGTGTCCCATTTTTCTGTGTGTAACTGCATGTGTCCCATTTTTCTGTGTGTAACTGCATGTGTCCCGTTTCATCCTATCGGATATAGTTTGTCAAAATGACCTGTTGTCAGAACGATACGTGTGAACGTGTTAAGTAACGTGTAGCCGCCGCAGCAGCAGCAAGCATGCAGCAGCCATGACATGACATGACATGCGCCGGCCGAGCCGAGAGGGGCTGGCCACGGATCGGATGACCGGTTTGGAATCGACGGCACGGTGGCCACCATGAGGGACCCCCTTCTACAAACAGCTGGACTGTATGTTTAGTGCAGGCGGTATGGTAAGGCAAACTTAATATACCCCTGCTACTGTATAACCCCTACACACAAACAAACTTTAAAATGTAGTATAGACAACATTTAAGTCTAAATTTCTAAATTTGTGTATTCATATGTTTGTGTTTTTCCCCTCCATCATGAAAAGTGTAGTTACATAGAGTGCAATTCTACTTCATATCATCCCGACAACAGTGTTGACCTCAATAAAAATGATTCGATTTCATTTTTACGCTATCAAGAGTTACATCTGGTTAACCAATCTTTCATCTGATTAACAGACTTAGCTGGGGGACCCTCTTGTGGACCACTGGTGGTCCTCGGACCACTGTTTGAAAACCATACAGGGAGGGGTCCAGAGACTCCCTGGCACATAGTGGCACAGCGTGAGGGAAAGTCGGAAAGAGTTCCGACAATCCGGAACATGAACATCCTTGGAGGAGAATCACTGCTTGTCTGTGTCTGTTCCCGTCCAGACTCTACTGTAATTAGAAGCGACAGGCTTGCTGCTGGGAAAATGTACAAAACTGCAGTTTGGGAATAACACCAAGTTGACATCCACGATGTTATTCCATGGTGTGTTGACGCCGGTTTCATTAGAATAGATACCAGACAAACAATGATCAAAATAGCAATTATTCTACCTTCCCACACACACACACACACACACACTCACTCACACACACACACACACACACACACACAAAAGAATTACCTGTTGTAGAAGAAAGGGTTCACAGATAACAGTAAGGGTTGTGCTCTCGCTGCTTGCTACATGTCTCGTCTCCCCGTTGACAGGGATGGATGCTGATCTGTGGGGGGAGAGGGAAAAAAAACAGACGTTTGTTAGGTAACAATGCAATGCCATTCATCATGTACTGTACCTGTATATACAAGGCATTTAGCACAGTGGATCCCCAAAACGGGGAAGAACACGGGGCCCTCGAGTGAGTTCCATGGCAGGGGTTGAAACTAAGGTCTCGGAGGCACTTGCCTATCGGGCAAGTGCAAGTCAGGTTCTACTTGCCCTCAGCTCATGGTCACTTGCCCCCCAAAAATATATTGTAAATTTTGCAGATGTAACTCTTGAGAACGTTTTAACTCTCAAAAATGAAACCAAATGGACCCTTGCGGGCCCATTTGGTTTCATTTTTACACTCTCAAGAGTTAAAAATTCATCATCTGAATTAGCCCAGGTCTACACAACTAGAGAATGTAGAAGATTAGGTCATTTTGAGGTGTAGGTTAATTTGCCTGTTTTGTTTCCCAAATCCAGCCTGGAATTGTGGACGGCTAGAAAGCAGGGAAAGACACAGAGGCAGAGTGCAATGACTGCCTTCAAGACAAATTTATCTTGTGTTGTGTTATAGTGCACTAAGTTGCACACTTGCCCGATCGGGCAACCAGGTAGCAGTCTTCACTTGCCCGACCATTTTTTTTTTTACTTGCCCCGGGCAAGCGGGCAAGTGTTAGTGTCAAGCCCTGCATGGGGTTCCCAGCTAAATGATATAGCTTCCGTGTGTACTCTCAAGCTGAATGCAGTCATTGCAAACAAAACGTCTGAGAACTAACAGTACTACATGGACTACTAATGTGTTCGAAGGAGACCTGGAGACTTGACCTTTTGAATAGCACTTAGGACCACAATAAGAATATCCCACGTGTCCGTGTACGGAAATATTGAGGATGACGCAGCGGTAGTTGTTGGACACACACAGTCACACACACACGTCACAGAGATCACACATGTTCCGCTGACCTCACCTACTTGTTGCTTCACTTCAGCTGAAACAAGTCTCTGAGGTGACAGACAGACAGACAGAGAGTCAGACAGACAGACAGACAGACAGACAGACAGACAGACAGGTTGCATCATTCAGAGCAGATGTCAAGTCAACACAGGGTTGTATAAGTATAGCGCCAGCGAAACACGTCTGTCCGCCTACCGACTGTGATGCGCTGCCAACCGACTGCATCGAGGGAGGGTGCCAAGGTGTCCTCCTCGTCCCCAAGCAGTGTCATTTACAATTTAGGAATTTAGCAAACGCTCTTCATCCAAGGTGACTTAGTGACCCGTTAAAAAAAAATGTGTCTGTGACCTACAAATGTGCCATGCACTGACTTTAACCATTGCTAAACAAGCGGTGTAGTATTTAGTCACCCCTACTGGAACTATTGAGTATGGGTTAATCGGAGTTCCCAGAAGTTAGTCCATTTTGTTATGAATGCAGTAAGCCAATTTCTCCTAAGGCTAGAGATGCAGCTCTTCACAGGGTTACTAATAGTCTGGGCCGGATCTAGGCATGGGCATGGGCATGCCCCCCTAAATGCCCTGACTGCTCCACCAAACATGATGGCAAGCAAGATATTTCACATTTCACAAGTGCTTATATTTAAAATGATTTGAAACACTACTAGTGCTACTGACTCACTACAGTTGTGCCACCACTAAACCAACAGCATTTCATCATTCAAAACTCTGAGTCAGACCTTTAGCTTTATGCAACTTCAACAACCTTTGTTATTATTGAGGCTAGAAAAATGGAATGGGTGCGCCACGGGCGATGAAGCCGCCCCCATACCATTTTCGCCTGCCCCTCCCCAATTGTGAAATGTTACATCCGGGCCTGCTAATAGTGCCTCACCTGCAGATCTGATGACTAAGACATCTCCCAGCATAATAACAATAATACCGTAATTTCCGGACTATAAGCCGCTACTTTTTTCACATGCTTTTGACCCTGCGGCTTATACAACGGTGCGGCCAATCTATGGATTTTCCAGGTTCCAGGTGGGCTCCACGGTTACACAACGCCATTCAGAAACCCTGCCATTCCGAAGATTGACTTTCATTATTCGGAATAGCGGGGTTTTCAATATTAATAAAGACCCCGCTATTTAGAAAAAGAAAGCATCGCTATTCGATGATTGACTTCCATTATTCGAAATGGCGGGGTTTGAACTTTTTTGATAACACCCTGCTATTCCGAATACAGCCGACGTGTTATTATAAACAAATAATAATCCCGCCGTTGCTCGGCTAATCTCTCTCTCTCTCTCTCTCTCGAAATGCGCACGAGAGGCGTGGGGGGGGGGGGGGGGGGGGGGGGTAGGCTGCACGTAGCGGTTCGCATTTCATTTCAAGGCCGTAGAATTGTTAGAATTGGAATTGTTTTACCCCTTTTTAATATTGGGATGACAGTCCTACATATAAACTGGCTATAATAAGGTTCAAATGTATAATATCCATTCCACACCTTATGAGGATCAGATGCCTATTGATTTAATATCGGAGGAAAGCAGAGCGCCCATTCTCTCTCTCTCTCTCTCTCTCTTTCTCTCTCTCTCTCTTTCTCTCTCTCTCTCTCTCTTTTCTCTCTCTCTCTCTCTCTCTCTCTCTCTCTCTCTCTCTTGTTTCCATAAAACCTTTGAGAAAATAGGAATGTTAATTAAGTCGAAAAGAGCGAATTGTCCGCATTGTCCTGTCATGCATGATGATAGGCTACAGATACTGTAAATATAGGACCTTATAGCTGCCCTGCGACTTTCATGAACAAACGCGAGTCTGTCTGAACGTTTTGGCCATGTACGAGAGTCCCTTGGCTTGGATGTCTGTGTGCGCACGGCCCTCGTCCGCTTTGAGCGGTTTTGTAGAAATATAACTTACATTAACAAATAACAATGCTCTCATCGGCAGACCAGAACTCTTCAAATGCGCTATAATGCGTGTCCAGTGCTTTCCAATAAATCAGGGGTTTTCAACTGGTGGTCCGGGGACCACCAGTGGTCCTTGAGAGGGTTCCAGGTGGTCCCCAGGCTAAATGATGGAAAATTTGGTAACCAGATGTAACTCTTGAGAGTGTAAAAATGAAACCAAATGGACCCGCAAGGGTCGAGTTTAAAAATACTCATCATCTGAGCACCACTTTATTAGGAAGTCTACCCTGTTTTGTTTGCATTATTGTGCCTGGAATAATGGAATTGTGGACAAAACCAAAATAATTCTTTAGTTTTAGGTCTTATTGGGGTGAAATTGTCATCAAATGGTGGTCCGTGGCTCAAATGCTGAATAAATGGTGGTGTGAAAAAGGTTGAAACCCCCTGCAATAAATAGAAAGTCTTTACTCTTTTCGCAAGCTGTTTCCATACCTCATTTGCGCATTAGACTCTTTCGATGCGCTCCAAAATACGGCACCTTTCAGCGAGAAAGTATTTTTGCGCATGTGGAAACTTATTCGCATTTTGAAGTGTTTCCATTCAACATTCTCTTCGCAAGAGCCGTTTTTGCGCAAAAATAGGGCTTATGGAAACGTGGAAACGGTCCACAATTTAGGAAATAACTGGCAAAACATTGATCAAAATAACAATTCTAGCATAACTATTGACTTGAGAGCGCAAAGAGTTACAGATCTATAAGGGTCCATTTGGTTACCAACTGTCCACATAATGTTACAGTAGCCTACAGTATTCTACCTTATATTCAGATGTCACGACGATATCACACTGCATGAATAAGAGAGATGCTGCGCTGCATGGTGATTTACTCCAGGTTCTTCTATGCATAGGCCTACTCATCTGTGTGTAGCTCTGAGTGACCGTGGGTTACAAGTTAAAACAGTAGAAATCCATAAACTCCTCCATCGGTATGTGATATATTATATTAATCACTTCTCACAGTCATTCATTACTGGTCCGACGCACTCCTCGTTGTGAGGCTGTGGGCTATAGTAGGGATGAATCGCGCATCATTTGATTATAGGCTACAGCTTGTAGGTCTATTATTTTGGGAATATGCGTAAAGGACGCATGTTACACATTGGAAATAACAGGCATGGCTTTGTGAGGCTGGTTGATGTAAACATGTATAGGCTAGATGTTACGACCATATCGTTCTGTTTGCATTTCTCTTATTAACCACTGCAGATTTCTAGGAAAAATCTTTAGCGCTGTCTTTGCAATCACAACGCTACAGGTGGAATCAATCTATCTAGCAATTGTGTGATTAGATATCATCATGTGTTGCGCAATAACCTCCATCACCATCATGTCGACCCCCATGGGAAACTGGAATATCTAATTATGAATCTTATGCCATAATGTCTCATAACGTTGGCAGTTTAGAGGGTTCTGTGCAGAGTACAGTCCTATAGGCTAGTACAGCTTTCTCTTAGAAGAACGCGCTCCAAACCCGCTATCGTGCGTAATATACCACACGTGGACGCCCGAGACATTCTCGTCTTACGGGCCGCGGACCCCTAAATGGAGATGGGCTACCCTTGTCTTTAAAATGGAACCATGATAAGTTGGGAACTTTAACAGGCCAACTTGAGTGAGTAGGCTATGCGTTGTGGTTGTGCCTTTTCTCTTGAAATACGCATTTGTTGTTGATTGTTGCTGAAACTATGCGGGCGCTTAAATGAATCTATATTAGCTGTAGCGATATGTAACTCAGCTGTAGGCTATAATATTAGACATTGGTGCATTTGGCTGTGTAGGTGATCCACTGTATTTCGGCCGTTGTATTAATTAATTAATTAACTCGTGGGCATCCCTGTCTGGTGATGATTAATGATCCAAATACTTTTATTAAGAACAGCATTTTGGCACCTGCGCGGAGTGCGTGCGTCCTTCAGGGTATGAAGAAAATCCTATTGTCCTATTGATGACAACGCAGCAGTGAAGAGAGTGTAATCGCATAATTCTCCAGGCAAATATTTCGCCTTTTTCTGGTTGACTTTTCACTTCGCTTCCTTAAATCTCTGTTGTACGAATTAGCCTATATTAATTTGCTATGAACTCTCACTTCGTTTGGTCTATACTTTAGGATCATAGTAGCCTACTGTTTGCAGTGTCTACGTGATATAAAGTAGGCCTATAATAAAGTGTACTAGAATTAAAAGTCGGCGATTTCACCTTAATTAAACAGAGCTTCACTTTTCCCCCTCTCACATGCAGTAGAGGGAGAGGATCGTTTCTCACTCAAATCCAAAATTTCGGAATGGCGATGTTTTCTAAGCATCCCCTTTCCGAAAATTCTATTTCGGAATAGTGGTGTTTCTAAATGGTGGGGTTTCTGAATGGAGGGGTTTCTGAATGGAGGTGTTTCGGAATGGAGGTTCGTTCCCGGGCTCCACAGACTAAATGACAGAAAGTTGGTTAACCAGATGTAACTCTTTGAGAGCGTAAAAATGAAACCAAATGGACCCTAGCGGGTCCATTTGGTTTCATGTTTACACTCAAGAGTTATGATATTCACCATCTAAATTAGCAACACTTAATTAATAAGTCATAATAAGTCATGTTCATTTTGGTCTAATTTTGATGTTTTGCCTCTTTTATTTGCGAAAATCCATCCTGGAATTGTGAACAAAACCAAAAGAAATCTTTAGTTTTGGGGTCTGTGTGGTGAAGATGTTGTTAAATTGTGAAAAAGTTGAAAACCACTGCTCTGACATGAAGTACATAAGTCGTATAAGCCGCACCTGACTATAAGCCTGTGCGGCTTATAGTTAGGTGCGGCTTATCCAAGGAAAAATAAGTATTTTGCCCTGAATTTAGCAGGTGCGGTTTATATTCAGGTGCGGCTTGTAATCCGGAAATAACAATAATAACCAAAAGAGGCAGAACTAAAGCTGTGAGAGGGAAGTGAGAGATGAACTGAAAACAGTCCCGTTTGTCACCAAGACAAGTCAATGCTGCACCAATACCACCCACACCATGGGTTTTCTCAACAACTCCACAGTTCTGGCCAATGCCAGGCATGGAGCAATAACTTCCTCTGGCCCACAGCCAGGGGAAATAACTTAACGCCCCTAGCTACCCCCCCTCCCCTCCACCTCCCCACCCCGTTTTCAACCTACACACTAAAATGTCTTTGGTGGAAAAACAGCAAGCTCTGTTGTGAGCTCGTACAACAGCTATCTTGGCAGAAATCGACATTCGCTCTTTTGACACTATTGACACGATCGGGTTCAACGACTTTAAGAAGCAACTTCTAGCACTTCCAGAACACTATATGGCGGTCCTCAGATTCGCTAAAAGGGGAACCGCCAGATCTTGGACCAGTGGTCCAAGATCGAAGCACATTTACAAGCTCACAACAACACCTCTGCGACTGCAGGCGTTTGGGGGTTATATTTTCTGAGAACTACTGATGAACATAACGGTGTTGTTCATCATAGCATACTGCAGTGTAGCTGCAGCGCGCTTCTCCCAGAGTTTATACAATGGAAGCTCTCAGATGCAACTATCAAAACAAACCCTTTTTGACGCATCTATCATAAAGCCTGCAGGTCGGTTCTAGAGAAGGGCGACTAGGCGACTGGCGTTGTGACAGTGGTGTTCCAAGCTTTTTCATGCCAAGGAACTCCCCCCAAAGTGGTACTCATTAGACCTTTTGCCTGTTGCATCATACAAATACATCAAAAGGACCTTCCATAAGAGAAGATCTCTCTTGAGCTCAATTACGGTCATGGACCCCAATACATACTGTATTGTACAATCAAACTTACTGTCATTTAACTCTGAGTGTGAAAATGTGGGTTTTCAACCCTGTTCACATCAAGGATCATTATCTATTAGATGTTCACAATTACTGTTGTTGGTATTAGGGCTGCAACGATGAATTGATCAATTGTAATTGAATCAATTATTCCATTATTATTTTTGCAATTTGTCATGGGTGTTTTCCCACTCAACAACAGTTTATTTCCAGCGTTATCTAAGTATAACTAAATAAAGAGCAGTGATCCATCTCTCTTCCCTTACAATCTGCTGATAGTTCCACATGCACACTACAGTAACAAATGCAAAGCTAAAGATGATACACAACGAGTACTGTTCCTTTTTGACACATTGTGTACAGTATGCCTAGTTTTTCTTTAAACAAATGTATGCAGTCAGAATAAGCCACCAGATAACACACATTTAATAATAATCTAATTATTATTAAATAAGTTTGTCTTTTATTTGAATAGCGGCCTAATCAGCAGCCCTTCAAACATATTATTTTTAATTCCTATTAATGTCTATTTTGTTAGTTAGAACAGACAAATGACATGGAAGAAAAAACAATTATTCTACATTCTCTAAAAGTAAAACTTGAGTAACAAGTTACTCAAGTTTTAAAATATCCATAATTGAAGTACAATATCTGGATCCGAGATCACAGAGTAGAAGTAAAAAGTACTGGACATTGAAAATACTCAAGTACATACCTCAAAATTGTACTTTTTAAAGCTACGTTCTGCCACTGCGAGACAGACAACACGAATAATCCATTGGATGTGACAGAGTCTTCTTACCCAATCATCCAAATGACAACATTATTAAATCCAAAAGATTTTTTACTCGGTGGAGAGGAGAACACAGAGGAGACAGAGAGCAGAGAGTGAGCCGACCAACACACACACACACACACACACACAGACGCTACAGTACACACCGACACACGCTCCCGGAGCAGTGTGTGTGTTGTCATGCGGAGCCCGACGTGCACATACCGTGAAGCCACGCCCCCCTCCAGAAGAGGGAGGGGCCAGCGGTGACGGTACAGTGACTGGCTTGTCTCTGAGTCACTGTAGTGAATCCTGTCCCGGCCGGGTTGCCATGCCTGCTTCTTATTACAAATTACTTGTTGGTACTTCATAATGCATTATAAGCTCATTAATAATGCATTATAATACATTAATGCATTATAAGACTTGTTATAAATGTCTGTAACCATATATAACTCCTCATAACTACATTTATAACATATTATAACTATTAGTCATAATGGATTATTATGGTCAAAGGAACAGCACATTATAACTACCATCACTTAGTCTGTTATAAAAGCACAAGTTTGAAATGTTGTACTTCCTCATAATGAGTTATAACCAATGTGTTTATTAAATGAAATAATGTCTTATAAACATCTATAACATGCTATAAGATGGCTTTGGGACCTTTAAGTGAAGTGGACAGATATTCATGTATTATTAACAAGTTGTACCATACTAAAATATAAACTACAGACATGAACATGAATATCTGTCCACTTTACTTAAAGGTCCAAAGCCATCTTATAGCATGTTATAGGCATTTATAGGACATTATTTCATTTAATAAACACATTGGTTATAACGCATTATGAGGAAGTACAACATTTCAAACTTGTGCCTTTATAACAGACTAAGTGATGGTAGTTATAATGTGCTGTTCCTTTGACCATAATAATGCATTATGACTAGCAGTTATAATATGTTATAAATGTAGTTATGAGTAGCTATACATGGTTACGGATATTTATAACAAGTCTTATAATGCATAAATGTATTATAATGCATTATTAATGAGCTTATAATGCAATATTAATGAATGACACAGATTATACAGTATGATTTATACAGCTTTTGACTAGTACAGTGGTTTCCGATAGATTCTAGTTATTGACACTAATGATAATATGCTAGTTTGACATAGTTATAGCTTTTGACACTAGTTATCGGATATCCAAGTATTATTATTTGGCTGCAGCATCTCTTATAGATGCAATGTATTATTCAATGCAGCATTCATGTTACATGAGCCTATTTTTCAACAGATGTTACTAATTAAGGTGACCTTCAAGTAAAGTGTTACCGTTTTTTTTCTGTAAATATGTTGCTTCTATAAGTTCTATATGTTGCTTCTAAAGTCTTTATTGGGCCAGAGAAGTTGGTTTCTCAGGTGTAGTTGTTTATCGTCTTTTTGCAGAGACGGTTTAGCTTACTTTCCCCTTTGCCAGATCTGGCAACGCAGGGCGACCAAAGACAACTTCCTCCTACTATTCCTCGTCATCCTCCTCTTCCCCTAAACGGGCCGGGATGTCGTAGAGCGGGGGCAGAACAAGGAGGGGGGGTGAGGGGGAGGCATGACAGAACAAGGGGGGTCCCTGTCCCGGTCCCGTGTGTGTCCAGTAAAACACAGCCCACCATGCGGAACTCCCTCCCTGTTCGCCTGGCAGCACCACGCTGCCTTAGGGTTCAGCAGCATGATGCACACATGGACACACATGCGGGAGGGATGGCTTCATCTCCGCCCTTTTTACCTGTAAAACAAGTGCCCTCTATCCAGACCACGCATGCAGCTTTACTATCGGTGAAAGAAAGGCAAAATGCCACTCCTTTTCCAGCAATCAGGAGAATTGCTTTTTTCCCCCCGTCTTCTGGAACTGGAACATAGTATTTTTGCGTTGATCAAATTTCCACACACCTGCATATCCACTAGCTAAAGAGTTCTGTGTTGCGGCCCAAAAAGTAGCTGCTCGTGGCATGACGTGTTGTGAAACTAAGGGATTTTCAGTCCCTGGCTCTCTAAACACTGTGATGTGAAGTGATGTGATACATTACTTTGTCAGTTTGCACTGAAATCGGTCTTACCACCCAGCGGCCTTGTGTGCAACACATACTGTATACATTTGATGGAACACAGTAACAGGAAAAAAAGTAGTTACATATACAGAAACATGTAAGGGCACAAAGCAGTGTTCACAGCTCAGTCTAGCCCTGGACAACATCCTGGATTTAGCATCAATGTTATCTGATGGACAAAAGACAAATCTGTCCATATTATTGTATGCTGGAACATCATAAGTCCTTCCTGAGGTATAGCAATCTATACTCCCCATACAAAAACATGACTAGTATTGGAAGTGATATTCATTGATAACCTAAGGATCCTGTTATCATCAGTGAGCCTGACGTGGTTGTCCAACAATCTTGGAACAAATGTTAAGTTACAGACAGACATCCATACCAGGTGGTACTACAGCACTGAAGAACACTCATAATATCAGAAGTGAAAAACAAATGAATCCTTCCACTAGCACCAAAGGATCTCAAGGATCTCACCAAGGAACTCAAGCTGCAAAGAAAATAGATTCTTTGCTTTGTTTTCTTACACACTGTCTTTCCATGACAGGAGATGATCTATTACAACTCCTATTTTATACAATAGGGATTTATATGAACATACCTGGCTAATCTTTTTTCTAATAATTTCAGCAAAGTCCACTGCGGCCACAACACCAGAGGGAGTGCCACGAAACCGTGTGCAGCAACCCAGATGCGGGCAGCTGTAATTCGTTCTGATTGGGGGTTCAGAAAACCAGAGCTGTCCGCTTCAAAATAAAATGAACCAGAAAAGTAATTCACTCCTAGAACTAATAACTTTAATAACACCAATCAATAGATGGTGCTTGCTAATGTGAAGCCACTAATCTCACTTAGAAACACCAGTAATATGACATGTATATAGTGTTGTAGAATGAGTCAGCACTAGCATACATAACACAAACACACATGTGTGTTTGTGTTATGTATGCTAGTGCTGTGTACGCGTGCACACACACACACACACACGCACACACACACGCACACGCACACACACACACACAGATAAGATGTTTGCTGAAGACAGGAAGCAAGCCATGTTTATATGGCGCTATTTGCCCTCGAGGTTATCTTACAAACTTGTTCGCTCCTCTGATCTTATCTACGGTAAGTAAAGATGACACATAGGCCTACTGTATGTTGTTGAAAGATCTTCTACTACCTACTTTATCTACCTTTATCTACCTACTTTAGAGGATGACTTTTTCTTCCCGGTATTGCTGCAGGTCCCAGAACTAGTATTCAATCAGTCGATTGACTGATTGAATCAATCCCTGAACTCATGGGTCAAGTCCTGATCTCCTGTTTCTGTAGTGCGAGTACAAGCCCTGGACATGACCCTAGTATGTAACATGATGTACAAGTTAGACACCCTGCTGGACATGAGGACATAGGTATGTAACATGATGTACAAGTTAGACACCCCCTGGACATAGGTATGTAACAGGATGTACAAGTCCCAGCCCCCTTGGACATGACGCCATAGGTAACACGATGCACAAGTTACACCCCCTGGAATGGTGCCAGTGCGTACGTCACAGGGATTTGTGTTACCACAACAGAACATACCTTACACTTTTAGCGTACATCATCCAACGTGATTCGTTTGTGAAGCTCTCTTTAGGTCATGCATGCATGCAGACTCCAGTTCCTTACGGAATAGAAAATCTGCTGCATAGCAGCAACACATTGATTAAGGCGTCATTTGCGATGCAAGGTTTTGGTATACCTGGAAATGTTAAGGACGCTCTGACTGTCAACCTTTCGCCCGCTCGCTCGGTTTACTTAACGCAGCGACCGCACGCATTCCTGAATGCACCCGGAGCCCAACGGCGTGTCGCCATGCAGCTCTGCAGATCTGCACACTTTTCAGTGTGCAGATCTGCTGTTCCGTGCAGCCCCACTGCAGCACCACACAAAAGCATCCTGCTGTAAGCACCAGATCTACAAATTAATGTGATAACATAACATAATATAGTTCAATATGTTGAAATATAGGCATGGTATGCAGTAATGTGGTGAGGAATGTGATGACATATTATAATATAATATCTTATTTATCGATGTAGTGGAGCGAGATTCTTTTGTTTTTCTTGTTGCTCTGTTTTGTTACCGATAATGTTTTTGCTTTGTTTTTTTCCTTTTTTTTTGTTTGGTTTCTGTGTTTGTTCTTAACAAAGGATAAGCATTCATAAGCTACAAGCTTCTGCCTGTCTTTTCGATCATGAAAAAAAAAATGTTTCGAAATAAACTAACTTAACTCAAAAAGCTGCAGGGATCGGCATGTTTGCGGCATGCCAATGTGCTACGTATTGACACTTTCGCAAAGAAATTGGACCCTTGCGGGTCCATTTGGCTTCATGTTTACACTCTCAAGAGTTAAAATGTCCATAATCTGAATTAGCCCATAAGTCTACGCAACTAGAGAATGTAAAAGATTAATGATCATTTTGATCTGTATGTTTCACTGTTTTGTTTTTGAAATCCAGCTTGGAATTGTGGACAAAAGCAAAAATAAATCTTTAGTTTTGCGGTCTGTGGGGCTGAAAATGTCCTCAAATGGTGGTCTGTGGCTCAAATGCTGAAGAAATACTGCAGGGTGCTGGAATGAAAAATGTTGAAAACCCCTGGAATATCCTGTACATGCTTGATGTCGCGCCCATAGTCATTTATCAAAACAACAGGAGACAGACTAGTCATGTGTTCCTCCATAGACGTGGAAAATGCTTTGTCAGTGGTGTGTGTGTGTGTATATGTATGCGCGTATGTGAGTCATCCTAGTTGAGCAAAATCACCCACCGGTACTTCTTCAAAACTAACGCCTACATTCCAAGACATACAAGTTGACAACAACAACGCATCACCCGCCATGACTTCTAGCACCAAGGACTTTCCCTCAAGTCTTTCTAGTGGCATTTACAGTAACATGACAGAAATACTGGAAGTGTTCACAATGACTTTCTTGTCACATGGCACATTTTTACTTGGCACATTTTTGTCAACATGCAGTTTTTGCCACATGGTATTTTGTGTACACCTAGATAGCAGTTTATGTAGACTTATAGAATTTTATGTAAACATAACACTATATATTATACTGTGTATACATGTATGCAGAGTCTAATTTGCCTATATAGTTACTACGTGCCACGTTCTTATACAGTGTATGTTTGATTCACATTACAACTACTTTGCATGTTTGTAAATTGCCACACTTTTCTCGTACTTAAAGGACAAATTCACCACTTATTCCTCACTAATGTACATAAAATATTACTTTTTTCCCCAGACTCGTTCTGTGTCTCAGAGGAGAGCTGTGGGCAGTTCTTGAAACCCGCTTCCATTTGCACACCCTCAGACCAAAACGGGTCCATTCATTTCCTATCATTTAGCTGGCAGACCGACTGATTTTTTAAACAAGCTGGCTGTTTGGCTGGCTATATCAACACCATTCTCCATGCTCCACGCAATGCAATATAGGCCTAATGCTCTTAGACACCTGTCTGATCTTAAAAGGGTTACTGTAGCACCATCTGCTGGTGGTCCACCTCCCTGTCACACCTGAGCATGCTTTAAAAACAATATAAAAGGTTTTCATCAATACATAAACGACAGACAACGTGATCATAGTCTGAACCTTACATATAGTGGTGTGTGTGTGCAATGTTTAAAATGCTTACATCATAGTCATGCAGAGAGTCTGGAAACTGATCATGAGCGAGTGATAAAGCAGAAGTAAAGTCTTTCCATACAACCACTTATCCGTACCCAGTTTCGAGGGGGCACAGTGACAATGACTTATTCTTTCGGTCGTGATCATGACACCATACACTTCACGGTGTGGAAACGCCTCCAGAGATTCATGTGGAATAAGGAGCTTTTACGCCAACTTGGGGCATTTTTAGCTTTTTTCCATTAGTGAAAAACTCCTGGCGGAAAATCTAGTGCTTTTTTGCTAGTGAGTTGGGGCGAAATTGTTTGACAGGCACCAGAGATAAAACCATCGTATTTCACCATTTCTCCTCCCATGATAGTCCTCCTTTGGCAACCAAATGGACCGTTATAGATCTGTAACTATAGATCTATAACAGTCCATTTGGTTACCATCAAGAGTTACAGTGTAACTCTTGATGATCTGTAACTCTTGATGAAACCAAATGGACCCCTACGGGTCCATTTGGTTAAATTATATTTGAACATCTGAATTACCTAATTTTCACGAATATACAAATTTAGTAAATGTAGAAGATTGTTATTTTGACCAACATTTTTGCCAGATATTTCTCCTAAATTAGTCAGAGAGACTAAGCTCAAAATCAAATGGTGGTCCTCCGTGGCCAAAATGCAGAATAAATAGTGGGCCCTGGTATGAAAATGATTGAAAACCCACTGCTCTAGCACACTGTAGTGCATTTTAGAAGTGCCACTACTAGTGCATTTTGGATTTTGGCAGTTGGCAACACTGGGAATAAGCTGTCTGGCCGTACGCGAGACTACAGAGACACTTCCTCCTTATTCATTTTCTTCAATCACCAAAAGGTCAGTGGAGAGGTCAGCTGGTTGGTGTGAGGAGGAATCAATCATCATGTGTGCAGTGATGATGATGATGATGATGTTGATGTGTTTATTGCCAGAGAAACCAGATAGGAAAGAGAAATCTCTGCATGACTTCTCTAAAACAGCAGTTTTCAACCTTTTTGGCACCACTATTTATTCAGCATTTGAGCCACGGACCCCAAACTAAAGATTTATTTTGCTTTTGTCAACAATTCCAGGCTGGATTTGGGAAACCAAACAGTCAAACATACAGAACAAGATCATTAATCTGATTGTGTAGACTTGGGCTAATTCACATGATGAATAATTTAACTCTTGAGAGTGTAAACATGAAACCAAATGGACCCGCAAGGGTCCATTTGGTTTCATCTTTATGCTCTCAAAGAGTTACATCTGGTTAAACAACTGTCCATCATTTAGCTGGGGACCACCTGGAACCCTCTCAAGGACGACTGGTGGTCCCCGGATCACTGGTTGAAAAACACTGCTCTAAAATCTGGACATCAGGGGTGGGCATTAACTGTGACAACGTACGCAAGGCCACTATATTTCCACAATCCATCCAGTGGGTCCACATTGCATAAATTATCGCCAATCTACAAGCTCAAAACGTGTCAAAAATGTAACAGGTTTTGAGCTTGTAGATCAGCTACTTTGGCTATCATTTCAATTGAAATCCTGATAGTGATATACATTACGGCGCTACTGTATATAAATGCACCGTTTACCCCTGCTCTACATGATATGACGTTAAGGTATAGCATGTGACCAGATTTGACTCAGAGCCTGCCATCGTGCATCAGAACTTTTTGTTTCCTCCCAAATGTGTTAACAACACAGGCAGCCTCTTCACATACTCAGAGCATGTCTGAAGAGCTGAAATTGACATGCCAATATGAAATGAAAGCTTAAACACGTACCTAGGTGTAACGTTAGTTACAGTATATTAACCTTATATTAACCTTTCATGCCTGTTACTGTTATCTGCAAGACATCGACTCAATAAGTCATACCTCCAAAACCTGGTGGGTGAAACTGAAAAACCAACATGTCAATTTGAAACCATGATTCTCTACTTTCAAAGGACATGAAAAAACAGGGGAAATTCTTTGTTCTCGGTTCTCAACGATAAATAAACGGGTCAGTAACAGGTCAGTCTAGTGTGGGTCATGGCAGAAGGAGGAGGTATTGATTGTGGCGATCGCTGGTGAAACCAGAAGGAGGGAAAGCAAAAAAGGTTTGCGATGATGTTGCCATCAAAGGGAAAGAGAAACGACTGCAGGGAAAAAGGTGTTTCTCCGTAGGAGGACCTGTGATTCACGACACTGTCACTGTCACTTAACTTCAAGAAAGTACAGAAGAAACAAAGTCATCATAGTCATCATGATGTAAATGATGTCCGTTTCTCAAAAAAGGTTGATAGTGGATAATGTGCACAAAGTGTAATTAGGTGTTGTGTCCTAAATCAGTGTTTTACGTTGTACAAACACTTAGCGCCAAGGAGGGTCATCACCTTGCAATCTCAAATTGATTATGTATATAGGGCCGCAGACCCCCTATCTGAAAGTCGTTTGTGCCAGGGACACCCAGAAGGAAAAGAGGGGGGGGGGGGGGGGTCTAAAAATAGTGGACGTACAATAACTGCAGGTTATACTAAATAATTACAGTATATACCAAAAGTAGGAAGTATTCACTATGCAGAATTTCCGTTTTCTAGTATTCAAATGAATAATGTAATATCATCTACAAGCTCACAACGACTCACATTGGACACACTGAGTTTAGAGATCAGATTGCCTATTTTCAAATGGCCGAAATGCATATACAGAACTGCAGGGCTGAAGCGGTTAATGTCCATTTTGCTAACTAACCATAATCAACATCTACAGAGGAAATAGTAAATCGAGTCCAAAAATAAATGCAGTGGAGTAAAAGTTCAATATCTGCCTAAATTAAATGCAGCGGCCTGATTAAATGTACTCGGCTACAATACGTGTCTCTGTAAAGTGGAGCCAATCCGATCCATAACTGTGCCATCATGGTGACAGAGCAGAGCATCCGGGCCGGAGACGGATCAATTAGGATGCTCCCCCTCGGGCAGGGTCTCACTGACACACATGCATAGCCGTACACTCCATTTATAACTGTGTTGTATTGTACGTATAGCAGGGCTGCCCAAAAGGTAGATCATGATCTACCAGTAGATCACACAGGCCGTGATGGTAGATCACATGACAGTCCCCTAAAATGTATAGATCTGTAACTCTTGAGAGCGTTAAAACGAAACCAAATGGACCCTTACGGGTCCATTTGGTTTCATTTTACACTCTCAAGAGTTAAATTACATTTAAACATCTGAATTATGTAATTTCAAGAGTCCACACAATTAGAAAATGCAGAATAATTGTTATTTTGACCAATGTTTTGCCAGTTCTCTTTCCCAGTTGTGGACAAAAGCGTGAAATTTCTTAGTTTTGGGTGCAAGAGACTAAACTCAACATTACAAACCGTCAACTCAAACCCCAAATACTGTTTTTAAAAGTCAGTAGTAGCATATACTGTACAAGAAAACCTTCCAATTTTCTCCCTCTATTTTTCATTATAAGCACATTATTATCTTCAACACTATAACAGTTAAGTCCAATGTCCGACCCGCGGGCCAATGATGGACGAACCAAAACGTGTTCTGTGTCAGAACAACTGCTGCTCAACTACCTTACAAGAAAAATAAGAACACATGGTGGTAACTATGGTAGTGTTTCCCCATTTATGCACCAGGAAGTTGCACATGGAGGAGAGGGTGCATTACATAGGGGTTTTTTATACCCCAATCAAGGGAACTTGATTCAGCTGCAGGGGCACTTCTTGACGAGGGAACTTCCCAAGTTTCAATACAGGGGGATGATTTCTCAGGTCATATGGGAAAGAGTTCTGCTTTCTGTCTTACAGACAAACAAAAACAAAAAAGCAAACAAGCAAGTTTTATGCTCCACATATCTGGAACAAACTCCTAGATGAAAATAATAATAATAACTTACTGGGCCAGATTCACAAAGCTTTACACCAGTGATTCCCCCAAACTTTTTTCCATCGCCCATAAATTGACACTAGCCTGCGGACCACTATATGTGTACACTTTTACGGCTCAGTTTAACAGCTGATAGCATTAACATGCCCCATTTAACTTCATTTCTATCTCTGGTACCCCCAAATTTATATTGTAAAATCAAGGTTAATTTTACTCCCAGAGTCAAATGTACCCATAAGGGTACATTTGGGTATCAAATAGCTGGGAACCCCATGGAAACTCCTTCAAGAGTCACTTGAAATCTGAATGGTCTAACAGGTCACATGACTCATTTAAGCAAATCAGATTACAAGCTGCATGTGTCTTAGATCTGATTCAGGCTGGATTTTCTGCCAGTGTAAAACAGGCCTAAGAATGCCTCATTCTAGACTACTAATGTGGGGAGTTTCAAGTTTACATCCTACAGTAAATATGGGCATAAAAACACAACTAGTAAAGACCTATCCATTTGCTTCCTCCTTTTGCTCAAGTTGCTTTTCTCTAGTTCTCCCTCTCTCTCGCACTGTAACTGTATGCTGTAACTGTATACTGTTATGCTTTGCACTTATTTCATTGCGTTGCATCCTAAGGTCATGGTGTAATTGCGTTTCCTTTGCTTGATGTCCTGTGTACAGCGCGTTGAATCGTCCCGTTGATGCAATGTACTCGTTTGCCGATAAAGACGGTCTTGTCTTGGTCTGTATCGACGTGCCAGCGGGCCGTTCTCCATGTCCACACAGACACACACACACACACACACACACACACACACACACACACACACACACACACACACACACACATTCTGTGTCAAAGTGCCACTGGCCTCTCTCTCTCTCTCTCTCTATCTCTCGGTCCGCACAGATAGACGCATACATTCTGTATCAAAGTGCCACCGGGCCACTTGTTGCCTCAGTTCAGTTGTCAACACAACAGAGGACAACACTGGCTGCTAGCAGTCAGTCAGTCAGTCATGCCTCTGTCTGTGTACATAACAGAGCCTTCGACACACAGTGCTGCCTTTAAGCCTGATGCATAGATCCTCACACAGTCAGCCCAGTGTGTTTATTATGATTTACCACGGCTAGAAGACGACAACGTACTCTAGCGTTTACTCGAAAACCTGCGGTGTGAAGTCGAGTGTGGACAACTAAAACGGGGGCACGCATATGGTCTGACGCACTAACAGCCGGACAGGCATTAGACCAGGGGTGGGCAATTATTTTCCCCAAGGGGCCAAATGAGATGCATAAAATATTGTGGACTGAGGGACAAAAGCTGAACTTAAGTCTGCGTAATATTAATTTAATTTCAAGATAAAAGTAGCGTAAGACCAAACATGACTCCGGGGACCTCTATTTATTCAGTATTTGTGCCACAGAGTACCACCATTTGATGACATTTTAGCTCCACAGACACCAAACCTAAAGATTTCTTTTGCTTTTGTCCACAATTCCAGGCTGGATTGGGGAAACCATACAGTCAAACATACAGATAAAAATGACCATTAATCTTCTACATTCTCTAGCTGTGTAGACTTGGGCTAATTCAAATTAACTCTTGAGAATGTAAAAATGAATGAAACCAAATGAACCCGCAAGGGTCCATTTGGTTTCATTTATACGCCGGTCAGAGTCAGCCATTTATACGCCGGTCAAAGTCAGAGTCAGAGTCAGTCATTTATACACCGGTCAGCCCCCCCCCCCCCCATGCCCATGCCTAGATCCGCCCCTGTGCTATATGATTGGAGAGCAGCTACTTTTGAAAGATTTTTGGGTGTTTAAGTAAACCCAGGCTCATTGAGGTAAATGGCCAACATACGCGTCCATTCCGCGTCCTCTCCTCCTCCTCGGCACAGGGAGGTGTGTGAGAGGACCCCTACGCTCCAGTAAAACTACTTTAGTTACTTCCCAGCCAGCAAGCCAAACAAGTCCTTGTTTGTTTGTACACAGAAGAGTCTTCAGCAACATGCAAGCGCACACACACACACACACACACACACACACACACACACACACACACACACACACACACACACACACACACACACACACACACACACACACACACACACACACACACACACACACAGCAACAGCACTGTATTTACAGGGTTATTTTGGTCCGGGGTGGGGTGGGGGTGGGGGGGTGGGGGGGGGGGTCTACCGGTGGGGCCCCCACAGCTCATTGGCCGGGAGAGTCGCGTTCCTGTCGGCGCGCGGCCAATGGCGCGGCCGCTGTGTAGGAGGCGAGATCACTGACCAAGACAGCCTTGTACTCCGCTTGACAATAGACTATTGGAGACGCACACACACACACACACACCACAATGGACTATGGAGACACACAAACACACACACACCCAATGGACTTTGGACACACACACACACACACACACACACACACACACACACACACACACGCGCACACACACACACACACACACACACACGCCACCTAAAAAAAACACAAGCTCGACTTTTTGTTGCCACGGTTGCAGCAACAAAACAAAAAATAAAGTCGCAAAACAGGAATAGGAATGTAAATAGACATTCATTGAGCAACTCCGTCTATTCCCTTCTTTGAATCCGGACCTTGGGATCATCAATTGGGGATCCTAGAGCTAGACATGGCATTAAATTGGGGGAGGGGTCCTTGAAAAAAAACTCTTCTCTCAAGGGGAAGTCCTTGGCATTTCTCCTCAAATCGGTGGGCGGTGGCGGAAAGCAGCGAGATGGAATACAAATACACAAAGACATCTGGGATCTACCACCAGCCTATGGTGCTACCCTATAGTCTCACGTTACCAGACTGGTGTGACTCTCACCATTTCAAAATGCTTTCATCACCATACAGTCTGGAGCGACGGAAGACAGCTCATGAGTAAGCAATAAAGCCGATGCGACGCGTGCCCTCGCTCGGTGCGGCCTCCAAGACTAGTCCTGCTCAACGTGAAACAGTGTGGATGGTTGATGATGCCAAGTTTCTAGTTTGCTTTCAATAGTTTTGTGACTTTGCCAGCGTTCATTTCACGATACGTCTCCGTATTAAACTACACACGTGCAAATAACATGAATCTCCTGCTTGTTAACTCTTTCACAGCCTTTTTTTTTTTACTTTTTTTTTTGTTTAAAAAAAGAAAATGGCGGCCATTTTGTTTTGGGGGCGGGGCTAACTCGTCCAAACTCGTTCTTGGCTGGTATAGAGTTAAGACACTACGCTCCTGTCTTGGTTGTGTTCCTGTGATAAATAGTGCGTTTATATATAGTGACTAAACCCCACCCACGTTGAGTCATCTCGGGGAAATGAAGTTGTCAGTAGAGGGGTCTAAACTTGATTTTCTCTTATTTTTTATTTTCTGTGAAAAATGACCTGAAGCAACTTTATTAGTTGTTTCATACTAAAGCATACATGAGGTGAATGTTAGACCTTAAAACGCAGTGTAAACATGTTATAATTGAATTAATGTGAACTGTAATGACAGTTCTGACCATTATTACCTCATTCCTCCGGGCCGCGATCGGGCCGTTAGCTTAATTAGCTTAAAATGCTAACGGTTGTAATCTGATAAGTGCCTCTAGTTCTGTAAATATGCGATGCCCGCCGTCATCAACAGAACGCGGACTTCGCGTGATTTTGAGCTCAAATAACAGCCAGGTGGCATTCCACATAACCTATTAGTAGCGACGTTCTGTTAGTAAATCCATGTATAAAATATCAAAACATTGGATTCTTCTTCGTGGCGTTTTTTTAGAGCCGGAACTACGTCACTATTCTCAGAGGAAACAGACAAAGGGTTGCCATGTTGGCTTGTTGGCTTGTTTTCCGTCCATGTTAACCAACATTTTATTGGATATTATCCTCATCTGTTTCTGGTGACTACTATGTGTGATTGTATAATAATGGCAAAAAATCACCCTAGATACATAGTATTTATAATGATAATGCATCACAATTATTGTTGTTGTTCCATTCATGCATACAAACAATGGACTGTGGGGATGGTTATCTAAAAAAAAACGTGGAGTAAGTACCTGCAAATTGGCCAATGTACTCAATGTCCATAACAATTAAACTGTAGTAGGCTACTGTTGGCATTCCTGCACAGCATACTATTAATTATAGACATACAGTACATGTGCCTAGCAGGGTTATTATAGTTATGGCTTTTTCATTCTACTTTAGTTTTAATTGTTTTTTTTTCCTACTAGTTTTTACTTTAAGAAAAAAGTTATCGTTTTTTCGTTAGTTTTAGTTAACTATAAAAACCCGGATGCCTAGTAGTATTTTTCAACTATACAATATTATTGGACTTTTTGGCGTTATTGGCTTACTTCTCTCCAAATACTTGGCAACAACAGAGAACAGACGGAGAGAGAAGAGAGTCAAGTTGGAGTTGGAAATACGTTCTATACAACGAGGGCGGCGCAAATAAGACAAACAACTAAAGTCTCTGGATGTTTATCTTTTATTATTACTACAAAACGATCTAAAATAAAGAGATCTAGGTGGACCGTTGCTGAGTTCAATGCATTTCTGCATAGACCTACTTTCGGTCCAGGACTTGTCTTTATTTGTTGACCCATTCTCAATACAAGTTTATACAACATACCCGCGGTAAATAATAAAAATAAGAGTCGCGTTATTTGTAGACTTAATAAGAACCAAAGTGCAGTACATTATGAACATTAACCACGTTATGTTGTTTAATAGATTACGTTTTAAACATTTTGGAACAAGAGAAGCTGTTGTTGTTGTGAACATCTGGGATAGGCTCTGGCCATTGTCACCTTCTTGAAAGTGGGACATTAACACATTGTGAACCACTAGATCAATACAACAAAAGCAAATACTTAATTTAATATGCATTAACCACTGTATGAATGGACACTAGTTAAAGGGGAATTCTACCCATTTTCTGTTACTGTCAATATACCTTTTTTCCTAGAAATGGAGGTCTGGGGGAAAAAAAAAACATTAGCATGGTGAAACACAACTTCACGACAGTTGTGTTTCACCATGTACACTTGTATAATGGTTACTATGTATAAGTATCCTTTTAAAGTAAAAATAGCCGTATAAAGGCGAAATGTATTACTATATTCATTTTAGCTACTATTATTAGGCTACTATTCAAACACCTTGACTCAACAATGCCCCCCCAGTATTGAGGAGGTGTTCCCATGCCCAAACTGTTCAACTGTTCAGCAAAGAAGAGGAAACAGCGCCCCCCTCAATGCCCAGACCAAGAACTACATCTCTAAAAGCCAAATTCTCAAATTCCTGTTTCTCTGCAAGACATTACTCTATAAACCATATCTCAAAAACTGGTGGGTCAAATTGCACAACCAATATGTCAAATTGTAGCTATGACTCTCTGCTTTCACATGACATGATAAAACAAAAATGAGAATTTCCTCAAAGACTCAACCTGGGTGGTGCTGTGATATATATATAGTACCTTTATCCAAGGCGCTTTACATAGATTGTGCACCACATTCGAGGCACCCATCAGCACATCAGGAGAAATGAGGGGTTCAGTGTCTTGCTCAAGGACACTTCGACGTTACAGTAACTCTGGTGTGAACCGGCAACCTTGCAGTTTACCATCCAGCGACTGTACCCCTGAGCCACGATTATTTTTCTCCCCTCTAAAACATGATCTTCGGATATCGTTATAGGTGGAGGAAGACTTGTTTGTTTGTTTGGTAGGTTAGTTTTTCAAAAAAATCTGCAGTATTTGTTAAATACTGCAGCAGTGAGTATGTACACAGGGCTTGACACTAACACTTGCCCGCTTGCCCGGGGGAAGTAAAAAAATGGTGGGGCAAGTGAAGACTGCTACCTGGTTGCCCGATCGGGCAAGTGTGCAACATAGTGCACTATAACACAACACAAGATACATTTGTCTTGAAGTCATTGCACTCTGCCTCTGTGTCTTTCCCTGCTTTCTAGCTGTCCACAATTCCAGGCTGGATTTGGGAAACAAAACGGGCAAATGAACACATCAACATGACCATTAATCTTCTACAGTGTAGACCTGGGCTAATTAAGATGATGAATTTTAACTCTTGAGAGCGTAAAAATGAAACCAAATGGACCCGCAAGGGTCCATTTGGTTTCATTTTTACGTTCTCAAGAGTTACATCTGGTTAACCAACTTAACTGCAGGGACCACCTGGAACCTGGGGGGCAAGTGACCATGACCTGAGGGCAAGTAGAACCCGACTTGCACTTGCCCGATGGGCAAGTGCCTCGGAGACCTTAGTGTCAACCTCTGATGTATCAAGTACGTACTGTAACTATCAAGCCCTCCTCTTAGGCGCCAAATGTGTGTTGTTTTCATTCCCACTAACAACAATGCAGCAGTACAGTCCAGGCACTCTGAATGCTCCTGCTGCTGACAGATTCAGCAGAGCAGCTTGGAATGTGAGAGATTAGGGTTACAGTAGCACAGACACACCGCCGTCAATAGGAGAGATGACTGAGGTGTATGTGGTCAACTAAATGCCTCTGGGAGTGTGTGTGTGAGTGTGTGCGTGTTCATGCGTGCATGTAATGGTGAAAATCTGTGAAGTGGACTTCTAAATGTCACGCACGCACGCGCACACGCACACACACACACACACACACCTCGCCCCTCACTTCACATAAGTGTGACCCCCCCCCCCACTCGGATACCCAGAACGTAATGACATCCCATTTAAAGCAATAATTGTGCACAGCCTGGTGTTGGGTCTATATTTAGCTGTGCACACGCTGCAATGCTGCTGCTGCTATAGTGTCATAGTCTGTGTTTTTTTCTTAGAGCGTTGGTTTTCAACCAGCAACCAGCCGTTGAAAGACACTAGTGGTCCTTGAGGAGGTTCCAGGCGGTTCCCAGCGAACGCCTGCATGACTTAATATGATAAGATCTATTACTTTATTGTCAGTTTGCACTGAAATTTGTCTTGCGACACAGCAGCCTTGTATGCAACACATATACTGTACATACATTTGACAAAACACACACTGGAACAGAAAAGAAAAACAGTTACATACATAAAAAACATACAAGGCTACACAGGGGTTGACACTAAGGTCTCCGAGGCACTTGCCCATCGGACAAGTGCAAGTCAGGTTCTACTTGCCCTCAGGTCATGGTCACTTGCCCCACAAAAATATATTGTAAATTTTGCATTTAAGTTTACTTCTTACTTGGGTGCTTTAAACCAGGGGTTTTCAACACGTGGTCCGGGGACCACCAGTGGTCCCTGAGAGGGTTCCAGGTGGTCCCCAGTTAAGTTGGTTAACCAGATGTAACTCTTGAGAACGTAAAAATTAAACCAAATGGACACTTGCGGGTCCATTTGGTTTCATTTTTACACTCTCAAGAGTTAAAATTCATCATCTTAATTAGCCCCAAGTCTACATAGTGCACTTATAGTGCACTAAGTTGCACACTTGCCCAATCGGGCAACCAGGTAGCAGTTTTCACTTGCCCCACCATTTTTTTTTACTTGCCCCGGGCAAGCGGGCAAGTGTTAGTGTCAAGCCCTGCTACAGAGCAGTGTTCACAGCTCACTTTTGTCCAGGACAGAGTCCTGATTTAGCCTCAACGTTCACTGATGGACAAAAGACCTCTTCAGTCTGACCTTATTGTATGCTGGAAGAGCATATCTCCTTCCTGAAGGCAAAAACCTATACGCTCCATACAAAACATGGCAGGGATTGGAAGTGATATTCCTTGATAACCTAAGGATGCTGTTATCATACGTGGATATAGTCTGTGAAGTGGTTGTCCAACATCATTCATAAGAAACCTACAACACTAGTGGTAAGATTTGAATGCTTCTGGAGTTATGTGGACTACAGATGTACAGTACACATGTGCTTGGTCATTTATGGATAAGGTCCACACTGTGTTTCCAAACTAATATTATCCAGGGATGTGCACAGAGGGGTAAAGGGGCAGGGGCTGATATCCCATAAGAGGGCACTTGAGGGCAGCTGATCTACAAGCTCACATCAAGCTTGTAGATCAGCTATTAAATAGCTGATCTACAAGCTTGATGCCCCCAAAAAAATTTGGGGCATAACCCAGTACCCATCTAGCAAGCGGAGATGCACTGTAACGACCAGCGTTGGGAAATCATACTTACACGTATGGCATTACTTTTTAGGGTACTTGAATCAAAGAATAATATCTTACATATTACTTTATTACTTGCCCAAGTTGTCCCCTTCCACCCGCAAAATAATAAATATGTGCGGCATGATCTGCACAGTACAATCTACGTATGACAACGTGTACATCATGTGTGCATTATGCTGCAGTGGATCAGGATCTACAAACTACTGCACACTACTGTTGTTATCTGTTTATAGATTGTAAATGTGTTCTATTATCACGCATCATGCAACAACAAGCTCATTTGTAATAAGTAAGGCTGTCAGTTAACTCAACCATGAAGTAATATTAGTTATTTCATTTAGTGCGCGATTAACTCACAAAAGCCAAGTGGGTCCATTTGGTTTAATTTTGCCAAATGCAGGCGAATAATTGTTAAACATCTGCATTACTTAGGTCTGGAAGTCTAAATAAATGTCATCAAATGGTGGTCTGTGGCGGAAATGCAGCATAAATAATGGACCTTGATATGATAAATCTTTACTCATTTAAGGTACATTTAGAACTGATAAAAAATATGCAATTAAATTGCGATTAATCAAAGATTAACTATGGACAATCATGTGATTAAATATTTTCAATCGACTGACAGCTCTAGCATTAAGTAATGAAGTGTGTTTTGGCAGAGTAATATTATTATACTACTTTAACAAAATAATTACATATTACTTTAATAAAGTAATATGTAATTCGTTAACTACCCAACACTGGTAACGACACTGTATTTCTAAACAAATTTGCAATTATCCTGAATGCAGCTTTTGCATTTCTTTCACCATAGTAATTGCATTCATGGTCTGGAAAGGGCAGTTGTTTAACACCTAAAATCTTTAGCATTAAATATGACAAATGGCGGACGGATCCATCCATGAACCTCAGAGCAAGGCGTCACCGTATACACTCCATTGTGCACGCCACATGTATAAGCACAGAGCAGCAGCACGGTACTCTATTGCATCATATCTACGGATATATCCCCACTGCTGCTATGCCCTGTCCTGCACCATACATACTCTGTGAGCCAACATACTGGCAGATCTGCAAGCTCACGCAGTCAGTGCGCCAACCCGCGTTGCATTTTGACTTTGACCTTGCACTAGAAAGACACCGGCTATTTTTGGCACAGGGGATGCCAACGGCATTAGTGAACTTGTAGGTGAGAGAGAGGGGGAGGGGGAAGGGGTGGGGGAGGAGAGAGAGAGGGGCGGGGGGGGAGCATGTGTGGGACTGTAACCAGACGTGCAGCATTTCTTTTTGCATGCTATGCGTGGCCAGTTGGAATGACAGGCATTTGGGGAGATGAGTTGAGAGATAGACACTAAATCTCTGTCTCTCTCTCTTTCACTTTTGTACTTTTACTTGAGTGAACTTTGAAAACCGGATTGTTTTCAACATTGGAGTACTATTGCACTCTCTCTCTCTGTAAACATGAGGTTGGTCAATCAACCAATCAAAAAGGGAGATAATCATCGTGGTAAGAAAGTGCACTGCATTGCGCATGAGGGGGCGTTTCTGGGGAAATCTCCACAAAACCACAACAGAAACTTAAGTGCGACGGACAGACGGACACGTGAACACCATAACGGGGAAGTTACAGTCCTGCAAGTCATTGTCACGTTAACGACCAATCACTTGATCCTTACCATAAGCGTGTGTGCTTGAGTTCATGTGTGTGTGCGAGTTTGCATGCAAGCAAGCATGCGCGTGCTGCAGTGCTGTACCAACCCAACGGACGTGTGAATGTTAAAGAAATGTGTAATGTTAAAAAAGGTCAAAGGTCAGAACTGAGGTCACACGAGCGCCAAGCTAGCCTAGTGGTCGGGGCGCATGCCACGCGCGTTCGAGTCCCGTTCATGATGACCTTTGCTGCACGTCTCTCCCCCTTCTCTCTGTCCCTATTTCCAGTCTATCTTCACTGTAACTATCAATAAAAGCACAAACGTCAAAAGCAAATATTTAAAACATAAAAAAGACGACAAAACGCAATCACAGCCATATCTCCAATCAGCCAATCAGAGACACAGGTAGAACAACAGACCTTGCAGAAAGCCCCTCCCCAAACTGCCACGGTCCAATCACAGCTAAGCATAAGCAAGCGATAGACAAACCTCTCCCCACCAAGAGTTTTCCTATATGATGAAACGTTGTTTTTAATCACACACACATTTTCCCATTGCATACGGCATGCCTTGTTGACGGATTTGGAAGAGATTTTTTGAAGGTCTGGATCCAAAAATGAACCAATATTTAATATGTAATGTTTGTGATATTTATACTGGAACGAATGAGCATGCCTGGAAAGTGTCCAACCCATGGTTGGACACTAGGGGGAGGGCGGGGCTTACTGCAAGGTCTATTAGAGGGGAATTCCACCCATTTTCAACATTTTTTCTGAGAGCGTACAAATGGAACCAAATGAACCCGTTAGGGTTCATTTGGTTGCATTTGTACGCTCGTCTAAAGAAATCTAAAGAAATCCATTAACATGGTGAAAATACATCTTGATGAGGTCATCAAGATGTTTCACCACGTTAGTAGTTTTCTTCAGACCTCCATTTCTTGGGAACACAGAATGGGGGAACATTTTTATCATGTCTACCCAACACCTCTAAGGTACATCAATGACATAGTAAAATATTGAAAATGGGTGGAGTTCCCCTTTAAATGACGGCGTGCAGAGGACGTGTTTTTTTCAGGATGGTCTAAATCAGGGGTTTTCAACAGGTGGTCCGGGGACCACCAGTGGTCCTTGAGAGGGTTCCAGGTGGTCTCCAGCTAAGTTGGTTAACCAGATGTAACTCTTGAGAACGTAAAAATGAAACCAAATGGACCCTTGCGGGTCCATTTGGTTTCATTTTTACGTTCTCAAGAGTTAAAATATGCATCATCTGAACTAGCCCAAATCTACACAACTAGAGATCTAGGTTTGAATGTTATGTTTCTGAAATCCAGCCTGGAATTGTAGATAAAAATAAATAAATCTTTGGGTTTTGGGTCTGTGGGCCTAAATGTCATCACATGGTGGTCCGTGGCTCAAATTCTTAACAAATGGTGGTCCCTGGGATGAAAAAGGTTGAAAACCCCTGATCTAAATGTCAGTATTGACAAGTACACTTTCCACGACTGGCAGCATTTTTAGGTCAGGCCTGACAGGGCTGAAGTCGCACCGCTATATTTAGGCGCACGAGATCAACACGGCCGTCGGGCCGGCTAGGCCAGGGGTCAGCAACCTGCGGCTCAGGAGCCGCATGCGGCTCCAGAACACAGCCCTAGTGGCTCCGTGGCTGTAGCATTATTACATACACACTGGGGTGATCCACACCAAAATAATATAAACATTTCAGTCACCCAAAACGTGTTGCGCTGTCTGACAGTTGCCAGTTAAAGTAGCACTTGGCCATGTCAAAAAAAGCCCAGCAGTTATCAGAGGTGGAGCTTTCAATCTGAACCACCCATTTTCAAAGGTTTACTCAGTTTACTATGTCATTAATATACCTTAGAGATGTCGTGTGGACTAGAAATAGAGTTCTGTAAAACTTTAGAAACCCATGTTAATGATTTTTCTTTGAGGACCTTTTTTTCTGAGAGTGTGCAAATGGAACCAAATGGACCCGCCAGGGTCCATTTGGTTCACATTTGCACACTCACAGGAAAAAAATAATAAAATGCGGCTCCAGACAGATTTTGAATTTAATTTTGGGTCGAAAATGGCTCTTTCAACATCTTGGGTTGCCGACCCCTGGGCTCAGGCTTCAAAGCATCTTCATGACCAGGAGTTCAGCCGGTTCAAAACTGTTCCAAAAGTTCTATTCAGAAATTTGTGCTAAATTAAAGGGGAAGTCCACCCATTTTCAACATTCTAATATGTCATTAGTATACCCTAGAGGTGCTGGGTGTACATGATAAAAAAAAAGTTCCCCCATTTTGTGTTCCCAAGAAATGGAGGTCTGAAGAAAACCACTAACATGATGAAACATCTGGATGACATCATCAAGATGTATTTTCACCATGTTAATGGATTTCTTTAGACAATTATTTTTTTCTGAGAGCGTACAAATGGAACCAAATTAACCCGTTTGGGTTCATTTGGTTGCATTTGCACACTCTCAGAAAAAATGTTGAAAATGAGTGGAATTCCCCTTTAATGGAGTACATCATCATACTACAGCGGGTTAGACAACAGCATGACAACAGCATGGAAAGTTTAGCTTTTTGTTGTCGCCTTGTTAAATTCACTACTAATTTCAAGTTGAGGATCTAGTATAGAACCATTTTGGTTCGAGTGGCAAGGATGCAGAAAAAAAAATTATTGCCTCTTGAAAATCTACGATTAGTCAGCAGAATTAAGATCCTAGGTGGTCTCTAACCTGAATAGATAAAATAACAGCAAAACAGATATAGCAAAAGAAAACATGTCAATTGTAAGAAAATTAAGACATTTAAAAAAATAAAAAAAAATCTGATTTTAATTTGGCTATTTTGGACGTGGTGCAATGGAATGCTGAACAAATAGCGGGCCTTGGCGTGAGAAAGGTTGAAAACCACTATAACAGACCGACATTGCACCATTCACCGGCCCGAAAAGAGGATATGGACCCCCCCCACCCCCCCCACCCCAATGAGGAAGTGGTGTCACACATGCCCTTTAAAACGTCCCACTTTTTGGTCATGTGTCAATTAGTCAGCCGGTCACATGACATGATGTTATTGGCTGGGTTTTGATTCTAGAGGTGTGTAACGTTAAAAGACACTGTACTACAGACAGTGGTTCACTAAATGGAGCCTTAAAAGGCCCATGCCTTAAAACATTATACTTGCACTATGTAACTAATATAAACAAATAATAAAAAGACATTCATTATTTTATTTATTTAATAAACCAGCAAAACATTCACTCAATAGGAAACTGCTGATGTTGCGTATGGAATATGGGAAATGCACATGCGAACACAAAAACAACATAATACTTTCTAGATTCAACACGAGCATCAAAGCAACATTTTACATATGTTATACAATTGCATGTGCATTCCATATTATTCCATAGGACTGCTGCTTACTTTTCACCATTATTGTAAACTTTAGCTAGCATGGGGAACCCTTTATATAATTTCAATGCAAATCAATCTTCAAACGATATTTACGTTCAGAGCCGACGTTTAAAAAAAAATAACAGATATACAAGCTCGTAGCATGGGGGACCATTTTATAATTCCGATGCGAATTAACCTTTGAACGATATTTACGTTCAGAGACGACGTTTTAAACTCAAATCTTTGCTTTCCCCTCACAGGACAGGTGGTGCAGCCAGCCACCCATCATGCACTTTGGCCGGCCAGTTAAATCAGCACTCAGGAGTTGCGCCTGGTGACAAGGTTACATAGCCATCATTCATGGGTGCTGTGGGTGCTCTGCTCAGCGCGCCGCATGGAACCCTGAGGCTCGCCGTCATACGATATGTGAGCCATATGGCAAATGGACCACGCTTTGTTTACACACTCACTCACTCGCGCGCACGCACACATGCACGCACACACCAACACACAAACCTAGTTGCTTTTTTCACGCTGCCTGCTCTGAACTGTGTGTGTGTGTGTGTGTGTGTGTGTGTGTGTGTGTGTGTGCGTGCGTGTTCGTGTGTGTTTGTGCGCGCGCCCATCACCGTCACTTGGAAGAGGACATGAGTCCAATGAGGCTGAAGGTATATGCCATCCACATAAAAAGCACTGCACAGTGCACACAAACACGGATATTGTGCCTTTTCCACACATACAAATCCCCTTCAGGGACCTAAGGGCAAAACCACAGCCTCTCCCCAGCCCTTCTCTCTGTTTATTACTAACCAACACTCCAAGCAATGGGATTGGTCTTCTAGATTAGAAGTTGGGTCGGTTGGTGTCCTTGAAAAACAAACCACAGACTCTCAAAAACAGAGGAGCAGGGCTAGGACAACAAGCGGACAAAGGGATTGTCCGCTTGTTGCGACATTGCATAGTCTGCATAGTCTGGCATTGCATAGTCTGCATAGGTTCTATTATCATACTAAAATCGCAGTCGAGTAAAACAGGACCAAAAGCAAAACTTTTCCGATGACTAAAACTCCATCCCAGTCGACAGTCTTCAGCTGGCTGTCACAGAGTATGTAGAGTATCGCCTCTGAAAGTTCACCTTTAACCTATGACCCTTCACCCCCTGGTGAACTCCTTTCCCCTCGCACTGACTCAACTCCACAGTATCAGCGTGTGAGTGTACAAATGTGAACCAAATGGACCCTAGCGGGTCCATTTGGTTCCATTTGTACACTCTCAGAAAAAAAGGAAACTCATTAACATGGTGAAACACATCTTGATGATGCTATCAAGATCTATTTCACCATGCTAATGATTTTTTTCAGACCTCCATTTCTAGGAAACACAGAATGGGGGAACTTTTTTTTACCATGTCCACACAACATCAACAAGGTATATTAATGACATAATAAAATAATGAGTGGAATTCCCCTTTAAGACACGTGCCTATAGCATATTAAGAAAGATTGTTTACAGTGCCTAATTGTATCCATAAAAGTAAATGAAAAGAGAAAAAACATAGGGCTACTTTTGGCCCAAAAAAAATCTTAGATGTGAGAAGTGGGGGGACTCTTGAATTGGAACAGAGCCTTCTCACCAGCTCTGCTTGACCAGAATGGAACAGAGCCTTTCGTTAGTATCATTAACCCTGACCATGTTTGACCAGAATGGAAACGAAGCCTTCATTAGGGTCATTAACACCGACAAACACTGACTCAGTGGCCAAATCCAGGCCTCTCTGCTTGGGCACATCAATGGGTTGGACTGGGAGAGGTCAAATCAACTACCGTAATTTCCAGACTATAAGCTGCCCCTGAATATAAGCCACACCAGCTAGATTTGAGGCAAAATACTGATTTTTCCTTGTATAAGCCGCACCTCACTATAAGCCGCATCAGACAATAAGCTTCATGTTGGAGCAGTGGTTCTTAACCGTTTTGATCCCAGGGCCCACTATTAATTCAGCATTTGAGCCATGGACCAGCATTTGGCGACATTTTCACCCCACAGAAGCCAAAACTAAAGATTTCTTTTGATTTTGTCCACAATTCCAGGATGGATTTTCTCCAACAACAACAGGCAAAACATAGAGATCAAAATGACCATGACTTATGACTTATTAATTAAGTGGTGCCAATTTAGATGGTGAACATCATCGTTCTTGAGAGTGTAAACATGAAACCAAATGGCCGTTACCTGTAAAAATCTATAGATTGGACGCACCAATGTATAGGCCTCAGGGTCAAAGTAGCGGCTTATAGTCCAGAAATTACGGTAAACCAAAGTTTTCCCCAAGCACAGTACATTACAAAAACAGTATACATACATACAGTACATACAGGTGCAATAATACAGTACAGTGCACAGTACAGCATTTCTGCGGTGAACAATCTAAGACATCAGGTAAACAACATCAATCCGAGAGAGAGAGAGAGAGAGAGAGAGAGAGAGAGAGAGAGAGAGAGAGAGAGAGAGATGAGCACTATGACCTCCAGGTGCACCTGTGTGCGCGTGTGCAGTGCACACACATTCCTTTGTGTGTGCGTGTTTTGTAGTAGCGCTAATCGAGGGAACTTCCGACAACAGGGCTGCATGTGTGAGTGTGAGAGAGAGACTCAAATCGACATGGACTACAAAATAATACATGCGCAGTTGTACCATATGCATATGCTTATCTCAATAATAAAACACCAATAATAAGGCATTGCGCAGAGGTGTAAAGTAGCCGAGGGCTGTAGTTATTCACTCGAGTATGTCCAATTTCCAATACTTCGGAGTCACATGTTGTACGGTTACCATGACAATGACTTGAAATCTTTAGTCACTTTGTAGATTTAGATCATTATTACTACCAAACATGCATTAACCAGTTCAGACCCCTATATAGATTTCAGCCCTTTGAAACTCTTCTGAGTCTTATTTTTACTTAAGCGTAACATGCAATACTTTGTTTTGTTTTGTTTTTCGCACCACAGCTATTCCTCATGAAAGGAACTGAGTTGTCAGACTGGTACAACCACCTTTAAAGCCTGATTTAGATTTAGTTGAGTGCTGGTGTTTTGCAGGCCATAAATCTGACAAGATGTCCAAGCATTGTAGTACTTGTGTCCTTGACTCCGCATTTTCATTCATGCCACCTCATCTCGGCCTCTGCAATAGTTTGACTCAGCCTTTGAAAAGTGTGAATATTTCAGATGTTTCTGCCTGACAACAGCGACTACTGTTTTACTGTAGATTACTAGAAGCATTTCCAATTTTCAATACTTTTCCATCTACTCCACTCCATTTCAGAGGCGAATATTGCACTGCTGCTCGACCACAACGATTATTTTTTGAAAACCTTAGTTACTGAAAAGTGTTGGCAGGACAGGCCTTCACCTTGACCTTTACCTTGGCAAGGAAGGAAGGAGTTATGTAACACATTTTCCACCACTGACCATAGCATAGATCTGTACCATAACAGAACACTGTCCTAAAGGCTGTTTTGTTGCTGCTACTCTGCCTCAATCGTTTTGTTTTGTGTGTGTTTATGTGTGCGTACGGTGCGTGCATGCTCTCGCGCGTGACGCACATGATCCCATGCAGTTTAAAGCCACAAGCCAGCATTTATTTGAATGACTAAAACGTTTCTATTAGTGGCTTCTAGTGTGTATTGTCTTCACGGCGCTGCGGTGGCGGGTCCATTCATGGTGAGTTACAGAGAAGCATGTCTACTCTATATCAGTGCTTCTCTAGTCTAGGCACACAGGCTTTTATTTTTTTGTTCTTTTTTAGGCTCAAAGGGTGCCTCCACATTGCTTTTTGCACAGTCCGTGTTTCGGACCAAGCTCACATCCTCCCTTTTTGAATGGGTTTCAATGGGCACTTCCGTCAAGTTCCTGTCTGAATTTTGGATAGTGGTCAGACAGCAGGAAAGATCCGCCCGCGGCCGAAATTCAGACCAGAACAAGCCGGAAGTCTCATTGACACCCATTCAAAAATGCAGGACGTCACGTCACAGCTTGGCCAAAACTTGGACTGTGCACTTTGCAGTCTGTAGGCCCTGAAACAGAAAAGCGCTGGGGAAAGCAATTGAAATGATCTGGTATCGGAAAAGTGGGAGTCAACTTGTGTTTCGCTAACCAATACCAGTGCAGAGTGAATTTGGTGACGTCTTAGCTGTTTTCTACTGGGAGGTGACGAGGGAGGCGGGCCCTCATATCGGCGAACCAATAGGATCCCACCACCACTAGAGCAGAAATCACCAGAGCCTTAGAGTAAGACAGAGTTAGCGCTCACTTAATTAATCATGGGGTCAGTCTAATGGCGGCTTTTCTACCTAGACTGCTATTGAATAGGGACGACGAATAGTGACAACCAGAAGTTATTAAATGCACTGGAGTCTATGAGCTCGGCTGAGTACATGAACAACATGACCAGACTATTTTCTGCCCTCTCAATATTGCAACTCTGTCTATACTCTGTGGCCCAGGACCAGGAGCAAGCCATTGGTTTCATTTACCGTGTTAATTTATTTTTAAAATATTATTTTAGAAAATGTAGGAGCTTCAACCTGCAGTGCACATTACTGGGGACTAAAGAATAAAACATTTTTTTTTAAATAATCAATTAAGTGTATGTACAAACATGGATGTGCTTAGGGGTTTTCAACCAGTGGTCCGGGGACCACCAGTGGTCCCTGAGAGGATTCCCGGTGGTCCCCAGCTAAATGGAAAGTTGGTTGACCAGATGTTTGAGAGCGTAAACATAAAACCAAATGGACCCTTGCGGGTCCATTTGGTTTCATGTTTACACCCTCAAGAGTTAAAATATTAATATATTAATAATAAGTTAAAATATTCATCATCTGTATTAGCCCAAAGTCTACACAACTAGAGAATGCAGAAGATTAATGGTCATTTTGATCTGTATGTTTGTTTCCCAAATCCAGCCTGGAATTGTGGACAAAAGCAAAATAAATCGTTAGTGTTTGGTGTCTGTGGGGTTAAAATGTCATCAAATGGTGGCTGTGGCTTAAATGCCGAATAAATTGTGGGCCCTGGCATGAAAAGGGTCGAAAACCACTCGTGTACAACACCATACGTGTTTATTGAAGTGAATATGCGTGTGTGTGTTCCTAGGTGCCCATTCGAGTGCACGTGCATAATGTCCCTATGTGTGTCCTGTCCATTGAGGTGGACGCTGCGCATACGCGTGTGTTTCACAGATGAGCTCAGGGGTCAGCCGGAAGGTCAGGAGCCACGGGCAGAGGTCAAGAGATCAGCAGAGCACGTTCTAAAACACACTGGTTGGACAGACGCCTCCGCACTGGGCTTAAATTTAGACCCATGACGTGATTGTGTGTGCATGTGCGTGTGTGCGTGTGTGTGTGTGTGAGAGAGAGAGAGGGAAAAAAAGAAAGAGAGAGCGTACGCTCGTGTATGCATGCTTGCTTGCACAATAACAACATTAACGCTACAACTTGTTTTGTAAAGTAGCGGCTAGCTTACTAAAGCGTGTATACATAAACGTGGTAAGGCAGGGGTTTTCAACCTTTTTCATACCGGGGCCCACTATTTATTCAGAATTTGAGCCACGGACCACCATTTGAGGACCATTTTAGCCCCATTTTAGACCCAAACTAAAGAATTATTTTGCTCTTTTCCACAATTCCAGGTTGGATTTGGGAAACAAAACAGTCAAACATACTGTAGAAATATCTCTTAATTGGGCCATTTAGGTCTATGTGTCATCTTTACTCATTGCTGCGTAACAATGCCTTATATCCTTCCTTCTCATGTGCCAAATTAACTTCTGCAGCCCACAATGGGGCATTTACACCTTATATTTTAATGTGGTTGCATTGCATTCACACTTGCTGTGAGCTGCACTTTGAAGCGAAGCGAAACCCCTGTTTTTTGTTTTTGTTTTTTTTTTTTCATTTTTTAGGCTAATCGAATGTGCTTCTTTGTTGCATATAAGGATTCGAATGAGTCCTTCAGTTCAGCATTCATTCATTTTAGCATATGGCAGTGGCATATATAGTACAGTAGCATGCTGCGGTACATAGATGTGACAGACACTTTGACACCCACGGGTGTAGCAGAGTGTTTATAGTGAGCCAACGTGCAACATAGCAGCACCCTGACTCACAGTTTGATCAGAGCCTTTGTTTCTATCATTAACACCAACTCTGTTTGACCAGCCTTCATTAGCATCAGCTGTATCACCTGTTAAAAGTTATTATAGGCAACTTTAGTGTGCACAAAAAAAATCTGTGTTTGAAAAACAGACTTGAATCTACCTCCACTCTATTGGCTCATTATGAAACTGCTGGAAACGGCTGCGTTCTGATCACACCGGCAGACAGCGGCTCCAGGCTTGAAGCTGCCTCGCTGGTGGCCAAGTTTGGTACTGCAGGCGGGTGGAATTCATGCACGAACGCCCCGAGAGCACGCACGCTGGTTTGCATTGTGCACGTGTACAGGGCAGGTTGTATTTAAGTTGTTTTCTGAATAAACCAGCGGTCCTCACGTCATATACTACCTCTCAAAACACAACGGATGTATTATATGACAGATAATAAGCTTCAATGCAAACCCACAAGCTTGTTTTTGATGCTTTTTGATGCTTTTTTTCCTTTGCTCGTGCGCGACGGCGCTCGTTCATGGTTCCCATAATCCCTTGCTTCGGGCGCGTTCATGGAGAAATACTTCCGCATTTGGGCACCAAATTTTGGTGCCCAAATGCGGAAATAGGCACACTTCCGGCGGTCTTCCGGGTGCTTCAAAGCGCCAATGAGCAACTTGAAATGAACGGCAAGGGGGCGGGGCTATCGCTCCAGTCCGTTCTCTATTATTTTATTACTCTATGGTTGTGATTGGCTAACCCCCCATCCCCACCTAACACACACACACGCACCACCTTGTCCTGAGCCAAGGGCAAAGCAAGCGTCCGCCCGCAGGGAAACGGCTGCAGCATCAAAGTAGAAGCGACAGAGGAGAAAAAAGGCAAAAATATACCTATATACTGTATATAGGTATTATAGTTGTCTATAATGTCTATTTAAGGAAGTAGGGAAGGGGGCCAAGTTCTTTACAAGATGGCGTGTGTACTGTGCATAGAGCCCCACACACAAACAAACATGCCTTAATACCACCAGTTTTACACAACAACATAAACGTCACAAACCAACAGACACCTGCACAGCGCTTTGTCGCCCTCACAAGAATGATGATTGGCAAAAGATAGCGATAGAGGAGCGTTTTATTTTCCACCGCACGGCCGTGGTCCAACCGGAAAGGTTCCTGTATGCCCTATTATACTCAACAACGACATAAATACAACACTTTTGTTTTCTAAAATGCATTCCAGATACACAATATAACCATTTCTCTCAAACATTGTTGACAAATCTGTCTAAATGTGTGATAGTGAGCACTTCTGCTTTGCTGAGATAATCCATCCCACCTCACAGGTGTGCCACATCAAGATGCAGATCTGACATCATGAGTAGTGCACAGGTGTGCCTTAGACTGTCCACAATAAAAGGCCACCCTGAAATGTGCATTTTTTTTTTGCTTTATTGGGGGTCTGGGGAACCAGTCAGTATCTGGTGTGACCATCATTTGCCTCATGTAGTACAATACATCATATCACAAGTTGCAACAGACACACAGCATGCATAAAGCTAAAGGTCTGACTCAGAGACTTTTCTGTTCTCAATGATGAAATGCTGTTGGTTTAGTGGTAAGGCAATTGCAAGTAGTAGCAGAAGTAGTGTTTCGAATCATTTGAATTATAAGCACTTTAATTTGAAATATCTTGGGTTGTTTTGCCATTGTCATCGTATTTGGTGGGACAGTCAGGGCATTTAGGGGAGGCATTGCCCCCCCATGCCCATGCCCAGATCCGCCCCTGGTGGGCACCAGCCAGGCACCTCAATGTAGCAGATAGTTGCCTCTCAACTTAATGTAAAAGTGTGCTACACATGGCTCACTCACTCACTCACTCCATGCATTGCCCCCAGAGAGAGCTTTCCAGTAAAGTCGGGCATGCTTACATAACTCAGAGAGTATCACCATCCCAAGGTTTATACATAGCAGCATGCAGCAGTGCGGTGTCTGGGGACGAGCTGTCCCTGTCCCTCTGCCTATACACAGAGAGAGAGAGAGACTCAGCCATCTCTCTCTCTCTCTCTCTCTCCACCAGTCAACATCCAATAAACAATGACAACTCCACAACATACTGTAGTAGGGCTTCACCTTCAGACCACCTTCATGTGTGTGTGTGTGTGTGTGTGTGTGTGTGTGTGTGTGTGTGTGTGTGTGTGTGTGTTACAGAAAATGGCTTGATTTGGCTCATATAATAATAGAAATGCCAGTTAGAGTTGTCTAAAGTTGTCCAACTTATTGCTGCTATAGCCTATACTCACGTAGCTAGAGCTGTAATTTGGTGAGTAAAAAAGTTATCAGTACGGCTATCAACATGCCAAAAGTAAAAAAAAATATTTGTTATGCAGTATGCCCCAAGTTAATGTTAAGTTCGTATGCAACAGAAAGAAAGCTGGATTCCTCCTAAAGCCTATTTTAAAAAAAAAATACAGCTTTTGGAGATCAAACCCTTTTGTGGGGACCTTATAATACATGTACCTAATAATTACACAAATACACTGTGCTTATCATTTAAATTAACTCAGAAAGTGTATGCCCTGGGAGTGTATGCATGCACAGACAGAACCAAAACAAAACAAATGATTCCATATTCGATGTCAGACAAAACATGACTTTAAAGTCCTGATCTCAACAGTTGCACACAGTTCAGTTGGGTTGGTTTTGTTTGCATGTAGTGCACACACACACACACACACACACACACACACACACACACACACACACACACACACACACACACACACACACACAGTTCACTTCCAGCCAGTAATGTGTGTGTGTGATATAATGTCACTCAGCAGCTCTTGAAGGTCAGACAGAGAACGAAGTTAAGAAGCAAAGCTCCAGGAAACTCCCCCTCCAAAACACACACACACACACACACACACACACACACACACACACACACACACACACACACACACACACACACACACACACACACACACACACACACACACACACACACACACACACACGCACACACACACACACACACACACACACACACACACACACGCAGAGAGAGAGACACGCACTCACCACTCTGATGTTGCTGCTGTGCTGGAGCTGAAGTCACTACTCTCTTCTTTTAAACGGTGTCCGATGATCGCAACATTGAAAAGGTTTCTCCTGCTTCGTGTATGTTGTTGTTGGTTGTGTGTCCGTCCAGTTGCACAGCTCTAGGAGGAGGTGGGTGGTCCGTTAGGGGGTCCGCCGTGGGGATCCGCCGTGGACCGACTTGTTGTCACAGAGCAGAGCAGAGCAGAGCAGTGTGTCTGCCTGGCCGCCGGTCACCTGCGTCTGACTGTGTGCAAACTGTGCACACTGACAGGCAGCGCCACCAATGGCAGCACGTGACAGGGGCACCATGGGAAATGGAGTTCTTTTCTTCTTTTTTTTTATAGGTGCATCTTTTCTTTTAACTTTGAAACTTTTTTTTTTTTTTTCCCCCCATGTTTTGTTGTGAGATTGTAGATTTTCAATTTTTAAATATCGGAGATTTGAGGTTCTGGCAGGCCTACTTTAAAGGGGAACTCCACCCATTTTCAACATTTTAATATGTCATTAATATACCGTAGAGATGTTGTGTGGACATGATAAAAAAAAAAGATTTTTTTCTAAGATCTGAAAAAATCATTAACATGGTGAAATACATCTGATGACATCATCAAGATGTATTTCACCATGTTAATGATATTTCTTTCAGACAACTTTTTCCCGAGAGGGTACAAATGGAACCAAATGGACCCTCTAGGGTCCATTTGGTTCACATGTGTAGCCTCTCAGGAAAATTTGGAAAATGGGTGGAACTGGAATTCCCCTTTTGTCCCCTTGTTGTGAACTTGTAGATTTGCTATTTTCAAATATCGAAGATTATAGGTGATAGGCCTACTTTAAAGGGATAGTTCTCATTTTTAGTTAAGCTCTATGAAATACTTTAATTAATTCATTGAATTAACCATTAATTAATATAGAAGTTGCATTTGTATTACTTTATTGCTAGAGTCCCCTGGTGGGAGTTCTGCTCTGGTTTTGGCGAATATCAAGGTCATTCTGGTCATTTTGGGGGGGTCACTGGGGACACAAAAAACATAGTTCCCTATGTGATGGGGGTCAAAATGAATGAAGGATGCTCATATTTTAGAAATGGGTCAACAATACAAATGCATTGAATTCAGTACTTTTACTACTTCATATTTCACCAAAACCAAAGCAGAACTCCCAGTCTCGGCCACCATGGGATTCTATAATACAGTTAAAACCCACTAATAATAACAACATAATTCCAGACTTTTGTATTTATTTTTATTTGGTGATCTGCCAAATCTAGTCTGACTAAATAATGCCTCCTCAGCTCCACTTGAAAATAGAATTCCAAGTACCGTACTTGGCAGGGGTCCCAAATACATAGGCCTACTTTAAAGGGCCTCATATGATGACTGAGGCTATGGTGACAGCCCTGTATGTTTATATCTATTCATAGATATAATCTTTGTACATTAAGCTACAGTAACACAATCAGTCTGAGCGCAGAATATGCACTGCCATGCGAGCCAGACCTGAGTCTCTGTACTCTGAAACATGCAGTGATGGAAAAATAACTAAGTACACATTTCACACAAGTAATGTAGATTGTGTGTATGATATGCTTGTCTGTATCAGGGGCGGATATAACATGTCCTATTTGGGGGGGGGGGGGGGGGCGAGAGAACATGTTGGAGGGGCAAGAGAAAATGGTATGGGTGCGGCTTCATCGCCCGCGCCACGGGCGATGAAGCCGCCCATACCATTTTCGGTTACAGGACTTTTATTAGGCAATTAAGCATCAATAATAACATCAGTTGTTGATGAAGTTGCAACAGACACGCAGCATGCATAAAGCTAAAGGTCTGACTCAGAGAGTTTTCTGTTTTCAATGATGAAATGCTGTTGGTTTAGTGGTGACACAGCTGTATAGTTAGCAGTAGTAGTGGAGTGACGCCAAGATCCAAAAGTGGTATATGGTATACCGCTAGTGCCTCAGCGGCATATACCGGTGGCCCAGCGGCATATGCCGGTGGCTCAGCGGCATATGCCGGTGGCCCGGTGCCATTCCACAATTCCGAACTGCCATTGTTGCGACCTCCCATTGTTCCGAAATTACGAGACGCAAAACCCTAGCCCCCTCCGACCGTAACCCTAATCCTAAACATCCGACCCTCAACCACCTCACAGACCGTTAGGTCTGTGAGGTTAGGTTGAGGGTCGGATGTTTAGGATTAGGGTTACGGTCGGAGGGGTCTAGGGTTTTGCTACAAACATTGCTACACCCTTCTCTAAACCTACCCCTAACCCTAACCGCAAGCACGTCGCAGCTGATAGTGGATTTCCAGCGCATGTTCGGAGCGCTCAGTTTCTGACCCTTCAATGTCGCGAAACACCGTGCCACAACACAGGGGTGTTATGTGGCAGGTGAAAACGAGCGGCATTTGCCGTTGGGAAATGGTATGTACCGGTGGAACACGAGCGGCATACCACTCTAGAACCGGCATATGGCGCTGAGCCACCGGCATATGCCGCTGGGCCACCGGTATATGCCGCTGAGGCACTAGCGGTATACCATATACCACTTTTGGATCTCGGCGCTACTGGGAGTAGTGTTTCACGTCATTTTAAATATAAGCACTTTAATTTCTTGGGTATCTTGGGTTGTTTTGCATGCCATCGTGTTTGGTGGGGCAGTCTGGGCATTTAGGGGGGCATTGCCCCGCCATGCTCATGCCTAGATCCGCCCTCTGTATACCATATAGTGACAAGCTTGATGCTCACTTAGCACAGGTTTGATTTCTTTCTTTCTTTCTTTCTTTCTTTCTTTCTTTCTTTCTTTCTTTCTTTCTTTCTTTCTTTCTTTCTTTCTTTCTTTCTTTCTTTCTTTCTTTCTCAACTCTATATTTTTTCCTCACAAAAAGTCCATTTTATCCGTGTGGTGGGTGGCTCAGAGTATTTCCACTGAGGAAAGTAGGCTTTCTAATCACACAAGCCATGTTTGTTGTGGGGAGTATAGGTAAAACGTTCAATATACTGTATATCCACTCCATAAGAGAGGCTGGTCGGGTCGAGTAATAGCAGATTGCATTATATATTACAGAGCTCCAATGCAGGGCAGACTCATATAAGCAGTGGAGCCCTTACCGGAGCTAAGGCACATACAGTATTTCAAACTCAAATCAGGACCATCATGAATTATCTTCTGCCCATGGGATGATATTTATATACTATTAGTATTGCCCCTCTGGTATACTGTATATGATAAGAAATGCATGCAACTCATTGTTTTACTTTCTCAACTCAATTGATTTACTTCCTCATTTTACTATGTGAGGATCACAGAACCTGAAACTGAGATTTAATAATGCACTCTCAGTTTTCAATTTCTCTTTTTTTTGCTGTTTGCCTGCAGGGACATCCTGGTAAACCGGTGCATGTGTATTGAGACCCAGTCTGGCGGCTCTGAGATATTGGGTATACTGTAGGTCTGACTGTCCACGGGTAGGTCATGAATATTATATCCACATAACTTTAGACTGGATATTGAGGGGGGATCTACGCATGGGGGGGCAATGCCCCCTAAATGCAGTCTGCTGCATCTTCTTGAAGAATCTCTTGCCTGAAGAAGGACGAAACAGTCCGAAACGTTGCAATGTATCAGAGAGGAAACCAGCGGACCCAGACCCAGAGGAGCGACTGCAGACCACGCTGCAGACCACGGACCGACCAGGAGAGGAATCCACGGGTGAGTATGGTAAGTCAACACACACACTCACACTTTCAGAAAACAGTTAGAATAATGAACAAACTTATCGTAGCCACACATCATCTGCAGAACGTAACTGCTTCTGACAGAGCACCAACCAGCATAGCCAGGAAAACACTAGAACTGATTAATCTAATTAAACCGGCTCAGTCTACAGAACACACCACCCTGATGCTGGAGGGTAACGCTAGAAATTGGTGCTACACAACACTGCTAATCCTAGAAGAACACTACACAACACTTTTGACGACAACAAAACAAGAATTGTCCAACTGCCTAACAGGGGACTGGGAGGACATTTACGCTATAGCAAGCAAGTGGGCCCGGAAAAATTTAGGCAAACGATTGAAACAGACAGAACTAGACCAGGCCCACAAAATGATAACAGAACTATACACAGACAGACGCAGACAGACAGAGGTTGAGGGGAGGGGAACCTCCCCCCCTACCCCACCACCTCCCCCCACCCCCCCACCCCCCACCCTCCACCCCACTGTCATTACCACAGGGACTGGAAACGCAGAACCAACCAACCCAACGGCTGAAACCGGACCACTGGTTCTCACACAAGCCAACTTCCCGGAGCTAAGGGCCCCAGCCCAGAAACTGCCACCACAAAGAACCACGAGAGCCAGGAGAACCAGGAGAACAGAGGATGACCCGGACCAGATCACCCCAGCCCCCACCCAGAGCACACAGTCAACCACGCCACTCGCACAGAGGACACGCCGGACCAGGGCAATGAGGGGCCAAGGAAGCCAACCCACACAGGACCCAACTCCGGAAGAAGACCAGGACACACCAAACCACACATCAGACGAATCAACACCAAGACGAGGACGAACGGAAAGAAGAGAAGAGAGACCAGACACCTGGGAAATACCACACAGAAATGAGACCACCAACAGGAAGAATGTAGTATGGAAACTGCGACCAAAGAAGAGGATTTTAATCATAGGGGACAGCAATGTGGGAGCCATTCCTGCATTTTCAAGAAAAGACCTACAGATTGAGTGCTACCCAGGCATGAAGTTTGACCACCTGAAGAGGCTTCTACAGAGGACGGGAAACACCAACAAAGTGGCACACTGTATTCTATCTGTGGGAATTAACAACCGGGAACAGCAGACAATGGAAACAGGACGCAAGACCATGAGAGCGGCAGTCCTAGCAGCACAAGAAACCTTCCCTACCGCACGGGTGCACGTACCAATGATCAACTACTCAGAAAACCTCAGAGCAGAAGAAAAGCGAAACCTGGACAGCCTGAACCAGGCAATAGAAACACAAAACCACCTACCAAAAGTGGATGAACGGGACTTCAGGACAGGCCGGGACAACATACACTGGACAAAGGAAACTGCACAAGCAATGCTAGACAACTGGATGTTGAGTTTAAACTAAATAGCCCCAGAGACCAAGACAGGCCGGGGCATTCAAACAAGAGCATCATTAATTTATCCAACTACTTTCGACCAGACCAACACCAGATGGATCTACTGGAAAAAGGACTATCGTTTGTCCCAACCCTGGATATATACAAACAGCAGAAGAACAAACTCAGAAGAGATATATCAGATTATCACCGAAGACTTAAATTAGCTTCCCATTTTGGACCAGGAGACGAAAGGGAAATCCCACCATTTCAGCCAAGCTCCAATTGGGAACCACCAGCAGAGTCACTCCCCCAGAACCTGAAACAATTAATCCAAGAAGACACACAGACAGTGGAGAGGCTACCAGGACACATCAAAGAAAAGGACAACCTCAACATAGAACAGGTAAGAGCCTTAAGAACACTAGCTAGAAACAAAGACATAGTCATTAAACCTGCAGACAAAGGGAGCTCAATTATCATAATGGACAGGCAACAATACCTACTGGAGGGAGAGAGACAACTCAACAATCCTGACCATTACAGGCCATTAGCACAACCAATATATAATCAGACAGCCATAGAAACCAAAGAGATTATAGATAGATTAAGAGAAAAAAAGTACATTAACTACAAACAAGCTAAATACCTGATAGGGCGGGACACCCCACGTGCACGGATCTTTTATCTATTACCAAAGATTCATAAAGATCCTAGCACATGGACTATACCGTACGAGATCCCACCAGGAAGACCAATTGTTTCAGATTGTAGTAGTGAGACTTATCATTCTGCTGAATATATTGAGCATTTCCTAAACCCTCTGTCTATAAAACACGCATCCTACATCAAGGACACTTATGACTTTGTTGAAAAAATCAAAGCCATAACTGTACCGCAAAATGCAATTTTATTTTCCATTGACATAGACAGTCTGTACACAAACATAGAGACAGACGCCGGACTACAGGCGGTAAAGGAAATGTTCAAAAAATATCCAGACAGTAAGCGCCCAGATGCAGAATTACTAGAATTACTACATCTAAATCTGACCAAGAATGACTTCCAATTTAACAATAAATTTTACCTTCAAACAAAGGGTACAGCTATGGGAAAACGGTTTGCTCCGTCCTATGCAAACATCTACATGGCTCTATGGGAGGAAACAGCTCTAAAAAAGTGTAGACTTAGACCCACACAATATTTCAGGTTCCTTGATGACATCTTTGGAACATGGACTCATTCAGAACAAGAGTTCCAAGAATTCATTAATATTTTAAACACACACCATAGATCAATTACAATCAAATACGCTACAAGCACAGAAAAGATTGATTTCCTAGATGTTACAGTATTCAAAGGACCAAACTTTAGTACAAGCGGGAAACTGGATCTTAAGGTTTACTTTAAAGAAACAGACACACATGCACTTTTACATAAAACATCCTTCCACCCACCACACACATACAGAGGTATAGTGAAATCACAACTGCTAAGGTTCAGTCGCATCTGTACACAACAAAGCGATTTTAAATTAGCATGTAAAACTCTATTTAATGCCCTAAAACAACGGGGGTACACAAGGACCTTTCTAAGAAAAACCTTTGACACCTTTCGAGAGGTGAAAGAGAGGGATGAAAGACCCCAAATTGCTCTAGTAACCACATATTCAACATTAAGCAAAATAGCTAGCATGAGGATCAAAAGAAACTTTGCAAGAAGGGCAGAAGATCCACTAGAGGGGTACAAAGTAATACCTGCCTACAGAAAAAAAAAATAATAAAAAATAAAATAAAATAAAATAAAAACTTAAAAGATTACCTAGTCCACAGCAAACTCAAAGGAGCAAACAGAACCCTCCCTAAAAGCCCAGATTACTTTAAACCCAAACCACTAGTGAAGAATAGAGCAACGAAAATCATGATAGGGATAAAACAAAACATTACAGCGTCCACAAAAAACTGTGTCTATTTAATCACGTGCAACAAATGCAAGTTACAATATATAGGGGAAACCAGAAACACAATAGCGGATAGACTTAACCAACATAGATATAACATAAAAAATGCCAAAGAGATGTCCCTAATAGTAGAACACTTTATGGGACATGGAATTGGGGCAATGGAAGTGTGTGGATTAGAATCCAATCAAACATGGACAGAAGGAGAGAGGAAGTTTGCAGAAAAACAATGGATTTTAAAACTTAATACCACATTCCCACAGGGTTTAAACCACTATGAAAGATAACTAAGATTATTTATCTCAGACCTAGAGAGACTCCTTCAACGAAGATGGCGAATGCAAACATTCTCTGTATTGTACTCCTACATAATGTTGTAAGAGACAAAACATTGAAGTCTTTTACCACGAACCTAACCGCAAGCACGTCGCAGCTGATAGTGGATTTCCAGCGCATGTTCGGAGCGCTCAGTTTCTGACCCTTCAATGTCGCGAAACACCGTGCCACAACACAGGGGTGTTATGTGGCAGGTGAAAACGAGCGGCATTTGCCGTTGGGAAATGGTATGTACCGGTGGAACACGAGCGGCATACCACTCTAGAACCGGCATATGGCGCTGAGCCACCGGCATATGCTGCTGGGCCACCGGTATATGCCGCTGAGGCACTAGCGGTATACCATATACCACTTTTGGATCTCGGCGCTACTGGGAGTAGTGTTTCACGTCATTTTAAATATAAGCACTTTAATTTCTTGGGTATCTTGGGTTGTTTTGCATGCCATCGTGTTTGGTGGGGCAGTCTGGGCATTTAGGGGGGCATTGCCCCGCCATGCTCATGCCTAGATCCGCCCTCTGTATACCATATAGTGACAAGCTTGATGCTCACTTAGCACAGGTTTGATTTCTTTCTTTCTTTCTTTCTTTCTTTCTTTCTTTCTTTCTTTCTTTCTTTCTTTCTTTCTTTCTTTCTTTCTTTCTTTCTTTCTTTCTTTCTTTCTTTCTAAACTCTATATTTTTTCCTCCCAAAAAGTCCATTTTATCCGTGTGGTGGGTGGCTCAGAGTATTTCCACTGAGGAAAGTAGGCTTTCTAATCACACAAGCCATGTTTGTTGTGGGGAGTATAGGTAAAACGTTCAATATACTGTATATCCACTCCATAAGAGAGGCTGGTCGGGTCGAGTAATAGCAGATTGCATTATATATTACAGAGCTCCAATGCAAGGCAGACTCATAGAAGCAGTGGAGCTCTGTACCAGAGCTAAGGCACATACAGTATGTCAAACTCAAATCAGGACCATCATGAATTATCTTCTGCCCATGGCATGATATTTATATACTATTAGTATTGGCCCTCTGGTATACTGTATATGATAAGAAATGCATGCAACTCATTGTTTTACTTTCTCAACTCAATTGATTTACTTCCTCATTTTACTATGTGAGGATCACAGAACCTGAAACTGAGATTTAATAATGCACTCTCAGTTTTCAATTTCTCTTTTTTTTGCTGTTTGCCTGCAGGGACATCCTGGTAAACCGGTGCATGTGTATTGAGACCCAGTCTGGCGGCTCTGAGATATTGGGTATACTGTAGGTCTGACTGTCCACGGGTAGATCATGAATATTATATCCACATAACTTTAACTGGATATTGAGGGGGGATCTACGCATGGGGGGGCAATGCCCCTAAATGCAGTCTGCTGCACCAAACATGATGGCATGCAAAACAACCCAAGATATTTCAAAATCTTGGGTACTGTAACTAACTACAGTTGTGGCACCACTAAACCAACAGCATTTCATCATTAAAAACAGAAAACTCTCTGAGTCAGACCTTTAGCTTTATGCATGCTGCGTGTCTGTTGCAACTTCAACAACAACTGATGTAATTATTGATGCTTTAAAAGTCCTGTAACCGAAAATGGTATGGGGGCGGCTACATGAAGCCGGTCCATCCAGTACCCATACAGTACCTACCAATTTTGAAACATGCTTTAGTTACATCACCTAGAACAGTGTTTCTCATTGGCAGGGAGTTTACAAAATAAATATTAGAAAACAAGTTTACAGAAAAAGGTTTACAGCCAACACAATAACAGTAGTGGGGTTTCCCTAGAAAAAGGTTTAGATGGTAGTAGAGTAGGGTCCGCACACCAGTCTTATGGTATGGGCGCCCCCATACCATTTTCGGTTACAGGACTTTTATCAGGCAAGTAAGTTCATTTTAAATACACTGTAAGCATTTTCATTTGAAATATCTTTGAAATTTGGGTTGTTTGCATGCCATCATGCTTGGTGGGGCAGTCAGGGCATATAGGGGGGCATTGCTCCCCCCGTGCCCATGCCTAGATCCGCCCCTCCTGACATTTATCGCCTCCCTATAGCTGTCCCCATGCAGGACAGCCCCGCTGAGATGAAATGCTGAGGGGTCTCCTCAGTCCAAGACTCCAAAGCTATAGAAGAGGTCAACCCAGGAGAAATAATATATCCCCTCCAAAAGAGACCAGCTGGGTGGATGAGGATGGGGACATGAGCTATGCCAAATGGGCCAGACCCAATGGAAACTGTCTCATTGTCTATGTAACTAATGGGGAAGTGTAACCGGAGCCTAAAGATGAGCTATACTCCACGGAGAGGCTATATTTGGCCCTGCCAGTGCTGTGCAGTGCCCATGGGAGTACCAAACCGCTCGCCCCTTTACCAACTCGCGTCCGCAAAGTGTTAATGCTGATGTCTAAAATTATCTTTATTACAGATTTATTGGATTTGTTATTCTTTTTTTTCTTCTAATTTCACCCTCTTTCAAAACAAGCATGAGCAAATTCTCCTCCTACAGCACTGCCACTCAAGTGTGGAATGCCCTGACTCTCTCCCTCCAAAAGAGCAAGGCCTAGATTTTCGTCACCGCTAAACCACTTATCCCTTAACTTCTTTGCCTTTTTAACCTCCTTTAAACCAGTCCTTTAAAACAGGCCTGAGAATCCACCTTTCAGCAAGCCAAAGGGAAAGGAAATGATCACCCCCCGCCTTACTATAGTGAGTTTAGTGACTTCTCATTTGACCTTTTATGATGATTTGAACTATTGACAGTTGTATGTCTTGATTATGAACTGAACAGCGTAAAAATGAAACCAAATGGACCCACAAGGGTCCATTTGGTTTCATTTACACAACTATAGAGAATGTAGATTAATGGTTAATTTTGGTGGGCCCTGGCATCAAAAAGGTTGAAAACCACTGATATGCAGAGATCTCAACAATTATAAATTAATATTATAATACATTTTATACAATGACCAACATGAATTAAGCTGTAACATTATTATGTTGCAGCTATACACTAGCTGCACATGGTAGAGCTCTAGATTTACTGTACTGTTAAACACATTTCATTTTAAATTACTGGGGAAAAAGTACCATATTTGGTCACTTATACATGTGCAGACATATAGGTAGCTGAAGTTCCCAAATGTATAAAATTGCTTTCAAAATAGCTGATCTACTGCATTGAATTCTCAGACCTTGGCACTGTCATTACTTGGAACATATACCGTATTTGTCCACAAGGGGGAGTCATTGTGAAAGAAATGTGACCTGGCCTTGTAGACAAGAGAAAAAAAACAAGCTGTACTTCCAATATGCAATACTTTTAAGTTCTAGGTGTATTTCCCAATTGGGGGGGCAGGAGAAAATGGGATGGGGACGGCTTCATCACCTGTGCTGGCAAAATATAGGCACTTTTGATATATCTTGGGGTGTTTTGCATGCCATCATGTGTAGTGGGGCAGACTGGGCATTTAGGGGGGCATTGCCCCCCAATGCCAATGCCTAGAGGCACACCGGTCTAGGTGGGACATATAGTTCCAACTCATAACGTAGGCCAGAGCCCAGTGGGCACTGCTCTACAAAAGTGATCTTTAAGTAAACATGCAAACAAGTATTTTTCCACCCCCGCTTTTAAGTACCACTTTGATGAAGTACATTTTTGAACACCAAATATTTACTTAAATGTGTGCATCATTCATACATTGTGGTATTGATACTTAAAGTACCACTTTGCCAGTTTTCAACATGTACTAATGTACATGATAAAAATACCACCATAACCAGGAGGGCTGTGGGCAGTTCAGACACCTGTCTTCCAGTGACATCATCGATGGGGAATCCAAGCTAAGGGAAATGGCAGGCTTTCTATTCCTGAAAAGTTGGAATGTGAAACTGGAAGCCATCATTCTCTTGTTTCAAAACAATGTTTAAAAGAAAATCTGTTGAATGATGATGTCATTGGTTTCTGAACTGCCCACAGCCCTACTGTGAAACAGAGTAGGAAAAAAAGTTAAAATTTATTTTAAAACCCATTTAGGCCTGACCTAAGGTTTTTGAAAAACCTGAAATATTTATATTTCAGCATGAAATAAAGTTAACTATGAAATACTGTACATACTGTACAGAATCCAAATATGGATTCCCGGCCTGAAAGGGTTAACATGTACATTAGTGACCTATTAATGTACACTGTGGTTAAATGGTCCTTTAAATAAGTTTTAGTCCTTTAAATAAAGTAATTTAAAGGACTAAAGTAATTAGTAGTTAGAAAAAACAACAACAACTGATGAAGTGGTAAGCATTCATATTCCATAACAGTAGAAACAAATAAGGCCTCAGATTACAGATTATCATTTATATTTCAGTGCAGCGACATTTAATCAACAGAATTGATGACAAAACGGGGAAAGAATCTCTTTCAGTCACACCAAAACATTCAGCTTTCCTCTGCAAATTATGAAATACTGATAAGAATTGAAAAAGAAAAAAAAGAAGGAAACTAGCTATGGCCAAAACACTCACTATTGTGTGTTGGTGTTTTAAATCAGGGGTTTTCAACCGGTGGTCCAGGGACCACCAGTGGTCCTTGAGAGGGTTCCAGGTGGTCCCCAGCTAAGTTGGTTTCATTTTTACACTCTCAAGAGTTAAAATATTCATCGTCTGAATTAGCACCACTTAGTTAAGAAGTTTCCACTGTTTTGCTGGCAAAATACAGCATGGAATTGTGGACCAAATCCAAAGAAATCTTAAATTTGAGGTCTTTGGTGTGAAAATGTAATCAAATGGTGGTCCATGGCTCAAATGCTGAATAAATGGTGGTCCCTGGTGTCAAAAAGTTTGAAAACCCCTGTTTTAAACTAAATGAAATACTGTGAAGCTTAGCTGTGGTACGGACTTCCACTTCTTCCAAATGCAACGTATCCTCTGAAACAAGCAAGGCATGGATGGCTCTTGTAGCTCAATGGTAAAACTTTAGACATGTTTCAGAAACAGTGTGATGTAGTACAAACAGCCGTTTGTGATATATTGTTGCCGGGCAGACAGAAACATGCTTCTTCATGTATACATTGGCGGTTGTTAGATAAAATGAAAGCCCTACATAGCTATACAATGTAGAAACATTGTAACAGTTTACATGTCTTGAGTTGACACACTGTGGTGTGTTGATATTTTTTGCTCGGCTGTCAGTGTTTTTTTATTTGTTATAAATACTGAAGCAAATGTTAAATGTATCATATGATATTGATAGAAGTATAAACAAACAAACTAATATGGAGACACACATACACACAAACACTCTGTCTCACATTCAATACATATATCTAAAAAGGGACTGGCCAATTAGGTCTAAAAAGGTAGGTGATGGAATTACGGTATGTTGGAGAATTAATTTTACAATTCAATTAACTCTGTTATTTTGAAAGCCCTAATTTATTTAGGGGGGCTAAATAAAACTCTGCTAATAACCAAACCGAACCACAAGTGCAGCCTAAGAGCCCAGTTTGTGGCAGTGAATGACGACATGGAACTCAAGTATGGCTGCAATGCAACTATCAATAATTTATTTGTGATTAATCTATGGATTACCATTTCAATTAATCAAACAATTGTGAAGTTTGCTTATATACAGATGTGTATATATCAACGAATCGACAAACAACTTAAAAGGTTATTCTCACATTCAAGACAGCCGATCTACAAGATCACAACGCATTGATACGTTACTTCCGTTTGCCACAATTTGTTTTCGACCCCTACCTTTGACACACCTCAGAAATAGAGAATTAATAATTGATTATCATGATCCAAATGATTGATTATGACAAATCAATAAGATATATTAACTATTGCAGTCCTATACAAGCTGAAGCACATTCCTCATCGGTCAAGCAAAAAAAGAAAAAAAAAAAAAAAAAAACAGAAGTTCAATCTATTCAAAAAGGATAGAAGTTCTATCAGAACAAGAGACAATTGGAGGTGGATTGAGGTAATTTATCATGTCTTTGGCCCTCCATCGATCAATCGATAGTCAATTTCATTTTAGTAATACTTAAAAAGCCAAATGGCATTAAAGGGGAATTCCACCCATTTTCAAAATTTTCCTCAGGAAAAGGGGGTCTGAAAGAAAAATCATTAACATGGTGAAATACATCTTGATGATGTCATCAGATGTATTTCACCATGTTAATGATTTTGTCAGATTTTTAGGAAATCATGTCCACACAACATCTCTAAGGTATATCAATGACATATTAAAATGTTGAAAATGGGTGGAGTTCCCCTTTAAAAATCCAAATGGCATTAAGTCACTGTTCCTCAATGTGTGGTCCGGGGTCCCGCTAAGGGCTCCAAACAGACTGTGGGGGTCTTGGAACACACTCTCATTCAGATACCACCTATTCGGACCTGATTACACAAAATGTCTTCCAAATAGTAATCATTGATCATATAATCAATAATGTTTCTTTATCAGTGGCTCTCAAACCATTTCATGTCAAGGACCGTTTTCATTTTAAAACGTTTGAAGGGAAATGATATATATTGATATGCACTGCATTATCAAGATTTTTCAACATAGCTGAATTTTAAATGAAGTGGTTCAAAATCATAAGGTGACAGTTTCGTCCTAGGTTCTAATAAAAAAAATAAAAATAAAGAAAACAATTCTTTCAGAAGTATTGAAAATAGACAGATGCCTGGTTATACATGCTTTTTTTCTCTCTTGTTTTGGCTGTCACCTATTTATGTCAACCGTTTTCCACATCAGTACAGAATTTGATCAACGTGCTGCTTTGCGCTACTTCTTTGCGCTATTTTTATTTTGGGCCTTTGGGAACCACTGCATTACCACTGCCGTTTAAATGTCTGACTAATAAAGTATAAAAATAAAATGAAAATATTTGTGATCATGTAAAAAAAAGGGTCCATTTGGACCCCTGTGGCGGTTCCTGGACTCTGACCATTGAGAACCCTGTGGCTTAAATAAAAAAATAAATCAGAAATCAACATGTGGGTTTTGAACAATAATGAAAACAAACTTAGCCGGTGCAAACGGAAGGATAGTTGTTTGAGAATTCACACCAGAGAGCAGAAAACAAAATCGAGAGAGACGTGATCATAATGGTTTAAAGTGAGGATATTTTTGACGCCTGACAAAAATAAAGGAAAAAAAAATCTATGATGTATTCATGAATCTCTGTGGCAATAGAAAGGTTCAACATGTGTAAACGAAGCCAAAGTCGTTCTCGCCAAATACTTCTGTGAAGTCCTGAACTCCTGACAGCATCTCTGTTGGGGCGGAAATCTCATAATGTTGTGAGCAGATCTACAACACGCTTCACACTGCTTTTCTAGCTTAGTCTGCTACTTTTTGACATTATGGAGATAAGGGCTTTCATCCCCGACAGCAACGGTGTGATGTGAAGGAGAGGGAAGGGAGGAGGAGGGGGTCAGTCGGATGGCTGGGGGAGAGGGTCTGCATAGCAGGCAGGGGGTGTATTATGGTTCCACCAGTTTTGAAAGGACCTTAAGGGGAGGAGGAGGAGGGATACCACCACTATGGTTCTCTCTATGTGTATGGGGAGGAGGGGTACTGGGGGTGCCACCAGTCCATGAGCCTCACGCTGTTCACAGGGTCCAGGACCACCTGGGTGCCCCCCTGCTCGCCGCCCCTCCGCCGCCCGCCGCCCCGCGGGAGCAGCGGAGAGTCCTGGAAGAGCAGGCGCACGCGCTGGTGACGCATGTCCGTGGAGACGTTGATGGTGAACTGGAGGGAGAGGAGAGCAGGGTTATTATAGTTATGGATATTTCATTTTAGTTTAGTTTTAGTTAGTTTTTAGAGCGGGTTTGCTAGTTTTTATTTAGGTGAAAATATTTAGTTTTAGTTATTAATTATTTCTTTTATAGTTTTAGTTTTAGTTATTTTATTCTGTGCTTTGGTTGTCAGGTATAGGATCAAAAATGTGCCAAAGTAGGAAACGGTTGGTATTCAACCCTTGTTTTTGTTTCTTAGTAGATTGGATGATTGCACTCCCACAAGAACACAATTTTTACCCCCTGTGTTCTGGAACTCAGTTGTGGATAGAAGATCTAGAAGCATCTCTTCCTCATGCTGGTCACCAGCACATTTTGGATTTAAAAGCTTTATAAAAACTAAAACTAAGGGCATTTTTGGTATAATTTCAGTTAGTTTTAGTTAGTTTTCTGAACCCACATTACAGTTTTAGTTTAGTTATCGTTTTTTGCATTCATTTTTACCGGTAGTTTTTATTAGTCTCAGTTAACTCAAATGTTTTTTGAATTTTAGTTTTCGTTTTTAGTTAGTTTTATAACCCTGGAGAAGAGATTCATGGGCAGAGATTATAATTCCGGAGCAGTGTTTCATTTCTACCACTACGGTTAATCCCGGTACTTGATCCTGATTGGCTGGGTATTCCGTTGTAAATCTCACGATAACCCACACCTTCAAATCGCTTTATACTGCATTGTTTCCCAGCTGAAAACGCAGCTCTGTAGCTTGATGCTGGGGTTAGGGGCGCACTTGTTTCAATTAAGGGGCGCACTCCTTTCAATTAAGCTACCGTATTTTCCACACTATAAAGCACACCGGATTATAAATGCACACCTTCAATGAATGGCCTAATTTAGAACGGTTTCCACATATAAGGCACACCGGACTATAAAGGTGCACAGAATCGAAGCTATGGCAGTCAACATAGAATAGAGGCTATACTGAAGTCAAGCGATCCATATATAAGGCACACTGGATTATAAGGCGCACTGCTGTTTTTGAGAAAATGAAAGGCTTTTAAGTGCGCCTTACAGTCCGGAAAATAGGGTACATTGGCATTTGTGGAAAAAATGAATGTCAAATAGTACTATATGTTTGTGGGAAGTTATTGTCTCCGATGTATTGGTATAAGGGGGAAGGTGGTTGGACTATTCACCCACTGCACACAAAATGTGGAAGAAACAGAGATACACTTTCTGTCTCCCCATGGGAGCAAGGGGGTCCGTCTGTGGCGACCTCTCTCTATTGCAACACACCCATCTGAGCGCCGCCCAAGCTCATGCGAACTGTGAAATGCGAGGCTCGTAAAGACATCAAGCGCCTCCTGTTCGTCACAGAGATGGGCTGAGTAAAAACAAGGGAGTGTGTGGCTCGCTCTAGTGGGCACAAAGCGGAGCTATGCTTGTGAATTTAATAGTTTTTATGGAGGTTAATATTGCTATGTGTTTATGTGTGTAAGATGGAAAAGCAATAAGCCGTGCAAGGTTACCGGACCGGTTTATTTCATAATGTTTGCAGAACCTCGGCTATGCGTCGAGTATACCTACTGTACACCTCTCACTCAGTGTTGCCAACTGCACTAGTGGCACTTCCAAAATGCACTAGAATGCGCTAGAGCAGTGGTTTTCAACCATTTTCATGCCAGGGTCCACTATTTATTCTGCATTTTAGCCACGGACCACCATTTGATGTTGAGTTGTGTCTCTTGGACTAATTTCGATAGAGACAACTGGCAAAACGTTGGTCAAAATAGCAATTCTTCTACATTTTCTAAATGTGTAGATTCTTGAAAATTAGGTATTTTTAGATTTTAAATATAATTTAACTCTTGAGAGCGTAAAATGAAACCAAATGGACCCTTGGGTTCATTTGGTTTCATTTTACAATCTTACAGATCTATACGGGTCCATTTGGTTACCAAAGGTCCTTTCTAGGGAGGCGGGAGGATGAAAAATGGTGAAAAGCAAGGGTTTTATCTCTGGTGCCTGTTAACCAATTTCGCCCCAACTCACCAACAAAAAACACTAGATTTTCTGCCAGGGGTTTTTCACTAATTTTGGCGCTAGGGGGATCTGGAAAAAAGCTAAATATAGCGACAAATGCGCCAGGTTGGCAATACTGCTCTCACTCATAAAATACCTGTTGACCAATAAGCAACAACCTCTTGGCTTTTTTGCTTTAATGTCCTTCCACCAGCTAGGAAAAAGTGAGAGTCCCAACCCTCCTTCAAAATAGCAACTGCAATTTACTTTACTCTACCATGCCAAAGCAAATTAGTAGCCCCCCAACTGTTTTTCTGTAGATATACACTTTCAAAATGCTAAAAAGCAATTTGTAGACAAAATCCACAGGGGGGAGTTAGGAATAAACAGCAACGCTACGAAGCTACATGGATTGAAATGAGCTCAGGTCATCTGGGAAAAGTCAGCTTTCTGTCCCTAAAAGCACAAATAAACGCAGTGGGGCAAAAATCTGGAACGAACTCCCGGAAAACTGCCGGCATGCCGCCAACACTTATTGCTTTTTTAAAACACCAACTAAGCTTTCCGTTTGGTGCTGGCTTTGACCGAGTTATTTTTCTCTCTCTCTACTGTGCCGTAATCGTATCGGATACGTTACGTATTTTTGCTTTATTGTATCCTAATGTCATTGCATAATTGTGTTTTTCTTTGCACGGTGTTCTGTGTAAAGCGTGCTGAATCTTGCCTCAGATCTCTCAATAGGCAAACAAACAGGAAATCATACAGTCACTGCTAGGGAATTGTTGATGAGCTGATAAACACGGTTGCTTTGTTCACACAGCAACAATCTCAACCGGAATAGTCGCAATCAAACGCGGACATGCCGATCGACCGAGAACTTTGATAAGCCAACATGTTGACCCGCCAGAGTGATCAGGGGTTTTCAACCAGTGGTCCAGGGATCACCAGTGGTCCCTGAGAGGGTACCAGGTGATCCCCAGCTAACTGATGGTTGGTTAACCAGATGTAACTCTTGATGAAACCAAATGAAACCAAATGGACCCTTGCGGGTCCATTTGGTTTCATTTTTACGCTCTCAAAGAGTTAAAATATTCATCATCTGAATTAGCCCAAGTCTACACGACTAGAGAATGTAGAAGATTAATGGTAATTTTTTTTTATCCATGTTTGCCTTTTTCCCCGAAATCCAGCCTGTGGAATTGTGGACAAAAAAAAGCTAAAGAAATCTTTAATTTTGGGGTGTGTGTGGGGCTAGAATTTTCATCAATTGGTGCTCCGTGGCTCAAATGCTGAATAAGATAGTGGGCCCTGAGATACATGAAATAACCGAGCGGGCAAAGGAAAACGGTTCATCATTAGCCCATTAGTGTCATTGGGACCCACCAGAGCGAGGGTCATGCCCATGACCACGGGGGTGAAGATGAAGTTGAGGGCGGTGATCCGCAGCACGTAGCAGTCGGCGTCCGGGTTGGTGTGGACGTCTTGGTACTGCCTGGGGGCGGGCAGGGGGGAGCGGGCGCTGCCGGCCTTACCGCCCTGCTGAGAGGGAATGGGAGGAACATCTTCATTTAATGTAAATCAGTGGTTCCAACAAGTGAACTACAACAAGGACCCTAACGTGTATTAGGACTGAGAATGTGCTAAATGGAATGCGTTCCATTTGTACAATGCAAATTGGGGTACATGAGATAGAATTGCCATTAAATCACGTTCTGTAGCCTAATGCGTACATGCCACTTAGGGTCCTTGAACTCTTGAATTCAATGGTATCAAAAGTTGCAGGATCTACAAGCTCCAACAACGTTTCTAGCTTGTACATGCTACTTTTGATGCTTCTGTGTGACGTTGCACTGCGATTTGCAGGACAAAAAAATAACACACAAAAGGTTTAGAATAACACACAAAAAGGTTAGAATATGGAGATCAGAGGGTTCTGCCACGAGAGAAGTTTCATCGCTTACCTGCTTGGTGAACTTAAAGTTGAACTCCCAAAGGGTCTCGGGTCGAGTTCCGGGGACTTTTTTGACCCAAAACAACAAACACTGCAAAGCAAAGATAATCATCAGTCATCTTTTAAAAAGTTTTTTTTTTTCTGGATGACATTAGCAATGGGGGGAAAAATACAAGCTGAACCTTACTGGAAACAGTAATATAACAATAAAAGAACTGCAGATTCATTACCAATCCTCCTCTAACCTGACACATCTCTTGATTGATTTAATTAGTCCTACAGAATGAGTACAAGTCGATACCAAATCTTGAACCCAGTAGATGGGGCACATTCAAGTCAATTTTGTCCTGACCCTCAATTCAAGTTTCTGACACCAGATTTTAGTTCCTGAAACCAGATAATTTTTGCAGCAAGATTCTAGCTTTTAATGCTAGATTCTAGTTTCCGACACTAGAATTTAGTTATTCACAATAGATTATATTTCCTGAAGCTAGAATCTAGTGTTTGACACTAGATTCTAGTTTGCGCCACTCGGTGGCGCGATATGAGCTTGTAGATCTGATATTTTTCAATAGCTAAAAACACCAAAATGTGTTATAGTCCAGAAAAGGGTAATTCAAATATCATGGGCAGGGGTAAGTGGGCAGCGGTGGGTGTGTGTGGGTTCTTCCTACCTTGGAGTTGAGCAGGGTGGTGGGGGTGGACGCGGGCAGGGCAGGGGTCTTGGACACCCGCTGGCTGAACGGAGCGTACAGGTGAAACAGGGATCGGATCACGCAGGCCCGCAGGCAGCTCATCCGGTCTATGGAGGCCGGCTGGAGACGGCAGGGCAGGTCCACCTCAACGCTGTAGTGCCTGAAAGAGAGACAGACGGAGGAGGAGAGCCGAGATGAGTCCTCTCAAAAAACATGGGCACAAGTGGTTAAGTGCTATCGCCTCACAGCTGGAAGGTCCTGGGTTCGATTCCCGGTAATGACGCATGTGGTGGGTGCTGGCGGAGTGTTACATACAGACAAATGCGCTTGGAATTTGAATAGGTACAGTTTTTTTTACTTTAATTTGTAAGACTACGTTGTAACACTATGTCGGCCGACGTTGCTTGTCCATCGCCTGCCGTTGCCCACCGTTAAAACGTACTGTAATGCTACCAGTGTTTGATAGATTCTAGATTCTAATTTAAGACACTACATTCTGGTTTCCGACACTGAATTCTAGTCCCCGATGCTAGATTCTAGTTGCAGACACTAGATTCTAGTTCCTGACGCTACATTCTAGTTTCTGACGCTACATTCTAGTTTCTGACGCTACATTCTAGTTTCTGACAATAGATTCTATTTTTTCTGGAAAAAATAAAAAATAAAATAAAAATCAGTTTCTCTGTCAGTGATGCTCAACATCAGAATTATCTATATTTGCCCTCGGCCCCCTACCTGAAAACATGTACTAGGGATCCCTCAGAAGCAAAGATTTGAGTTAAAAATGTTATATATTCAAAGATTTGTGTCACATTTTCACGATTTCTCAAAAATAGCAGGCCAACAAGCTCAAAGCGTGCCAAACATATCTACAGTATACTACTATACTATATAAAAAAATAAAATAAAATAGGGGCATGGCATGTGGACCTGCGCAGCCTTTATGATCTAATGGTAGATCACAATCTACCTTCTTGGCACAATATCATTGTTGATATTACACCATTTAGGTCAAAGATAATGCTAATATACATAATAAATAGCAGCAGCCAGTCATTGATTGTCAACCAGTCAACGTTGTTAGTACGACTGATGCACGAGTAACGTGCGACAAACTCGGACAAGGAGGGGGGATAAACACCGAGTCATGGTGAAGATGGTTTATCTGTGCTCTGCAGCTGCCCTGTGCGCCCCCATGCTGGGGACAGTGGGCGGAGTGAAGATGATTGACAGTTTGAGGATCCAATGGAGTCAGGAGATTTAGTCATCATGTTTTTTTTTTTACACGTTTCATTGATTTGTTTGTAAAAGTACACACAGATGTAATCGTTGTTCAATACCACTGATGTAAGAAAAAACAATTAAAAACTTAAGGTAGGAGGTTGGTTAAATAACCTTTTCACCCAGTGCACCCTTGAATTATAGTTACTTTATAGGACCTTAAAACAACCGTCTTGTAAATATGTAAATCTAAGATTTACAGATTCACAAGACAGTTGTCAAAAACTAAGATAAATAAAAAGTTTAAAAAAAAAAGTCACAAGGTAAACTGGCCGATTGCAAACAACTTTATACCACTTGAACCACCTGAACTCTAGCATCCCTATTGTAGGATTCATCAAAAAAGTAGCTGCAAGGGGGTTACAACCAGCTACGAGTAGTTGTTGCAAGCAGTTGCAACTAGTAGTTGTTTGCAGGAGTTGCTGAAACGTCAAGGTAAAATGCCTTACATTTCCGCTTCAGTGCACCTTTAAAGTGTTCTGTGGCACCCCTGGGACTTGCGTTAGACTCACGGCACCTTGCTTTAAGAACCTCCAACCCTTTAGAGACAGAGATTAAGTGGAAGAACAACAGCCCTGATAACTCACACCTCCCGTACGTTCTGGTCCAGTAGGTTTAGATGGATAACTCTAAGTGAACAGCTAGCGGAGGATCGGCTATAGCTCAAGTCATCATCGCCTATTTAAGAGTATTTAGAAGATTTAGTATTGGGAGCCTGCGAGCACCACCGTCGCGCCACCGTTCATCAATCCAGCTTCATCTGAGACGTAATTCAGAGGCAAGGAGGTTTAAAAGACCACCGGGCACAGCATTGCGCTCAGTCCCGGAGATTTTGGTTCCTGTGACACCGCGAACCAAGCTAAAAAAAACACTGAGTAGTACTTAACCCTTTCTGTAATGAACGCGTTTTGGTGTTTTAGCTGTTGAAAAATAGCAGATCTACAAGCTCGTAGTTCTGCTATTTTTGAAAAATTGTGAAAATGTGCTGCAAATCTCTGAATACATTATTTTGGAAGCAAACATTTTAACTCGAATGTTTGCTTCTGGGGGATCCCTAGAACAATAGGTTTTCAGATGAGGGTCTGCAGCCAAATATGGATAATTCTGGTGGTCCTTGGCTTGAAATATGTTAAGCGTCACTGACACATGAACACAGATTTTTCAGAAAAAATAGAATCTAGTGTCAAAAACTCGATTCTAGCGTCAGAAACTAGAGTCTAGTGTCAAAAAGTAGATCCTAGCAACAGAAACTATGGTTTAGTGTCAATAATTAGAATCTGGTGTCGGAAACTACTGTAGAATCTAGCGTCAAAAGCTAGACCGCCGGGCACAGCATTGCGCACAGTCCCGGAGATTTTGGTTCCTGTGACACCGCGAACCAAGCTTTGGGAGGGGGGGAGGGTCCCTGTCTGGTCAAAAACACTTAAGATAACTGGCCTGCGGTACATTCGCGTCCAGAAAGCAGCGGTGCAGGTGACCGTCCAGGCTCTCCGGCAGATCAGAGCGAAGCGGCACACGTCCTCCGGTCTGATGTAGGAGGACAGGACCAGCCAGATGTCCACAGGGTACTCCTCCCCGTCGCTGCATTCACTGCTCTCTGCCGACAGGACAGGACACAGTATACACACAGTTAGCAGTGTTGCCAACTGCCAAAATGCACTAGTGGCACTTCTAAAATGCACTAGAATGCGCTAAAGCAGTGGTTTTCAACCATTTTCGTACCAGGACACACTATTTATTCTGCATTTTAGTCAGTTTAGTCTCTCAGACTAATTTAGGAGAAATAACTGGCAAAATGTTGGCCAAAATAGCAATTCTTCTACATTTTCAAAATGTGTAGATTCTTGAAATTCAGATGTTTAAATATAATATATTTAATTACATTTAATATAATTTAACTCTTGAGATAAGTAAGTAAAATGAAACAAAATGGACTGAGTTACAGAATTATAAGGGTCCATTCGGTTACCAATGGTCCTTTCTAGGAAGGAAGGAGGACTCTATCATAGGAGGGAAAAATGGTGAAAAATGAGGGTTTTATCTCTGGTGCCTGTCAACCAATTTCGCCGCTGCTCTTGATCCAGAGAGGCTTACAGTAAGCAGGAACAAGACATTTACACTGGCAGCCAGATACCAGCCTGAATCAGTTTTGAACCACATTGGATTTTTGCAGATGTGACTTGCATTCACTGGTGGGTTTCAATTCTGATTCAAATGTGATTTGATCCATTGGAGTCTGAATGGAAACACCCTGATAGAAATCAGATTCCTCGTTTGTGACTTGTTTGTGTTTAGACTTAAACGAAATCAAGATTCCCAACACCCTGGATGTTGCAAGGATCTGATTGCGTCTGGATATGGCTGCCAGTCTGAACACACTTGGTGACAGATCCAATCTGGTTCACTACTTGCAGCTAAATGCAGTGTGTATGGTCAGATGAGCAAATCGGATTTGAGAAGTAAATAAGATCGTAATCAGATCTGACTGGATGTGACTGCAGTCTAAACAAGGCCTGTCTGAATATATGGAAACCGTAATTTAGAACCACAAACCACAATCTTAATATTGCTCACTTTAAATTGAATGACTGATTCTCCCCATATTGTTTTCAACAAATTCTAACCCCCGAGTTATACTTTGCTGTACAAGGTTGTACAGCAAATTCTCATTCTCTTTTTGAAACACGTTCACAATGCTTCACATCGCGACACGCTATTTTATAGTAGATGGCAAGAAGTCACCAGCCACATTAATAAATTAAATCCTTCTTGGAAGAATGACACAATCTAACATGCGCAAAAAACACTTCTTTTCAGGTTTTACCTGAAAAACTGTGATAAACAATAAAGCCGATTATGACCCAAAAATAGCTGTGGCTCCACAAAGTGTGAGCTTGCAGTTTGGCTATTTGCGCTGTGGCAACAACAACAACATGCTTCCATAGGAGTCCAAAAACGTCTGAAATCAATGAGTGAAGAACTTTAATCCATTAAAGGAGACAAGATGTTACCGGCCGCAGCAGATAGATGTGCTGTCATCGTGACACGGGCCTGTCTCCACGGCCAGGGCCAAGACAGATTTATAGCTGTGTCCATCGATCGAGGCTAACAGGTGTGTGTGTGTGTGTGTGTGTGTGTGTGTGTGTGTTGTGCAATTAGTTTGGACTCGGGCCAGGTGGGACTGATTAAAATCGGTCACCCCCCCCCCCCCCCCCCCCCCCCCCCCCCCCCACACACACACACACACACACAGACAACATGTAGCACAAACTCCACTAAAAATAGTCAATTAGTAATGTGACAGACTCTGAGACCACAAGTGCTTTGTTCTGAAATAATAATGATGAAAAACAAACGCCTGGTTGAAGCATGTGAGAGAACTGGCATACAGGCGGACTGAACCTTGTGACAACACCGGGGGTAGTGTCGCTAAGGGTGGGGTTTAGTCACAGACCAATGGCAATTCAAATAGTTCTGTTGCTATGCAGGTCCAGCTTTCCCGTCTTTCCCTCCCCCTCTGCTAACGTGCCTATTGGACAAAGACGGACTGGGGAGGGACTAAGGGAAGGGCTAATTTCGCCCAATCAATAGAAAGAGTATGCCAGGTCACACCATTGAATTTATTGTGAAATGTGGTTATTCTGAAAAAGCTCACAAGAATGCCGTCACCTGTCCAGATAACATTCTCAAGTCATACCTAAAATTTTATAGGGAATTTTAAGGGACTGTGGCATAAAAAGGGAGGTTGCAATTCTATTTTATTTTTATTCCTCTTTTTTTGTAGGTTTTCTAAACTAAGTTCCACCCCCCCCAAAAAAATAACTTTTAACATTCAGTAGATTTTCTGCAGTCTTTGTTTTTTTCTGCCTCAACGAGTGTTCTGATTTCACTACTATTTGTTATGCCACAGTCCCAGATCATGTTAATGAGATTAGCCAGCAAGTCCTCGTTTCGCCTGTTTTCACTGCAGCTCAAAAGGCTTCCAACCCAAAGAGGAAACTCCTGAAAACCCCAAAAAACAAAAGCTCTAGGGAAAACAAAGCACAACCTGTACCTTTCCTCCTCTTGTTCTTCTTCTTGCGGCTGCTGAGCACCTTGGTGTCGTGGTCTCCGTCCTCCTCGGGGGGGTCCTCGGGTTCGTCCACGCTCTGAAGAGCGCCTCCTCCTGTCACGCTCAGCGAGGAGGAGAGAACCTCCTCCACGGCCCCTCTGGAAACCTCCAGACCGCACAGTAACTTCACTGGAAACACAAACACACACACACACACACGTTCAACTATAGCTCCCGGAGACACATTTCACACACTAACTTCACTGTAACACACACCAATTGACAATAGTAGCCATTTAGAAGACACACTTATTGACAACATTCTTAGGGCCAATAAGTCTTTGCATGTGTGTGTGTGTGTGTGTGTGTGCGTGTGCGTGTGTGTGTGTGTGTCGGTTCCGATCCTCACCAGTGGCTTGGCGGGGGAATCTCGAATAAATCTGTGATTTGTTGTAATTAAGGAAGTCATTATGTCAATATAATGACTATACAATGATTATACCTACTCTACCTACACTACTCTTGAAGTGTAGTGTAGGTAGAGTATAGTGAATACTATACGAGTTTAGTTTTCAGACTGCAGTGGAAGATCGGGAATTGAGTCTGCGGTTCCGACTGCAACAGGAAGTGCGTTCCATCATTTTTGGGGTGCAGAGAATAGTCTGGAGCATATGGGGCGTTGTTGCTGTAAATGTTCTGCAAGCTTCCCTGCTTCACCATAAGGGACATACTGTACATAGTCTATGGAAGCGGTTAACCCCTGCGTGGGACTTATTTACCTTCTTTTTCGACGGCATTGACGACGGCCTTTTTCACCCGTCCAGACTTCACGACAGCCGGGTCAGCGTTGGCGAAATCAGCAACAGTCACTGAGGAGGAGGAGAAGAAAAATGGGTTTGATTTGAAGTGCAAACGATGAACCTAACAGGGTGACGGTCCTTCATCTCTTCATCTCTCTTGTGCTTTCTCTCACAACAACAGCTATTAACAGTTATAAACGCGTATTATACAACATAATGCAGAATAACTAATGGACCTTGATATGAAAAGTGGTTGAAAAAACACTAATAGACAGGGAGCTTTTCTAATAAGAGAAATTTTATACGGTTTCAAAAGGCTCAGGAAGTGGTCAGTGGTCAGTTGGCCGCAATTTGCAACTCTAGATTTCATATTTTATAATGGGATGAATCTAGAGTTGCAATACTCTCAACTGACTCCCTACTCCTAATTTGTTTTATCTCTGATCTGCTTGTATTAAATATAAAATGTATTTAAACTCACCAACATTGCAGCTGTATATGGAAAGCTTGAATTATAAAATCCTACCGTATACATGTTGTACTGTATAATGTTTGTACATACACTTGTTTGTATTAACGAGTCGCACTGCTGCCTCCTGCATAATGAAAGTCCGATGGATGAACACTTCCAAACTCCACCTTTAAGAACAAGGTTGGATTTGCAGATAAAAAGAGGATGATTCAAGCTTTCCCTAAAACTGCAATTTTGGCGGGTTTAACTTCATTTAATACAAGCTAAATCCCTGAGGACATTCTTTCATGAGCAGGAAGTCAATGGAGGGTATTGCAACTCTAGATTCATCCCATTATTTAAAAAAATAAAAATAAAATATATATCTGAAACCTCCCATCTCCATATTATTCTAACTTTATATACAGTCGTGCAGCTTTATGACGCCATGGCTGCTTTTGAAATTTAATCAGAGTTAATAGTAATTTCCTCCTGGCCAAAGGCTACATTGACCAAAAGTGAATGAAGGAGGCGCATCATTGGATGTAAATATAGTCAAGTTATTATTATGCTAGGCTATTATCTAGTTATTATTATTATGCAATTCTTTTTGTATGTATTTATTTATTTATTTCATACTAGCTTTATAGCCTTATTCACATGTAGACTTCGACCATGACAAAATAGCAGATCTACAAGCTCTCAGCGCGTCGCGGGCGCGACGCGCTGAGAGCTTGTAGATCTGCTATTTTCGCCAAGCCACAACAACGCGGCAGCACTGTGCTCACTGTGTCCAATCAGTGTTATAACCAACCTGACTCGAAACAACCGTCCCCGGCCTTGAACTTCAGCCGTTTTCCGTTGCCCTTCTTGGGCCGCATGGTGCCGACACGACGCGGCACGGTGGTGGCGGGGGTCCACGGACACTCAGCGGGTCTGCCGGGGGTCCGTCCATGTCTCCACGACACGCGGAACGTGAGAGAAAAGGAGAGAGAAGTGTGAGAATGTTCCTCCAGGGTCTTCGGCCATCATGGACTGACGCTCGGGTGACGCGGTGGCGGCTACAGAGACGACTTCTCGCGCGACTTGCCATGGGACTTTCACATCAGCCGCCATTACACCTTTCCTTGGAAGTGAACGGAGATGTCGCAACTCTGTCCATACTAGGCTCGGAGTACGTAGTCGCAGAGCTATCTGATATCAGACTTGCGACATTGAGGGGTCGTAAACTGAACGCTCGAGTGCTTTTCATGCAGCCTGAATAGGGACAGACTAGATTTGGAAATACATTATTTTCAACAAGGGCTAAATGTGTATTTTTGAACGAATTCGATAGCGATTTGTTTATTTTTATTATCTAGCTCACTACTGAAGTCCTCCTAGCCTACTAGCTCCCAAGATCTTGTGATCTTTTGTGGCCCAACTGTAAATCCCAGAGGCCCCATGTTTGAATGACACCAACCCCCGATTAAAATACCCCAAATCACAAAGAGGAAAGCAGCAAATTAAAAAAAAAAGATGTGATGTCCCTATTCTCGATAGAGATCTATGTAGTAGTAGAACTGTCATCGGACTGGCCACTGAAGTGAAAGGAGTTTGCGAGATGTCATTTCTTTCTCTCTGAAATGTCGAGTTCAGTGCGTGCGTGTACAGTAGCTTGTTGCGTGTGGTAGCCTACTGTCACCTGCTGGTCAATGTACAGACGTACAGACACAATTTCCACGGTTATGAGGTGATTTTCAACAATTTTCATTTCAAGATCCCCCAGTTTGCTATAGTCACCCATTTCTATCCCTGGGACCCTGATGGGTGGATGGACGGATGGATCAAATGATATATGTTGATAAGGTTATCGTTGATTAATCGGTTTAGACGTTAATGACGTTTTTGTACAAATATTTTCAAAGATTAATTTCCGCCTGTCTAACATAAACACATATATAGAAATAATACAAAGGCATTTTATATTCCCTAATAAAATATATTGACAATTGATAATACAAGGCATCATTAGCATTGTTCAGGTACACGTAAAAACAAATCTTAATCCAAGGCCTATCCGAATCATGCAAAGATTAGTCACAGTCCCCCGGTTGAAGACCATGGGCCTAGATTCTCGTCACCGCTAAACATCCTTGAACTTCTTTGCCCTTTTAAACTATTTAAAAAACATTTTTCAATAGCTCAAAAGGCCAGTCTACATGCTCACAACGTGATTGGCACATTGAACTATTCCCTAGGTTTTTAAAAATAGTAAAAAAAAAAATAATAAAAAAAATTAAATAAAAAATAAAAAAGGATAAGGGGTTTGGGATAAGGGATTTAGCATGTAGCGAAAATGGAGCCCCATATGTTTTTTTTTTTTTTTTTTTTTTTTTTTTTTACTATTGCTGACATTTATGTCCTTTTATCAGTGCGCGCGCGCATCACCACGTCAAGGCGCGGTGCCGCTACCAAACGTGACATAGAATCCAACTATTCCAATCCCACCCTGCAGGTGTCGCTCGCTACCCTACTGCTGCAACACTGTTTCCAAATCCACACACACATACACACACAGCAGTCGTCCATCGTGCCTATTTTTGGTCCCGTGTGTGTCTGTGGCTGCCAGGAGCGTACGTGCGTCGCCGTCCACTCAGTTGAAAGTGTAGTGACAGCTGCAGTTGTTCGAGCCGCTCGTATACAGTAGTGTGGGAGACAGTGTATGCGAGTTTGTAGCGAGGGAGTAGTCAGTAGTGTGTGTCTACTCTGGTCCCTGAGAGGGTTCCAGGTGGTCCCCATGCATGTAAGTTGGTTAGCCAGATGTAACTCTTGAGAATGTAAAAAATGAAACCAAATGGACCCGCAAGGGTCCATTTGATGAAATTTGATAAAATATTCATCATGTGATTTAGCCCACGTCTACACAACTAGAATGTGGTCATTTTGATCTGCTAGGCTACTAGTTTTCTCCCAAATCCAGGCTGGAATTGTGGACAAATGGTGGAGAGAGAGGGAGAGAGCAAGGTGGATTTCGACCCCAACGGCACCCCATAAGATATGACGATTCTTCTCTCTCTCTCTCTCTCTCTCTCTCTCTCTCTCTCTCTCTCTCTCTCTCTCTCTCTCTCTCTCTCTCTCTCTCTCTCTCTCTCTCTCCCCAAAACAAACGTCCATCCATAATGAATTGAACACATGATGATGAAGTGGGCGTTTATAGAACGTCCAGCTTCACTAGCTGCTGCCCAGCCCAGGCATCAGCAGCACATCAGCCGTCGCCGCTTCGTCTTCTTGTTCGTCGTCGCTTCTTCTTCCACCGCCACCAGCGTCGTGTCGCCTCCTCCTCCTCCTCCTCCTCCTCCTCCTCCTCCTCCTCCTCCTCCTCCTCCTCCTCCTCCACCTCTGAGCTGTCAATCAGGCAGCCTTGCCGCTGCTGCCTCCTAGAAGAGGAGATTGTCGTGCGTGTGTGTGTGAGTGTGAGTGTGCATGGAGGAGGATGAGGAGGGAGGAGGAGGTCAGGACTGGGAGGCGCACCTCCTCTCGTAGCTGCTGCTGCTGCTGCCGTTGCTGCTGCTGTTCCGCCAGGGCGGGTACTAGTAGTACTATTCTACCTCTCACGAGGAGGAGGTGGTGCTGCTGCTGAGAGGCAGAACCCCAACCCCGAACCGACCTATACCGATCATCTGACTGGAACGGAACTATCACGGGAAAGCAACGGTTAACGGGTAGCCGATCTAACGGTGCCGGTGGGTGGTGGTCGGAGAGAGAGAGACACACACACACAGTGAGAGAGACAGTGAGAGAGACAGGGAGAGGATATGGATGAAAGGTCGACCTTCCTCGCCTGCTCATCCTTCCATTGATCAGGTGAGTAAGACGATATGTGTGGCGGACGATTATATCTGGAACGATCTTAGAATAGCATGCCTAGTAGACGTTTCATTCATTCAAGGCAAAGCAGCAGCTAACAGCGGCAGCGGCGGCAGCAGCATCAGCATGACGCCCTGGGGGGTGCAGAATGAATGATACTGTATAGGTGATGATGGATTTACGGATTGTAGCCTATATGTGCGTACGAGGGGCTTGGCGGTGGGGAGGAGGGGGGGCTAGCTTATTTTAATAGTGGCGTGGATGGATGCTGCTGCGTGTGCAGCGTGCACGCGCGTGTGTAGCATCCCAACCTATACAGACTTAACTAAGGCTTTGCCCGTTGCCATAGCAGGCACCATCGTAGGCCGTCTTCTAATCGATCACTGTAGTTTCGCGTCTTGTATAGGTGAACGACTTCCTTGTCTCTCTCTAATCCTCCCTCTCACTACCTCTCTCTCTTTCTCCCAGACGGTCTCATCTACGCCGGTAGCTTCGGACCCCCCCACGGGCGGCGAGGATCAAGGATGATGTGCGAGGTGATGCCCACCATCTCCGAGGCCGGGGACCCCTCCTCCTCGGGTGGTGGTCCTGCCATGGGGAGAGGAGGAGGAGGAGGAGGGGGCTCTCCCGGTGGAGGAGGAGGCTCGGGGGGTGGTCTCCACCACCACCACCAGAACAACGGTGGCGGCCATCACCATCACCACCACCACCAGGAGCATCGGGAGGAGGCCAACTTCGAGCAGCTGATGGTCAACATGCTGGACGAGCGCGACAAGCTGCTGGAGTCGCTGCGCGAGACCCAGGAGACGCTCATCCAGTCGCAGAGCCGGCTACAGGCGGCACTGCACGAGCGCGACGTGCTGCAGAGGCAGATCAACGCCGCTGCGCTGCCCCAGGTGAGAGGGAATGGAACCCATGTCGATGGTGTTGGTGCTGCTGATGCTACTGCCGCTGCGCAGGTGTCTGGGATGCTGTGGGATGGGTTTTAGAAGTAAGGTTGGAGTGTGGGGTCATCACGTCCACATCCCGGACAAGATCTTGTTTTCTAGACCCACTCAAGAGAGGGAGGGGTTGAAAGGAGCGCTGTGGCTTGCGATTGGGCGAGACGTGTGGAGTGCTCCACTGTGTTCATTGGGGGAGGATTTACTATTCCATGCCCATCAAGTTACAACTTGGCTCGATTGAACCGTGCGACATTCACCGTGGCAAAGCTTGCTCGGTGGGTGCATGGCTCTGGTTGCTTAAGTTTGCCTGAGACTTGATCGATCTGCGGGGAGGATTTCAGCGTAATGTGTGCTATAGGATTTTGTCGGTTTCTAAGTATGGAATTGCGGAATTTTGCCAATCCATGTCATTCCACCGTGTTTCAGGTGAGATCAGGATTGGAATGTGGGGATGGATTCTGGGATCAGCTAGGGCGGGTTCTGCTAGCTTCTTCTTTGGTCGTGTGCTCTCAAAGGGGAATTCAGTCCCATTTTTCAACAGTGTAGACTTCAGATTTTCAAGTTTCTTTCATACCGCCATTTCTAAGAAATAGAATTCCCCTAAAACCGTTCAGCTCTGTTGTAGCTGTAATTGTGGAGTTTTAACTTTCATTGAAAAATAGCAGGCGTTCACGGCTCATAGCGTGCCACACAGTGGTGCGCTATGAGCCGTGAACGCCTGCTATTTTTTGTCTGTCTGCATCAAAACGTCCCATACCTGGCCTGTCCTCAGGGTCGTTGTTGTCCACTCCTTGTAAGGGGGGAGACAGAGGTGCTTGTTAGGAACATCTGTGGGGGGTCGGCGATGTATGGGTTAAGCCTGGATGTGGCTCTGACGCCTTTTTACTGTGTCCCGTGTGTGTCCCGGACTATATGTCCGGACCGGAAGCATGTGAACATCGTAGGAGTCGACTTGTGAGTCTGGCCATGCAGGCGAGACATTGGCTCCAGTGAGTGGGTGGTCGGTGCCTCATGGTGGCTCGGCACCATCGCTGTGTGAACTATGAATGTTAGGGAGTGGAGGATGCTGTTTGCCGTCATCATTTAGAGACGCTCTAGAGCCATGCAGACCTGTAACTGTCTGACTTCATAAAGCTGGGGTTCTCAGCCAGTGTTGCCAACCTACCGCATTTGTCGCTATTTTTAGCTTTTTTCAGACCCCCCTAGCGCCAAAATTAGTGGAAAAAATGAACCCTTACGGGTCCATTTGGTTTCATTTTACGCTCTCAAGAGTTAATTCTGAATTACCTAATTCTCAAGACTCTACAACATTTTGCCAATTATCTCTCATAAATTAGTCCGAGAAACTCAACTTCAAATGGTGTTCCGGGCTAAAATGCAGAATAAACAGTGGGTCCTGGTATGAAAAAGGTTGAAAACCCACTGCTCTAGCGCATTCTAGTGCATTTTGGAAGTGCCACTAGTGCATTTTGGCAGTTTGTTCTCAACCCGTGGGTCGCAACCCATCACTGTAAGATAATGTTACAGGGGTCAAAAGAGTACGTAGCAAAAAAGTATCAGCGCTGCAATGTACTGTTGAGCCACTAAGTATCTGTCCGTAATTCAACTTACGTCATCAGCCCTCATACACTTGATCAAAAGTTCCAGAATTACTCGTCGTTCTGCAGAATGTCCTATTTCAAGTTTTCAAATGTTTAAAATGTTTTTTTTTAATGGCAGATCCAGCTATGTCTCAAGTGGTCGAACTGTGTATATAGGGCTAAAGCATATTGATGTATGTTTTGTAACAACAGGCTCATCAAGATGTGTAGAAAACCAGTGGAGTAAAAACATTCTGATCCGAGATGTGGTGGCGTTGAATCGGGTAAAAAAGTATTGTAAATCGGATATACTGAAATAAAGTACAGCACTTAAGTAAATGTACGTTGTACTAGTTTCCACCACTGATTTTATTATATATTTTTATTTTATTTCTATGCAGCCTGTGATGATTCACCAGCAGACACACGCCGGCTGAGAGGTGTGAATGAACACGCTGTAATAATTCCTATGTTCTCGTGGCTGCTGGAATGGAACAATGTGGTTCTTGCTTTTCCTCTCGTTTCCCATAGATTCTTTACCAACCTGCAACCTACTTTGGAATCGGCACTGGGGAGGAAAGATCCTCCCCATTATTGTGATAAACGACACACGGTTCAAATGTCATCAACCGATAATCACCCATATGCTCATTATCATAGACAGTTCCTATATACATACTGACATGCCAAGGCGAACTGCGCTATTTAAGTTCATTTTGTAGTACGTGAATAGGGTTAGATTTACGTTTAGGGTTAGTAGAAGCAAAGGGTTAATAGTTAAGTTACTAGTTAGCGATAGTTATTCTCCCTGCCCCCGGAACATTGCGGTTGTTCTTTTCTTCATCTCTGCATCTAATAGATGTGCAGAGGTGTGTGAGGAGGAAAAAAAGCCCTCATTAACATTTTATTTTGATTAAGTGGAGCTCCTTACAACAATGTCAGCTCTGTGGGCGTGTGTGTGTGTGTGTGTGTGTGTGTGTGTGTGTGTGTGTGTGTGTGTGTGTGTGTGTGTGTGTGTGTGTGTGTGTGTGTGTGTGTGTGTGTGTGTGTGTGTGTGGTGAGAGAGAGAGAGAGAGAGAGAGAGAGAGAGAGAGAGAGAGAGAGAGAGAGAGAGAGAGAGAGAGAGAGAGAAATAGCTGAGTAAGGACTGTTGTATTTCACCAAACTGTGACAAACAGTTACGCCCAAGCTGCATAAAGCTACACTGTTGGCTCTCTGACCAATGTGTTGTGTGATGTCACAGAGAGAGAGAGAGAGAGAGAGAGAGAGAGAGAGAGAGAGAGAGAGAGAGAGAGAGAGAGAGAGAGAGAGAGAGAGAGAGAGAGAGAGAGAGAGAGAGAGAGCATCATGACAGTCTCGATGCAGAAACATGGCCGCTTGCTAGTGTACATGTCCCTGGGCTGCTTGCTTCATGTGTGCTCTCCCCTTCTCTCTCTCGCTCAGACACACTCACACACACACACACACACACACACACACACACACACACACACACACACACACACACACACACACACACACACACACACACACACACACACACACACACACACTGTGTATATAGGATAAGTGGGAGGAGGAAAGAGAACGAGGATGAGAGAAGGGCAAGAGGGAGGGAATGTTGATAAATGCCTTTATATGAACTTAATACGGGATAAAAACGAGTCAGCAAACAAAAAGACTATAGTGTGCCTCACATTTTCTTAGTGGAATGAAAACGTATAGGTGCCGCACAGGAAGTGGAGGGCTGAGAGGGCGGGACCAAATGGACTAACATCCTGTTATCCACGTTTCTACTGTACATGGGCTGCGCCATAGAGAGTGTGAACGGTAACGACAGCTTTACGTCCGCATTCTTTTCAGATTTGACCACCAACAGTCGATGGTCAAATGAGGAAGAGCCATATTAAACCCCAGTTGTGCTGATCAATGACACAACCGGCACATCAGGAGCAATTAGGGGTTCAGTGTCTTGCTCAAGGACACGGCGCTTACTTTGGGGGAGCCCGGGTTCGAACCGGCAACCTTGCAGTTTACCAT
>CM076971.1:44740267-44767767 GCA_039105355.1 Benthosema pterotum
CAGCACATAGTCCCCTGTGGACAGTGGCGGGAAAGTTACTCACATTGCTAGTTGATTAATAGCTAATATGTAGGCCCTAAATATAATATACTTATACTCCCTTAGATCCCTAGATCTATATTTTGCAAAGCAAATCCGTCCCCACACAGTCTACCATTAATATGTATTAGAGCAGGGGTTTTCAACTTTTTTCATGCCAGGGCCCACTATTTATTCAGCATTCGAACCACAGACCATGATCACATCATTTTTTTTTTTTACTATTTTGAAAAACATTTTGGAATAGTTCAACGTGCGAATCTATTGACACATTGTGAGGTTGTAGACTGGCCATTTAAACTATTGAAAAATGTTCTTTTTTAATAGTTTAAAAAGGCAAAGAAGTTAAGGGATAAGGGGGTTAGCGGTGACGAAAATGGAGCCCCTGCTGTATAATCATGTAACATACTGTAGCTTATAATGTGATCCCCCCCCCAAAAAAATATTTGATAGCTGTATTCTGCCCATCAGACACAGGTGTTTGTTTGCCAAACCATGTGAACACCCATGGGAACTGCATTGTGGTATATGGCCATGGAACACAGACAGAACACAGAAAATGTGTTTGTCATGTGTGTATGAGGCCAGAGAGAGAGCAGGCCTGGGGCAGGACAGTGCTGGTTATGCATGGGTGCATGGAGGAGGCTTCATGACACGCAGGAGTAATAATGTGAACGTGTGTGTGTGTGTGTGTGTGTGTGTGTGTGTGTGTGTGTGTGTGTGTGTGTGTGTGTGTGTGTGTGTGTGTGTGTGTGTGTGTGTGAGGGGGGGGGGGGGTAGAGAGAGAGCGCATGGTGAGATATAGGACGATAAAGAAAAAGTGGAGCACGAGGCCAGACGCTGAATGTCAGTGAGGTGAAGTGCTTTTTAACCACTTACAACATGGCAGGAACTGGCACCCGCATACTCCAGGCATGATGTCACGGCGATATAGGCGGAAACACCTACATACTAGAGGTCGAACAGTAATCATTTGAAAATAGCAAAAAGCCAGTCGTCGACATGTAAGCTGCACATCTCTCTCTCTCTCTCTCTCTCTCTCTCTCTCTCTCTCTCTCTCTCTCTCTCTCTCTCTCTCTCTCTCTCTCTCTCTATATATATATATATATATATATATATATATATATATACACACACAGTATATATATTACTGTATATACTGTATATGTATATGCATTGATTTAATAAAAAGCATTTTCATCTGCAGTTTCCCGCCCTTTTTCAACTACGCGCCCCTATGGGTGGGGAGATGTGTTACGCTATCATATGAAGAGTGGTAACATACTTGGATCTGCACCTGGCTGTAGCTCTGCAAGTTCCAAACGTACATAGCAAACTATACTACATCCCAACACAGCCTATTTTCTTACAATATACATTAACTAAAGCAAGTTATATAACAAATCATTATTCACTAAAGGGATGAGAGCTCTGTTAATGAATTAAAATGTCCTAAAATGCCATAATTTCAGCTGTGAATGTGCATCCTGCTGTCAATGGAGAGTGGTTTGTTTGGAACTTGTATCCCTCCTTCAGGGGCGGATCTAACATTTCCCAATTGGGGGGGGGGGGGGGGGGGGGGGCAGAAGAAAATGGTAAGGGTCTTAGGGTGCACCCTTACCGTTTTCAGTAGTGTTTCAAATACTTTTAAATATAAGCACTGAAATATCTTGGGTTGTTTTGCATGCCATCATGTTTGGTGGGGCAGACTGGGCATTTAGGGGGGCATCCCCCCCCCCCCCATGCCTATGCCCGCCTTGGGGCACCATGTGTGCTTTTCAGCCAATGGCCGTCTAGCTCTTCTCAGCCGTAGCATGGGAGTCAACGGGAGTGTCAGTACTCTCCCATTACAGAGTGCTAGTTACACTCTGATACACCGGGTGTGTTCCATGTAGCCACTTTGACCACACTGCCTAATACAAAATAATAGGCCAGTGTGCTCCCGGTGTGCAACTGTAACTTTTTGCGAACGCACCCATGAGAAAAATAAAGACACGCTTTTCAGTAGTCCTAAAAAAAGATATGTGAGACACAGAGACTGTTGGTCTGGAAGGAAGTGCTCAGATGTTTTACTGCTATTTCAACATCTCCCATGAAATCCTAGTAAATGGAAGGAAATCCTAGGAAATGTTATATCAAAGTGCATGTCTGTTATTATTTTTTCACCTGGTTGGCAAGACGGACGGAAAAGTGTTCAATAAATGTAGTGTAGAGTAAAAAGTACAATATTTTGGCTCCCATTAGTGGAGTAGAAGTAAAAAGTATTGGATAATTCGAAATACTCCAACTTGTATTCAAGTGCAATGCTGCTATATAACTCATATAACTCTTCTCTTCTTTTATATCTCCTCAAATGGGGGACTCCACAGGCTAATAAGTCAGTTTGGGTGTCCTTGATGTGAACATGATTTTTGCGTCTGAATTTAGATCTCGATTCTGGTGAGCTTTTTATTCAGGGTGAGAGATTATCGATCATTCATCGTGCGAGGAACGCGGTGGAATCACCATGATAATGTGTGCATTTATCCCTCCCTGTCTGGATGTTCCTCATGTCTTCGTTATTCCCAAGGAATACCTCATGGAATGGATTCAGAATCATAAAAACCCTCTATAGTTTGAACTAAGGTTTGGGGTCACAAGAGAACCCTAGAATCCTGGTACCAGACAGTGGATTCATCTACTGTATGTATGTGGAATATATTTTAGGCCAATAAAAAACACTATATATTGATTTCCCCACTTTAACCCATAGGCCCTACTGAACTGAGAAACAATTCAGAAGACATTTTCACAATTTTCAAAAATATCAGTCCTACAAGCTCACAGCGCGCCACTCTGTGGCGCGCTGTGAGCTTGTAATGCTCGTATGAGCTTGTAAGTAATGCTCGTAATGCATTGCCAACGCTAGGTAATGTCAATAATGCTAAGTAATGTTAATAATGCTAAGTAATGCGTACCGCCAAATGTGAGTTAAACAAGAGAAGGCCTGGCAGCTGCCCGACTATCTATGTCTTATCTGCACACAACATGACAGCTCAGCCTATCATCGGCAGCCATCGGCCCATCCACTACAGATCTGCTTGTCTTCACTCTCCTTCTAATGTCTGTGCAGACTCCATTACTCTATCTATCTATATCTGTCTATCTGCAATCTGTCTGCACCTCTCTCTCTCTCTCTCTCTCTCTCTCTCTCTCTCTCTCTCTCTCTCTCTCTCTCTCTCTCTCTCTCTCTCTCTCTATCTCTCTCTCTCTGTCTCTCTCTCTCTCTCTCTCTCTCTCTCTCTCTCTCTCTCTGTCTCTCTCGGCCCCTGGCTAAGGGCCCACGCTCCAGCTAAGGGCCTCTGTCTGTGCGTTAATAGAATATTAGCCTACAAAGCTGCACAAATGCATGCACGCGCGCACACACACATGCTGTGCCTGCTTTCTCTCTCTCTCTCTCTCTCTCTCTCTGCGTAGGGCCCCCATGCTCTCTCGCCCTGCTCCGTGCCAGCGTACCATCTGGCTCTCAGTGCGCCACATTTAGGACCCGGCCAGGTGCCACTTTGTCCCCCTGGCCTGGCCGACAGGAGGGACGGCCGAGAGAGGGGGGAGATGAGAGAGAGAGAGAGAGAGAGAGAGAGAGAGAGAGAGAGAGAGAGAGAGAGAGAGAGAGAGAGAGAGAGAGAGAGAGAGAGAGAGAGAGAGAGCTCTCTCAAGGGAGGGGGGGGGGGAGAGACAGACAGACAGACAGACAGACAGACAGACAGACAGACAGACAGACAGACAGACAGACAGACAGACTTGCAGATGAAGACACAGCAGGAGATCCCAGTAAGAGAGCACACCTCTATAGTTAATTATGCTTTATTGCAGGGGTATTCAACCATTTTGATACCACAATCATTTATTCAGCATTTGAGCCACGGACCACCATTTGATGGCATCTTAGCCCCACCGACCCAAAACGAAGGATTTCTTTTGGTTTTGTCCACAATTACATGCTGGATTTCCCCAAACAAACTTCTTAATTAAGTGGCGCTAGTTCACATGATGAATATTTGAACTCTTGAGAGCGTAAACATGAAACCAAATGGAGAAACCAAATTGAGGACATTTTAGCCCCCCACACAGACCCCCAAACTAAAGATTTCTTTTGCTTTTGTCCACAATTCCAGGCTGGATTTGGAAAACAAAACAGGCAAACATACAGATCAAAATGACCATTAAACTTCTAGTTGTGTAGACTTGGGCTAATCGAATATTTGTAAATAGAGCGTAAACCTTCTTACGCTCTCAAGAGTTACATCTGGTCACCCCTCTCAAGGACCACTGATGGAACCCTCTCAAGGACCACTGGTGGTCCCCGGACCACTGGTTGAAAACCACTGGTCTAGAACTGTAGATAGTGCAGACAGTAGTCCTTACTTATATTTCAGTGGCCAATCGTGTTTTTGTCACAAATCTTGCTGCTGTGTTTTGCACTTTGATGTATTTCTCCAACTACACTATTGCCACAAGTCGTATAGCGTTAGTTAAAGGGGAATTTCCAATGCCTCATGACCTTATTGCATAGGCCTATGCTGTATGTGCTTTTACGTTTCTTGATATTTTCCCTTTTTTTAATTTTGCTGCCATCAAATGACAAAACGTTTGCAGGGCTTGAGCGCTTCATACACAAGACAGGCAGCACACACTCGTGAGATTGCATTATTACACGCACACGCGCGTGAACACGCGCGCACACACACACACACACACACACACACACACACATACGCACAACACACACACACACACACACACACACACACACACACACACACACACACTGCTGCACCGGAGGGCTTTAATAAGCAGCAGTGTGTGAGAAGCTATAAGTCGTTGACCCTTAAAGGGATTTTGAGGAACTTCAAAATGCTGCTGCTGCGTGAAATACAGCCTGTCACTGTCTGTCACACACACACACACACACACACACACACACACACACACACACACACACACACACACACACACACACACACACACACACACACACACGGGTATAGCTTTGCTTCACCACTATACAGTACATTTGGTTTGAAAACACACACATACACACACGCATGCATGCACACACAGAGACACACACGCACGCATGCACGCACGCACGCACGCACACACACAAACACACACACACACACACACACACACACACACACACACACACACACACACACACACACACACACACACACACGCACACACACACGCACACGAACACTTGCATGCACACACACACAGATTGCATACTTGGTTGAATAAACACACACATACAGTACACACACACATAGCCACGTGCACACACACACACGCACACACAGACACTGGGCGAAGGGGAAAGGGAGATTGGAGAAGGGAACGCGCTGTTCCCTTTATGGTCATAATAATCTATCGGTCTATTTATAAAACTATACTGCACCAATCTATCTCTCTCCAATGACATGTTTATTTATGGTTCTTTGTTGTAGTTGGGTGCTTAAAAAAAAACGAATCAAGATCCATTATTTATTCAGCATTTTGAGCCCTGCACACGTGCAGCAAAAAATATAGTTCGCACAGACCGCATCACCATGGTCATTTTAAACGACTCTAAAAGCAGCGACATCTATAGTGCCTCGGACGGAGGAGCACATTTTTTTTAGATCTCTAATAGCCTGGAAAAAAGATGCCAGCGTCGTGGGTCGTGTTACGATATTAGGACCCGTGGGCAAGCGGAGGAACCATTTGAGGACATTTTAGCTCCATAGACCCCAAAACTAAAAGATTTCTTTTGCTTTTATCCACAATTCCAGGCTGGATGTGGGAAACAAAACAGGCAAACCTACAGATCAAAAATGACCATTAATCTTCTATAGTTGTGTAGACTTGGGCTAATCCATATGATGAATATTTTAACTCTTGAGAGTGTAAAGTGAAACAAAATAAACAAAATGAAACCAAATGGACCCGGATTTGGTTTATTCAGGGCATTCGGTGTGGTGTACTGTGCTGTTGGTGGCCCAATTTTTCTGTTTCTGTCTTGAAAAGACCGGTCAAAGACCCCCATAAGAGAGGACTTATATGGCCCTGCGGCCTGCACTAGGTGACATCACTGGCCATCAAACTCATCGCGCTTGCAGTGTGGATTTTCCGAATGTATCAATAAGCTCTTATGTATTGGCCCCTTATTGGCACCCCACAGAAGCCTGTATATTTCTCAACCCCCCCTAGCCATTTGCACGTGCCTGGACCTGAACACACAGTTTCCGTGGCGTTATACAGCCTGGGTAAGCAGAGGGCCGTTCCGTATTGAAATCTGATCTAGGGACATAATAGATCAAGTGATTGATCGGCCTGCACTGAATCAGCACCTGGCCGTGTCATAAGTGTCCAATCGGGACGATACATCACAGGCTACACACACACACACACACACACACACACACACACACACACACACACACAACACACACACACACACACACACACACACACACACACACACACACACACACACACACACACACACAGAGGCGAGAGAATGTGTGAGTCTTGGCAGTGCGGAGAGGGAGGAGGAGAGACAGAGATCTATGCAGTGATGTGAATGAGATGTTAGCCATTAACTCTCGTCTCTCCCGAGTGCCATGATGGCCAAAGCAGATACTAAACTAATCGCGTCTGCGTTGCCGGAGATGTGTCTCTGATAAGTTACACGACGACACAGAAGGATCTGGCACTCTCTTCCCCCAGCAGGGTTTCCTCCTCAAAGCGGGGCCTATATATGGACACTGTTCAGGGGCGGATCTAGGCATGGGCATGGGGGGGCAATGCCCCCCCTAAATGCCCTGACTGCCCCCCCAAGCATGATGGCATGCAAGATATTTCGGTGCTTATATTTAAAAGTATTTACTACTGCTACTAACTAACTACAGCTGTGTCACCACTAAAACAACAGCATTTCATCATTAAAAACAGAAAACTCTCTGAGTCAGACCTTTAGCTTTATGCATGCTGCGTGTCTGTTGCAACTTCAACTGATGTTATTATTGATGCTTTACTTGACTAATAAAAGTCCTGTAACTGAAAATGGTATGGGTGCGACTTCATCGCCCGTGGCGCGAAGCATCACAGGCGATGAAGCCGCCCCCATACCATTTTCTCCTGCCCCCCAATTGGGAAATGTTACATCCGCCCCTGAGGGGAAGTGCAGGCATGCAGGCGTGCCTCAGAATACTATGACAATCTTTGGTATTTGTCGATATAACTTCAGTATATCTGCGTAGCGCTTGCATGTTCTCTCTGTAGGCATACCCTCACAAAAACATGCAGTCATCCTGGTCTCTAAAGTATACTACAGTAGCACTTTGATTTATAAAAAATCAGAGTGAGAGGAAGAATTATACATGTAAGACAAAATATGTATCTTTTGAAGTGCCCCTGTGGATATTGCTATGATGGAGGCGGGGGGACTAAAAGAAAATTGAATGTTATTATTATAGGAGCAAAAAGACTCCAGTGCCAAGGCAATTTAAAGCTATACTACGTAACATTTGTCATTAAAACAAATTTGATATATATCATGACTGGCATCCCAGTCATAACACACTCCCTGCATTGCTGATGCTTGACGTCACATAGCATCACTTTCAATCACACATAAATGGAAGATTCATATGATTAGCCCTTCACTAAGTCCCTCCCCAATCAGTCCTCGTCCAATAGTCACGTTAGAAGAGGAAAGGTTGACCAGGAAAGCTTGACCTGCAGTTGCTAAACTATTTGGATCGGCATTGGACAGTCAGTGAACAAACCCCACCCCAGAAGGTGAGGTTTAGAGAACGGCTCATTTGCTTCCTCAACGTCTCAATTAAGGTGTCAGACAATCGAATATTCTCATTTCGTTTTACGCCCGCTGCATGTGATGTGTGCAAGCACTGCCACACCAGATACTCACGGACCTCGCGAGTACAAGTCCCTGCACTACAGTGCATTACGGGGCCCACTACAAAATGCTACATGGCTTGGTGGTAGAAATGTCCCGATACTTTATCGGTATCGGAAAAAGTATGGGATCGGCCCTTTTTTAGCCATATCGGTATCTGCAAATACTGTATGGGTATTGGAAAAGTATCAGTATCAACACTTTGTTGTCATTATCAGGTGATATTGGTATTGGCAATGGCAAATATGCCAGTCTGACTACAGATCCGGGGTTGACACTATGGTAGTTCGATAAAATGTTGGGCCATGTGGAGTTTGCTTTTGCCCAAGTGCACATTTCAGTATGCTATTCCCAGTTGGTGGAGTTCATATACGATTTATTTTTCTTTTATATTATACAGTATATATACAGTACAGTATATATTCTTCTCTGGTATCAGTATTTGGTGTCGGTATCGGCTAACACAGAAATTGTGGTATTGGAATCGGAAATGGAAAAAAGTGGCATCGGGACATCCCTACTCGGCGGCCAACAGTTCCAACTTCCAAGACAAGTGTACATCCTTGCAGGCAGTAGCCTGCCTAGTGCCTACCTGACCGTGGGGAACTGCTGCTGATTTTTTACCAGCGTGATACTTTTACCATGAATTAATTACTCACCTATAATGCTGGCTGGCGCTGTGGAGGTTGATTTTACGGGTGTTTGAACTTTTATTCCAAAAGTGAGTACATTGTAGCCAAAGATGGGCTGCATCCAGCATGGCTTTCAGTATATGTTATAGATATAATAAACTCTGGCTAAAAGCAGGTAAAAACAACATGCACCAATTCCACATACACCACCATCACGTTATAATGTTTACATTCTGTCAGTCCCTCCTTCTCTTGATGATCAGTAAACACCACTTTTATTTCTTAAGTGAACTTACTGTATAGGATGTGTAGGTATCTTAGGCTACACAAATGTAGCGTAAGATTTAGGCTACCGTAGAGAAGCTTTTTTTCCCCTGACTCAGACAGCATCACTCTGCAAGAGTCTAAGTGCACACACCTTGTTTTGGTGTTGTTGAGCGTTTGTTTCTGCCTCAGAGTTACTCTTACCTTGTACAAATGCAACATCTAAGACACCAACATGGAGAGGCGCTTGTCCAATCACTGTTCGTCAAGAAATTACAATCTGCACAGCTTGTACTTTCATTAAAAAGTGTGTTTACCCTAATTAGAGTAAACAACTAGAGTTGCACAACTAGTTGTACTATTAGCATAGATCAGGGGTTTTCAACAGGTGGTCCGGGCCGGGGACCACCAGTGGTCCCTGAGAGGATTCCAGGTGGTCCCCAGGCTAAATGGTGGAAAGTTGGTTAACCAGATGTAACTCTTTGAGAGCGTAAAAATGAAACCAAATGGACCCAGGCGGGTCCATTTGGTTTCAGTTTTACGCTCTCAAAAGTTAAAATATTCATCACTCCAATCAGCCCAAGTCTACACAACTAGAGAATGTAGAAGATTAATGGTCATTTTGATCTGTATGTTGGACTGTTTTGTTTCCCAAATCCAGCCTGGAATTGTGGACAAAGTTTTGGGGTCTGTGGGGTGAAAATGTCATCAAGTGGTGGTCCGTGGCTCAAATGCAGAATAAATAGTGGGCCCTGGTATGAAAACCACCGGCGTAGATCAAGAGATTCCGAGATGAGTGGGGTTCAGGCTGGGGTTCAGGTGGTTAAAATCAGAGATGGATATTTTCAATCTGTCGTAAATGTAAAATATAAGCTTTCCTCGTAACACACACTGTGGGTCTTTTCGTTTGAAGACCCTAAATCCACTATTTGGCAGCTTATAGCCTTGGAGAATGGGTGTTCCTGCGACAAAGTTGCAATTTTGTTTCGCCATTCTAAATCTTTATAACACCTCTATTATGTATGTAGGTGTGGTTTGGGGCGACAATGGGACCAATGGCTGTGTCACGTTCCATTGCTTTTAAAAGAGATCCCTTATCCGCTGGCCGTTATGCCAAACGCTATATTGTTTTATCTCTCTCTCTCTCTCTCTCTCTCTCTCTCTCTCTCTCTCTCTCTCTCTCTCTCTCTGTCTCTCTCTCTCTCTCTTCTCTCTCTCTCTCTCTCTCTCTCTCTCTCTCTTCTCTCTCTCTCTCTCTCTCTCTCTCTCTCTCTCAGGCTCTGTACAGTGGTTTTAACAACACACTGGGGTGTTTTTAGTTTAGCTAGCAGCACTGTGTCTGGCTCAGCAGTGCTCTGCACCTCTGAGCTAGCTTGTGCTGTTAGCCTGAAGTGGTTACACACACATGCGTGCGTGCGTGCGTGTGTGCACACACACACACACACACATGCTCACGCATTGCCTACATACAAATTTATATACCTCTATAAAGGGTTTACGTTTAGTTTAGAAACTGTGTGTGTGTGTGTGTGTGTGTGTGTGTGTGTGTGTGTGTGTGTGTGTGTGTGTGTGTGTGTGTGTGTGTGTGTGTGTGTGTGTGCGTGCGTGCATGCGCTGAATTGACACAGTAGAAACAGCTCATTAAAAAGAGTGTGTGCATCTCATAACATCCATTATATTACCACCTCCTCAAGCACTGTAAGGGATGTAGCGTGTGTATGTGTGTATGTGTGTATGTATGTATGTGTCTGTGTGTGTGTGTGTGTGTGTGTGTGTGTGTGTGTGTGTGTGTGTGTGTGTGTGTGCGCGCGTGTGTGTGTGTGTGTGTGTGTGTGTGTGTGTGTGTGTGTGTGTGTGTGTGTGTGTGTGTGTGTGTGTGTGTGTGTGTGTGTGTGTGTGCACTAGGCTACACAGTTTTAACATTGTGCTTGCGGGAGTGCCGGCATTTTGAATGCATTAGACAACCCATGTAGGCCTATAGGACAATTAATTGCATTACTAATAGACTAGACGCATGCATGCATGCATGCGCGCATGCACGCACGCACAGTAAACAGTAAATATGTAAAGCCTCATTAAGGTAACTACTGTATAAGCAATAATCTGTCAAAGTTGTTCACACAGCTCCCGCACAAATGTAGTCTCTGCATGTGACACACCTCTAGGGGCCACGGTCAACCTTCAAAATGACGAATTAGTGCGTTGAATTTACCCGCCATTGCGCCTCATTGGTTAGTCATTTCATTTTACTGACTAGTCATTTAGCAAGTAAAATGTTCGACCTATGACAGCTTCTAGAAAAATCTTCAAATGCAAATTCTAGAGCTGTGTGACTTTTGCGTTGTTTTTAGCAGCAACTGGCTATCACCTGTCATTATTATACAGCCCATAGTAACATGCACTGTACATGAAATAAAGTGAACGGCGAACGCACATGTATAAAGTATAGGGAACGCAGAACACTTTAACACAAAATGTTGCAACACTTAATAGGCAACTCCATAATGCATACCTTTTGATTTAAATAATTTTGTTTAACTATAGCATCTATATGTACATCTATATATACATCTATACATCTATATACATCTATATAGCAGGACTTTAACTATATTCGTCTCCTGACTTCCATGACTGCAATGAACTATCACTATGCTGGACTGTTGTGGTCGAGTCCGCCTAAAGCTAGTCCAAGACCAAGTCCGAATGTTTCTGTTTTTTCAGGTAGGCATGTCAGCTACAACTAGTTACAGTTGCAGGGAGTTTAGACATACAGGGGCTGAAATCCTGTAAGAGGGTTGTAGGAAAGGAAAGGGTTCTAGGCATGGGCATGGGGGGGGCAATGCCCCCCTAAATACCCAGTCTGCCCCCCCAAACACGATGCCATGCAAAACAACCCAAGATATTTCAAATGAAAGTGCTTATATTTAAAATGATTTTTAACACTACTACTGCTTCTAACTACAGTTGTGTCACCACTAAACCAACAGCATTTCATCATTGGAAACAGAAAACGCTCTGAGTCAGACCTTTAGCTTTATGCATGCTGCGTGTCTGTTGCAACTTCAACCACAACTGATTTTTGATGCTTTACTTGACTAATAAAAGTCCTGTAACCGAAAATGGTATGGGTGCGACTTCATCGACTTCAGTTGATAAAGCAAGCTGATTGGCTGCTTCTGGGCTACCTCTGCAATAATCATGATTAGGTACAGCTTGTATGCTCAGTCAGTTTTCAGTTTGTTTGACCCGAGGAGGAGGTGTTTTATTTTTCTCTCTATGATGGTGCAAAAAGTACATTGTGTCTGCCTGTTTGATAATGTATGGTGCTTTCTTTTGTTATATTGCCGTCATTGTGGAATATTTATGCATATTTGAATATGGAAATGTGAGTTGTTTACACTAAGGGAATGTTGTATTTGTATTTTGTAGACCACACTCCTATGTACTGCTACGCATTTCTCCGCACTTCTATGCAGCACTAAACCAAGCTCCTTTTCTGAGGCCCCTAGTCCTCTAGTTCAAGGGTACTCTTAAAAAGTATAGAAAATAGCAGTGCAGCGCATCGTGAGCTTATAAATCCGCTATCTTGGCCTGCGAACAAAGCACTTTTTAGCTAGTGGAGATTCTGTGTAACAACGTTGGATTTCTAAAGTCTAATGGATAGCACGAAAAGGATTGGCATTTTACATTTATTCTTCCACCATAGTAAATGTTGCATTCGTGGTCTGGGAAAGTGCATTTGGGCAGGGGATGAAGCCCACTCCTTATATGTGTGTGCACATCCCTGACAGTGTCAATGTGAATGAATGGGCTCCTCATAATATATATAGGTATATAATATATTTATTTCATTAGCATTGTGGTGACTCATGACTCGGTGGCTGAACAGCCCTGAGTCCCTTAAAGTATATATAAGCAATAAATCTCAGCATCTTTTTTTTTCTTTTTCTTTTTCTAAGTAGTGGCCCTTTAAAAGCTTTGCGAGGCACTTTCTGATTGGCTAACATAATAGTCCCGACGGGATTATTCCTCCAGCCAATAGCAAAACTTGCAGAGATTTCTGGAGGTCTACTGCAGCTCCTAGAGGCGTCAGAAAGAGATGATCTGATTAAAGGAAGACTTCATGACACACAAAAATTTAAATGTTACATATAGGAGCTTTAAAGGGATATTTCAATTCAGACACCCAATCCTTTGGGTGTTTGAATATTGTCTGATATTGGCCATGCATTTACTGTTTTCATTTATTTATTTTTTAAATATTGTCTTCTACTTTCTTGCTCACCTGTGTGGAGCCGTGGCAGCTACATTTTCCAAAACATTTCTTTTAAATAAATGAAAAATGTATGAGGAGCACAATGATAACATTGTATAAATAGTAGCAGGTGATAAAATGACCACAAGTTTTTTTTTTTGTAGAATGTGAAATATCCCTTTAATTGTCCGAGACTGAGTCAAATGACGTGCGAGAGCCCGTAAATACAAATGTGGACCCAAGACACGGACTAGAAGACGAGTCAGGGGTCTTGCGCACTATAACGCCGCATGACAACAACAACGGGTTTTTGAACAATGTGGGTCTTAAATAGAGAGCATTCGCACTGTCTGCGTCTCATCCAGGGCTGCGCACAGTTGTTCACTTTCAACACGACTGGGCACGAGTCCTTTGGCACTGTGTGCGCACGTGAGTGTGCGTGCGTGTGTGTGTGTGCGCGCGCGCGTATTAACGTTCCACGGGTTTGGCTAACAAGGTGGTGACATGAGAAACGACAGCAATGAATCAGAGACAGACGCGTGTGTGTGTGTTTGTGTGTGTGTGTGTGTGTGTGTGTGTGTGTGTGTGTGTGTGTGTGTGTGTGTGTGTGTGTGTGTGTGTGTGTGAGAGAGAGAGAGAGAGAGAGAGAGAGAGAGAGAGAGAGAGAGAGAGAGAGAGAGAGAGAGAGAGAGAGAGAGAGAGAGAGAGAGAGATATGATGGTGATGGCACACTGGCAGAGCAAGGACTGTGTGTCTAAAGGTCGTATAAATGTCACAAGAGGAATCTCCACATCTTCAACAAGGCAGCAGCAGCGGCAGCCGGACAACTATACTGTATTCTTCCACCATCTCTGAAAGCTGTGCAGAGTCAGGAACTACAGTATATATAACCCTCAAAGCCAACTGATGTGTTTATCATTTCCGCTCACGAAAACACATTTTAAATGAGCAAGCCAGCTGCAAATTCAAGTTCACAGTATCGTATAGTATATCGTAAGCAGTATTTAATGAGATTTCATCGTTTGCTCGCTCACCAACGCTGGCAGTGCGGATGCGGTGTGAGGTGTTAAAATGTGTTTTTTTTAATTAATGTACATCGGCCATTACGTAGTCTATTTTGTGCTCAACTGTGGTATCGTGCAAGTAAGTTGATGAAGGCATGAACTCTATCTCTCTCTCTCTTCTAGTTGACTTGCTATACCGTTGCCATCTTGCTTGAGCAGAGTAAAGGGGAGGCATGACATGGTTTAGATCCTGGAAGACAGGCGCGCACACACACACACACACACACACACACAGGCACACACAGGCACGCACACAGGCATGCACGCACACACGCACACTCAAGCGTACTGTTGTGTGCTTTAATTGGCCCAGATCGGCTGCAGAAGCCCTGCCAGGAGGCCAGAGGGGTGCATTGTAATCTACATGCAAAACCCACGCACTCTGAGTTCAATTATTGGCACTGTAAACATGTGCATTATCTAATTTACAAGGAGTCTACTGTATATATACACAATTAGAGGATGGAGAAGAGTTGTGAATTTGATCAACGGTCGCCTGTCTAGTGGTGCAACGCATGCATGCAGTGTGGAATGGCGGACAAAAACTAATTGTAAACGCAATATTCTGAGATAATATTGATCACCCTGATATCGATCCTCCTATCATTGAACAGTCAGGAATGAATGTTGTGATTAGGGATGTCCCGATACTGTATTGGTATCGGTAAAAGTATCGGATCGGCCCTTTTTTGTGTTATCGGTTCATATCGGTATCGGCAATACTGTATAGAAAAGTATCTGTATTGGCCCTAATTTGTCATCATCAGACCATTCAGTATTGGTAAATATACCAGTATAACCAGTGATCAGACACAGGGGTAAGGGATTGACACTATGGCAGGTAAATAAATGTTGTGGAATTTGCTTTGGAGTTGCCCAAGTGCACATTTGAGTGAGGAGTGCTATTCTAGTCTGCTATATCATTCTGCTATTTGGTGGACTTCATATAAGATATTTTTCTTGGGACAATTTAATTGAGTTTTAGTCCTTTTTTTCTTAATGCATTTGCAAAATATATCTGATGGGGAAAAATGATCGGGATTGTATCAGGAGCAAAAAAAAGTGATCGGATCGGGAAATATCGGGATCGGCAGATACTCAAACTCAAATGATCGGGATCGGATCGGGAGCAAAAAAATGTGATCGGGACAACCCTAGTTGTGATGAAATAAAAACAATATAACAGGGCTGTTGGTGAGAACAGAATGTGATGTAGGAGGATCTTTCTGTGATCACATGTTTTGCTGCTAGTGAATTCATTCATTCTATGATGTCCCTAATGTAAGGTACTTGTTTTGCTTTCATGTTGTTGTTTTTTCAGTGGGGTTGAACAACCACGGATGAGAATTTGCATTTTTCGTAAACCTGTGTGTTTACATTGGATTTGTGTTCGTTAACATGAATTGTCTAATTAAGCAAATAAAGTAAAATGAACAAACTGTAAATCTAACAGCATCCCTGCCCGGCATTCTGAAATCCATTTTTGGCAGTGTATTGCTGATGATCAACACTTCAATCACGTCTGGCCGTGTCCCATGTGCTGCCCTAAATTAAAACATGCTGCCCAACCTCTTTTCAAAAAAAGCATGGATGCCTTCAATCTCAGAACCCATCAGACCAATATAATAAAAAATAAATTAAATGAAATCCCTTTTTATTCCTTCTGTGAACTGCTGAGCCTAGGATCTATATGGGCTCCATTTTCGTTACCGCTAAACCCCTTATGCCTTAACTTCTATGCCCTTTTAAACTATTTTTTCAGTAGTTCAAATGGCGAGTTTACAAGCTCACAACGTGTTAATAGATTGACATGTTGAAATATTCCAAAAAGTTTTCCAAAAATAGTAAAAATGAAATAAGGGATTTAGGATAAGAGGTTTGGCATGTAACGAAAATGGAGCCCATATCTTTAACAGCATCCCTTACACGGCTTTGCTGATCAACATTGTATTTACCCTTTATAGCCAATGCAAGCAACTATTTTAACCTATTACTAGACAGCCTAGCTGATGTTAAAACCTGGATGGACTCTAACTTAACTTAGCCTGTGTCCGCTCACACACAAGTAGACCATGGCCTACTTGTGCGCAACATGCAAGTATGCACTCTACCGAGTGCTGATCTAGTCAGAGTTTGATTTTTGGTGACTACCGCAAGAACCGTGACCACCGTTACCTATACAATATGACGTCATACCACTGCAAACACCGCTCGTTCTAGCCCTCCTCTCTGATTTTACTAAGAACCAGAGCGGTGCTCACTGGGAACGCCCTCCAAACAGAGCTAAACCAATCAATCACATCGGCCGGGAGCCGCCAGCAATGTTGATTGGTCCAGAAGTTTGGAGCACCGGCTGATGGTTTTTGACAGCTTGAGTTAAGAAAGGAACAAAGAAAACACACAACACACCACAGCAGGGGCGGATCTAGGCATAGGCATGGGGGAGCAATGTCCCCCTAAATGTCCAATCTGCCCCACCAAACATGATGGCATGCAAAACAACCCAAGATATTTCAGTGCTTATATTTAAGTATTAATATTTGGAACACTACTGAAAATGGTACCATTTTCTTCTGCCCCCCAATTGGGAAATGTTACATCCGCCCCTGCACCACAGCTCGATGGGCTGTAGGAGAATGAAGGAAGGAATTCAATGATGATAAATACAATGACATAGGAAGTAGAGAGAAAACAGAGGAGGGGAAATATGAACAACCGTCCGGGATCAGGTTTGAACATGTGCGTCTTCCACCCTATAAACGTAATCACCACCATGACGGACAGACGCATGCTCAGACAGATGTGTGAACGGACAGACGGGTCACCACCATGCTGTTACGTCACCCGCAGTGTGCACGGACAGACGTGTGCACGGACAGACGTGTGTGGATGCCTGTAAATGTAATCATCACCATGCAGGGTGACGTAACAGGCGTGTGGACGGACAAACGCGCGCTCAGACAGACATGTGAATGGACAGACGGGTCACCACCATGCTGTTACGTCACCCGCAGGGTGACATAACGCACAGGCGCACAGGCACGTGCACGAACGGACGTGTGCACAGACAGACGTGTGGACGGACAGACGGACAGGGTACGAATTATAGTCACTACCTTACTTACACACAACAACAATGGGTGTGAGAACGGGTGAGGGGCGGAGGAGAGGCGACGTGCTGGAAGTGGTCTATGAATAGCGGTACTCGTGGTGATCACCGAAAATTTCACCAAACTTTGAGCTCTTATTCATTTTAGTGACATTTGAGTCATTATATTCTTGATAGTTTTAGTCTAGTCATGACAAAAGATGGTGCTGACAAAGTCACTGTAGTTATGGTCAGGCTTGACGAAAACAAAACAAAAGCTGCTTGTTTCTTTAGTGGACTGTTGTTTGGTCAAATGCTGCCGGTAGTCTTGCCAGTTCCCAGCGGATGTTGTGCGGTAGTTTCGACTGCTCCAGACCGTACTGACCAACCGCTAGCTTGCACAAGGTCTTGAGGCAAGGACTCAAGTCTAAGATGTGTAGGCCATTGGTCTTATCGAAGATGATAACACAATCTCCCACCATGCAACAGAACGCATTAGACGCCATATGCGGATGTTCGCCCTTTGGCTTAAATGTCTTCCAGGAGAACCTCCCTGGAAAAGGTTCATACAAAAAACCACAGTGTTCACCACACATATAAAGCTCTCCGTTGTGGGTAAAGGCTGAATGGTACTTACGTGTTGGATCAGAAAGCGCTGTTGAAGGCAGCCAAACGGTGGCCCAGCTGTTGGTCTCTGTGTCAAACACTCTGACGGTAGGGTCGTCACACCTCCACAGGTATCCGAACCCGGAGCATACAAACATCTTCGTCCCGATCATGGTGGCAGAGTGACAAAATGAACGAGGTGGTCGAATTCCACTGGCGTTGATCAAAGACCAGACCATTGTGCTGGCGTCCAACTTGTACGTGTCATTGGTGCCACATTGGACATTGGTCCAGCCCCCGTGAATATACATGACCTTCCCCAATACGCAGGCTGAGTGGTTCCTCCTCCCCATTGGGACAGTCCCAGAAACCTGTGCTTCGACCCACATGTGTGTGTTGACATTGAAGGCATGAAGCGCGTTGCAGTGGTAATCCCCTCCCCAGAGGTAGGCGGTACATTCTATCAGCACGGCCGTGTGGCCGTCGTGCCTGTGGGGAACCTCGAGATGGCACTCTCTTGTTCCAGGTGTCACTGCAGGGGTTATCTTTCTCCAGCGTAAAGACACGGTGTTGAAGATGTGAGCTTCCATGTGTTCACTGCTCCGGTCTCCCCCAAAACAGTAGATTGTGTGTCCAATCACCACCGGAGCATGGTTCACCCTATGTTCTCCTGCCAGGTGTAGCGTCCAGCAAAACATATCGTTGACAACTAAGTTACAGAACTCGCCCAGATGAAGGCCACTTGGCTTTGTCTTTGCAAGGCGCTGACTGATTTATCTGGCAATTCTTTTTAAACATTACACAGTTGTGATGTTGTTGTGTGAATATGTCATTACAAACAGTGAGCCATATACTATGAAAGCCCACAAGTAGTCCATAGCCTGCTTGTGTGTGAGTGGAGCGGGCTATAAAGGTCTTTTACTTACTTGTACGTCACATTACATCATCACCTAAACCGGCCAAGAGGGACCAACCCCGAGGGACCGACCGCTGAACACTGAATACCGAACACAGCACACCGATCGCGTTACTTGTGCCTACTCCTCTCATGGAAGTAATGATATTTAAGATGGAGTGCCATTTTTTTTCTACCCTAAAACATGATCATCAGCTATTAATGTTATATGAAAAGATTTATTCCCAAAAAGTGTACAGTGTTTGTTAAACTGTCATTTTTATGATTCCCCCCAGCCAGTTCATTAAGCATGCCTGGTTTGGGTGGTGATGGGTGGAGATCCACCTGAACTGAAGCCACGCCCACAGCTTTAGTTGCATGATAAAGGGGGAGGAGTTAGGGGGAGGAGGGGCTGAGCATCATGTGATGTCACTATATTGAAGTTTTTTTCATTGGCACATTTGGCTGGAAAGATTCAGCCCCCAGGAAGAAACCCTAAATACAAAGGGAAGACATCATTGCACATAAAAAACACACCAAGAGGTCTATTTACATACTGTCACCTCTTAAACATGTACAAAATTGAAAAAATAAAAAATAAATAAATCACGGCATCCCCTCTTTAATGTCATACATAGGCTTACTCCAGTTTCAAGAGAGATGTGTCACTGTAATGTTGTATTTTTCCAGCCTTTTAAAATTGGACCACGGCAACAAGCTATAACCTCTACTAGCTGTGAGTGCTGTCGCCTCACAGCTAGAAGGTCCTGGGTTCGATTCCCGTTGGGGACACTGTGGGTGCTGATGGCGTGTCGCCTCCTCCATGCAGGTCCTCAGTGCGAAAGGGCCTTTCTCTGTGGAGTTTGCATGTTCTCCCCGTGTCCCCTATAGTGGGGGTTTTCAACCAGTGGTCCGGGGACCACCATTGGTCCTTGAGAGGGTTCCAGGTGGTCCCCAGGCTAAATAATGGAAAGATGGTTAACCAGGTGTAACTCTTTCAGAGAGTTTCTCAAGAGTTAAAATATTCATCATCTGAATCAGCCCAAGTCTACACAACTAGAGAATGTAGAAGATTAATGGTCATTTGGATCTAGGGTTGCCAACTTTGAGATCTTGAAATAAGGAACACTTCTACGACCGTGACGCGCGACCGTTAGGTTAGGAAAGTCTGGGGTTTCTGGTGGAGCTGTTGCCCCCGTGACCCAACTACGGATAAGCGGATGAAGATGGAGGGATGATTTCACATACCATATTAACCTCTGGGGTCAGTTAAGGCCTGTTTACTGTGGTCAGTAAGGAAGGGGTAGGCCGGTATAGGCCTATTGCACTGTATACTGTTAATCCATTATGAACAAGTAGTCCATTGTCTTTATAACCTTAAAAATCTTGATTTTAGAAGTTTGTAAGTGGGCAAAATCTTTATTGAATACACACACATTTATTAGACTTTACTAATAAACAATCAACCAAATATTAGCCTGCCCTATATATAGCCTGGCTATAGGCATATGCCCACATCAGCAGCATTAGGCAGGGAAATAGAAAAAGTACTTAACATCTTGTAAAAACACAGATAAACATCAAATCGATCTCTGGGTGCAGTTTCAGTCATGAGAACAGAGTCTGTGACAGTTGTTGTGGGGAGTTTGCATAACTGTCTTACTCTATGGGTCTGGGAGTTTGCGCAACTCTCTAAGTCTACGGCTCTGGGTACGGCAGGATTTGGCACACAGAGCAGTAGAGCTACCAGCGCACCACGCACACACGCGGATCTGCAGCCACGGGGAGGTTTTGGTTTGGTGTCTGCTCGTGAAAGGTCCTGTGTGCACTCACCACAGAGCAATTGTGCTGTCTTAAATATATCTCCGGTTTTATTTCGTTCACTACTGTTAAATTCAGTGTTGATGTTTGTGCGACAGATCACACAGGAGGCATTAAAGGTAGGGGAAGTGATTTGAAATTCATGGTGTAGTACCAGCCTGGTGCACTAGGGGCCCCCAAAAGTAGCTACACTATGTGAACCTGCTGCTCTCTCCTGATTGGAGGAGAATTGTGGTGACCTGGGGAACTTTTATTAGCTCCTCTGCTAACGTGGGGGAGGGGGAAACTCCATATGTGGTTTCCACACCTTATAATAGAGCATTTTAACAGAAAAAAATATTTTTTGGGTGATATCTGACAAAAGTGAAATCACTTCCCCTACCTTTAAGGAAAATACGGAACAAACCGCGTTCCGTATCGATTCAATAAGGAACGCATCATTTTATGCTGAAATAAGGAACGATTCCGTATTTTACGGAACGGTTGGGAACCCTATTTGGATCTGTATGTTTGACTGCTTTGTTTTCCAAATCCAGCCTGGAACTGCATGCGGCCAAAAAGCAAAAGAAATCTTTAGTTTTGGGGTCTCTGGAGCTAAAATGACATCAAATGTTGGTCCGTGGCTCAAATGCTGAATAAATAGTGAGCCCCATGGGATCAAAAAAGGTTGAAAACCTACTGCCCTAGCTATACCCTCACAAAAACATGCAAGTAATCCTGGTTTCTAGACTGGCCAGTCGCTGCGCCTGATGAAGAGGAAAGGAACTAGGCAAACACCAGGTCAGGTGTAAGCTCTCCCCGGGTTGGCAGAGGGTGTGTGTCGAGCTCAGGATCACATAATTGATCCGAGGTGTGAGAAATGGGCTAAAAAGAATCTCTCTCTCTCTCTCTCTCTGTCTGTCTCTCTAGTGTCGTGATTGGTTGGCTGTTGGCTGCTCCTTCTCCTTGTAACAAATTACAACTCGTCCGTGTCGGCGCGTCAAGTGTGATCTCTCCCGTACGCACGCACACACGCATGCACACACATACACACACAACACTGTCAGGGATACAGCACGCATCCAGTTGGCTCTTGCTCACCGCTGACCTCAGCACGTTTCCTGTCCGTCCCTTTAGTGTTTCCCCCTCACCCCGGAGGGCAGCGGGCCAACTGGTTCCTGTCCAGTTCCACCTCCAAATGCCCGCTATACATACATATACATATACATATACGGTGTGTGTGTGTGTGTGTGTGTGTGTGAGTGTGTGTGTGCGTGTGTGCGTGTGTGTGTGTGTGTGTGTGTGTGTGCAGACTCAGGGGTTTCTCTTTCATTCTCACCTTCCGAAGCCATGCGAATCCTGTCTCCATGGTAACAGGCGGGGGGTTACCATGTTGACTTCCTGACACCTTCTGTCCCGTGTGTGTGTGTGTGTGTGTGTGTGTGTGTGTGTGTGTGTGTGGTGTGTGTGTGTTCCATGTAGTACATGCATGAAGGTGAGTGCTCAGGTCTGTGCTGCTCTGTGTGAAATGTAAGCCAACGCGTTTTTCGTGCCAAGCCAGAAAAAAAAATGTATAGCGCTATTTAAAGGTATAGTAAGTGATTTCACTTTCAATCCAGGACTAGGCCTATTGTTTACACTCGCGTGAGCAGAGCGGCCGCAAGTTGCGCGGTGGTGTTAGCCTGCTCCGCTCGCACACAAGTAGGCACTCTACCAAGTGTTGATCTAGTTTCAGATTGGGCTTCGGGAGAAAAAATGTTTCGTCCAATCAGGACTAGAGTGGCCTTCCTCCAATCGGGAACAAGCCGGTGTGGGCCTTGGTGTATGTGCTGTTGTGTTGTTGCACTTCCGCCCACTGCAGTGTGTGTGCATGTGCATATCTTGTTACCGGGTTGGACCGGTTTGTCAGTTGTTGACTGTCGGTGGTCGACTGTCCCTCGAAGTATACTCCAATTGGCCGGTTTTGGTGATGACGTCTATGGTGACGCACGAGAAGGCCATGGCCCGCTTGTGCTGATGTAGTTATGCCCTGGTGTCATCCTCATTTGCATCAACATGTCGCCCAAAACACCCCCTTTGTATGTTATTGACCGGTAATTCCCAGTAGGTTCTACTTATCAAGCTAATCTTATCGACCTACTGCGTGTAGTCTGGGAGCCTGTACTGGCTGTGATTGGCATGTGTTAACATTGGCGAACACACGTTAATGTTTGGCGACTGGATTAAGGTTGAGAGGTGAAGCCCAGGGGCGGATTGGCACATATTTTCCCACCGGGACAATTTTGCCTGGGGGGGGGGGGGGGGGGGGGGGGGGGCGGTTAACCAGATGTAACTCTTGAGAGCGTAAAAATGAAACCAAATGGACCCTTGCGGGTCCATTTGGTTGCATTTTTACACCCTCAAGAGTTAAAATATTCATCATGTGAATTAGCCCAACTTAGTCTACACAACTAGAGAATGTAGAAGATTAATGGTCATTTTGATCTGTATGTTCCACGCACATCTAGCAAATTCTAGTGCATTTTGGAAGTGCCACTAGTGCGTTTTGGATCTTGTCCAGCCACAAGGTGGCACAGGCCACCGGGAAAACTCCCTGTACTCCAGATGGCCAATCCGCCCCTGGTGAAGCCAGATCATCTTTTGCGACCTCGACCAGTCGTGAGTCGTGGCCGTTGTTAAGGTTAGGGCAAGGGTTAGGCTTAGGCATAGCTGTCAATCACAGCTATGCCTGTGATTGACAGCTATGCCTAAGCGAAATGGACCCTTGCGGGTCCATTTGGTTTCATGTTTACACTCTCAAGAGTCCAGGCCACATCTACACAACTAGAGATGTACTGTATATTTGCCTGTTATGTTTCCGAAATCCAGCCTGGAATTGTGTAGATAAAAACAGTCTTTGGGTTTGGGGTCTGTGGGGCTAAAAAATGACATCAAATGGTGATCCGTGGCTCAAATGCTGAATAAATAGCCAATAACCACTGCCCCTAATTATTATCAATTGTACGAACCGTAGTTCATACAAATGATAATAGTTCATGCATACAGTACATTATGGTGAGAATTCAGTAAATGCGTCTATACAAGGGGTTTTCAACAGGTGGTCCTTGAGAGGGTTCCAGGTGGTCCCCAGCTAGACGTAACTCCTGGGAACGTAAAAATGAAACCAAATGGACCCTTGCAGGTCCATTTTGTTTCATTTTTATACTCTCAAGAGTTAGAATATCCATCATGTGAATTAGTCCAAATCTACACAACTAGAAAGTGAATGGGGGCAGAAGTAAAATAAATCTTTAGTTTTCGGGTATGTCGGGCTAAAAAATGTCCTCAAATGGTGGTCCGTGGCTCAAATGCTGAATAAATGGCGGTCCCTGAGACAAAAAAAGGTTGAAAACCCCTGGTCTATACTGCAGAAGTCTCCATTCTAAGCCTTCAGGACAGGGTGTGAGATGGAGACAGATCTGGGTCCTGGAATTCGGTTGGGCTGATGATGATCTGCCTTCGTTCAATAAATAGCAACGGATTCATTCTGCATCATCCACCGCCAAACCACACCTCGCCGTTGCTATGGTTATTAAAGCCTTGGCAGCACAGCTGTGCGTGCGTGTGTGTGTGTGTGTGTGTGTGTGTGTGTGTGTGTGTGTGTGTGTGTGTGTGTGTGTGTGTGTGTGTGTGTGTGTGTGTGTGTGTGTGTGTGTGTGTGTGTGTGTGTGTGTGTGTGTGTGTGTGTGTGTGTGTGTGTGAGGTGTTCGGCGGTGACATCATACTGTAACACCGTAACACGTGGCTATACAATATTTATAGAGACCCAGAACACGATGATGAGCTCAGTCTCTGCGCACATGCACGCACGCAGCGCAGGGGCGGATCTAGGCATAGGCATGGGGGGGGGGCAATGCCCCTCTAAATGCCCAGTCTGCCCCACCAAACACGATGGCATGCAAAACAACCCAAGATATTTCAGTGCTTATATTTAAACGTATTTGAAACGCTATACTGAAAATGGTATGGGGGTGGCTTCATCGCCGTGGCGCGAAGCGACACGGGCGATGAAGCCGCCCCCTTACCATTTTCTTCTGCCCCCCCCCCCCCATTGGGAAATGTTACATCCGCCCCTGACGCTGCGCACGTCATAGACACGTACACACACACACACACACACACACACACACACACACACACACACACACACACACACACACACACACACACACACACACACACACACACACACACACACACCCACAATTACTCTCAGTCTATTACACTCTATAACTCTCCATTCATCCATTCAATATAAGATGGAAAACGGTGCGTTTATATATTTAGCGCCCAAAGTGCAACTGTACATCCAGGGGTAGAATAAAGTAACTAACAAGTACATTAGTACTTGAGTACATGTACTCAAGTACTGATACTCAAATACAAATATGAGGTACTTTTACTTTATTGCGTTGGCAGTAGGCCTATACTGTTGCTACTGTATCTCAGAGGCAAATATTGTAGTTTTTATTACGCCACTAAAATATTTTGAAACTTTATAGTTTATAGTAACATAGTTACTTTGTGGATTGGGAACATTACAGGTAAGATGCCTCAAGGGCAAGAATCGACCAAAACATTGGCTGTACATTTTGATGCTATAATACTCTTGTAGTGTTCTCCTGGAAAAGTAAAAGTCATTTTCAGGTGACATTGACATATTTCCGCTTAACTTGAGATGATGACATTGAATGTTCTTCCACGAAAATAGATAAAATGTAATGTTGTTGTAATGTAACCGGTATGCCAGCAGCGGCGGAAAAGTAAAAAGTAACAGTATCAATATTGCACACTGTTTTGATTTTTAACACTGATTCATCCATTAATTCATAATACTCATTCATTCATTCATTCATTCATTCATTCATTCATTCATTCATTCATTCATTAATTCATAACACTGATTCATTGTCTCCACTGTAAGGTGGGGGACTATATCGTACCCTGTCCATCCGCGCGTGCGTCTGTCCGTCTGCGCGTGCGTCTGTGCGTGCACATCAGCCCGTATGTCTGTCCGTGCATCCGATGACGTCATAATGACGTCATTGGATGCGGACGCGCTGACGGACAGGGTACGATTTATAGTCCCCACCGTAAGGTGGGGACTACGTGCTGTCAGCACGTAGTCCCCACCTTACGTCCGTCCGCATCCAATGACGTCCGTCCGCATTCAATTACGCCATGATGACGTCATAGATAGATATATAAGGTGCTACCATGGAAACTAACGTCAAAGAGAGTGAAGGGAAGATGATGGAACTGAAGATCGATCCTGGGCCTGGGCGGTGGAGACCTGTGCCCTGAAGGGGCACAGGTCATTCATTCATTCATATCACTGATTCATTAATTCATAACACTGATTCATTCATTCATTCATTCATTCATTCATTCATTCATTCATTCATTCATTCATTCATTCATTCATAACAGTGATTCATTCATTCATAACAGTGATTCATTCATTCATAACACTGATTCATTCATTCATAACACTGATTCATTCATTCATAACACTGATTCATTCAATCATAATACTGATTCATTCATTAACAAGATTGTGAGGTCTCCACCGTCCGGGCTGAAGAATTGATGATATTATTCTAATATATATAAAACACTAATGTCTTTTCTGAATTTGAAATTTCCATTTCATTTCAGTTGGAAATAAAAAATCATTCAAATGCACAAACAGAGGGCGTTTTATACCCATGACCTATGACCTTCATACCTATGACCTCATCATGACGTCATCTCAAGCTTCTCAAGCTCAGTCTTCCTCCTAGAGACCTGTACCCAGGTCTCCACCGCCTGTGCTCAGGTTTGAACGTTCACTGGTACTAGTGTATCAACTATAACGTCGTCATGAGGTCATGACGAACAGGCTGCGTGCACGGACAGTCGTGCGACAGACAGATTCGGGGGGACGGACGGAGGGCGTTTTATAGTCCCCACCTTCGGTGGAGACAACAATAACACTGATTTATTCATTCATAATAGTGATTCATTCATTCATAACACTGATTCCGCCTTGAGGGTTTCCTGACTGCGACTCTTCCCTAAGGGGCCCAGTGTCTCTAATGTCATCTGCACTACTTTCCTGGACTACAATTCCCATAATGGTTTTGGTGCTTTTCACAAAAAAGATATGATTTTGTTGTTTTGAATGGATTCCAATGGAGTGGAGGAGGACATTATGGGATACAAGCTGAATGATAGCAATGTCCCTATAACAACCGGGACGTTCTATTGGTGACTGTGGGCCACTGGCCACTCATTTGTGTCTGGTAGATGCACATATATGCAGCCGTGGCGTCACTGGGCGGTGGCACTAGAGCCGCACCCACACGGTTTTGGCGATAAACGTGTTAAGTAACGAGTGTACTGTACTGTAGCCGAGATATATTTTTTTCTGTACCTAAATATTCTAGACTCAGAGCTCTTCTTCCTTCAGACTTGGTCTTGACTTGGTTTGGCTTTGGGTGGGCTTGACTACATAGGCCTACTATACAACACTAGCACAGTTATGACTCATAAGGAGAGGGAACGGATTAAACTATCAGGAAACAGACTCTGTACACACACACACACACACACACACACACACACACACACACACACACACACACACGCACACGCACACGCACACGCACACACACACACACACACAACACACACACACACACAGGCACCCTCACACGCACAAGCACACTGGATTTAAATCCTCCCATCCCAAAATAAACAAAATAATTTCACTCTTGGTGAAGCCAGAAGTGTACTACAGTATATATACCGCAATGTGTGCGTGTGCGCGTGCACGTCTGAGCGTTTGAGCTTGAGTTACAAAGCTGGAAATCTCCGGAAAGAAAAAAAAAA
>CM076971.1:44775267-44827767 GCA_039105355.1 Benthosema pterotum
TGTACAGTAGCACTGCTGTCGGTATATACCCTTTGAAATATAAGTTATGAAAGGCGGAAGCCGTTTGGCTGGTGGTTTATAAATAGGAGGAATTAAGTGTTCGTATACAGCTATGCTTTTGGGGGGGAGGTGTGGGGGAGGGGGGATCTGTGTCCCTTGAATTTGTGTCAAGAAAGCAGCGACGGAGGGTTTCATAGTGGGGCGAAATAGAGCTTTTAATTTCATGCTAATTAGAATTACTTCCACGGACTGGACGGCAATCTGTATCTAAACTCATGTGCGTGCGAGTGTTTGTATGTGCGTGCACGACCCCGTGCACGTGTGTGAGACAGAGAGTAGAGAGGAGAGAGAGAGAGAGAGAGAGAGAGAGAGAGAGAGAGACAAAAACAGAGAGAGAGAGAGAGAGAGAGAGAAGAGAGAGAGAGAGAGGAGAGAGAGAGAGAGAGAGAGAGAGAGAGAGAGAGAGAGAGAGAGAGAGAGAGAGAGAGAGAGAGACACCGAGTTAATATCAGAGAGAGAGGGGCTGAGGGCGGGAGACACCAGGTTAATATAGGAGAGAGAGGCTGAGGGCGAGAGACGCCGGGTTAATACAGGAGAGAGAGAGGCTGAGGGCGAGAGACGCCGGGTTAATACAGGAGAGAGAGAGGCTGAGGGCGAGAGACGCCGGGTTAATACAGGAGAGAGAGAGAGGCTGAGGGCGAGAGACGCCGGGTTAATACAGGAGAGAGAGGGGCTGAGGGCGAGAGACACCGAGTTAATACAGGAGAGAGAGGGGCTGAGGGAGAGAGGGGCTCAGGGCGAGAGACGCCGAGTTAATACAGAGAGAGAGGGGCTGAGGGCGAGAGTCATGGGGTTTAAAGGGGAATTCCACCCATTTTCAACATTTTTTTGTACAACTGAGAGTGTACAAATGCAAATGAACCCTAACGGCTTCATTTGTTTCCATTTCTACGCCCTCAGAAAAAAGAAGCATCTAAAGAAATCCATTAACGTGGTGAAAATACATCTTGATGATGTCATGAAAATGTTTCACCATGTTAGTGGTTTTCTTCAGACCTCCATTTCTTGGGAACACAGAATGGGGGAACTTTTTTTATCATGTCCACCCAGCACCTCTAGGGTATACTAATGACATATTAGAATGTTGAAAATGGGTGGACTTCCCCTTTAATATGGGTGTGTGTGCGCAGATGTGTATGTGTGTGTGAGTGTGTGTGTCTACAGGAACAACACAGTAACAGTAAGCGCACACTCGTGCAGTATAAGTGTTACTGCGTATGTTTACAGCGTATGTTACAGCGTGATGAGTTTCCTCCTGGTCAACATACTAACTGCGACATGCGGTCGCCATTACAGTTACTTCTACTAATATTACTCGCTACTTTCGTCGAACGCGGCGAATGCCACTTTACTTTGACCTAAAAAAATGCGATGAACAGAAAGCTATTATTATCACAGTCAGACTAGTGTCAGAGTTGCGACATTGAAACATAAAGAAAGATCTTGTGTGTCCTAGTTATATTAGGATGGTAAAGATTTCTAAAGTGGTTGACTCTTCTTCTGACTAAAAAGACTGTGTTGTTGTACCCTACAGATTACTATAAAAGTATTATGTCATACACTATATATTACTCTTGAGTCCAAGTAATAAGTAATGTAATATTATTACTCTTCTAAAGGAGTTATACGTAATAAGTAATACCCTATTGGTCTGAATTGTAAGCCAGTGTTTTTCTTCCAATGGACCTATCCTAGAAAATGGAGTTGCTTAATATTTGGGGACTAGATTATTTGACATTCAATGTCATTTTTACACAAATGAGTCTTAATTAAAACAGAGCATCGCGATGGCCCTCAGCGGGTGTTTGTTGACGCAATGTGATTTCTGCCCAGTGCTCTGAATGTCAAAGTGAAGAAATTCAATCAAGCGCGGGTAAACGGCGGGAGTAACTATGACTCTCTTAAAGGGGAATTCCACTCATTTTGAACATTTTTTCTGAGAGCGTACAAATGGAACCAAATGAACCCGCTAGATGTGAAAATACATCTTGATGATGTTTCACCATGTTAGTGGTTTTCTTTAGACCTCCATTATTTGGGAACACAGAATGGGGGAACTGTTTTATCATGTCCACCCAGCACCTCTAAGGTATACTAATGACATATTAGAATGTTGAAAAGCTGGAGGTCCCCTTTAAATAGTGGTTGTCTTATAACCAGGGTCGTCTTATATTCGGGACAATACGGTATATTACTCTTCAAACTAATATTGCCCAACGCTGATGTTTCAGGTAAGATGCTTCAGCTCAGGCTCAAACATTTTATGGTGCATTTATGTAGCATAGTAATTCCCCCCAAGTTCGCTTATAGATCACATTCACACAACAATGTTCATCAAGAGAAAAAACAACAAGAGGTTCGGAGCAGGGGTGGATCTAGGCATGGGCATGGGGGGGCAATGCCCCCCCTAAATGACCTGACTGCCCCACCAAACATGATGGCATGCAAACGACCCAAATTTCAAATGTATTTCAAATTAAATTGCTTATAATTAAAATGATTTGAAACACTACTACTGCTACTAACTACAATTTTGGCACCACTAAACCAACAGCATTTCATCATTGAAAACAGAAAACTCTCTGAGTCAGACCTTTAGCTTTATGCATGCTGCATGTCTGTTGCAACTTCAACAACAACTGATGTTATTATTGATGCTTTACTTGACTAATAAAAGTCTTCATCGCCCGTGCTTCATCAATGAAGCCGCTCCCATACCATTTTCTCTTGCCCTTCCAACATGTTCTCTTGCCCCCCCAAATGGGACATGTTACATCCGCCCCTGGTTCGGAGCATTGCTCAAGGACACTTCTGACACCGAAAGCGCGTGCACGACGCAGCGCATGCATTTTTCGGGACTATATACGGATGTTGGAGCGTATAATGTGGTGTCTGCAAACAATGTCAACCTCGCGCGTTGTGTCAGCGCGTTAATTTGCACACGGCCTGGCGAAAAGCAACGCGAAACACGCGAAAAAGCACACACTCTTGCTCTTTTTCTCTCTCTCTCTCAGTCACACTCTCTCTGTCTCCCTCTCTGCATATTCTCGCTCCCTATCTCTGTCTCACTCCATCTCTATCTTTCTCTCTCTCTCTCTCTCTCTCTCTCTCTCTCTCTCTCTCTCGATGGGGACGCTATCTGCTGTCCCGTCAGCGAGTACAGATATTATCATGGCTACTATTATGGTCCGTTGTCTTCTTCGCCCACCACTACCATGAACCTGGCCACGAATAAGGATCACGGGACCCACTTTAGCACCTTTATCGCGTACCAGGTAGGGGAGAACGTACACCAGACCCACCTCTTTAACACCCAACATATCTGTCTATATATTTCCAATCCAGGGGGGGAAGACTCAGCTGTTTTGCGACAGCATGATGCACCGGTGCACCCTCTGCACGATGATGTAAGCCTCGCATGCAGCGTTGCAGTGATGAAACTTGCATACGGGCTGTTGTTGTTTTTAGGAGGTGTGACGCTGCATGCATCGGTGCCACTCGTGCGTGCGTGCACGTGTGGCACACACACACACACACACACACACACACACACACACACACACACACACACACACACACACACATGCACGCACACCCCTTCACCGTAGGGATTTGATTGGCCGGATGGGGCCGAGTGTACTCTAGCCTAGCTTAGAGAGTCTGCTCTAGTTTTATTATTATTGCACATTGCTCTGTCTCTGTCGGAGTTATACCTCACTATCTGTTACCTATCAAATTCAACTTGAAAAAGAAATGTGTTTCTGGTGCACATGTGTGTTTTCTCTCCCTACAAATGACCAACTTTGAACGGTCAGGCTTTCATATCATCCGGTATTGGGATATAGCATGCTTACAAGTAACTCCATGTAAGGGACTATGTTTTGCAGAAACTTGTAAAATAACTCTTTAGCCTACATTTTCCCATTCAGTTACTTTGTTTTCAATGGGTGAGTTAGTAGTTACTCAGTGGGTGAGTTAGTAGTTACTCAGTGGGTGAGTTAGTAGTTACTCAGTGGGTAAGTTAGTAGTTACCTCACTTTACATATTGTAATTAAAAAAGTCATGTAAACTGTCACGGTGCAAACAGAGGGAAACACATTTCACATGAGAAACAGAAAGTGTCAACTTAAGGTAACATACAGTAGAGCAATTACTTTAGGTCTGGACATCAGTATTATATTCATATAATTAGACTGAATATTGTCTGTGATTTTGAATAATGTACTATTGGCATAAGTGTTTTTTCCCTCTGTATTGTCAAGTAGATGCAATGCACCCTCCTTTGTGTACTTCATGCTCTATTTCAGTCTTCAGTTCCAAATTTGCAATTCCACTTTGTTTACAATGTCCACCATTGTTGATTTTTCCAAGCTGACACGGAATGGAACCAAGCCTGATTTTTATCTAGGATCACTGTTATAATGATTCAAATATGAAATAATCTGCATATGAGCGCCTGCACCACCTCAGGACACTGTGCCACTGCAGCTAAAACTGCTTTTTTAAGTCCAGAAAGAAATGACAAGGACTGGTTATATCTGAATAATAATGGAGATAAGACATTTCTGTTCATATAGCATCTAGAGCAAGGGAAACTCTGACCACAATCAAGCCACAAAGCGGAAGTGAGTCTTCCTACTCACTTCCGTTCTGTCTTTATGTGGACCTGGCAGGTTTCTGTAATTCTGTGATTGTGGAATTTACCCTGATTTCAACACCGGCCGTGGAATTGTTGACCATCCCCGGAAAAGTATAAAAAAAAGTGCCCCTCCCCCATGAGTCCCCCCCTCATATCAGTAGGTAGTAAGTAGGTACTAATAATAAGGATTTGTACTTGTACATTGTAAGGTGTGTGACAAGTTGACAACACTTAGTTCATACACAATATTAAAGTAGCTGTCCGCCCTCAAAAACATTCCTTCTGAAACAGAATCTATATAAATGGTTCCTACTGAAACTGATCACAATGCTCAAGCAGAAAAAGAAAAACATAACACCCACATGAAGTATCCTCTACTCTAAACTGTAGTTAATTGTTAACTGAGTGTCAATGACAACTTTGCAACCAAAACAAAAGATTAAAACATGAATTAAAATAACAAAAGTAATTCATTTGTATCCCCAAAATGCGAATTGGAATATTTGATTATTATGACTCATCCATAACTTCAAAAAATCTCATGAGAAATTTACTTGATTTAAACAAAATATTCTTTAGCTTAATCATTTTAGGTTAAATGAGTTAATGACCTTGGAATATTAACTGAACCAGAAATGCTCAAATGTGGGTAGAGATATATAGTGTCAGAGAGTTTGTGAAATAAATAGTTGCTTGGCTACATAAAGATCTATAAAAGTTCTATAAAGATCTATAAAGGCGTATTTCCTGTGCACGTAACTCTCATGACTTTATCGCGCAAAAACACGCACCAAACGCACCTGTTCTATTGCATCCCGTTGCGGCCTATATCCGCGGTCTATAAACCAGCGTTATTCTCATAGTCGCGTGCGGCGAGTCTTTCACCGTCTTTCAAAGTGGCGTGCAACGCGTGTCAGACCCCAGACGGCTGTGAGCTAAAAACACAGACTCTTTGTACGTGTCCTTTCATGCAACCTCCTCCCTCCTTCCTTCTCCTCTGGCTCTCTACTCTAATGGATACGGGACATGGCACTTTTGTTTGGTTTTAAAGAAGAAAGGCAGCATATGGATGTGAATGGATGCTATTCTGGAACCTCGGTATACAGTCTCTCAACGGGACAGACGATGAGGAGGAGAAGGAGAGGACGAAATGGAAATTTTGGCCCAAACTTGGAGGGCGATTTATTTGATACCTCCTTCTTCTGCACGATGCTGAAGCACGAGAAAAGGGATATGGAGGAAAACACATAGAACAGCGTGGTGTCGCAAAGGCTTTTTGCTGCCTCCGATAACTTTATAGCCAGTAGTCAGACTTACAAGTATTTCTAGGCAGCGTTTTTGCCATTAGGCAGACTAGGCTAATAAACCTTTTTACTGTGCCTGTCATAGGTATAACGTCACGGGAGATTTTTCCCTGGAGCTCTGGGGAAAATCTTGCCTGGGCTCCAAATTGCTTAGAAACGCCACCACTAGGTATAGTCCATTCAGTGCGTAGGGGTCTCCAGTAGAAACTTAATTCCAGATGCTAACTATATCTATATGTGTGTGTGTGTGTGTGTTTGTGTGTGTGTGTGTGTGTGTGTGTGTGTGTGTGTGTGTGTGTGTGTGTGTGTGTGTGTGTGTGTGTGTGTGTGTGTGTCTGTCTGTGGCATTTATTTATTTATTTTAGAAGATCTATATGCATTCATTTGGTTATTAGTTATTCCCACCTATTCATCTTTTAGCTGGACTGTGCACCTGGCTGGAAACCCCCTCAAGGACCGCCAGTTTAAAACCACTGGCCTAATTCTCTCTGGTCGTTTATATGCTGCTGTCTGTTGGAGAGAATTAATGGGGGGTTGCACCCATTTTCAGCATTTTACTGTCATTAATATGACCTACGTTGTAGACTAAGTTGTCACTAAACTGACAGTGTTGTACATCTCTATTATTTTGCGGGTGGGAGGGGAAACTTGAGAAAGAAATCGAGTAACATGTAACGTTACTATATCTTTTATAAATGGCAATCATGCAAGTTCAAGTTTGTTGTGCATCGCATGCACACACGCACAAGCACACACGCACGTGCACACACATACAAAACAGTTTGTCTGGACCGCACACACTCTCACTTTGTAGACATAGCCACAGTCCAGTTTCACATACAACTTCCTCTGACTAGATGGCAAGGGTGCGCACACTTTGGATGGAAAAGAAAAGAAAAGAAAAGAAAACGGTCAAATCAACACTGTATATTGATGATTGTGGACAGGGAGGGTGCAGAGAGAGTGTGCGGTCTATAGATCCAGGTCAGAATTCCCGTAAGACGGCAGTTTTGCCCAAAAATAGCAAAAATAGCCCCAGGCCCCAGCAGTCTTTAGACGTATGGCATGAATTTTGAAAAAATGCTACGTTCTAAGTTCAGGAGAAAAAATGCTGCATTCGTGGTCTGGAGAGGGCAGTTGTTTTACAGACAAAGGAAAAAAGGTCCAGTTCTCTAGCCTCCTTTGATGTCTATATGTGTGCATGTGACGTGCCTGATTGGGGAATTCTAAAACTCAACCCATTCCGTTCGGCTGAGATCGCATGTACTGTTGCACAGGGGCGGATCTAGGCATAGGCATGGGGGGCAATGCCCCCCTAAATGCCCAGTCTGCCCCATGCACCAAACATGATGGTATGCAAAACAACCCAATATATTTCAGGGCTTATATTTAAAAGTATTTGAAACACTACTGAAAATGGTATGGGTGCGGCTTCATCGCCCGTGGCACAAAGCGACACAGGCGGTGAAGCTGCCCCCTTACCATTTTCTTCTGCCCCCCCAATTGGGAAATGTTACACCTGCCCCTGCTGTTACAGTGAACTATGCTTCTTGTCAGTTATTAGCAGGAAACACATTTTTATTTCCGTCGATCAAGCACAATTTCTCTGACGACAACACACTCAATTAGAGGAACAGAAAGTTATGTGGGACTGCTCACACCATGGAACTGTACGTTCCTAAAATACATGATTCGTCTATAACAGGGAATGCCCCACACTTTTCACTTTCAAGTGCAGTTCACCTTAAAAGGGCACTTTACCGTTTCTGCATCCAGAGCTTATTTTAACTCTAGAACACTAAACATGGGTAAACTTTACCCGGGCGATTGTACGATTGCAATTTTCATAATACTGTTGCTGATGTCTGAGGTGGGTGGGTCTTTCAGTAGCTTCATGATGCTCAAGGACATTATAGAATGTGGGTTTGTTTCCCTGCACACACCCCTAGTTTTTTCTCCAGGAAGGTTTCGGGTAAATTTTTAGTGATAAAATCTCATTCACTCACAATGGACTTTTATTTTGTTTTATTTTTTTCTTCACTGGACCAATCTCACAGGTCTTAGGAATGTCTCGACCAAAGGAGAGGTTCCCAACTTAATTCCTCTTTTTAAAGGATTTTTAAAAAAAATAATGTGCACATTTTCCCCGATTTTGCCCCCCAATGATAGCCCCCCCATGATATACCTTTTTTGTGAAAAGTCATGATGAAATATGAAAGAAGAGTACCCCAAGTTGCCATGTATTGCTGTACTTCCATATATTCTGATGAGAAATATTTTTTATTAAATAGTTTACATCAGATAAAATATACCTGTGTTTAGTGTAATGTAATATTTATGTTTTACTTTTTTATGCTTTTAATGTATTATATTTAGTTATGAATGGATGTGAGGTCATGAACATCTAGGAAGGAACCTCCTGCACTACACAGTTACACACCTCCAGTACACTTCCCCTCCTTGTGGAGAAGGTGCATGGATATCATGCACCGATATTTCTGAGAGAAAACCTTCATCGAAAAATATTTATATAATATTTAACAATCCCTTTCTGAACAAAAATTGCCTTTTATGTGTGTTGTGCAGGAGTGTTTCCACTAAGGAAAGTAGGCTTTCTAATCACACAAGCCGTGTTTGTTTTGGTTGAGTCGTTAAAACGATCTTCAGCTGCTCTTGAGTTTCACCCGAGAGAAATCATTGATTTTCCCATAGTGCTACTGCAAGGCAAACTCATAGAAGCAGTGGATCTATGGTCCAGAGCTACCCCTGAATTATTCCACAGCGATGCTCACAAATCCCCACCCAAACTCATTGCCATGGCGAATAACGACAATAACAACAATTTTAGGAAGTATAGATGTGTTTCCTTGATGAACAGATGACAAGTGACACATCTTGTTTCCACCATGCAACCAAAACACCTTGTCTGTGTCAGTGGCGTTTTTAAGCTATTTGGAGCCCCAGGCAATATTTTCCCTGGAGCCCCCCCTTACCAAATGGACCTGTAAAGGTCCATTTGGTAAGGGGGGCCTCCAGGGAAAATCTCCTGTGATGTCATACAGGCAGACAGGCACAGTAAAATGGCGCCCCCAAGGGATAAAAATATGATCTATTTCTAAACATATTATACATGTTTTAAATGTTCAATTCTAGTTATAGAGGACACGTACAGTATAATGTATTCATCCATATGAGAATTATTAGCCTGGGATCCTATTAAAGCATGTCTGGTGGTCGCCACAGCGCCCCCCTCACCTCATGGCGCCCCAGGCAACTGCCTAGTCTGTCTAATGGCAAAAACGCCCCCTGCTTGTCTGCTTACAATGTGTATCTCGATAACGGAACATGGGTTGTCCCTCTCTTGTGGACGAACGTGGGTGGGCCTGCAGACGTTCTATATTAATTGAGGGGTGGTGGACCTGAAAGAGGTTTTTGAGAAAGGACCGTCCGTCCTGTGAATGGATTTGTTTTCCCGTCCTCCAAAAGGTCGCATGTCTACAGAATGGATGAGTCTCGACAAACACAGCATTCATTGTGTTATTGAAACTTAAAGGGCACCAAACTGCTGGAGTAGAGTTTGGTTCTCTCTCACAGACACACACACACACACACGCACACACACACGCACGCGCACACACACACGCACACACACACACGCACACACACACACACACGCACACACGCACACACACACACACACACACACACACACACACACACACACACACACACACACACACACACACACGCACACACTTTGGCATGTATACACGGGGGAGTTACAGGCAAAAACATGCGTGTTATTTGGGGCCTGAAAAATACCCTAAATTACACATTATTGAGGGTCAGGGTACCCGGGTGACTATAAGAAAAGTGTGTGTGTGTGTGTGTGTGTGTGTGCGCGCGTGTGCGTGCGCGTGTGCGTGCGTGCGTGCGTGTTTGTGTGCGTGCACGTGCATGCGGGAGACAAAATCCATGACAGCATTCCTCCAGAAAGATGGAGGAGCAGGAATCTGCAACAGACCTGAAACTAAATAATGGATCACTTTCTGACCTGAAAACGCTAAACAGGATCCCCAGGGAGGATCCATTATTTGGGGAGAGTGATTAGCCCCGATGTGCAACATTGTTTGTCTCAGTCAACAGCAAACAACAACCACGTACAGGAGAGGTGTGCTTTGGCACTGCAAAACCTAAACACGCACACTCCATCACCCTGTCTTCTTCCCCGTGTGTCTCTGAGTGAAGAGGAGCAGTGTTGGTCTATATTACTTAGGAAAGTAACTTCTTTACTTTACTCGTTACACCTTAGAAAAAGTAATATCATTACTTTACTTATTACTGGATTTGAAGAGTAATATATTACATATTACGTTATTACTTTCCCAAGTTCTCAACACCGCTTTGAAAAATTAGAGAAGTACAACATAATCCGTTTATTACAAAATAAAGCAGCAATGCGATTTGTAGTGTACATAACTGCGCAGGATGCAGCGTGTGGACTGGATCTACAATCTACTGCACATCTCTGTTGTTACAGTACCTGTCAATAGCTTGTACATCTGTTCTATTTTTGCATGCAACAACAAGCTCATTTTAAAAAAGTAACTTGGCGTTACTTGCAAAGTAATGCGTTACTTATTACCCATTTTTGCAGAGTAATCTCGTTACTTTACTTTTTGGAGCAAAAGTAATAATATTACAGTAATATGTAATCTAAAATTAGTTACTGCCCAACACTGGATAGGAGTTACTGAATAGGGCTGTGATGTCCCAGTGTCCCTGAGGACCCCGTCCCTGTCCCGCTCCCCCTGTTAGGCCCAAACCACGGCCATGATTCACCATGCCACAGAATATGTGATTTAAAGGGGAATTCCACCCATTTTGCATTTTTTTTTCTGAGAGTCTACAAATGCAACCAAATGAACCAAATTAGAACCCTAACGGGTGTCTAAAGCAATCCATTAACATGGTGAAAGAAAATACATCCTGATGATGTCATCAAGATGTTTCACCGTGTAGGTGGTTTTCTTCAGACCTCCATTTCTTGGGATCACAGAATGGGGGAACTTTTTTATCATGTCCACCCAGCACTTCTAAGGTATACTAATGACATATTAGAATGTTGAAAATGGGTGGCATTCCCCTTTAAGTGCTTTAAATGGAAATACTGTGCCACACGCAACAAGTTAGTTTACTTGCCAGCCCATATGTCCGCCCCTGTTGAGTATACCAAGGTTTTATGTTGAGTATCGGTCCCCAGCATGTAGAAATTGCCAGATGCGAACTTGCATAATGTGTTGAGCAATTTTCATAACTGGCATAATATGTGACCACAACCTATAAAAGCAAAAAAAAAAAAAGACAGAATCATCTTCATGCTGTACTGTATGTATACCATGTGCCGTGTCTAAGGTGGTCTTCATGATGCTGAATCCATTCCAAGCATTAGTTTTGCAAGAAAACACACTCCTTGGCTGAAAACAGCCATATAACATGTGCTCAAATGTGCTGACTATAGGCAGATTTTTGATGGCCCTAAGACAGGGGTTTTCAAACTTTTACATACCAGGGCCCACTATTTATTCAGCATTTGAGCCACGGAGCACCATTTGAGGACATTTTTGTACTCGTATAGATGTGGGTCTCGACACTGCATCACCCAACACGTTTTTTGTTTTCGGCAAGGTATACTTAAAAATCAATTTTTATGGACTTTTCATATACACAAGAATGAAAATGTCCCCATTCTATATGTCCAGATAATGAAGACAGATGTGGTGTGATGAAGTGTGAAAAAACATATTTTCCGTTGGACTTTCATAGTCTTCTGTGAAAAGGTTTGGGAACCACTGTACTACTGCACTATATACTGTAGGCTACGGCACCGCACTGTACTGTACACAGTATAGCTTAATGAGGTGTTTGAGTGGAAATTCAGACGACTTGGTCTCTTGACATTTCACCAGCATGAGTCACCGTGTGATGATCATCACACTGAGTCAGACGTATACAGTATATATACACGGCAGCCCCGTGCTTTACACTCTATGCATTCACACCTTAGTGCTTTATTGGCGAGACGTTGCTGCAAACCGTTTCACCAAGCGCTCCCAGCAGGGCAGAACAGCCAAGCCTCTGAGCCAAGTTACTTGTAAGGGCGTTATAGAGCTGCGCAGTCCCGCCCCCTCGTGACTTCGCCCGTGTTCCAGAAACGCATCCCCCATTCATTTTTCTCATAGATTTTTCAAAAATGATTCATATAAAGACGATAACGCCGCAGACAAAGCCAACTCTGGTCGTGACAAATCATGATGACACACACAATATGTTGGGACAGTCAAATCATTTCTAAGATGAAAAACGAAGCAAAAAGTGTTGTATCCTGCCGTTTTCTACTTCTTGCTAATTAGATATTGCATGATAATATTGTGTCATGTTGTCATGATTCATCACGACCCGAGTTGGCTTTGTCTGCGGCGCAATTGTGTTTTTATTAACCATTTTCGAAAAGTCTATGAGGAAAACGAATGAGGATTCCGTTTACGGAACAGGCGACGTCAAGAAAGGGGCGGGACTGCGAAGCTCTATAGTCCCAACACTGGAAATGACGCATATGTGTGTGTGTGTGTGTGTGTGTGTGTGTGTGTGTGTGTGTGTGTGTGTGTGTGTGTGTGTGTGTGTGTGTGTGTGTGTGTGTGTGTGTGTGTGTGTGTGTGTGTGTGTTTATGCATGTGTCCTCTACTCTACTAAGTGACAGTGTAGAGTGTGTCTTGTTTCAAGGTCCCAGGACAGGATACTGGGATGGATAAATACAAACAGAAGTGTACACTAGTATAGGGTGTTGGAGCTACAGTGGTGTCATCTCATAGCATTTTAAGCTCTTACGTTCACACTGGTACACAAACAATGATACAAACCTATACACTGCAGATGGGCGCACACATCGCTGTGGGTTGAAAATCAGTAGCCTGAGTTGGTTATGAAATCGGACATGGTGATGAAATCTGTCTGAGTCATTTAAATCCTTAACAGATTTTATGTGACTTTCAGAATGATTGGTTTACAACCGCTGTCTGCTTATCACTCCAAAAGTCATTAATAGGCTTTTAAAAATATATATTTATATGTAATAAGCTCAGATTAACTCATCGCTCACCGCCTCACAAAGTCCTTAAAGTGGTGATTGCACAACAATACCAGAAAACCACTCGGAGTCGCACACTTTGCAAATGAAATGATAATGATGTAACGAGTGATAAATGATGTAAATGAGTAACTTTAAATACATTTATCTCTGAATGAGTCCTGGAAACAGTGAAAGTATGAAAATACAGGCTGTTTTGTCAGATTTATTAAAAAAAACAACAACAACATGAAACATGAAACACATCATCAACTCACTTCATTCTTTTCATTATACTAGACACCTCAGTGAAAAGTTCATGCCGTTGTCCTTTTCCTTCTCCCATAGCGTTGGAAAAAAAACCCTTTTGGTGTTTTTAAAGGAGAAATCCCCAACAAACCCCACCAAAATGCATCCATCTTCCTTAATCCCTGCGACATCGTACATACAATACTGTATGTACGATGTCGCAGGGATTAAGGAAGATGGATTGATTTTTGTGATACATGCCCCCTGTTCCACATCTACCCCCTGAGGTCCCCCTCCCCTCCCCCAGCTTGCATCAGTGCAGGTTGTCTTTATTCTAATGTGGGTATTTTAGTAGCTCCAAACCTTTTTTCCCCGCTCACACATCATATTTTAATAATATCCTCCCTTCTTCCACTCTAATCTCCAATCACTCAAGTCGAACCTCTTGTCACAGGCGTTCCCACCGAGTTTTTAAAAAAATCATGTAGTGTTTGCTTGATAAAATCATCGGAACGATGATCCTGTAGTGTGTCGTGTGATGTGATGTTTGGAAAAAAAAAGTTTGGAGCTGCTAAAATACCTCCCACATTAGAATAAAGACAACCTGCAGCAATGCGAGCTGTGAGATAGGACAGGGCCCTCAGGGGTAAATGTAGAACAGGGGCCGTCTATGACAAAAATCAAGGGGGGCGGGGGCTCAATTAGCCCTTCACTAAGTCCCTCCCCTATCCGTCCTTGTCCAATAGGACATTAGTAGAGAGGGATCAAGGCAGGAAGGCTTTTCCCAGCATACAGTAGCAACAGTTGCTAAACTTTTTGTATTGGCATTGCACAGTGGCTTAAAGAAGGGCTAATAGGCCTTTAGGTAAGCCCCTCCCCAAACTGCTATGGTCCAATCACAGCTATAAGCATAACATGTGATGGACAAACCTCTCCACCAATAGCTTTCCTATATTATAAAACATTGTTTAAAAAAAAAAAAAATGTCACACATTTTTCCACTGCAGAGGTCATGCCTTGTTGATGGATTTGGAAGAGATTTTGAAGATCTGGTTCCACAAATGAACCAGTATTTATTGTGTAAATTCCATGATATTTACATTGGAAAGAATGAACCCAGCTGGAAAGTATCCTAGGGTGAACAAGAGGGCGGGGCTTACCTAAAGGTCTATTGCATATATTTCTGTGGGGGTCATTGACATAAAAATGTTTGAACCTAGAAACGTAGTTTTTTTTCTCCAGAAAACTGTCAGGATTTTAGAAGGTATTTGTAGAATGGGTCAGAACGGGTAAAACAGTCCCTCAGCAGAAGGTGGATTTCCTCAGCGTCTTCATCTCGGACGCCGGCGCGTCGTACGTATCACCGCCGCCGTAGCTCCTCCTCCTCTTCCTGGCCTGGAGGATCTTGGACCCGGCCAGGTAGAACAGCTCGATGACGTTGAGGAGCACCGAGAAGCCTGACACGGCCAGCATGAACACGATGAACACGCTCTTCTCCGTGGGCCGCGGGATGAAGCACTGGACGGGTTGTTTGCATGGGTAGCCCTTGTAGGTGATGTGGTCAGGCATGAAGATGAAGCCATACAGGTAGTACTGGCCCACCGCGAAGGCCACCTGGAGGAATAATAATAATAATGAATATATCTTCCAACAACGGATACCACGTCATTAGCCCGAACCTCTCTAACCTTAGACCAGGGGTTTTCAACCTTTTTGATACCAGGGACCACCATTTATTCAGCATTTGAGGACATTTTAGCCCCACAGACCCCAAAACTAAAGATTTCTTTTGCTTTTGTCCACAATTCCAGGCTGGATTTGGGAAACAAAACAGGCAACCATTAATCGTCTACATTCTCTAGTTGTGTAGACTTGTGTAGGCTAATTAAGATGATGAATATTTTAACTCTTGAGAGCGTAAAAATGAAACCAAATGGACCCGCAAGGGTCCATTTGGTTTCATTTTTACGTTCTCAAGAGTTACATCTAACCAACTTAGCTGGGGACCACCTGGAACCCTCTCAAGGACCACTGGTGGTCCCCAGACCACCGGTTGAAAACCTCTGCCTTAGACCTAAAAACCTTAGACCTATAGAATGGCATGCTAAACTATGTGACATTACACAGTAATGCTGAGTGAGTGGTCATACTGTAAGTGTTCTTGGCCTGTTGCACTTCCCCCCACCGTACCCACAAGATCACAAGATCCAAAAAAATGGTTCAAAAATGTCTAAAAGTGGAAGTATTTTAGAGGTCTAATTTTGGATTTGACGTTGATTAGACGTATTCTAAGTTGTATTCTATTCAACATCTCATCTAAGATAGTCGTTGATTAGATATCTAATCAACGTCTAATTTAAGATTAGCCCTCTTAAAAACTTCTTTTTGTTTGGAACTTTTCAGATCTTGCTCAGTAGAGTGTGTGTGCGCATGTGCGCATCTTGTTATGAGTAACCAGATCTGCACAACAAACCAAATATTCAACTGAGAGGCTACTGTAAATCTCATCAAATGGTAGACCGTGGCTCAAATGTTGAATAAATCATGCCTTCTAAAAACACCCCTTAGCCCCCCCCTACCACACACACACACACCTCCAGGAGGATCTTGGCGATCAGCTGCAGTGTGTAGCTGACCAGCAGTGCGCCGCGGATCTCCACTCGACCACGCTCGTCCGAGTAAATTGGAGACTTCAGGGCCGCTCCGTCCCTCCACACCTGAAAACCACACGCAAAATGTCAAAATTCGGGGCATTTTATCTGATATGTGACCAGTCTGGCAACTACATCGTTAACCAAGAAATGTCTTCACCAATGTGTTTCTAAAATGGTGTCTAATAACATGCGCTAAAAGATTGAAATTCAACTCCCATCGAAAAACAGGTAAAAAGAAACACAGGTCAAAGTCGGGGTACTGTAGTCGCCAGAGTTGGGACTAACGCCCTTACAATTGTAAAGCACGTTAGGGACTGCTTTTTGGAGTAAAGTAATTCATTTTCCCACTCGGTAGCGCCATTCCAGTTACTGTGTTTTCAATGGGTGAGATAGTAGTTACCCACGTTACATAATGTAATGTGCATACGGTAACATTAGGGTCATTTGTTTTGGTCAGACGGTAGCATATCCATATCCATATAATTAGGCTGAATATTGTCTGTGATTTTAAATATTGTGCTGGCATACAGTAAGTGCTTTTGCCCCTCTGTAATGGCAAGTACAGCTTCAAAGAAATCAAACCCCTCATGTTTCGGTGACCCCATTCACAGTGTTTGTGGACACATTTTTCACTAGTCCATAACTAATAATATTTACTATTAGAAATGATCAGAACCTTCTGCTCCAGCTTGCGTCGCAGCTTGTTCTCCCGGCGGATGACCAGCAGCACGTGGCCCAGATAGATGAGGGTGGGCAGCGAGACGAACAGGATCTGGAGCACCCAGAACCTGGGGAGAGGTCAGAACTGTTTATGACGTGGGGAGAGATCTGGAGCTAGTACCTTAGATGGGTGAACCGATAAGATCTACCTTCCGCTTTGTAGAGAAAGAGAGAGAGAGAGAGAGAGAGAGAGAGAGAGAACCCGACCGTCAGGGCCGGATCTAGGCATGGGTATGGGGGGGCAATGCCCCCATAAATGTCCTGACTGCCTTACCAAACATGATGACATGCAAACCCAAATTTCAAAGATATTTCATATTAAAGTGCTTATATTTAAATTGATTTCACATAACACTACTACTACTACTTAGCCTGGCTCAGCCCTGAATCAGCACCTTAAAAATACTAGCTTATTTTTTCCCCCTGTGATTCAAGGACTGCAGGCTTCCCTGCCTTTGGGGATGTTTGTGCCGGTTGGAAATCCAATCCCAGCACCTGATTGGCCAACAGCTCTGTCAATCACTTCAACCCCAATTCTTAGGGGGTCATATGAACCAATCACCGTTAAGACTGCCACTTTGACCACGCCCATCCCAGAAACTGCTGTGGTAGAGAGGGATTTCAGTCTGAATAATGAACTGAAACAAAATAAAACAAAATGACAATTCAGACTGAGGTCAGGCTAACTACTACTGCTAATAACTAACTAGAATCATGGCACCACTAAACCAACAGTATTTCATCATTGAAAACAGAAAACTCTCTGAGTCAGACCTTTTGCTTTATGCATGCTGCGTGTCTGTTGCAACTTCAACAATAACTGATGTTACCGTTGATGCTTACTTGCCTATAAGTCTTATAGGCTACAAGATCTTGTAAAGAATTTAAGTGAAAATGGTATGGAGGACGAATTCATCGCCGTCCTCATCGCCCGTCCTTCATGAAGCCGCCCTCATGCCATTTTCGCCTGCCCCCCCAATTGGGAAATGTTATATCCGGGCCTGCCGACCATTTACCTGGTGTGGGACATGGGGAAGGTGCGGTCGTAGGCGGCGTTCTTGCACCCCACTGACTTGATGTTGCAGTCCAGGCTGCCCTGCTCGTCACCCCAGATCTTGTCCAGGCCGGCGGCCAGCGCAAAGAGGCGGAAGAGGAAGAGGACGCTCATCCACACCTTGCCCACCACCGTGGAGTGGGACTGGACCTTGTCCAGCAGGGACGCCAGGAACGACCAGTCCCCCATGACGACAGGCAGCAAGCAGGACCCGGAGCTGACGCTAATGTGTGGCTGAGGAGGAGAAGGACAGAAAGGACGTTATTTCATCAGCTTTCCTGTGCATATATCAGGGGCGGATTGGCACATATTTTCCCACCGAGACAATTTTGCCTTTGCCAGGCCACCCTGGTGGGGGCAGCTGGTTAACCAGATGTAACTCTTTGAGAGCGTAAAAATGAAGCCAAATGGACCCTTGCGGGTCCATTTGGTTTCATTTATACACCCTCAAGAGTTATAATATTCATCATGTGAATTAGCCCAAATTAGTCTACACAACTAGAGAATGTAGAAGATTTTTCACCTTTTCTTTTTTGAAGGATAGAAACACTAGTTTCCCTGGTCTGGGCCTGGCGCCCTGGCCTGCCTTTTCAAAAAAAGAAAAAAAGAAAAAAAAAAAAACTGTCCAGGCCATTAGGTGGCGCAGGCCACCGGGAAAACTCCCTGTACTCCAGGCCAATCCATGGCCAATCCGCCCCTGGCATATATCCTTGCCTTTCACATGTTTTATTCCATGCCCTCTTATCAGACAGATCAGGAAGTTACTTGATATGAGCAGAAAAACTTTTATATAAGCAATTTGGAGTCCAAGGCAAGATCTTCCCTGGAGCCCCTCTTACCAAAGGGACCCGTAAGGAACCCTCCTGTGACGTCATACCTGACAGGCATAGTAAAATGGCATCTCCCAAAGGATAAAAAAAGAACATATTATACTGTGTGTGTTTTAAATGTTCAATTCTAGTTATAGAGGACAACTATAATGTATTTATCCATTTGAGCATTATTAGCCTGAGATCCTTTTAAAGCATGTCTGGTGGTCGCCCCAGTGCCCCCCTCCTCCCCTCATGGCGCCCTAGGCAACTGCCTAGTCTGCCTAAATGCAAAAACGCCCCTGCTCCCAAAACACTCCTAATCGATACCAGCAGTGTTGTATGTTGTCACATTGGACTGTTTGTGCTGTCTTCTTTTTGTGTGATATTCAGCCACCTTTGTATTGGCATTGTATGTTTATTCGGGACCAATGTACCTCAGCTTAATGAGTCATTCTCCACACCTGGTTCAGGCTCACTGGGTTGATTAGGAGAGCAGTGTGGTCAGAGACAGTTCAGTTCAAGCCAGCACAGTGACAAGAGCTCACTCACTGTTTGTGTTGAGTAAACCCTCTCTCTCGGGCCTTGGACAAGATAAGTCTGTAAGTTGTGCTTTTGTTGAAGTTTATGGGGGGGGGCAAATAGATATGCAAATAAATGCAGTCTATCAAGATGAAACCCTAAATAAATTATAAATATAATTTAACATCATACAATCATACATTTAAAGTGCATGAATTACGCTACGTGAAAATAGCCCATCTACAAGCTCACAACGTATTGCACAGCAACATGTGTGAGTTTGGGTGGTAGGTATATGACCTAGTGGGTGGTATGGCCTAATGCAGCCAATAGGCATGTTATTATTGCTATTACAACCGGCTTACACGTGCATCTCACAGGGAAAGTGACAATGAGAAAGCCAACTATAAGCGGACTATAACTGCGTTTGAACACTGATACCTGCTGGTCCTGATGTGGGACATCCAGTCACTCTGGACTATATCCTGGTTTAACGACTTCAAATGGGAGCGGCTAAACCAAGCTAAGCCACATGTGGACCACCAATAACTGGGTATGAGACGAACCAGCCGTGCAATAATGAATCATCATTATATATATTTCATATTACTATTCAAAGCCCTGATGTCAAAGTCCAACAAAGTGGAATGTTCCCCTATAGCTTCATGTTCCCTCATTGTGACTGACAGCCTAAACCTAACTGTCACCTTAACCTCAGTAAAACTACAGTATGCTTAACCCTAACCCTAACGTTTTAAACCAGAGCTTTATCTCAGTAAACTTTGCCTGAACCTAACCCTAACGCTCTCATTAACCTCAGTAAAACTATACCTAACCTTGAATGAACATAGAGCTGAGAGAACATATACCTGACCCTGAAAAGACGATGGAATTCCAATGTCCTTTCCCACTCTGAGTTATTTCCAAAACGGTTTCCTGAGGAAGCATACACCTGCTTTCCTTTTTTTTTTTTACCAGTACTGTTAAGAGTATATTAGTAAATGTCCATACCTTGGTTTAGAATGGAAGCCCGGCTCCTTCCAAGCAGATGTTGTGTCGTGGCGTTACACACTTCTCTTTGTCCTGCTATAGTTCCCTTTTTCACTCTCTTATAACCCTTGCTCAAGTTTGCCGGATCACCCTCCCCACGCATGCACGTAGACATGTGCACGCAACCAGTGCACACACACACACACACACACCGGATCTGGTTCAGTCCGCCTATATGTTACTCACAGTGGTGTCAAAGAGCAACTGTAATCAAGTGCTGTACTTGTGAGCTTGCAGATTCGTTATTCTCAAAACATATATGTTTATTTATACATGACTGAAATGAAATGGGACATACTGCCGCATGAGTGTCTTTCGTACTTTATGTACATGTAACTACTTTTGTCTTGTACCTACGGTACATTTTTAAAACTGGACTTTTCTGGAGTATTTTCTGCATTGTAACGTATTGATACTTTACTACTTCCTCCCACCGCGCGGTTTGCTCATTTACCGATGCGCTGCCACGCCTTCCAGTCATTGGTTTAGGGAGTTTTGACACTCCTTTAGTAAAGGAGAGACGCATCAGACGATCAGCCCTGACACATTTCTTTTGGGAAATGGGTGACCTCTCGTCCTTTTGTTTGTGACCTTAGGGTTGAATTGTTTGTCATGTCAGACACACAGCATGGCACGTATACTGGAGCACGTTCACAGAATGTAACACTGTGGCTTCTAGTGTTATTGTGGAAGTTCTTTGTTACGTTTTGAGAATACCACTTCTTGGAACATTCACTTCCCTGCCCTCACCCTGAGTCTGGCCATCGGTGTTTGTTCGAGTCAAGCTACAACACAGAGACAAAACACTTTCAGTGTTGGGAAATAGTACTTCATTTCTTTACCCATTTATGACCACTTAGAGAAAGTAATGGTAGCACTCAGAGCTAGAAGATCCTGGGTTTGATTCCCCCCAGGGATGCTGTTGGTGCGGCGGCGTGTCTGCTCCTCCATGTACCCTAACAAAAGCATGCAGTAACCTGGTCACTAAACTGCTTCACCTGCCAGCCGGGCAGGGCCGTGTCTATGTTCCCTCAGCTCTATGTTCCCTCAGCTCTAAGTTCCCTCAGCTCTATGTTCCCTCAGCTCTATGTTCCCTCAGCTCTATGTTCCCTCAGCTCTATGTTCCCTCAGCTCTATATTCCCTCATGCTTAAGCACATGGAGGCTGTTAGTTCTGTTGAATCATTAAGAATTATTCAAATTAATCACAGCTTCAAAAATAATTTAATCTTGATTAATCACCATTCAAACTAATTCTAAAATATGGATGTTTTCCTTTACAGGATTTGAACATTTAAAAAATAAAATCTTGAAAAAATATCTGTTTATTCTCATTTGATAAATACTTATTTATCTATTCATCAAAAGAGGTGATCAACAAGCCCCATCCTCCGGCTATACTCTATGGCTCTGGTTACAGGGAGAGCTGTAACCAGTGGTTACACAGAGCTATGTCTCTGTAAAACCGTGCTCTACTGATTTTTTTTTCAATGAGAAAATGGTCAGCCAATTGAGTAAGTGTGCAAATTTTTGAATCTGATTAATCAGCTAAATTAATTAACTAATTAACTTGTTATTTTCAACAGCCTATATACGGTAACTACAAAAAGTTCTTATTTCCACAATTCAATTCAAAAACTCATTAATTACACTCAACAAAAATATAAACGCAACACTTTTGTTTTTGCTCCCATTTTTCAGGGGATGGACTTAAAGCCCTAACATTCATTCCAGATATACAATATAACCATTTCTCTCAAACACTGTTCACATATCTGCCTAAATATGTGATATTGAGCACTTCTGCTTTGTTAAGATAATCTATCCCACCTCACAGGTGTGCCACATTAAGATGCAGATGTGACATCATGATTAGTGCACAGGTGTACCTCAGACTCTCCACAATAAAAAGACATCTTGATGTCAAATGTGCAATGTCAAATGTGCAATTTTCTTTTGCCTTATTGGGTGTATGGGCCTCCGAACCAGTCAGTATCTGGTGTGACCACCAGTTGCCTCATGCAGTGCAACACATCTTCTTCACATAGAGTTTATCAGATTGTCAATTGTGGCCTGTGGAATGTTGGTCCACTCCTCTTCAATGGCTATGTGAAGTTTCTGGATATTAGTGGGAACTGGTACACACTGTAAAAATGGTAATAACACATTATTACCACATTATTACCATTTCGACAGCGCATACCAGTTCCCACTAATATCCAGCAACTTCACATAGCCATTGAAGAGGAGTGGACCAACATTTCACAGGCCACAATTGACAATCTGATAAACTCTATGCGAAGAAGATGTGTTGCACTGCATGAGGCAAATGGTGGTCACACCAGATACTGACTGGTTCGGAGGCCCATACACCCAATAAGGCAAAGGAAAATTGCACATTTCAGGGTGTCTTTTTATTGTGGAGAGTCTGAGGTACACCTGTGCACTAATCATGATGTCACATCTGCATCTTAATGTGGCACACCTGTGAGGTGGGATAGATTATCTTAACAAAGCAGAAGTGCTCAATATCACACATTTAGGCAGATTTGTGAACAGAGTGTGAGAGAAATGGTTATATTGTATATCTGGAGTGAACTTTAGGGTTTTAAGTCCATCCCCTGAAAAATGGGAGCAAAAACAAAAGTGTTGCGTTTATATTTTTGTTGAGTGTATATAGGTTCAGTGCACACAATGTAAATGAAGTATTTATTTGTTTATTTTTACACAATTTTGGTTTCCAGCCCATAAAACCCACCAGGATTTCAAAAATTAGAATGTTTTACGAGACCACTAAAAAGAAAAATGTTTTAAACAAGAAATATTTACTATCTGAAAAGTATATTAATTAATGTATGCAGTCTATACTTGGTCTGGGCTACTTCTGAACATTATTTCATTAATGGGGCGTGACATGGAGGTGATCAACCTGTGGCACTGTAGAGGTGTGATGGAAGCCCAGTTTTGGTTTGATACCGACTGTAAATTAATTTGTATTCTTCAGTCTTATGTCTCACATCTTCCTCTTGACAATACAACCCAGATTCTATGTTGGGTTAAAGTCAGGACAGTTGGCTGGACAGTTAAGCGCAGTAATCCCATGGTCAGTACAGCAGCTAATAGTTTTGGCTCTGTGAGCAGGTGCCAAATCGATCTGGAAAGGAAAATTAGCATCTCCATGATGCTTGTCAACATACTGAAGCACAGTGTCCACTAAAGGCCCACAGAGCTAAAAAAAAAAAAAATACTAGTAACTGCTGTACTGACCATGGTATTACTGTGCTTAACTGAGCAGCCAACTGTCCTGACAGGAAGGTGTGAGACTGAACATTATAAATGTATTTACATTCATTTATAAAAGCAAAAGTGGTCTTCCATAACACTACAACAGTGCCACAGGTTGATCACCTCCATGCCATGCCCCATTTATGAAATAATTTGCTCAAAAGTACCCCAGACCAAGTATTACTGCATAGATTAATATACTTTTAAGGTTTTGTAATTAGAAGCTGTGTCCACACTGCAACGTGTTATTTTGAGGGTGAGTTTTAGAAATAGTGTTAGTAATTTCTGACCAATGGGAGGACAGAACAGTGGGGGTTTGGATCAATGGCAGCCCTTATTGGTTACCCTGATTGGCTTCTTCTCCCATTGCGTGCACCGGTTCGGTGGTGTCCACCCAGTATTCTGACCTCCCATAATTCTGAAAAAAGCCAAAAAAAAAAAAGAACTCCCATATCGGGATTTTCCGACCATCAGAAGAACAGGATTTTGGGATTATTGGAGGTCGGAATAATCACATGGTCGGTATACCCTGAAATCTGTCCAGTGGAAAAGGTTCTGGGTGCAAAATCTGTTTGCGATTAAAAAGAGTTAATTGTTTTATTGTGTTATTGTTTCTGTGATTAATTAATCTCAATGAATCAGTTATAGTCCCAGCACTATATACATGTTGTATTACATACTGCTATTAAACTTGGTTGAGGGAACATAGAGCTGAGGGAACATAGAGCTGAGAGAACATAGAGCTGAGGGAACTTAGAGCTGAGGGAACATAGAGCTGAGAGAACATAGAGCTGAGGGAACTTAGAGCTGAGGGAACATAGAGCTGAGGGAACATAGAGCTGAGGGAACATAGACACGGTCCCAGCCGGGCAGGGCCCACCGTGCTCTGCACGTTGGGCCCAGGCCCAGGGGCCCCTGAGCTAGGGGGGCCCCTAGCATGAGTACCTATGTGATGGTGCGTAAGGTAAAAAGGGTGTAATGGCACACATGGTCCTTTTCACTGTTATTTACAATGGGCCTCATGCGCCAACCGTTCTTAAGATGTTCTTAAGAGGAAATTTGTTCTTAGGCACACTTAAGAAGTTTTTAAGAACATTTTGGGATGCCTCAATGTTTTCTTAGCTGTGATTTGTTCGTAGTTAAGGACAAAATCTACGCACACTGAGGAGGACTCTTAGGGTGCCTTTTTGTTCTTAAATGCAATCTGAAAAGAAAAGGGAAAACAGCGCCCTCTACAAGATGTGTAAAGTCTGGTGTGGGGACCTCAAGGGCTCCATGAGGACATTCCAGCCGGTCCACAGCAAACATTTTACCACTCTTCTAATCCCATTTTATATTTTGAAAATAGCTCATCTACAAGCTCACAGCACATTCCATTACTCCTGTAGATCGGATATTTGATAAATCTTCAAACCAAAAAATATTTTGTTCCCCACCATGCCCCCCATAACCCCCCACCATACCCACCTCATAACCCCCCGCCATACCCACCTCATAACCCCCCTACCATGCCCCCCATAACCCCCGCCATACCCACCTCATAACCCCCCTCACCATGGCCCCCCATAACCCCCCACCATACCCACTTCACAACCCCCCCACCATACCCACCTCATAACCCCCCACCATACCCACCTCATAACCCCCCACCATGCCCCCCATAAGCCCCCCACCATACCCACCTCATATACCCCCCACCATGCCCCCCATAACCCCCCACCATACCCACCTCATAACCCCCCCACCATGCCCCCCATAACCCCCCCACCATACCCACTTCACAACCCCCCCAGCATGTCCCCCATAACCCCCCCACCATACCCACCTCATAACCCCCCCACCATACCCACCTCATAACCCCCCATAACCCCCCCACCATACCCACCTCATAACCCCCCCACCATACCCACCTCATAACCCCCCCACCATACCCACCTCATAACCCCCCATAACCCCCCCACCATACCCACCTCATAACCCCCCCACCATACCCACCTCATAACCCCCCACCATACTCTCCACCCTCCCTTATCCCCATACACCCCCACCCACTAGCAATTGTCCCTTCATACCCACCCTCCAGAGTCCAGTTATAACATTTTATATTCACTACTATCCACTACTTCTGCAAATAACATATGGGTATTGTGCTAATTTCAGCCATTTTAGCCTTTCTCTGTGTGAGGTCCTGTGAGTTCTGAGTGCTGCAATCACACACAGGTGTGACTGGAGTCATGCAAAACCACACCCGCCTGGGTGAGGAGAGGGAAGTCCCAATGCCTTATATGGGAATTGGTGGGTGGTTCCCTATGGTAATTAGGATGCAAATTAGGAAAGGTAGGGCGTCTACCTATGATAATTTGAAGGAACTGGCACACCCCTTCAACTTACAAGGATTTGGATTCATCACCATAAGAACAAATTTTGCGAACAAAATGTCTACTTAAGAACGCTTCATGAATCGGACTGAACTTCTCTTAGAAATTCTCTTAGGAAGAAATCTAAGAGGAAATTGTAAGAACTTATTGGCGCATGATGTACAATGAGTTTATTCATTTTGTGTCAAAATAACCCCAAAAGTCTTAAACCATCATGATACGGAAAATTAACCTTGCAACCTTTTGCATTTATTTGGCTTAGTTATTTTCAGTGTTTATTAATTTCAAGCCGGGGGCATCTGATGGAGGGGACAGGAACTGATCAAAATAACGTGTTCCTTCCACGCAAAAAGAAGTTTGGCCCAACTTCACATTAAGAATTGGCACTGAGTGAAAAAAATCAATCACAAAATCATGGGGATAAAATAAAATAAAAAAGGAACAAGAAAAACAATACATATTACCCATTTTGGCAATAGTAATATTGTTGCACTACTTTTGTTAGAGAAGGTAATAATAAATGGAGCTTAAATACAAGCGAAGTTCAGAATCAGGACCACACCTCCAACGCAGCTACCTCCCATCAAGCCACCTTCTATCAGGTCGCATCCAATCAGGTCTCTCCTCTACCCATATATTAAGCGCAATCAACGCACAGTTCTCCCCGTGTTCTCGCTTCGTCATCCCTCCCTCCCGCCCTAATTCTCGATTCTCATCCTACACTCTCTAACCTCTTCCTTTACAGGTCCCTAGGGGGGTCCGTTGTGCATCGAAGCACGGCGGATCTCCGAAGCCTCCCCACCTCGGCTGTAATCGTTATCACGACGAGCTGGTCATGCGGATGACGCGTCGTGCATCGTCTTCGCTTCTGTTCATCACGTGTCGTTAATCGTGTCTTGCATTCTTCCTTTCATTAATAAAATCTGTTAATAATCCTCATTGGTGGTGTGGTCCTTGATAGTGAAGTAACTTATGTAGCACATTCATTACTGACGAACACTGCTTACCCTTTTTTCCTCTATTTCCCCCTTCATTTTGACTAAGGATGCACGACTAAACGGTAGCATAATCGGAATTGGCCATATCGGCCATAAAAATGCCGGTATCGGAATGGTGAGACTATTATTTTTTTTATCGTTTTAAGACTAGGATTATTTAATCGATTATTTCACCCGCAAATGGAATATAATGTTCTACATTTCATTTGTGCATCATCTCAGGTGTCCCGTGACCATCCATTTGGTAATGTAGGATTTGTTGATGAAAATAAATAAATAAAAACTTTCATTCCACAAGTTGAGGAACATGAACTGAATGACCTACATGGTGACTGATGGTGAACTTGGAGTATAGGAGGTCAAAAAATTCAACAGAAAACCTTTGTCTCATCCGTGGACCATTGATCCCCAGCTTGATTCAAGATGATTCAGGTTGAAGTCAGGCTGGTGACCGGAACTCTGACTTAGGATTAACCTGTTCAAACTAAACTCAACAACTGAACGCAGCCTTTTGCATTGGAACGCATTTGCTTACAAATCCATGTTGTTATGCCACATCTCCTCTGGTTGCAGGGCTAGGTTACGTCCCAAAAATAGCTGATCTACAGTACCAGCTTGTACACCTGCCAGTTCCCAAATCCTGTGTGTTGCTTGGCTCTAAAGAAAGGTCCGACAAAGTTTTTTTTTGCGTGTTTTGCAACGGTCAGGTCCAATGTTAACTTATTCTGTGAACTTAATATTGCATTTGGTATTTGACCTGTGTGTTTAATGAGGTTTCCCACGGGAGTTGAAATTCTTTGGTGTCTTTCAGACACCATAAGAAGCACATTGTTGAAGAAATGTCTTGGTCACGATTTAGTTTCCAGATTTTCATAGCTTTCCCTTAGTATAGAAGTAAGAAAAAAACAAAAAAACAAATAAACAAATAAAGTGGTCTGTGGCACCGTATGCAATTCATGAACCCTGACCCATGACTCGGAAAAATTGCCCCAACGTGTTTTTTTCACTGTATATGCTAAAAACATGTCAATTTCCCTGAAAATTGTGTGACATTTTGCTGACGACAGCACTTTTCATCATCCAGTCATGAGAAGCGACTGGAGTGCGGTGAGAGAACCAGGCGGAGACAGTAAGAGTGTGACTCAAGCAGAGCAAAGACCAAACCCAACCCCTACGTCTTTGCAGGAAACCTCGTATCTCCCATATTATTCTCACATTTTACTATTTTTTCGTAAATCAACGGAAAACAACAAAACTAAAAATGCAGTGCGAAGCGTTTGCATGTTGAGCTCACATATCCTCTGCGTTTGATACTGTCTTTTGAAGTTTGAATGGTCATATGATTGGGACACATGAGGTTTCCCCGGCGACAGAGAGGATCTGATATAAGGATGTTGCTCCTTTGTTCTCTCTGGAGAGTTGCGGTTCCTCGAAACCAGAAAACAACTGTTGCTGTTCGACTCCAAGGACAGCGATGTTCTGATTCTACCTCCCTGCCGGTGAGTGCCGTCTGTGTTCATAAAGACAAGATTGTCCATGTAATGTTGAATGATCCTTAAGAGTTTACTTATAGCAATGGTATTACAGGGGCAAAGCAGCGAGCATATGGTTTTCTGCTTCCAATGAAAGATTTGCCATTCATTCATTCATTCATTCAATCAATCATTCATTTTTTTTTGTTCATTTTTACCATTTACCATAGAGATTTACACAAAATATTAAAATCTAGAATCAAGCAATCCAGGATTGTGGTCATTTAAGTGATTCGTGAACATACAGCCTTTGATTCTGTGAAAACAAATAATTGAATACAGTATTTACTTAATAAATGAATATTTAATCATACTACATTTAATAAATACGGAAGCAAAGGTTTTATGTTCATGGTTCACTTGATTTTAGGCCTAAATCAACTGATATGAATATTTTTGTATAGGGATGGGCTAAGGTTATGGTTAGGGTTTGGTTATGGCTAATGTAAGGGTTTGGTTAAGGTTATGCTTCTATATTATATAGTTTAAATATGTTTTAACTAGTAAACTAATCTTGTATGGCACAGTTGCACCTGACTAAACCCACCTTCTTTCCGAATATACAGAGAGACAGACAGACATACAGATAAACAGACAGACAAACAGACAACCACCATCATGGGCGACTGGTCATATCTCTCCACTCTCCTGGACAAGGTATGGAAATGGACATGGTTATAGCACGGGTTATAGCGGAACACCTGCAGAAAATAATAACTAATTTAAATGTGTTTGCATGTATCCAGGTCCAGTCCCACTCCACGGTGGTGGGCAAGGTGTGGATGAGCGTGCTCTTCCTCTTCCGCATCCTGGTGCTGGGCGCGGCAGCCGACGGCGTGTGGGGCGACGAGCACTCGGAATTCTACTGCAACACCCAGGAGCCGGGCTGCACGCTGGCCTGCTACAACTGGCTGTTCCCCATCTCCTACGTGCGCTACTGGACGCTGCAGATTGTGGCCGTCACCACGCCCACGCTCGTCTACCTGGCGCACGCTGTGCACGTGGTTCACCGGGAGAAGAGGCTGCGACAGCAGCTCAGGTATATCTGTCTGTCTGGATAGAGTATGTATTGCATGAGTGAGAATGTCCTCAAGTTCTTATAATTATTTTGCTCAAATGAGCAGAAAGAATTAATTACAAATAGGCTTGGTAACCTGAAGGAAGGAAATAACCCTACAGTAAAGAATCTGGGAGTCATCATTGACTCCCAGAATGTTCACTGAGGGCTGGCACCCTTAGTGGACATTTTTAAAGCAAGACTTAGACCCACCTGTTTACCCTTGCTTTTAGTTGATGTTTTAGTTCCTGTCTGCTCTTATCTCTGTGCTTTTTTCTGTCTGTTTGTTTTGTTTGTTTTGTTCACTATTTTGTGTAATATATTCTTGCCTTGTAAAGGTGCTATACAAATAAAGTTTATTATTATTATTCTCCCCATCAGCCAGACAGAGGGAACAACGAACCCTCTCTCGCTGGTGAAGCACCGCCAGCCCCGCTACACGGACGAGCGCGGCAAGGTGACCATCAAGGGCGTGCTGCTGCGCAGCTACCTGCTGCAGCTGCTCTGCAAGATCCTGCTGGAGGTGGCCTTCTCCGTGGGGCAGCTCTACCTGTACAGCAGCGCCGGCGGGGGTGAGCCTTCCTCCTCCCTGTTCATAGCGGACCTCTTCCACTGCCAGCAGAGCCCCTGCCCAGGGATAGGGCAGGAGCATAGAGGAATTGGGCCCATCGGCGCCGAGTGCTACGTGTCGCGCCCCACCGAGAAGACCATCTTCATCATCTTCATGCTGGTGGTCTCGGGGGTGTCGGTGCTCCTCAACGTGCTGGAGGTGGTCTACCTGCTGTGTGCGCGCCGGAGAGCCAACCAGAAGAAGAGGACGATGGACTACGCGGCGAAGTTGGAGTAAGTCGGGGGGATTATTGTGTTTTTTTTATCCCCAGTAGTGTTTTTTTCTCACATAAACGTCATGATTGGTGTTTGTTGTTTAGTCTTTCAATGCCATTGGTCTGGACATTTGCATATGCAGTAAATACCTGCCTCAGCGGCTGGATTTCCAACAAGTTAAAAAGTTGTGTAATTATTTTTTTTTAAGTTAAAAATTTCCGTAAATTTCTGTTAAAATACTTTTTTTTATTTTGTTTATTTATTTATTTTACAAATCATAGTAGTACAACGTCGTAGTGAGATTGAAATCCCTTTTCTTGCAAGTAGAAATATTTCTGGCATAACTTCCGGGTTTGTATTGTCTGTATTGTTACAGACAGATTTATTTTTTTCCCTATGCTGTTTGTATTAATTTAATCACGATTGAACTTGTCAATAACAACTTAATTAGTTAAATGGATTTTGTTGATTAATCTGATAATTTTTTTAACACAATTAACTCATATGCACAATAACCCACCCACTGAGCATTTTCTCAGTGAAAAAGAACACGGTTTTACGGGGGCATATAGCTGTGTCTTTACAAGTGACACAGATCAAGATCTACAAGCATTTAGGGCTTGTCGATCACCTATTTTGTTAAATATTTAAGAAATAAACAGATCTCTTTTTTCCCAGATTCTTTTTCTTTTTTAAATGTCCAATTCCTGTAAAGGAAAACATCAATATTTGAACATAGTTCGAATGGTGATTAATCATGATTCAATTAATTTTGAAACTGTGATTAATATGAGTAACATTTTCAACATGCCTAATACAGTATATACGCCTATACCTCCAGGGTTCAACAACAACAACACCAACATCCCAGCATGGCGTCCAGCCCTGCGTGGCCGTCCAGCGTGAATAACCGCCACTTGGGTTCTGGAGCAGGAGGAGCAGGGTTGTCCCTGCAGCCGCTGGCGCTGCTGCCTCAAGACCTAGTAGACATCTGCAACGACAACAGCTGCATCGACCTGGTGGATAAAGAGAAATGCACCTGAGAATAGAGGACACGGTCGACGGCTAGAAGGGCACAGCCGTGGCTGCCACCGTCGTGGTTCACTTCCTACTCAACTTGGTTCATTCATTTATTTTCCTCATGGAGATTTCCCACAAATACGTACAGTATATGGATTATTGATATGCCTAGAACAGAGGTGGGTAACTGACAATGCAGATGGTAACTGACAGTCCAGAACCGTGTTGATTGAACTGTGTTGAACTGTTGTCAACAAATCATGAAAACATTCGTTGGGCTCAGGGAAGGCGCCGGGCGCTAATGTATGAGGGTCAGGGGGTTGTGTGAGGTGAGGCAGCGTTTTAGCCAATCACAGCACAGCAGTGTCCAGCAGTTTCATGATGAGCCATTAGAGGGAGGTGAGGCCAGTTTAAAGTTAGATTCTTTAAACTGACCTCTATACTGTAGTTGCCCTCTCACCTACTGCCATCTACTTCCGGCCTGGAAGAAATGAATGACTGAGCACTGTATACTTCCACACTGATAGAGTGTGGCTTGAGTCTCTAGACGTATAACAATTCATATTCATGGAAATCTATATGGGAAAACTGTCAACTGGAGTGAATTTGAGTAGAATGGCCATTTGAGTAGAACCACGATTGTAACACTTGAATGGACAATATGTTTACTCACAACTTTATTTTGTTTTCGCAGCTGTAATATTATGAATAAAAACTTTCTGTTTAGATTTTTTTTTAGCCTTTTTTATGCTCTGTGAACTTGGCTTATGAAGCTGAGAGTGTCAGAAATGTTGTACACCAAAATAAATGTTTTTCTTTTTTTTGTAAGTGAAGTGAAGAGCGTGCAGGACTCCATGTTTTGTCCAGGTCTTTCATAAACTAAAAGGTGCACAGGCAGGGTTAGATAATGACCTGAACACCGGATGGTAGCTGCAAGGTTGCCAGGTCGAATCCAGGCTCCGGCAAAGTCAGTTTTGAGGTGTCCTTGAGCAAGACACTGAACCCCAAATTGTGTGTGTGTGTGTGTGTGTGTGTGTGTGTGTGTGTGTGTGTGTGTGTGTGTGTGTGTGTGTGTGTGTGCGTGTGCGTGTGCGTGTGTGTGTGTGTGTGTGCGTCAACTATCCATACTACTAACATACTATCACTATGCACTGTAAACCGCCTTGGATGAAGGCGCTATACTGTATAAATGCACCATTTACAAGCTCACGGCAATGCATTGCACCACGTCATGTTGTGGGCTTGTGGTTGGACTATTTCCAGGTGCGTACTAACATGGACTTGATTGATTGAAAATTGTATAATGGATGCAATCCAAAAGAAAGTACAGGTATGCAAACTTCAGTGTGATATGGTTTGAGATAATGTATCTCTCATGGGACTGTTTTTATCAAATGTATCTGGGACATTCACCAAAAAAAAAAAAAAAAAAACATCCGAACACTCACTCACTTTTTTATTTTCATGATAACATCAAGCCGACTTGGTCTTGTATTCTTGTGTCTGTTTTTCAGTTAATACGTTTAGGCTTAGGCATAGTTTTGCTGCAGGTTTAGTTTAGGAATAGGGTTAGGTTTAACTGTTTAGGCATATTTTACTTGGATTATGTTTAGGAAAGGTTAGATTTTGCCGTTAACAGCAGCCTGAGCAGTTCTGTATGCCCATGGAGACCGTTCTGAGTTGTCTGGTATTCCTTTCAAATGTGAGCACCCGTCGTTTGTTTGGTGTAGTCTTTTATCTTATTGTGTCAAACTGAAGTTGTATTGCACTGGATATAATAATGCTGTGTTATTTTACGGCTGCAATAAATGAAGGAGAGACATATCGCAGCTGAAGTGGAAGTTTGTACTTTAAAAAAAAAAAATATATATATATATAATGCAAACAGCAAAAAGGTCCTGCACACTGTCAAGCGCTTGCCAGAATGTTGCTCTTTTATTTCTCAACGTTTCGGTCGAACAGACCTTCTTCAGGACAGACAACCGGGACCTTTTTTCTGTTTGGATTGTGTTTTTTGCTGCCCTATGCACCTGTCAACAGCCTTTTGAGGTGTGCATTGGCCTTTTTCTTTGGAAAAAGATATAAAATATGTGTTATGGAAATACTGCATGATCACTCACAGAAACTCAGCATAAAACGACACTGCCATTTTAAGATCCATTGCTGTTTTTTATTTGCACTTGTACTGTCTTCTTCTTCTTCACAAGTTCATAGACACTACAACATTTATATAAGATTGCATTACATTTTGCAACAATATTTTACGTTTGATTTTGAAAGACAGCCTTCAAAACCCATGATCACCAGTATATCGACCTTCTCACATCTTGTAACAATGAATGAATGATGGATACTGTCATCAGCAGTGCGTGATGGACCTGAAATGATTCATCGCCTCAATCAAGGCTGTGTTTGTTATTCTCACATATCCCTGTTGGGGCGGGGAGGGTTTGTCATCACTACACGGACTACTAATGTAAGGGCTGGACTGGTCCTGTCTGTAGGGAGTGTTGGGATTGTGGCAGGACTTCGTCCTCCCATTGGGGGCTCCTCTAAAATCAGATAACACCTCTGTTTAGATGGGAAGATTTAGACCATGTACCAGTACCGACCATGAGTCCTTAGGGTGGTTGTATTCCAATGGCCAATCTTATGTTTGTGTCCCTGTCTTATAAGGGGGCAGGTGGGGCACAACATTTCATTATTTAGTGGAGATGCAGGTGTAACGGGGGGGGATATCCGGAATGCAGATTTGGGGTATGTCATGTGGAAAGGAAAAGGCGGGAATGTGAATTTCTTTCACCATAGTAGTGCTGCATTCATGGTCTGGAAAGGTGTTTGATGGACGGGTAATGGGGCAGGGTCTATGACCCTGCTGCTAAGTATAAGATACAGCAGTATACATTCTCCCGGTGTGTGTGTGTTCTATGTGAGGACTTGTATGTTGGAGAGCAAAAAAGATGACCGGTTAGAAAGAAGGCAACCAGATGTTACGTCAATGTTAAGTCCATCATCTTCGAAACATGCATGTAGTGTTGTAGTTGACCGTTTTTCACGTCCGAGTCCGAGGAGGGGGTCGAGTCTGAGTCGAGGAAACACTGCCTTAACAAGAACGTATTGTGTTGTGTGTGTTTGTGCGCTGCAGGAGCTGAACACGGTGACCAAGGAGCTGAACGTGTGTCGGGAGCAGCTGCTGGAGAAGGAGGAGGAGATCTCTGAGCTGAAGGCCGAGAGGAACAACACCAGGGTACTGTACCTTTAATAACACAATGCCATACCGCTGGGGTTCTCTATGGGTGCTCTGTGGACCACTGCAGTGTTGGTGTTATTGTTTTTGTTATTTGAATATTTTGAATTAGTCTTAGTCTTTTGAATAAGACCCGTTTGGTCTTTTAGTCCCATTTAGTCTTCTCAGATTCATTTTTGTTAATCTAGACTTAGTTGAGAAAATATCAAAAACTGAATTGGTCTAGTCTTTGTCTAAGTCAAACACAGTTTGGATTTAAATATGCAATACAGACAGATGTTGTAATAAGAAACATGTCCATTTTACTTTATTAGTATCAAATGACTGAAATGGTAATAAGTAATATCCTTGATCTTATGCTCTCCTGTACATACTGCAGATATGACATTCATTGAAGGCAAGCAGATCTACAATGTTCTTTTAAAAGAGGTCCATAGAACATACTTCTCTGAAGTCTAAACTAGTGAACAAGTTATTGTCTTATACTGTACAATTATACTCAGTTTACAATTTAGTCCTAGTCTTTTGAAAACACACATTTTAGTATTTTAGTACTATGTGATCTTCTGAAAATCTTTTTTGTTAGTCTAGTCTTAGTTAGCCTCGACACCCAGGCTTTCATTTTCGTTCGCCTTGCGCGAAAACGGAAAGCCTGGACTAACGCGCGTTGGAAAGTGGCCTTGAGGGGCGTGTCAACCTTCCGGGGTGGGCGTGGCTCTAAATGATGTGACGTAGAACAGCAGTGGACGGGCGTGGGAGGGGCCGGAGATGACGACACGTTAGTGAGATCAAATCAGAGCGCAGCACTTCCGCCGTGTGGATCCCACGACACCCTCGCCCCCCAAGGCCAAAATCATTGAGGGCTAGACCAGGCTAAGTCTTAGTTGACTAAATATCAAAAAACTTAGTCGTCTTAGTCTTGGACGTAGTCAACAAAAACAACACTGGACCACTGTGAAGATATTGCATGTGGTGCCTGAACCATGCGTTTAATAACGTAGGATTTGTTGATTTTTTATTTTTTTGTCCACTAGTTGAGAAGCGGTTAACCGAATGACCTGATGACATATGATGACTGTCCATGTACTGGAGTCATTTACTGATATGTTGGAAGGTCATTGAGATTCAACAGAAAAAGAGGAGTTACAGCCTCAAAAGTGCACCTGATTGTCAGGTTGAGTCATTCGTATTGGGAAACAGTGGAATGCCTAGCAAGAGTTACAAAGACACTGACCTTAGCCTGTTAGCCCCACCCCGACACAGCAGTGGTCCCCCTTATTCTAAACCAGGGTGGTGGACCCTCGTTCATAATCAGTTAAAAACCCCTGCCACAGGTCTACTGTTGTACAATGTACATATGAGACTTATACTATACTATATGGTATGTCCTAACTATAGAATGAATGAAATTTTGCAATTGCAAAGTAGGGTTGCCCTGATGATATTGTAATCTGCGGCCGAGATGCTTGCCCCACTGATGTTTTAATGGTGACGTGATGCTGCACTGGCCTCACCACTTGTGGTACGACAGCTGTCCTAAAAGAGTCCTAAAGCTCTCCACTGCTGTCTAGGTTTTCTAGGTTCATTCATTGAACCCTGTGGAGTAGAGCAACATACACATTCACAGCCGATACATAAAATACCCCCTACCAATTTTGAAACATGCTTTAGTTACGTCATCTAGGACAGTGGTATCTCATTGGCTGGATGATTACAAAATAAATGTTAGAACAAAATTTACAGAAGAAAGTTAGAAGAAAGTTTACAGCCATCACATTATTAGTAACGGGGTTTCACTAGAAAAGGGTTTACAGAAAAAAAGTTTACAGCCATCACAATAATGCCATGGCAACCCCACTAATAACTCAAATTGACAGGTGACAAATGGCCACAGCTACAATGTACTCACCCACCTCAGACATCAGCAACATTATGATGTCACTGAGCATCATGAAGGCACTGATAGACCCACCCAACTCAGACATCAGCAACATTAGCAAAATTGCAGGAATATACCGGTATTTGTGCTGGTGAAAATTACCGGTGTTTAGTGTTCTAGGTTAATAATACATGTATACATGTGCATCTCTGTCTCTCACTGGCTCTGTCTTGTATTTGTTTTGTCTGTTATTTATGTCTGAACACTGAAATCATCCGTGTTCGACTCTGTCGCCCTCGCCCCATGCACACAGCTTTGTGTGAGGCATTGGCCCTAATTATTCTATTCATATGCAAATAGGACATAATACATAACTCCCTCTGGCGTTCGACACTCGGTGCATAACAAGGTCTCTGGAATACGTCGCAACAGTTTTCACAGTTTCCCACAAAAGTCTTAACAAAACTCCTCGGATGTCATCGCGAAGGTTGCCATGGCAACGAATGTGTGAAGGTGTGTGTGTGTATGAATGTGTGCACGCGGGCGAATGTATGTGAGTGCGTGTGTGTGTGTATGAGAGTGTGAATATGTGATGATGTGCTTGTGAAGGGTATTTATTTTCAGTTCTATGGTCTGAGCGTCCGCAAAAACTATACTGTCTGGGTTTCTGATTTTATGGGTGGTTCTCGCGTTTGTGTGTGTGTGTGTGTGTGTGTGTGTGTGTGTGTGTGTGTGTGTGTGTGTGTGTGTGTGTGTGTGTGTGTGTGTGTGTGTGTGTGTGTGTGTGTGTGTGTGTGTGTGTGTGTGTCACCCTGAGGCTGCTTCTAAAGTGTCTTATAGTTGGTGTTGTTTCGCTCCTCTAGAACACTTGGAAAGTCTTATAGTTGTTGGTTTTGTCTAGCTCCTTTCTAGAACAGGGATGTTTGATCAAAATGAAATACACAGTGGACCAAAATAGAACAATTGGTACAGGTTGAGGGCCGGACCAGCCAGACTGTGGTTCAACACACAGGGCACTGGTTTTACGAGGATGAAAACAGCAAAAGTAATTTTCCTTCAAAAATCATGAATGCCTCGTAATAGCAAGATAAATGCCAAGGGGAAACTGCATGCATTCAAAACTGATTGCCTTATTAAAGCTCAGTTTCCTGTTCTATGATCCTCACCAAGCACTGCTTTCAAAGTAAAAGGAGGAGGAAGTAAACAAATTGAGTTGAGAAAGTAAAACAATTAGTTCCATCCATGGTGTGTGCAATATACCAGAGGGACAGTTATAATAGTAATTGAATATCATCCCGCGGGCCACAGATAATTAATTCGCAGGCCCCCAGGCCTTGAGTTGTGTGGGCCTTGATGTGTTCTAGAACATCTTGTGTGTCTTATATAGTTGGTGTTTCTGTGTGTTTAGCTCCTTCTAGAGCATCTGGGGAGTCTTACATTTGCTGTTGCTATTGTAACCCACATGTAAAACAGGGTGTACAATATATTAAATGAATACAAGCTCTGTATTAAAATGCATGAATAAATACAAAAGTCATTGAAATGCGCAAGCAGTTAAAAACATCACCTGTGATGTAAAAAGGTTAAAAAGGGTAAAAAGATCCCTATATCTTAAGAGTCAACAGTAAAAAACAACAACCCTTTAACTTGCATGCAGGTGCAGTGTACTGTCCCTTTAGTGAGCTACGTGCAGCTAGTGAGAGAGTGAAGGCTGCCATTATGACCGGCAGAGCAGAGAGAGACAGCAGCAGAGAGAACATCAAACAGAAAGCTGCAGAACTGATTGAAAAACAGAAAACTTGGGTTGAAAACGAGTTGTTTTTGACTAGAAACACTAGCACAACGTTTGTGTGCAGTGTTGGGACAGATCTGGGAGTGCAACCAACTCGGTCTGTGTTGTGTTTGTGCAGACCGAGTGTTTTGGTGAGTTTAAGAAACAAATGCATCGACATTTTGCACTAAATGTTCATGTTTACACTTGCATATGGAAACGTTTTGTTTTATTTCAAGATTAAGAGTACTTTCTGTTAGTTTTGATGGTGAAATGTTGGTTTACTCATGTTAAAAAAGATTACTATTAGGCAGCTGAGCAGAGCAGCCAGCTGACACCAATGATTGCTAACGACTGAATGAATGAATGAATGAATGAATGAATGAATGAATGAATGAATGAATGAATGAATGAATGAATGAATGAATGAATGAAATTTTTATTAACAGAGATGAGAGTTACAGTACAAGTCAAGTACACACTGCTACAAAACTGATAACAGCTTGGAGAATTACAGTACAATTCAAGTACAACTGCATCAAATCTGAAAAAGCTGATTGGACACACTAGTTAAGCATACACTTGTTTACAATAGTGGCCAACTTGTTCATTTCATTAAGGCATTCAAATACCGTACATACATAACAACTACTTCAGTAAAATCAGAAGCAGCAAATCATGGAGGTAAAATCATAATGGAGGTAAACAGGGAAAAGAGAAATGTACTATGAGGGGGGGACATTTTTGTTTTACAGAGGCCAGTTTCGAATTACAGCCATCTGTAGGTGCCCTTTGAGAGCGGTTTTGAAGGAGTCAAGGGATTCACATGCCTTTATGACTGTTGGTAGGGCATTCCACATTTTGGTGGCATATGAGCGGAAGGAATTAAGACCCTTGTTTGTGCCAAATCTGGGTTGGACATGGTTAGTAGCACTCCCTCTGGTGTTGTGGGAGTGTACTTCATTGACATTAAGGAAGTATTTGGACAGGTACAAGGGTATTTTGGTAGAGTATCGTATCTTGTGGACCAAACCCATTGCGAGATGTTGTACTCTGTCGTCAACCCTAAGCCAACCCAAACTGTCGAAGTGGGCAGGGGTGAGGTGGGTTCGGGGTGTGAGGCCAAGTAACAGTCTGACAAGTTTGTTTTGGGAGGACCAGCGTCAATTGGGCCTAGTTAAGACAATTGGCCCACAGTACCTAAAGTAATTTCAGTATTTTCAGTATTTAAGTGATTTATTTTTGTTTTCTTTATGACCTGTTGCACAGGTCAGGTTTTTTGTCCCTGTTGGAGTATCACAGTGACAAAACCGGAGATCTGGATGGCGAGCTAGGAGTCCCAGGAACCACGGATTGGAGAGCTGAGTGCAAGGGTGCCCCTTTGCACGTGCTGACAACTTGATTTGCTCACTGCCAGAGCGGTAGGAGTATCGGAAATTGGTTTTACTTTTATTTTGAAAGGCACATTTAAAGAACTGAGTCAATACTCTGTGCCATTAGATTTGAACACACTAACTGAAGAGACAGTGAATTAAAGGAACAATCCGTATTTTTATTTTGTTTTTGGAAGAGAAGAGAACTAAAGTTGAACTGAGAGAGACTGTTTCAATTACAGCACTAGAACTATTTTATTTTATTTTATTGGAACTGAAAAAGGACTGAGTAACAGCGTCTGAAATATTTTTATTTTATTTTTGATATTGGAAAAGAACTGATACAGTGTTGAATACACTTCTACATTATTTGATACAGAGAAAAAGATTTTGGTTTTGAACTTTAGCCTGATTTGTAAATATAGCACCCCGCTGTATTTTATTTTTCATGACATTCTAAGTTGTGATTTGAAAGTTCATTCCACTTTGATATTTTATTTTGAAATATTCTGTATACTTACCTATACCTACCTCTACCTGGGAATACAGTTTGGTTTACCTGTGGAGAAAGGGAAAGAAAAGAGTTAACTCAAGACAATAGAACATAAATAGAACCAAAATAGAAAGAAACTAGTTTTCTAAAATTAGTTTATATCTTTCTAAAATAGTTGACTAAAATAGGAAACTAACTAACTGAAACTACCTCACCTTAGTTTTACTACTAAACTAAGAAAGAAGAAGAAGAAAGGGAAAGTGAGAAATTACTTACCTTATGATACCTGCAGGATTGTTTATTATTTTCTTTTATTTGGGTCAATGGTCAATGTGTGTATGTGTGTCTTTGTATGTCTTTGTTTAACTACAACTTTCTAAAGTAAATTTGTTGCCGGCTTGCTTTTAAAGCAGTGTCTCTCTGGCCTAATATTTTACTCCCCCCACTCCTACGAACCTAGTACTAGTCCAGTGGCAATATCTCGGCGATACGGGTGCTACACTATTGTGTTTAGCTCCCGCGGAATATGTCTTATAGTTGGTGTTGTCTTGCGCTCAGCTCCTTCTAAAACACCTGGAGTGTCTTATAGTTGGTGTTGTTTTTTGCGCTCAGCTCCTTCTAGAACACCTGGAGTGTCTGGTGTCTCGCCACGAACGCTCGCTGCGCATGACGGTGGTGAAGAGACAGGCCCCGCCCCCTTCGGGCGTGTCCAGCGAGGTGGAGGTCCTCAAGGCCCTGAAGTCCCTGTTCGAACACCACAAGGCTCTGGATGAGAAGGTACGCACACGCACGCACGCACGCACGCACGCACGCACACACACACACACACACACACACACACAACTTTAGTTTTTTTATGTTCAAGGTTCATGTTTTAGGTTGTTAATGGAAAAAGTAAAAGATGGGTGTCAATTGTTGTACATTCCTTGCTTTCTTTAGTTTTAGGGATTTCAATGGATATAGAACAATTCCACGACTTGTGTCGACGATGCTCAAGACCACTCCAGACGAGTCGTCTCGAGTGGTCTTGGTGGCGAAAGAGACCTTTGCTCAGAGATCACGACAAGACCAAGACAAATTGAGTCTGAGAACAAGATGAGATCACGAGACAATGAAAATTTGTCTTGAGACTGGTATCGAGACGAGGCATTGTCTCGAGAACTACAACACTATCGCCCAGGGCTTTTGTAATGTGTGTGTGTGTGTGTGTGTGTGTGTGTGTGTGTGTGTGTGTGTGTGTGTGTGTGTGTGTGTGTGTGTGTGTGTGTGTGTGTGTGTGTGTGCGTTTGTGTGTGCGTGCACGATTTCATGTCAGGTGCGGGAGAGACTCCGGGTGGCGCTGGAGAGAGTTGGCACGTTGGAAGGACAGCTAGCAAACACCACGCAAGAGGTAAGACACTAAGCGCATGTGTGTGTGCGTGTTTGTGTGACCCGGGATGGCTGTATAGCACGTGGAAGCAACACGTTTATTCCAACCAGGAACTTCTAGCTGTGAGGCAACAACAGTGCTACCGACTGCGCCACCGTGGCGCCCCCTCCAATGACAGGTGTTAATTGGCAGTGCCCTCATGATTCAGTTCACCAGCTAATGATTTGAGATGGTTTGAATTGCTGCACGACATGGCAGGTCAATAGTCACTGAACGTATTTCATTTAGAAATAATTATGTTGTGTACATGACAGGTACTATAAATGCCTTTTAAATGTATTATTTATTATTACACTATACTTTTCAATGTGTCTACAGTATATAGTATACAGTAAAACAATGTTATTTATTTAATTATGTTCATAAAATTCATAAAATCAAATAAAATAAAAGGTACCACATCAGTGACATTGACGTCAATGGCGGCCAGTGTGTTAGCGGCTCAACAGGTTTCAATGTCAGTGCGGGTCAGTGTGGTTTTCGGGCAGGCTTTACATACATGTGATGTTATTACCTTAGTATTAAACTTTTTTTTTTCATGATCACTTTATGTTTTCAAATCTCGCAAATCTTTTCGGACCAGATAATATAGAGAGAGAGACGGCGTGTTTGAAATCGCCAAGAAAGAAAAGAAAAGGCTTCATTCACGGTCTGTGGAAAGTGGAAACCAATAGTACTCATATAGTCCATATTTTCTTTTTGTTTTAACAATCTATGGCTGACACTGATCATTAGGGGATGACCCCTTCCCTTACTGTACTGTACTGTACTGTATTGTACTGTAGCCTACTATACTATACTGTACTGTACTGTACTTCATTAATAATCACATCCTGGCTGTCGGGCGGAAACCTTGTATCTCCATATAATTTCAACTTGTTTTCTTGTTTGTTTGTTTGTTTTTGTCCTCCCATAATCAAACGAAAGCCCTACTTCTTCTTTGTACAAAGAGTGTCACACCAAAAAAGGTAGTGAAAATCCCTGATCTACAAGCTCGTAAGTTGACCAGAAAACTCCCACGACGGAGGTTATATTATTCTAGCTTTTTTTGTGTGTTTTTTTTATGGCTGTCAAAATAACTGCATTAACCCGAGTTAATTAATTTGCGAAATTAATCAGGTTAAAAATGCAATTAATGCATGGTTAGATGGCCCGCCCCCATACATCCCATACATAATCCCATCCACTCTCTCCACTATAGACATCGCTTTGGTATCTGGCGGCTCATAGATCCAAACAAGATTATGCTTATCTGGATCGGGCGGGCGGAAAAAAAAAGTTACATGCGCTAAATGTACATGTACGCCGTCTGCCATTTAGCTTTCCATCCCCACAAAGATATAGAGAAAAACATGGTATCTTTTGGACAGTTCAAATGGTACTTAATCAGGATTAAGCTGTGATTAATCTGATTGTAAATTGTTTGTAAATCAGTGCTCCCTGCTTGATCACAGAGGCACACGAGAGCATCAAAGGTAGGGGTGGGACGATTCACTTACCTCACCATATAATGCAATATCAATATTTAGGGTCTTGAATTATTTTGCGATTCTTAATCATGTTGTGATTCAATTTGATATATATCGATTATACCGATTTTTCCCACAAATTACTTTGTTTTATCATACTCAAACCTTTTCTAAATGTTCAACAATTTTAAACAATATTGATCAAGAAAAGTTCAATGATACACTTCAAAGCAGCCAGATAACCCCCAGTCTTTCTCAGTACAAATACACCCCTAATCAGAAGTAGCCAAATCTGCTACTGTGATGCTCTTTAATTTGAAGACATTTCGGACATAACAAGCTTGTAGATCTGCTATTTTCACTATTTTATTTGGCGGGAGGCTAAGGCCTATGGTCTGTCACTATTTAACCCAATGAAAAGCATCAACAAGAGCTTTGTTGTGACAGATTCGTTTGGAAACAAGTTTCCATTCTTATTTTTTTAGGGGGCTGGGGGACGTTTCATTTTGTATACACAGTATATACCCCGAAAGCGACGATGTTATTACATCACTGCTTGTGGCTGATGATGTCATCATCATGGCTTTTCATTATATCAATCACGGACATGGCACGACGTGTGTGAGAGGTGCGAGCGTGTGTGTGTGTGCCTGTTTGCGTGCGTGTGTGTGTGTGCGTGCGTGTGTGTGTGTGTGTGTGTGTGTGTGTGTGTGTGTGAGAGAGGGGGGGTTCTCTAATGGACTCAAGGGAAAAGAGTGTGTGTGTGTGCGTGCGTGCCTGTGTGTGTTTAACCCTGTGTCAATCTACGCCACAGTTGAACATGGCCAGACAGAGGAAAGATGGAGACTCGGGTGACAGAGCGGACGGATCCAAACCCAACTGGAAGGTCTGTCTGTCTGTCTGTCTGTCTGTCTGTCTGTCTGTCTGTCTGTCTGTCTGTCTGTCTGTCTGTCTGTCTGTCTGTCTGTCTGTCTGTCTGCTAAGAGCTTGTATAAATAGGCCATTGTTGTCAAACTTGTAGGTTAGTTTGTTTTTAACGTGTGCGTCACGGCACGCAGCTATCACTCATCATAACATTGCCGACTGTGTATCAAATGCAACCAAAAGGAACGTATTATATGAGTCCATACATGCTCAGAGTTAACGGACACATATTGTAGTAGACACATAAGCCTAGATTTTCGTTACCGCTAAACCCCTTATCCCTTATCTTCTTTGCCTTTTTTGAAACTATTTTTAAAACATTTTTCAACAGTTAAAATGGCCAGTCTACAAGCTCACAACATGTCAATCGATTGGCACGTTGAACTATCCCAAAAGTAATAGTAGTAATAGTAAAAAAGGGATAAGGGTTTTGGGAAAAGGGGTTTAGCGTGTAATGAAAATGGACCCCATTGTGATTATGTACACACAGCAAATGAACCTGAGCTAAAACATGGATTTGTTTTTAAAATCCCCCTCACCTCTCTGCTCGCTAATGATAATGATAATGCATTTGGTGCTGTTATTGTCTGCCCGGGGGAAAAAATGAACATATTTCGCTCCCTGCCTCCATCCCTCCGTGGCCAGGAGGAATCCAACCTTGACATGAGTTTCAAGGACTGTAAGTCTATGTGGACAGCCACAGAGTCCATCATGTTCCTAACTGTCCTGTAGCTGGGGACCCCCTGGAACTGCTTCAAGGACCCCTGGGGTCATACAGGTCATACCTATGTCAAAACTAGAGTTTTTTCATCCTTTTGAATCCTTGCCAAGCATTCTGTTTGCAATAGGATAAAAAAAAACACCAAATTTAGCCCAAGGCAAATGTAAAAACAATCCTTAGAATAGGTTCAGAATCATGGAAAAACCTATTTTGATGTGTTACCTGCTAGCATAATGAAATTTGGAAAGTTTCATACCAAAAGAGTCAAAAAGGGATGCTTGGCACTCAACATCAGGGGTTGGATTAGGGGTAAGTCCCTGCAACACACTAGTGCCATGCCCAGGGGGTGTACTTGTACCTCAAGCTGCCTCATGCTACAGCAACAGAAGATAGGCCTATCCTGACCTATATGGGCCTCCTGGCTCAGCTTACTGATGGTATACCCCAACTTTCAGCACCTGTCCAAAACTTCCCCTAGGGTGGTTTAATAGAAACCATTGTGGGATGTGTTAGTGGTGAAGAAAGTTCTTGGTAAGAAACCAGATTGTGTTAGTTTATTTGCTGCTCTATGGTGACCCCAGGTGGTAGAATGCCACCATTCAGCTCCCAGTATATGAGGCATTATCAGTTTATTTTATTATTATTATTATTATTTTTTTACCACAAGCAAACACCACATGCTAGCATTAGCTGGTTACAATAGACATCCGGAAGTTGCTTGTTGCGTGGCGGTCCGGTATCGACACGAGCTTTGGAAGCTTTTGAGATACAGCGCTTGGAAAATAGTGCTTTTAATACAAGGTACAAGGTAAATAGACAGTTGCTACTTATAGATATTACAAACGGTTGCCTACGAGTGTGTGTGCAGAAAGTAACACGAGGTACTTATAGCTTAGCTATAGCTTAGCCACAATTAGAATTGTACTAAGGAGGAAAAAACATTTATATCCCTTATATACATATAATGGGTCGCTGGCGTGAAAAAAATATTGAACAGGTGATACATATCAAAGTTCACGTGTCCCTGTGTACGTCCGTCCGTCCGTTTGTCCCATTGCAGAGACTGCCCAACGGCTCCATCGACGCCCATGACGACGGCAGCAGCGCGGCGGCGGGCCGGGCGGGGGCGGAGCTCCAGGAGCTGCTGGAGCGGACCAATCAGGAGCTGGCGCAGAGCCGCGAGCGCTCGGCCGCGGTGGGCGCCCGCGTGGCGGAGCTGGAGGCGGAGCTGGCGGTGGCGCGGCGCGAGCTGAGCCGCAGCGAGGAGCTGTCACTCAAACAGCAGCGGGAGCAGAGAGAGGTGAGAGTACGCTGTCTGTCTGTCTGTCTGTCTGTCTGTCTGTCTGTCTGTCTGTCTGTCTGTGATGAGGAATCTGTGACTGTGATTTTCTGACTGAGTGGTTTCTCTGACTCTATCAGACTAATGTGTGTCATATTCAGGGACACATGTGAATAGCGCCTCCTCATTTAACTTCTCCTCTACCCACCCTTTATATTAAGTCATTGGTATGCATGGGTCAGTCCCCACCTCAGTCTCGGAGGGGGGCGGGGCTCCCACAGTGGGAGGAGCTGAGTGTTGGTGAGGGCAGAGCTTTGTAGTGGTAGAGTCGGGATATTCCCGTTCACTCCTAGGTCCCTGGGCGCTCGCACTGCTGGAGGAACATGAAGGAGCTCTTGTCACATGATTTGCAAATTATATTGATGCATTGAAAGAGCAGAATACTAGTGTCTCCAATAGCACCCCATTTACAAACTATTAAGAACTGACAGTCTCGCGATATGGGGCGCCTCACAAGACTGTAGCACTAGCAGAGAAGTAGGAGTAGTAAATAGTAAATCATAATAAATCCCTTTATTTTTGACGTTCTTTGATAATAGTACAATACTTTTAAACAGTTAGGATAGGACAATACTTTTAAACAGTTGTTTTCCATACGTACCTAAAATAGCGCCGTTTTTGTTGAAAACAATGTTTTCCCAACTGCAGTTAGGACTCAGAGAGGCTCTATATAGTCACGTAACGAACCCGTGACCGGGCTGCTCCGCTCTGGTTCCAGGTACATGAATATCCCAACTCTCCCACTATAAGGCTCTAGCCTTTCATATACTGTACACTATGGGTTTAGCAACCTGCAAGAGATGAATGATGAATTGTTTTTTTAGGCTTCACTGGGTAGCGAGGTATTAAAGGGCAACATTTATATGATATATTTGATTTTAAATTCAAGATAACCTTTAACTAAACTTTGTGGGGGTGAGTTAGTAGAGGGCCAAGTTTTTTTATGGTTAAAATTGATCTATAAGACCTTTATACAAAGCACATGCCTGCATGCACATAAAAATAGACATTGTTTTCTAGTCATTTCTTTATCTATTTTCTACTTTTCTATGTCATTTAGTCACTAGAAGGTTACAGAGGAACGTACACCTAAATAATTGAGTCAGTGTTGACCAAACTTCACAGTGCAAGTCACGGACGTCTGAATTCCGTTTTGGGAATCAATATTCTTCCTCCGGGGGCTTTTTGGCCAGACTTTTCGTATCGACCCTGCAGACTTTGGAATGCATTAAAAACAGCAGTCATAACGTAACGTGATCTACAGTGTGTTGGATTACCTGATCTCAAGCAGCTTTTCAAGTGACGGAAAGTAGATTTTTATACCTCACAGAGATGAATGGGACGCAGTGTCCTTCCACGAAAATAAAACAAAGCAACTTGCCAAACAAATGAATGGCGTTTCTATCTCTCTGACCCGATTTATGTTGTAAAAAGATCAATGTTAATTTAACTCTGAATTGTGGGTCTGTAACTCTCAGAGATCCTAACTATGATTTAGCTGGAGACCCCCTGGAGCTCCCTCGAGGAACCATTTGAGACACCCCACTTTGGGAACTACTGACCTACCGTAAAAAGTTCATAACTTAACACCTACCCAGTGGCGTTTTTGCCATTAGGCAGACTAGGCAATTGCCTGGGGCGCCGTGAGGGGAGGGGGGACAACTAGAATTGAACATTTAAAACACATACAGTATAATATGTTTTTTAGTTTAAACATAGTTCAGAATTTTATCACTTAGGGGGACGCCATTTTACTGTGCTTGGGGGCTCCAAATTGCTTAGAAATGCCACTGCACCTAGTGACGTGATGTACGCGAACGAACTGAGTCACAGTTTGGTTCACAGTATATGGAACGGTTCCTTTTTGTAGAGAGGAGAACATTGGGGGGGGGGGGGGGGGTGATCAGAATGAACAGATCGCACGATGGGAAGGAAAACACCATCGCACACACGCCGTGATGGCACAGAACGAGGAGTAGCGCAGCACACACACACACACACACACACACACACACACACACACACACACACACACACACACACACACACACACACACACACACACACACACACACACACACTGACATGACAGACATCCGTTCCAGGCAACAGTGAGTGAGCACAGGTTTACAAACTAAACGCGGCAGCACTCTCACAGACTTCCGCTAGATATATTTTTGCCCCCAGAGTGACAGCCAGGCAGTTATTATTTTTACCTTTAGTTAACACGGCATACACACAACTGCTAGATCTAGCAAAACTGCTAGAAATAGATACCCTTGTAAAGCCTGAACATGGAATAGAAATAAATAATTCAAGGTAGCTTAATTGAAACACATTTCATGAAAAGACTACCTACCAAATAACTGCTGCAAACTGTTAATAAATATTTCAATCAATAAATCAATACACACAAAGTCTCGCTGTCAGGGCAATTATAGGGATGTGATATACAGTATATGCAGTACAAATGAGACAGTTTTTTTTTTTTTTTTTTTTTTTTTTTTGGACGGTCTCCAAGGGATCGGGCTCCCCTAAAAGAATTACATCTGTAATTCCTTCATATGGCAGTAGGATATGATTCAAAACTTCTGGGTAGTGCAGGGTTTTTTAACAGATAGATGCTTTATTATGGATATAAACAAGTGATTCTTTGGCAAATAGACATTTTGAACAGACATTAAAAGAGATACCGCACAGATTCCATACCATTTATGGTCTCCGCCAGGCCGAAGGCATGGGAAGAGACTATGTTTTGCCCTCCGTCCGTGCGTCTGCAGGACAGCAAATCTCCGCCACCGTTGGGTCGATCACAGCCAAACTCTGCGCACACACTCCCTCAAAGTCAGAGCTGGATCTCTGTCTCAAACAGTGGCGTTTCTAAGCAATTTGGAGCCCCAGGCAAGATTTTCACTGGCGCCCCGGTGTCCTCTCCTTCCCTCATGGCGCCCCAGGCAACTGCCTAGTCTGCCTATTAATGGCAAAAACGCCCCTGGCCCCAAAGTTTCCACATGGGCCTGTTATATCGCCACAGGGTCAGGTGTGTGTGTGTGTGTGTGTGTGTGTGTGTGTGTGTGCGTGTGCGTGTGCGTGTGTGTGTGTGTGGACTCTCACTATGCTCCCTGTGTGCCAGGGCGCGGCGCAGAGAGAGGACATGGAGGAGAGGATCACCACGCTGGAGAAGCGCTACCTGGCGGCCCAGCGGGAAACCACGCACATCCACGACCTCAACGACAAGCTGGAGAACCAGCTGGCCACCAAGGACTCCCTGCACCGGCAGGTAGGGGGCAGCGCAACGCAACACACACACAACGCAACGCACACTAGGGCTGTTGAATGATTAAAAATTTTAAGCAAATTAATCACAGCTTCAAAATGAATTTATAGGGGAATTCCACCCATTTTCAACATTTTAATATGTCATTAATATATCTTAGAGATGTTGTGTGGACATGATAAAAAAGTTCCCCCAATTCTGTATTTCCTAAAACAGGAGGTCTGAAAAAAATCATTAACATGGTACAGCACATCCGATGACATCATCAAGATGTATTTCACCATGTTAATGATGTTTCTTTCAGACCCCTTTTTCCTGAAAGGGTACAAACGTAACCAAATGGACCCGCTAGCGTCCATTTGGTTCACATTTGTATCCTCTCAGGAAAATTTTGAAAATGGGCAGAATTTCCCTTTAATCATTATTAACTACCATTCGAACTATTTCAAAAATATCACACGTTTTCCGGTATAGGATTTGAACATTTAAAAAAAGAAAAAGAATCTGGGAAAAAAGATCTATTTATTTATTAAATATTTATCAAAATATGTGATCTACAAGCCCCCAATGCTTGTAGATCCTCCAGTGATACTCTATGGCTATGTTTACAGGGAGACACACAGCTATATGCCTCCGTAAAACCGTTCTCTATACCCATTTTTTTATTTTTTATTTTAGAAAAATGCTCAGTGGGTTGAGTCATTGTGCACATGAGTTAATTGAGTTAAAATTTTAATCAGATTAATCAACAAAATTAATTTAACTAATTAACTCGTTATTTTCAACAGCCTTAACACACACACATGCAACGTCCCCAACGTGTGCACCGCGTGTGGCAGGGGCCTAACTAGAGCAGTGGTTTTCAACCTTTTTGATACTAGGGACCACTATTTTATTCAGAAGTTGAGCCACGGACCACCATTTGGTGACATTTTAGCCCCACAGACCCTAAAACTAAAAAAAATATTTTGCTTTTGTCCACAATCCCAGCCTGGATTTGAGGAGACAAAACAGGCAAACATACAGATCAAAATGACGTTAATTTTCACATTCCCTATACGTGTCCATTTGGATTCATTTTTATGCTTTCAAAGAGTTACAGTACATCTGGTTAACCAACTTTCCCTCATTTAGCCTGGGGACCACCTGGAATCCTCTCAGGGACCACTGCTGGTCCCCGGACCACCTGTTGAAAACCCCTGATATAGAGAGCTAAATTATTGAATGTAAAAAATAACTGCAAATGTAGCAACTCATAATAACTGCTCCTAATGTAATAAGGGTTTGGGCTCATAATGTAATAAAACACATATGGGTATAAAAGGGGCATGCACATATGCACACACATAGATCTAGAAGTTCACATCACTTCTTGTGGCATGGCGAGCTTTTTTTAATTGTAGTGTCTCGGGAGAGAGATTTTTCCAGAAATGCCTTACAATACTTTTAACATTGGGCGATGGATAAACGACCGGTCAGCGACATCGGCCGACAATAGATCAACAATTCTTATCTTTTCGGCCAACAACGCCCGCCTATTCATAGTTCGATTTTGTGATAAACTGCATGAATGTGTGAATTGATTCACGGTACGACCCTAGCTGATCATTGCACGCGATAGAGCTGGGCAGTCCCGCCTCCGCGTGATGCCGCCCCTGTTCCAGAAACGGATCCCCATTAATTTTTCTCATTTAAAAAAAAAGATTCATATAAGGTCAATTACACCGTGGACAAAGCCAACTCGCATCGTGACAAATCATGATGACACACACAATCTTTTGGGACAATAAAATATTTTTTATAAATAAATACGATGAAAAACGAAACAAAAAGTGTTGTATCCTGGCTGCCGTTTTCTTCTTGCTACTACTTGCTTCTTCTTTTTGCTAATTAGATATTGCATGATAATATTGTGTTTGTTGTCGTGATGAGTTGGCTTTGTTCGCGGCGCAATCGTGTTTTTTTTACCATTTTCAAAAAAAGTCTATGAGGAAAATAAATGAGGATCCCGTTTCCGGAACACGGGCAACGTCATGAAGGGGACCGGACTGCGCAACTCTATTTGCTCGTGCACCTTTGGCCCGCTGGCCAAAGGTGGTTATAAAATGTCACCCCGCATGAAAAATGAATACGCAGAGATAGAGCTTGTATGTTCAGCACATACTGTACATACAGTATATATTTTCTCAACTGTAAGCTATGTACAGTATGTACAGTATCTTTAGTTATTATCCTGCTACCAGTCAGTCAGTCAGTCTATATACAGTGCAGAACCTATATGCACCTTCTTTGGGGCCTCTCTCTGTCCGTCTACTTATTGAGAACGACAGACGTATGCATAATGTATAGACTCCATACTGAGAGAGAGAGAGAGAGAGAGAGAGAGTTCACGCGCAGTTCAGGGTGCAAACTGAGTTCACAGTGTCACCTAATGGGGAAGTCCTGGTAAACACCTTGTCCGGTTACTTGCATTCCATCTTTCCCTTCCACTTACCGCGCGTGTGTTTGCGTGCGTGTATGTGTGTGTGCGCATGTGTGTGTGTGCACGCGCCTTCCCTCCCCAGAGTGAAGAGAAAGTGCGTCAGCTCCAGGAGCTGTTGGAGATGGCGGAGCAGCGGCTGGCACAGACCATGAGGAAGGCTGAGACCCTGCCTGAGGTGGAGGCAGAGCTGGCACAGAGGGTGGCAGCTCTGTCCAAGGTAATCATAATAAACCCGCTAAATGCTGCATTTTAATGCGGATAGCACCTCTGTAGAGGTCGTGCGGTTTACATTCAAGCTTCGAAACAATATGGAAGAAGCGGAATTCTTGGAATACCCGGTAAAACAAAAACAAAAAAGTGGTGGGCCGGCCAAATGACTGCATGGGCCAATTTGTTTTAGGCCCTGATACACGAGCAATATTTTGGTTAACTAACAATCAACTAACAATGTCAACATCAATGGGCAACATGATGAGACACATGACAACAGGCAACACCTTTTACTTTTTTTTTTTCCTGAGAGTGTACAAATGTGAACCAAATGGACATGGTAATAATTCTGTCCACAACAGTGAGCCAGCAGCCATGTTGTTTTTAGAAAAGTGTATCTGTGGGAGTCTGGGAGAAAGGATCACATGACACCAAGGAGGGCTGTAGGGTTCGAGGATTCGAAAATGTTGACCAGTAGAGGCATGCAAATGACCAGTTTTTTCTAAACAACCAGAAGTTGATCATTTGGTATAAAAAATAGAGTCAACGTTGATAATTGACGTTGCTTGTTGCTTGCCTTTTGTCGCAGTCCAGCCCTGGAATGA